>CM061068.1:145066184-145685296 GCA_030762895.1 Sophora flavescens | reverse complement strand
GAACAAGGGTGGTTCAACCAAGAACCTAAGAGAGAAAACACTCTCACAATTGGAATAAAATCCAAATTGAACTCAAAGTTGTCATTCATCATGTTTGGGGCATGTACAAATAGTAGTGGGGCTGCCAACTCTTGGCTTACACAAAGTCCTCATAAGATTCCATTATTCTATAACCCCCTAATAACTATACCACTAATTGGTGCAATAAACCATTAGGTGACTATTTAAACATAACTCTCCAATAATTGGAGTTATTACCAATCTTAAGATAATATTTAAAATGAAACATAACTAATAAAGAAGGAGTTACCTTAGGCATGCAAGCCAAAAGACACACTCCTTCGAAGCTCAAACTCGTCCAAATATTCGTACCAAACTTCCAGCCCATTGTTCACCATGGTAGAAGCCGAATTTGGTCAAGAGGCCTGAGATATGATTTGTAGATAATTCCCTAAGCTTTCCAACGTACCAAAGAATACATCGATCAAGATTCATAGATCAAGATATGACCAAATCAAGTATACGGGTTCAATCAGAAAATTCATCCTAAAAATATTACGAAAATTAAAAATATAAGTATAAAAATTGGACTTATTTGTTATCTAATAAGCCCCTAATAATAGTGCACTAATATGGATCCGAATATGATTCTTTCCACATACTCAAGCCATCCATGCTTCTATCATTCCCCTCCTCTTGAAAGTGATTTGTCCTCAAATCCAAACCTGCCTCAAAAGTTAGTGGATTATCTAATAACATCTTTCTTTTGTTCTTTCCACCTTTTACTTGAAAATTGGCTCTTCCATTTCTTTTTCTCTCAAAGCTCTCATTTTTCAAGAGATATCCCTCATTGCTTTCTTTTCCTTCAACTTTTATGCCATGGTTTACTTTTTTCTTTCGCCACTCTCCCTTCCCTCTTCCTTTCTCTCATGGGTTTCCTTTTTATTTACTTCTTCTTTTTCCTCATCCATCGAACCCTCTTCTTTTATTTTTTTCTCTCTCATTTTTCTTTTCTCACTCTCTCCTTTCTCACTCATTTGTGATTATTAAATACAAATGAGTACTTGTTGTTGTCGGCATCATATCTCGCTTGTCGTTCAATCCTCCAAGGACTCCCAAGTAACAAGTGCCTCGTTTCCATGGGCACCACATCACATAACACGTCATCTTCATATCTCCCAATCCGGAATATCACTCGTACTTGTTTGTTCACCATCACGTCACCGAAATCACTAAACTCCGGGATGCTCCAAATGACATACGGTTGTGGATGCTCTAGAAGAGGAGGTCCCAACTTTTGCACTATGGTGGTTCTAGCTAGGTTGACGTAACCCTTTCTATCAATGACCAAGCTACATATCTTGTCCTTCTCATAGCATCTAGAATAGAAAAGATCCTCCATTTTCTTGGCATCATCTTTGTTCATTAGTGACTCCATGAAGAACCCACTAAGAAAAATTCAAACTTCCGAAAAAAATTGAATAAACAAAATCATAAGTCACTCTAGGAAACCTGGCTCGATACCAAAATGATATGATCCTAAAAAGGAACATGTAAGTTTTCGGATCTATCCTTGTGTGACTACCAAAATCTATAGAAGAAGAAGAAATACAAAAATGGACAAGATGAGAAATGGGAGGTAGGCGCCACAAATCCAAGGGGATTTGATAAGCCAAGGTGAGGTTCGCCACAAGAATCTTGGATGCTTGATAAGAACAAGGGTGGTTCAACCAAGAACCTAAGAGAGAAAACACTCTCACAATTGGAATCAAATCCAAATTGAACTCAAAGTTGTCATTCATCATGTTTGGGGCATGTACAAATAGTAGTGGTGCTTCCAACTCTTGGCATTAATTTGTATTGTTTATGGGAAGATTGATCTTAGGCCATTCCCCTATATGTAAGACGCCCCCCCCCCCCCCCAACACATGAATACAATTTGGATGTGATTTTGGATTGAAATCCTTTTGTGAAAATTTTGTTCTCCTTGGTTCTTGGTTGAGCCATCTTGTTCTTATCAAGAATCCAAGATTCTTGTGGCGAACTTCCTTGGCTTATCAAACTCTTTGTTTGTGGCTCCATACCATCCCTAATCCTCAACCACTTTCACATTTTCTTCCTTTGTCATTACAACACAATTCTGACTTGGATTTGTGATTCGTAAAATTCAACCAAATAGATCATCAACAAGGCAACCTCACCATTTGGTTGTCATCAAGTGGTATCAAAGTTTAGGCTTTGGTTGAATTTTTTGAGTTTTTGTTTTTCTGGTCTTCTTTGTTCTTCATCTTCTACCTTTCTTCTTTTCTACCCAAAAAAAAAAGTGAGTTTTGAATTTTTCTTAGCGGGTTCTTCATGGAGTCACAAATGAAGAAAAATGATGCCAAGCAAAGGAGGATCTTTTCTATTCTAGATGTTATGTGAAGGACAAGATATGTAGCTTGCTTATTGATAGAAAGGGTTACATCAACCTAGCTAGTACCACCATGGTGCAAAAGTTGGGACTCCCTCTTATAGAGCACCCACAACCGTATGTCATTTGGAGCATCCCGGAGTTTAGTGATCTCGGTGACGTAATGGTGAACAAACAAGTACGGGTACCATTCCGGATTGGGAGATATGAAGACGAGGTGTTATGTGATGTGGTGCCCATGGAAACGAGGCACTTGTTACTTGGCCGCCCTTGGAGGGTTGAACGACAAGCGAGATATGATGCCGACAACAACAAGTACTCATTTGTATTTAATAATCGCAAAATTACTCTTAGACTATTGTCACCAAAACAAGTGTGTGAAGATCAAATGCACTTGAAAGGAGAGAGTGAGAAAAAACAAATGACCGAGAAAAAAATAACGGAAGAGGGTTCGGTGAATGAGGAAAAGAAAGAGGTAAAAGTTGAGAGTATACTTGAAGAGGAAGAAAAGAAAGATAAAAGTATGGAAAAGAATGAGGAAAAAGAAAAATATGAGAGCAAAAAAGAAAGTGAGGAGGAAAAAGAAAACGTGAATACTTGTTTTGATGTTATTCCTAATTCTTTTCCTAGTTGTGCTTATCCTCTTTTGAAGGAAATTGAGTTTGTTCGTCCAAAGGAAGCTTGCAAGACATTCAATAAAATTGGAGATTTGAATCCAAAGGAAGCTTGCAAGACAACCGATGTAATTAAAGATTTAATCCCAAAGGAAGCACCCCATGATTTGGGAACTTGCATGGTCTCTCAAAAGTATTTTGTTCATTTGGTTCATAATCACAACAATTTTGAGGGATTTGTTGGGATGTTGATTGTACAAGATGGGAATGTGTTACCCCTACTTACTACATTTGATGATTTCTATCAATTTCCATTTGACCCCGTAGGATAAAGATGATTCCTTTAGACAATAAATTCGAGGTCGAATTATTTTCAATAGGGAGGGAATGATGCAAACCAAGAATGATGTCCAATTTAAGGCCAAATTAGTTTTGATGAAAACTTATTTTCGTTTGTAATGAACCCATTTTCTTGTTTGGGCTGTATCTTGAGTTACAAGTCTCCGATTGATACGTTCTTTGATGCGTTGGAAAGATTAGGAGATTATCTACAAATCGTATTTCAAGCCTCTTGACCAGATTCGGCTTATATCATGACGAAAATATTGTTTTCAGTTTTACACGAATTTGGAAGCTTAGTTGGGAGGAATCTTTTGGCTTGCATGCCTCAATTAATTCCTTTAAGTTTTTAGCCTTTTTAATGTTTTGTTTTATTAGGGAACCAATCTTTTGCATTAAATTGTATTGATTATGAGAGGATTACACTTTTAATTTGAGAAACAAGTGTGATCCCACATAATCAGGGAGGGAATCTTTTGGCATTAAATTGTATTGATTATGGGAGGATTCATCTTAGGCCATTCCCCTATATGTAAGCCGCCCCCCCCCCCCCCCCCCCCCAACACATGAATACAATTTGGATGTTATTTTGGATTGAAATCCTTTTGTGAGAATTTTGTTCTCCTTGGTTCTTGGTTAAGCCATCTTGTTCTTATCAGGAATCCAAGATTCTTGTGGTGATGATAGGAACATGGATGGCTTGAGCATGTGGAAAGAAGCATATTCAGATTATTATATTTTTATAATTTTTATTTATAATTTTCGTATTATTTTTGGGCTGAATTTTAAGATGACCTTTTGTATTCCCCTTGCCTCACTAAATGCTTCCTAGTAGTGCTCTTAGTCATAATAATGACTAGTAGGAATTTATTATCATGTTTATGCATATTTAGGTAATGTAAATGCATTTATCAATTAATGTGGTAAATGCATGGTAGTGGGAGTTAGTGAGTGTTTTTAGTGTCATTTAGTTGGTGAGTTATGTGAGTTATTAGGTATCGGTTATGGAATATTGAGAGAACAAGGCAACCCAAAAGTCGGCAGCCATCCTTGTATATGTATCATTGCCATACCACATGAAATGATAACTTTGAGTTCATTTTGGATTGATTCCAATTGTGAGAGTGTTTTCTCTCTTGGGTTCTTCATTGAGCCAACCCTTGTTCTTATCAAGAATCCAAGATTCTTGTGGCGGACCTCACATTGGCTTATCAAATCCCCTTGGATTTGTGGCGCCTACCTCCCATTTCTCATCTTATCCAATTTTGTATTTCACCTTCTTCTACAATTTTGTTTGGTCACTCAAGGATAGATCCAAAAATATATATGTTCCTTGCTAGGATCATATCATTTGGTATCTAGAGCCATCCTTCCTAGAGTGACCTTTGATTTTATTTTTCAATTTTTCCAGAAGTTTGAATTTTTGTTAGTGGGTTCTTCATGGAGTCACTAATGAAGAAAAATGATGCCAAGCAAAGGGAGGATCTTTTCTATTCTAGATGCTATGTGAAGGACAAGATATGTAGCTTGGTCATTGATAGAAGGGGTTATGTTAACCTTGCTAGTACCACCATGGTGCAAAAGTTGGGACTTCCTCTTCTAGAGCATCCACAACCGTATGTCATTTGGAGCCCCGGAGTTTAGTGATTTCGGTGACGTGATGGTGAACAAACAAGTACGAGTGCCATTCCGGATTGGGAGATATGAAGATGACGTGTTATGTGATGTGGTGCCCATGGAAACGAGGCACTTGTTACTTGGGCATCCTTGGAGGATTGAACGACAAGCGAGATATGATGCCGACAACAACAAGTACTCATTTGTATTTAATAATCGCAAAATTACTCTTGTACCATTGTCACCAAAACAAGTGTATGAAGATCAAATGTACTTGAAAGGAGAAGCAAAGAAAAACGAAACTCATGAGAGAAAGGAGGAGGAAATGGAGAGTGGTGAAAAAGAAGAGGAGAATAATGAAAGCCATGAGGAAAATGTAGAACAATGAGAGACAAGAAGAGGAGAACCATGAGATAAAAGATGAAGAAAAAGAGAACAATGAGAGATATCTCGTGAAAAAAAAGAATTATGAGAGAAAAAGGATGGAAGAGCCAATTATCAAGCAAACGGTGGAAAGCACAAAAGAAAATTTTTATTAGATAATCCACTGACTTATAATGCAGGTTTGGATTTGAGGACAAATCACTTTCAAGAAGAGGGGAATGATAGGAACATGGATGGCTTGAGCATGTGGAAAGAAGCATATTCAGATTATTATATTTTTATAATTTTTATTTATAATTTTCGTATTATTTTTGGGCTGAATTTTAAGATGACCTTTTGTATTCCCCTTGCCTCACTAAATGCTTCCTAGTAGTGCTCTTAGTCATAATAATGACTAGTAGGAATTTATTATCATGTTTATGCATATTTAGGTAATGTAAATGCATTTATCAATTAATGTGGTAAATGCATGGTAGTGGGAGTTAGTGAGTGTTTTTAGTGTCATTTAGTTGGTGAGTTATGTGAGTTATTAGGTATCGGTTATGGAATATTGAGAGAACAAGGCAACCCAAAAGTCGGCAGCCATCCTTGTATATGTATCATTGCCATACCACATGAAATGATAACTTTGAGTTCATTTTGGATTGATTCCAATTGTGAGAGTGTTTTCTCTCTTGGGTTCTTCATTGAGCCAACCCTTGTTCTTATCAAGAATCCAAGATTCTTGTGGCGGACCTCACATTGGCTTATCAAATCCCCTTGGATTTGTGGCGCCTACCTCCCATTTCTCATCTTATCCAATTTTGTATTTCACCTTCTTCTACAATTTTGTTTGGTCACTCAAGGATAGATCCAAAAATATATATGTTCCTTGCTAGGATCATATCATTTGGTATCTAGAGCCATCCTTCCTAGAGTGACCTTTGATTTTATTTTTCAATTTTTCCAGAAGTTTGAATTTTTGTTAGTGGGTTCTTCATGGAGTCACTAATGAAGAAAAATGATGCCAAGCAAAGGGAGGATCTTTTCTATTCTAGATGCTATGTGAAGGACAAGATATGTAGCTTGGTCATTGATAGAAGGGGTTATGTTAACCTTGCTAGTACCACCATGGTGCAAAAGTTGGGACTTCCTCTTCTAGAGCATCCACAACCGTATGTCATTTGGAGCATCCCGGAGTTTAGTGATTTCGGTGACGTGATGGTGAACAAACAAGTACGAGTGCCATTCGGATTGGGAGATATGAAGATGACGTGTTATGTGATGTGGTGCCCATGGAAACGAGGCACTTGTTACTTGGGCGTCCTTGGAGGATTGAACGACAAGCGAGATATGATGCCGACAACAACAAGTACTCATTTGTATTTAATAATCGCAAAATTACTCTTGTACCATTGTCACCAAAACAAGTGTATGAAGATCAAATGTACTTGAAAGGTGAAGCAAAGAAAAACGAAACTCATGAGAGAAAGGAGGAGGAAATGGAGAGTGGTGAAAAAGAAGAGGAGAAAAAAGAAAGCCATGAGGAAAAAGAAGAACAATGAGAGAGAAAGAAGAGGAGAACCATGAGATAAAAGATGAAGAAAAAGAGAACAATGAGAGATATCTCGTGAAAAAAAGAATTATGAGAGAAAAAAGGATGGAAGAGCCAATTATCAAGCAAACGGTGGAAAGCACAAAAGAAAATTTTTATTAGATAATCCACTGACTTATAATGCAGGTTTGGATTTGAGGACAAATCACTTTCAAGAAGAGGGGAATGATAGGAACATGGATGGCTTGAGCATGTGGAAAGAAGCATATTCAGATTATTATATTTTTATAATTTTTATTTATAATTTTCGTATTATTTTTGGGCTGAATTTTAAGATGACCTTTTGTATTCCCCTTGCCTCACTAAATGCTTCCTAGTAGTGCTCTTAGTCATAATAATGACTAGTAGGAATTTATTATCATGTTTATGCATATTTAGGTAATGTAAATGCATTTATCAATTAATGTGGTAAATGCATGGTAGTGGGAGTTAGTGAGTGTTTTTAGTGTCATTTAGTTGGTGAGTTATGTGAGTTATTAGGTATCGGTTATGGAATATTGAGAGAACAAGGCAACCCAAAAGTCGGCAGCCATCCTTGTATATGTATCATTGCCATACCACATGAAATGATAACTTTGAGTTCATTTTGGATTGATTCCAATTGTGAGAGTGTTTTCTCTCTTGGGTTCTTCATTGAGCCAACCCTTGTTCTTATCAAGAATCCAAGATTCTTGTGGCGAACCTCACATTGGCTTATCAAATCCCCTTGGATTTGTGGCGCCTACCTCCCATTTCTCATCTTATCCAATTTTGTATTTCATCTTCTTCTATAATTTTGTTTGGTCACTCAAGGATAGATCCGAAAATATATATGTTCCTTGTTAGGATCATATCAGGTGAACTTCCTTGGCTTATCAAACTCTTTGTTTGTGGCGCCATACCATCCCTAATCCTCAATCCTCACCCACTTTCACATTTTCTTCCTTTGTCATTACAACACAATTCTGACTTGGATTTGTGATTGGTAAAATTCAACCAAATAGATCATCAACAAGGCAACCTCACCATTTGGTTGTCATCAAGTGATATCAAAGGTTAGGCTTTGGTTGAATTTTTTGAGTTTTTGTTCTTCATCTTCTACTTTTTTTTTTCTTCTTCTTCTACCTTTCTTCATTTCTTCTTTTAAACCAAAAAAATTCTTCTTCCTACCACCTATCATGGCAACACTATCCTTTGAAATGCAAAGATATCTAAGACGCTTGGAGAAGAAGGGTTTTCCTACAAAGGAAGCTTGCAAGACATTCAATGAAATTGAAGATGTGATTCCAAAGGAATCTTGCAAGACAATGAATGAAATTGAAGATGTGATTCAAATGGAAGAATGCCAACAATCAATTGGAATTGAATTGCTTGAGGAAGATAAGGAGATGAAGACGAATAGAGAATGCCGTTCCCTTAAAGCCGAGAATACATCTTCAAATTCACTTGGGAAGTCATGGCCATATTTTACTCTAATACCTTCTTCTAGATTAGTTTGTCAAATCAAATGTTGCGATTCTTCTAATTTGTCTAATATTTCTCCCATAGGTCACGAAGAAAAGAATAGTGAAGGCCAAACCACAAAAACCAAAGTGCAACAACAAAAGAGTGAGGCAAAGGTTGAAAAAAAATTGAGAGTCTCATTGTAAAAGAAATCAAGGTGATGTTCCTATCTTTGCCTAGAGGTGATGATTTTATTTTGAAAGAAGTTGAAGAAGTAATTCCAAGAGAGGTGCCCCATGGATTCAAAAGAGTTGTGTTTGAACCCGGAGGATAAAGAAGACTCATTAAGGCAATAAATTCGAGGTCGAATTCTCTTCAAGAGGGAGGGAATGATGCAAGCCAAGAATGATGTCCAATTTAAGGCCAAATTAGTTTTGATGAAAATCTTATTTTCGTTAGTAATGAACCCGTATTCTTGTTTGGGTTGTATCTTGAGCTACAAATCTCCGATTGATACGTTCTTTGCTGCGTTGGAAAGATGAGGAGATTATATACAAAACGGATTTCAAGCCTCTTGACCAGATTCGGCATATATCATGACGAAAATATTGTTTTCAGTTTTACACGAATTTGGAAGCTTAGTTGGGAGGAATCTTTTGGCTTGGATGCCTCAATTAATTCCTTTAAGTTTTTAGCCTTTTTAATGTTTTGTTTTATTAGGGAGACAATCTTTTGCATTAAATTGTATTGATTATGAGAGGATTACACTTTTAATTTGAGAAACAAGTGTGATCCCACATAATCAGGGAGGGAATCTTTTGGCATTAAATTGTATTGATTATGGGAGGATTCATCTTAGGCCAATTCCTATATATGTAAGACGCCCCGCAAAACATGAATGAAAAATTTGGATATCATTTTGGATTGAAATCCTTTTGTGAGAATTTTGTTCTCCTTGGTTCTTGGTTGAGCCATCTTGTTCTTATCAAGAATCCACGATTCTTGTGGCGAACTTCCTTGGCTTATCAAACTCTTTGTTTGTGGCGCCATACCATCCCTAATCCTCACCCACTTTCACATTTTCTTCCTTTGTCATTACAACACAATTCTGACTTGGATTTGTGATTGGTAAAATTCAACCAAATAGATCATCAACAAGGCAACCTCACCATTTTGTTGTCATCAAGTGGTATCAAAGCTTAGTCTTTGGTTGAATTTTTTGAGTTTTTGTTCTTCATCTTCTACTCTCTTTTTTTTCTTCATAAAACCCAAGTTTATTGCACTTTATTTTTATAGAAATAAACTAGAAAATGATAATATGGGAAGTGGACGTCCAAGCCCATCATGGGTCTTCATTGGGCTCAAGATACAGCCCAAACAAGAATGCGGGTTCATTACAAACGAAAATAAGATTTTCATCAAAACTAATTTGGCCTTAAATTGGACATCATTCTTGGTTTGCATCACAAGGTGAGGTTCGCCACAAGAATCTTGGATTCTTGATAAGAACAAGGGTGGTTCAACCAAGAACCTAAGAGAGAAAACACTCTCACAATTGGAATAAAATCCAAATTGAACTCGAAGTTGTCATTCATCATGTTTGGGGCATGTACAAATAGTAGTGGGGCTGCCAACTCTTGGCTTACACAAAGTCCTCATAAGATTCCATTATTCTATAACCCCCTAATAACTATACCACTAATTGGTGCAATAAACCATTAGGTGACTATTTAAACATAACTCTCCAATAATTGGAGTTATTACCAATCTTAAGATAATATTTAAAATGAAACATAACTAATAAAGAAGGAGTTACTTTAGGCATGCAAGCCAAAAGACACACTCCTTTGAAGCTCAAACTCGTCCAAATATTCGTACCAAACTTCCCGCCCATTGTTCACCATGGTAGAAGCCGAATTTGGTCAAGAGGCCTGAGATATGATTTGTAGATAATTCCCTAAGATTTCCAACGTACCAAAGAATACATCGATCGGAGATTCATAGATCAAGTTATGACCAAATCAAGTATAAGGGTTCAATCAGAAAAATCATCGTAAAAATATTACGAAAATTAAAAATATAAGTATAAAAATTGGACTTATTTGTTATCTAATAAGCCACTAATAATAGTGCACTAATATGGATCCGAATATGATTCTTTCCACACACTCAAGCCATCCATGCTTCTATCATTCCCCTCCTCTTGAAAGTGATTTGTCATCAAATCCAAACCTGCCTCAAAAGTTAGTGGATTATCTAATAACATCTTTCTTTTGTTCTTTCCACCTTTTACTTGAAAATTGGCTCTTCCATTTCTTTTTCTCTCAAAGCTCTCATTTTTCAAGAGATATCCCTCATTGCTTTCTTTTCCTTCAACTTTTATACCATGGTTTACTTTTTTCTTTCGCCACTCTCCCTTCCCTCTTCCGTTCTCTCATGGGTTTCCTTTTTCTTTACTTCTTCTTTTTCCTCATCCATCGAACCCTCTTCTTTTATTTTTTTCTCACTCATTTTTCTTTTCTCACTCTCTCCTTTCAAGTGCATTTGATCTTCATACACTTGTTTTGGTGACAATGGTCCAAGAGTAATTTTGCGATTATTAAATACAAATGAGTACTTGTTGTTGTCGGCATCATATCTCGCTTGTCGTTCAATCCTCCAAGGACTCCCAAGTAACAAGTGCCTCGTTTCCATGGGCACCACATCACATAACACGTCATCTTCATATCTGCCAATCCGGAATATCACTCGTACTTGTTTGTTCACCATCACGTCACCGAAATCACTAAACTCCGGATGCTCCAAATGACATACGGTTTGTGGATGCTCTAGAAGAGGAGGTCCCAACTTTTGCACCATGGTGGTTCTAGCTAGGTTGACGTAACCCTTTCTATCAATGACCAAGCTACATATCTTGTCCTTCACATAGCATCTAGAATAGAAAAGATCCTCCATTTTCTTGGCATCATCTTTCTTCATTAGTGACTCCATGAAGAACCCACTAAGAAAAATTCAAACTTCCGAAAAAAATTGAAAAAACAAAATCATAAGTCACTCTAGGAAACCTGGCTCTGATACCAAATGATATGATCCTAAAAAGGAACATGTATGTTTTAGGATCTATCCTTGTGTGACTACCAAAATCTATAGAAGAAGAAGAAATACAAAAATGGACAATATGAGAAATGGGAGGTAGGCGCCACAAATCCAAGGGGATTTGATAAGCCAAGGTGAGGTTCGCCACAAGAATCTTGGATTCTTGATAAGAACAAGGGTGGTTCAACCAAGAACCTAAGAGAGAAAACACTCTCATAATTGGAATCAAATCCAAATTGAACTCAAAGTTGTCATTCATCATGTTTGGGGCATGTACAAATAGTAGTGGGGCTGCCAACTCTTGGCTTACACAAAGTCCTCATAAGATTCCATTATTCTTAAACCCCCTAATAACTATACCACTAATTGGTGCAATAAACCATTAGGTGACTATTTAAACATAACTCTCCAATAATTGGAGTTATTACCAATCTTAAGATAATTAAAATGAAACATAACTAATAAAGAAGGAATTGCTTTAGGCATGCAAGCCAAAAGACACACTCCTTTGAAGCTCAAACTCGTCCAAATATTCGTACCAAACTTACGGCCCATTGTTCACCATGATAGAAGCCTAATTTGGTCAAGAGTCCTGAGATATGATTTGTAGATAATTCCCTAAGCTTTCCAACGTACTAAAGAATACATCAATCGGAGATTCATAGCTCAAGATATGACCAAATCAAGTATACGGGTTCAATCAGAAAATTCATCCTAAAAATATTACGAAAATTAAAAATATAAGTATAAAAATTGGACTTATTTGTTATCTAATAATCCCACTAATAATAGTGCACTAATATGGATCTGAATATGATTCTTTCCACATAATCAAGCCATCCATGCTTCTATCATCCTCCAAAGTGATATGAGCCAAGGGGGGCAAGTCAACTTGTCATCAAGAATGATATGAGCCCAATAAGGAGCATGGACCAAGGAGCACTAAAAGGACTTGGTGGGTCTAAGACAAGAGCAAGAACCAAGAAAGCCCAAGATGTTCTAAACCAAATAGTGTCAACCTTGACAGAAACAAGCCCAAGTTCAGGTCTTGATGGAGTGGAGGACAAAATGGTTACTTATCTCATCCAACTTGAAGACCCATGATGGGCTTGGACGTCCACTTCCCATATTATCATTTTCTAGTTTATTTCTAGTAAATAAAGTGCAATAAACTTGGGTTTTATGAAGAATTTCGAATTTGGGTGCATAGTGGGAGGAATCTTGTTGGTTTGCATACCAATAGTAACTCCTTTAAGTTTTTAGACTTTTTATGTTATGTTAATTATGTGGGAGTTACACTTTTAATTTGAGAAATAAGTGTGGCTGCTACATAATGATAGAGAGAGGGTAATAAGTCACTATTAAGTGGCTGAGTTAATTGTGAGTTTAGTAAGTCATGAATAGGCTAGTTATGTGGGGGTTATGGAATCATTGGGAAGACAAAGGGTGAAGCCAAATGTTGGCAGCCACACCCCTATATGTAACATGCCTAAACACATGAATAAACAACTTGGAAGTTGAATTTGGATTAAATCCATTTGTGAGGGAATTGTCTCTCTTTGGTTCTTGGTTGAGCCACCTTGTTCTTATCAAGGATCCACGATTCTTGTGGCGAACCTCACTTGGCTTATCATACTCTCTAGTTTGTGGCGCCATCACCATATCTAATCTTCACCATTTTCATATTTTCTTCCTTTTATGATACAACTCAATTCTGACTTGGATTTGTAATTGGTAAAATTCAACCAAAAAGATTATCAAAGGCAACCTCACCATTTGGTTGTCATCACAAAGGAAGCTTGCAAGACATTCATTGAAATTGAAGAAGTGATTCCAAAGGAATCATGCAAGCCATTCAAGGAAATTGAAAATGAAGTTTCCAAGGAAGAATGCAAAGTATCAATTGGAGTTGAATTGCAAGAGGAAAATAAAGAGATGAAGACAACTAGAGAATGGCTTCCCCCTAAAGCCGAAAATAATTCCTCAAATCCACTTGGGAAGTCATGTCAATCTATTACTCTAGTACCTTCTTCTAGATTAGCTTGTGGATACAAATGTTGGGATTCTTCTACTTTGGTTAATTTTTCTAACATTTCTCCCCTAGGTCTCGAAGAAAAGAATTGTGAAGACCAAACGACAAAAAGCAAAGAGCAACAGCAAAAGAGTGAGGCAAAGGTTGAAAAAGAAATGGAGAGTCTCGTCATAAAAGAAATCAAGGTGTTGTTCCTATCTTTGCCTAGAGGTGATGATTCTATTTTGAAGGAAGTTGAAGAAGTAATTCCAAGAGAAGTACCCCATGGATTCAAAAGAGTTGTGTTTGAACCTGGAGGATGAATACGATTCTCAAAGGCAATAAATTCGAGGTCGAATTCTCTTCAAGAAGAAGGGAATGATGCAAACCAATTTATTTTAATTCGATAAAAGTGTAATAAATTTTGGACGGTACACATGTTAATTATGCTTGTGTGGACGGTGCACATGTTAATTATGCTTGTGTGGATGGTACACATGTTAATTGGGAGGGCAACCTTTGGCTTGCATGCCTAGGAAACTCCTTTCTAGTCATGAACCACTTTTATTATCCACTTAGTTTTCATTAGTTGTTTTAATTAGTCACTTAGTGGATTAATTATTGTTTTATGGGGAATTAGTCACATTAAGATGACAATTTTGTAAGCATATTCTATGCACCCCATTTTCCTATATGTATGCCTCTAGAACATGAATAAAAAAAACTTGGATGTTGAATTTGGATTTGATTCCAATTGTGAGAGTGGTCAGCCTCTCTTAGGTTCATCATTGAACCAACCCTTTGATCTTATCAAGTGTCCAAGACCCTTGTGGCGATCCTCACCTTGGCTTATCAATTCCCTTGGAATTGTGGCGCCTACTTTCCATTTCTTATCTTATCCATTTTTGTATTTCATCTTCTTCTATAATTTTGGTTACCAACTCAAGGATAGATCCGAAAATTTACAAGTTCCTTTTTAGGATCATATCATTTGGTATCTAGAGCCATCCTTCCTAGAGTGACTTTTGATTTTGTTCTTCGATTTTTTTTCAAAAAATTTCTTCTTCCCATCACATATCATGTCAACACTATTCCTTGAAATGGAAAGATTTCAAAGAAGCATGGAGAAGTTCACTGTGACTCTTGACAAGCTAGTAGAAATAAAAAGGAGGAGGCATGGAGGAAGGAGATATGGGAGATACGATAGAGAAATTGAAAGGGAGAATAAAGAGTGTGAAAAAAGGAAGAGAAAAGAGGAGAAAATGAAAAGACAGATTTCTGAAAATGAAGCATGTTGGAGGAAAATGGTTGAAGAAAAGATGAGCGCAAAAATTGAAAGTGAGGTGAAAGAAACAAACTTGAATGCTTGTTTTGATGCTATTACTAATTCTTTGCCTAGTTGTGTTGATTCTCTTTTGAAGGAAGTTGAGCGTGTTCCTCCAAAGGAAGCTTGCAAGACATTCATTGAAATTGAAGATGTGATTCCAAAGGAATCTTGCAAGCCATTCAAGGAAATTGAAAATGAAATTTCCAAGGAAGAATGCAAAGTATCAATTGGAGTTGAATTGCAAGAGGAAAATAAAGAGATGAAGACAACTAGAGAACGGCTTCCCCCTAAAGCCGAAAATAAGTCCTCAAATCCACTTGGGAAGTCATGGCAATCTATTACTCTAGTACCTTCTTCTAGATTAGCTTGTGGATACAAATGTTGGGATTCTTCTACTTTGGTTAATTTTTCTAACATTTCTCCCCTAGGTCTCGAAGAAAAGAATTGTGAAGGCCAAACGACAAAAAGCAAAGTGCAACAGTAAAAGAATGAGGCAAATGTTGAAAAAGAAATGGAGAGTCTCGTCATAAAAGAAATCAAGGTGTTGTTCCTATCTTTTCCTAGAGGTGATGATACTATTTTGAAGGAAGTTGAAGAAGTAATTCCAAAGGAAGTGCCCCATGGATTCAAAAGTGTTGTGTTTGAACCTGGAGGATGAAGACGATTCTCAAAGGCAATAAATTCAAGGTCGAATTCTCTTCAAGAGGGAGGGAATGATGCAAACCAATTTATTTTAATTCAATAAAAGTGTAATAAATTTTGGACGTTGCACATGTTAATTATGCTTGTGTGGACGGTGCACATGTTATTTATGCTTGTGTGGATGGTGCACATGTTAATTGGGAGGGCAACCTTTGGCTTGCATGCCTAGGAAACTCCTTTCTAGTCATGAACCACTTTTATTATCCACTTAGTTTTCATTAGTTGTTTTAATTAGTCACTTAGTGGATTAATTATTGTTTTATAGGGAATTAGTGATATGATCCTAATCCGGGCCGCCTTAAAGTTTCAGACAAAAGAATGATATTGACGCCACACTCAAGATATAGGTGAGAAGGTGAGTGATAAGTCATGGGTTTGATCGCCACAAGTTGCCTTGATAAGATCGGATTTAGTTCTTTTACCCAAGAACCCAAGGGAAGCTCTCACATAAGAGAAAACTATTCAAATTTCATTATCTTCAAAACTGCTTTGTGTATTACAAGAGTTCCCTATTTATAGGCTAACTTGGAAATACAAGAAATAAAACTCCCACTATCATGCATTTACCACAAATTGGTAATTGCATTTACATTACATAGTAAATGAGCATAAACATGGTATCCCACTATCATGCATTTACCACAAATTGGTAATTGCCATTATTATGACTTAGAGCACTAATAGGATGCATTTATTGCGGCTAGGAGAATACAAAAGGTCATCCTAAAATTCAGCCCAAAAATAATACGAAAATTATAAATAAAAATTATAAAAAATATAATAATCTGAATATGCTTCTTTCCACATGCTCAAGCCATCCATGTTCCTATCATTCCCCACTTCTTGAAAGTTATTTGTCCTCAAATCCAAACCTGCATTCAAAGTCAGTGGATTATCTAATAAAATCTTGCTTTTGTGCTCTCCACATTTTGCTTGATAATTGGCTCTTCCATCCCCTTTTCTCTCATAATTCTCATTTTTCATGAGATATTTCTTATTGTTCTCTTTTTCTTCAACTTTTATCTCATGGTTCTCCACTTTTTCTCTCTCATGGGTTTCTTTTTTCTTTAATTATTCTTTTTCCTCAGTGCTTTCTTTTTTCTCTTCTTTTTCACCGCTCTCCATTTCCTCTTCCTTTCTCTCATGAGTTTCCTTTTTCTTTACTTCTCCTTTCAAGTACATTTGATCTTCATACACTTGTTTTGGTGACAATGGTCCAAGAGTAATTTTGCGATTATTAAATACAAATGAGTACTTATTTTTGTAGACATCATATTTCGCTTATCGTTCAACTCTCCAAGGATGCCCAAGTAACAAGTGCCTAGTTTCCATGGGAACCACATCACATAACACCTCATCTTCATATCTCCCGATCCGAAACGACACTCGTACTCGTTTGTTCACCATCACGTCACCGAGATCACTAAACTCCGGGATGCTCCAAATGACATACGGTTGTGGATGCTCTATAAGAGGAAGTCCTAACTTTTGCACCATGGTGGTACTAGCTAGGTTAACGTATCCCCTTCTATCAATGACCAAGCTACATATCTTGTCCTTCACATAGCATCTAGAATAGAAAATATCCTCCCTTTGCTTTGCATCATTTTTCTTCATTACCTCCATGAAGAACCCACTGAGAAAAATTCAAACTTTGCATACAACCACCAAGAAAGATGAATAAATTTTGGAAATCCTCAAATAAATTTTTTTATTTTCGTATTTTTTTTCATACAGAATAGAAAAGAACAAGAAATATAGCACCTGAAATTCAAGGATCCTAAGCTCTGATTACCAAATGATATGATCCTAATCCGGACCGCCTTGAAGTTTTAGACAAAAGAAGGATATTGACGCCACACTCAAGATATAGGTGAGAAGGTGAGTGATAAGTCATGGGTTTGATCGCCACAAGTTGCCTTGATAAGATCGGATTTAGTTCTTTTACCCAAGAACCCAAGGGAAGCTCTCACATTAGAGAAAACTCTTTAAATTTCATTATCTTCAAAACTTCTTTGTGTATTACAAGAGTTCCCTATTTATAGGCTAACTTGGAAATACAAGAAATAAAACTCCCACTATCATGCATTTACCACAAATTGGTAATTGCATTTACATTACCTAGTAAATGAGCATAAACATGGTATCCCACTATCATGCATTTACCACAAATTGGTAATTGCCATTATTATGACTTAGAGCACTAATAGGATGCATTTATTGCGGCTAGGAGAATACAAAAGGTCATCCTAAAATTCAGCCCAAAAATAATACGAAAATTATAAATAAAAATTATAAAAATATAATAATCTGAATATGCTTCTTTCCACATGCTCAAGCCATCCTAGTTGTGTGGATTCTCTTTTGAAGGTGATGCAAACCAAGAATGATGTCCAATTTAAGGCCAAATTAGTTTTGATGAAAATTTTATTTTCGTTTATAATGAACCCGTATTCTTGTTTGGGATGTATCTTGAGCTACAAATCTCCGATTGATACATTCTTTGATGCGTTGGAAAGCTGAGGAGATTATCTACAAATTGTATTTCAAGTCTCTTGACCAGATTCGGCTTATATCATGACGAAAATATTGTTTTTATTTTTACACGAATTTGGAAGCTTAGTTGGGAGGAATCTTTTGGCTTGCATGCCTCAAGTAACTCCTTTAAATTTTTAGCCTTTTTAATGTTTTGTTTTATTAGGGGGGGAATCTTTGTAATTATATTGTAATTGATTATGGGTGGATTACACTTTTAATATGAGAAGCAAGTGTAATCACCACATAATTAGGGGGGGAATGAAAAGTCAAGATGAGTGATTTTAGGCAAATTAACGCGTGATTTTAGGCCAGCTCTCTATATGTAAGATGCCCCTAAACACATGAATGATAACTTTGAGTTCAATTTGGATTAAGTCCATTTGTGAGAGAATATTCTTTCTCTTTGGTTCTTGGTTGAACTGGCCTTGTTCTTATCAAGAATCTAAGATTCTTGTGGCGAACCTCGTCTTGGCTTATCAAATCCCCTTGGATTTGTGGCGCCTACCTCCCATTTCTCATCTTATCCAATTTTGTATTTCATCTTCTTCTATAATTTTGTTGTCACTCAAAGATAGATCCGAAAATCTACATGCCCCTTCTTAGGATCACATCAGAAGGAAGTTTAGTGTGTTCCTCGAAAGGAAGCTTGCAAGACATATTCATTGAAATTGAAGATGTGATTCCAAAGGAATCTTGCAAGCCATTCAAGGAAATTGAAAATAAAATTTCCAAGGAAGAATGCAAAGTATCAATTGGAGTTGAATTGCAAGAGAAAAATAAAGAGATGAAGACAACTAGAGAACGGCTTCCCCCTAAAGCCGAAAAATAAGTCCTCAAATCCACTTGGGAAGTCATGGCAATCTATTACTCTAGTACCTTCTTCTAGATTAGCTTGTGGATACAAATGTTGGGATTCTTCTACTTTGGTTAATTTTTCTAACATTTATCCCCTAGGTCTCGAAGAAAAGAATTGTGAAGGCCAAACGACAAAAAGCAAAGAGCAACAACAAAAGAATGAGGCAAAGGTTGAAAAAGAAATGGAGAGTCTCGTCATAAAAGAAATCAAGGTGTTGTTCCTATCTTTGCATAGAGGTGATGATTCTATTTTGAAGGAAGTTGAAGAAGTAATTCCAAGGGAAGTGCCCCATGGATTCAAAAGAGTTGTTTTTGAACCTGGAGGATGAAGACGATTCTCAAGGGGAATAAATTCGAGGTCGAATTCTCTTCAAGAGGGAGGGAATGATGCAAACCAATTTATTTTAATTCAATAAAAGTGTAATAAATTTTGGAAGGTGCACATGTTAATTATGCTTGTGTGGACGGTGCACATGTTAATTATGCTTGTGTGGATGGTGCACATGTTAATTGGGAGGGCAACCTTTGTCTTGCACGCCTAGGAAACTCCTTTCTAGTCATGAACCACTTTTATTATCCACTTAGTTTTCATTAGTTGTTTTAATTAGTCACTTAGTGGATTAATTATTGTTTTATGGGGAATTAGTCACATTAAGATGACAATTTTGTAAGCATATTCGATGCACCCCATTTTCCTATATGTATGCCTCTAGAACATGAATATAAAAAACTTGGATGTTGAATTTGGATTTGACTCCAATTGTTAGAGTGGTCAGCCTCTCTTAGTTTCATCATTGAACCAACCCTTTGATCTTATCAAGTGTCCAAGGCCTTTGTGGCGATCCTCACCTTGGCTTATCAATTCCCTTGGAATTGTGGCGCCTACTTTCCATTTCTTATCTTATCCATTTTTGTATTTCATCTTCTTCTATAATTTTGGTGATGCAAACCAAGAATGATGTCCAATTTAAGGCCAAATTAGTTTTGATGAAAATTTTATTTTCGTTTGTAACGAACCCGTATTCTTGTTTGGGCTGTCTCTTGAGCTACAAATCTCCGATTGATACGTTCTTTGATGTGTTGGAAAGCTGAGGAGATTATCTACAAATCGTATTGCAATCCTCTTGACCAGATTCGGCTTATATCATGATGAAAATATTGTTTTCAGTTTTACACGAATTTGGAATCTTAGTTGGGAGGAATCTTTTGGCTTGCATGCCTCAAATAACTCCTTTAAGTTTTTAGCCTTTTTAATGTTTTGTTTTATTAGGGAGGGAATCTTTGGCATTAAATTGTATTGATTATGGGAGGATTACACTTTTAATGTGAGAAGCAAGTGTAATCACCACATAATTAGGGAGGGGAATAAAAACTCAAGATGAGTGATTTTAGGCCAATTAACACGTGTTCTTAGGCCAGCTCTCTATATGTAAAACGCCCCTAAACACATTAATGACAACTCTGAGTTCAATTCGGATTTAGTCCATTTGTGAGAGAATATTGTTTCTCTTTGGTTCTTCGTTGAACCACCCTTGTTCTTATCAAGAATCCAAGATTCTTGTGGCGAACCTCACCTTGGCTTATCAAATCCCCTTGGATTTGTGGCGCCTACCTCCCATTTCTCATCTTATCCAATTTTGTATTTCATGTTCTCCTTTAATTTTTGTTGTCACTCAAGGATAGATCCGAAATTATATATGTTCCTTCTTAGGATCATATCATTTGGTATCTAGAACCATCCTTCCTAGAGTGACTTTTGATTTTGTTTTTCAATTTTTCCGGAAGTTTGAATTTTTTCTTAGTGGGTTCTTCATGGAGTCACTAATGAAGAAAAATGATGCCAAGCAAAGGGAGAATCTTTTCTATTCTAGATGCTATGTGAAGGACAAGATATGTAGCTTGGTCATTGATAGAAGGGGATATGTTAACCTAGCTAGTACCACCATGGTGCAAAAGTTAGGACTTCCTCTTATAGAGCATCCACAACCGTATGTCATTCGGAGCATCCCGGAGTTTAGTGATCTCGGTGACGTAATGGTGAACAAACAAGTACGAGTATCATTCCGGATTGGGAGATATGAAGACGAGGTGTTATGTGATGTGGTGCCCATGGAAACGAGGCACTTGTTACTTGGCCGTCCTTGGAGGGTTGAACGACAAGAGAGATATGATGCCAACAACAACAAGTACTCATTTGTATTTAATAATCGTAAAATTACTCTTAGACCACTATCACCAAAACAAGTGTGTGAAGATCAAATGCACTTGAAAGGAGAGAGTGAGAAAAAACAAATGAGTGAGGAAAAAATAACGGAAGAGGGTTAGGTGAATGAGGAAAAAAAATGTGAGAGCAAAAAAGAAAGTGAGGAGGAAAAAGAAAACGTGAATACTTGTTTTGATGCTATTCCTAATTCTTCACCTAGTTGTGTTGATTCTCTTTCGAAGGAAATCGAGTTTGTTCCTCCAAAGGAAGCTTGCAAGACATTCAATGAAATTGAAGATTTGATTCCAAAGGAAGCTTGCAAGACAACCGATGTAATTAAAGATTTAATCCCAAAGGAAGTACCCCATGTTTTGGAAACATGCATGGTCTATCCTTGAGTGACAAAGCAAAATTAAAGAAGAAGAAAATAAGCAAATGGATGAAGGTAAGGGATGAGAATGGTGCCACAATTCCAAGGGAAATTGATAAGCCAAGTTGAGGATCGCCACAAGGGTCTTGGACTCTTGATAAGATCAAAGGGGTTGGTTCAACAAAGAACCCAAAGAGAAACAATATTCTCTCACAAATGGACTTAATCCAAATTGAACTCAAAGTTGTCGTTCATGTGTTTAGGGGCGTCTTACATATAGAGAACTGGCCTAAGAACACGAGTTTAATTGGCCTAAAATCACTCATCTTGATTTTTAATTCCCCCTAATTATGTGGAGATTACACTTGTTTCTCAAATTAAAAGTGTAATCCTCCCATAATCAATTACAATTTAATGCCAAAGATTCCCTCCATAATTTTCATAAAAGACTAATAATTTTAAAAGGAGTTACTTATGGTATGAAAACCAAAAGATTCCTCCCAACTAAGCTTCCAAATTCGTGTAAAACTAAAAACAATATTTTCGTCATGATATAAGCCGAATCTGGTCAAGAGGCTTGAAATACGATTTGTAGATAATCTCCTCATCTTTCCAACGCATCAAAGAACGAATCAATCGGAGATTTGTAACTCAAGATACAGCCAAAACAAGAATACGGGTTTATTACAAACGAAAATAAAATTTCCATCAAAACTAATTTGGCCTTAAATTGGACATCATTCTTGGTTTGCATCATTCCCTCCTCTCTTGAAGAGAATTCGACCTCGAATTTATTGCCTTAAGGAGTCTTCTTTATCCACCGGGATCGAATGGAAATTGATAGAAATCATCAAATGTAGCAAGTAGGTATAACACATTTCCATCTTGTACAATCAACATCCCAACACATTCCTCAAGATTGTTGTGATTCTGAATCAAATGAACAACATACCTTTGGGAGGCCATGCATGTTTCCAAAACATGGGGTACTTCCTTTGGGATTAAATCTTTAATTACATCGGTTGTCTTGCAAGCTTCCTTTGGAATCAAATCTTCAATTTCATTGAATGTCTTGCAAGCTTCCTTTGGAGGAACAAACTCGATTTCCTTCGAAAGAGAATCAACACAACAAGGTGAAGAATTAGGAATAGCATCAAAACAAGTATTCACGTTTTCTTTTTCCTCCTCACTTTCTTTTTGCTCTCACATTGTTCTTTTTCCTCATTCACCGAACCCTCTTCCGTTATTTTTTCCTCACTCATTTGTTTTTTCTCACTCTCTCCTTTCAAGTGCATTTGATCTTCACACACTTGTTTTGGTGACAGTGGTCTAAGAGTAATTTTGCGATTATTAAATACAAACGAGTACTTGTTGTTGTCTTCGTCATATCTCAGCTTGTCGTTCAACCCTCCAAGGACGGCCAAGTAACAAGTGCCTCGTTTCCATGGGCACCACATCACATAACACCTCGTCTTCATATCTCCCAATCCGGAATGATACTTGTACTTGTTTGTTCACCATTACGTCACCGAGATCACTAAACTCCGGGATGCTCCAAATGACATACGGTTGTGGATGCTCTATAAGAGGAAGTCCTAACTTTTGCACCATGATGGTACTAGCTAGGTTAACGTATCCCTTTCTATCAATGACCAAGCTACATATCTTGTCCTTCACATAGCATCTAGAATAGAAAAGATTCTCCCTTTGCTTGGCATCATTTTTCTTCATTAGTGACTCCATGAAGAACCCACTAAAAAAGAAAAATTCAAACTTCTGGGAAAATTGAAAAACAAAATCAAAAGTCACTCTAGGAAGGATGGCTCTAGATACCAAATGATATGATCCTAAAAGGAGCATGTAGATTTTCGGATCTATCCTTGAGTGACAAAGCAAAATTCAAGAAGAAGAAGAAAATAAGCAAATGGATGAAGGTAAGGGATGAGAATGGCACCACAATTCCAAGGGAAATTGATAAGCCAAGTTGAGGATCGCCACAAGGGTCTTGGACTCTTGATAAGATCAAAGGGTTGGTTCAACAAAGAACCCAAAGAGAAACAATATTCTCTCACAAATGGACTTAATCCAAATTGAACTTAAAGTTGTCATTCACGTGTTTAGGGCGTCTTACATATAGAGAACTGGGCTAAGAACACGAGTTTAATTGGCCTAAAATCACTCATCTTGATTTTTAATTCCCCCCTAATTATGTGGAGATTACACTTGTTTCTCAAATTAAAAGTGTAATCCTCCCATAATCAATTACAATTTAATGCCAAAGATTCCCGCAATAATTTACATAAAAGACTAATAATTGTAAAAGGAGTTACTTATGGTATGCAAACCAAAAGATTCCTCCCAACTAAGCTTCCAAATTCGTGTAAAACTAAAAACAATATTTTCATCATGATATAAGCCGAATCTGGTCAAGAGGCTTGAAATACGATTTGTAGATAATCTCCTCATATTTCCAACGCATCAAAGAACGTATCAATCGGAGATTTGTAGCTCAAGATACAGCCCAAACAAGAATACGGGTTTATTACAAACGAAAATAAAATTTCCATCAAAACTAATTTGGCCTTAAATTGGACATCATTCTTGGTTTGCATCATTCCCTCCCTCTTGAAGAGAATTCGACCTCGAATTTATTGCCTTAAGGAGTCTTCTTTATCCTCCGGGATCGAATGGAAATTGATAGAAATCATCAAATGTAGCAAGTAGGTATAACACATTTCCATCTTGTACAATCAACATCCCAACACATTCCTCAAGATTGTTGTGATTCTGAATCAAATGAACAACATACCTTTGGGAGGCCATGCATGTTTCCAAAACATGGGGTACTTCCTTTGGGATTAAATCTTTAATTACATCGGTTGTCTTGCAAGCTTCCTTTGGAATCAAATCTTCAATTTCATTGAATGTCTTGCAAGCTTCCTTTGGAGGAACAAACTCGATTTCCTTGAAAGAGAATCCACACAACAAGGTGAAGAATTAGGAATAGCATCAAAACAAGTATTCACGTTTTCTTTTTCCTCCTCACTTTCTTTTTGCTCTCACATTTTTCTTTTTCCTCATTCACCGAACCCTCTTCCGTTATTTTTCCTCACTCATTTGTTTTTTCTCACTCTCTCCTTTCAAGTGCATTTGATCTTCACACACTTGTTTTGGTGACAGATGGTCTAAGAGTAATTTTGCGATTATTAAATACAAACGAGTACTTGTTGTTGTCGGCGTCATATCTCGCTTGTCGTTCAACCCTCCAAGGACGGCCAAGTAACAAGTGCCTCGTTTCCATGGGCACCACATCACATAACACCTCGTCTTCATATCTCCCAATCCGGAATGATACTTGTACTTGTTTGTTCACCATTACGTCACCGAGATCACTAAACTCCGGGATGCTCCAAATGACATACGGTTGTGGATGCTCTATAAGAGGAAGTCCTAACTTTTGCACCATGATGGTACTAGCTAGGTTAACGTATCCCTTTCTATCAATGACCAAGCTACATATCTTGTCCTTCACATAGCATCTAGAATAGAAAAGATTCTCCCTTTGCTTGGCATCATTTTTCTTCATTAGTGACTCCATGAAGAACCCACTAAAAAAAGAAAAATTCAAACTTCTGGGAAAATTGAAAAACAAAATCAAAAGTCACTCTAGGAAGGATGGCTCTAGATACCAAATGATATGATCCTAAAAAGGAGCATGTAGATTTTCGGATCTATCCTTGAGTGACAAAGCAAAATTCAAGAAGAAGAAGAAAATAAGCAAATGGATGAAGGTAAGGGATGAGAATGGCACCACAATTCCAAGGGAAATTGATAAGCCAAGTTGAGGATCGCCACAAGGGTCTTGGACTCTTGATAAGATCAAAGGGGTTGGTTCAACAAAGAACCCAAAGAGAAACAATATTCTCTCACAAATGGACTTAATCCAAATTGAACTTAAAGTTGTCATTCACGTGTTTAGGGGCGTCTTACATATAGAGAACTGGGCTAAGAACACGAGTTTAATTGGCCTAAAATCACTCATCTTGATTTTTAATTCCCCCCTAATTATGTGGAGATTACACTTGTTTCTCAAATTAAAAGTGTAATCCTCCCATAATCAATTACAATTTAATGCCAAAGATTCCCGCAATAATTTACATAAAAGACTAATAATTGTAAAAGGAGTTACTTATGGTATGCAAACCAAAAGATTCCTCCCAACTAAGCTTCCAAATTCGTGTAAAACTAAAAACAATATTTTCATCATGATATAAGCCGAATCTGGTCAAGAGGCTTGAAATACGATTTGTAGATAATCTCCTCATATTTCCAACGCATCAAAGAACGTATCAATCGGAGATTTGTAGCTCAAGATACAGCCCAAACAAGAATACGGGTTTATTACAAACGAAAATAAAATTTCCATCAAAACTAATTTGGCCTTAAATTGGACATCATTCTTGGTTTGCATCATTCCCTCCCTCTTGAAGAGAATTCGACCTCGAATTTATTGCCTTAAGGAGTCTTCTTTATCCTCCGGGATCGAATGGAAATTGATAGAAATCATCAAATGTAGCAAGTAGGTATAACACATTTCCATCTTGTACAATCAACATCCCAACACATTCCTCAAGATTGTTGTGATTCTGAATCAAATGAACAACATACCTTTGGGAGGCCATGCATGTTTCCAAAACATGGGGTACTTCCTTTGGGATTAAATCTTTAATTACATCGGTTGTCTTGCAAGCTTCCTTTGGAATCAAATCTTCAATTTCATTGAATGTCTTGCAAGCTTCCTTTGGAGGAACAAACTCGATTTCCTTCGAAAGAGAATCCACACAACAAGGTGAAGAATTAGGAATAGCATCAAAACAAGTATTCACGTTTTCTTTTTCCTCCTCACTTTCTTTTTTGCTCTCCCTTTTTCTTTTTCCTCATTCACCGAACCCTCTTCCGTTATTTTTTCCTCACTCATTTGTTTTTTCTCACTCTCTCCTTTCAAGTGCATTTGATCTTCACACACTTGTTTTGGTGACAGTGGTCTAAGAGTAATTTTGCGATTATTAAATACAAACGAGTACTTGTTGTTGTCGGCGTCATATCTCAGCTTGTCGTTCAACCCTCCAAGGACGGCCAAGTAACAAGTGCCTCGTTTCCATGGGCACCACATCACATAACACCTCGTCTTCATATCTCCCAATCCGGAATGATACTTGTACTTGTTTGTTCACCATTACGTCACCGAGATCACTAAACTCCGGGATGCTCCAAATGACATACGGTTGTGGATGCTCTATAAGAGGAAGTCCTAACTTTTGCACCATGATGGTACTAGCTAGGTTAACGTATCCCTTTCTATCAATGACCAAGCTACATATCTTGTCCTTCACATAGCATCTAGAATAGAAAAGATTCTCCCTTTGCTTGGCATCATTTTTCTTCATTAGTGACTCCATGAAGAACCCACTAAAAAAGAAAAATTCAAACTTCTGGGAAAATTGAAAAACAAAATCAAAAGTCACTCTAGGAAGGATGGCTCTAGATACCAAATGATATGATCCTAAAAGGAGCATGTAGATTTTCGGATCTATCCTTGAGTGACAAAGCAAAATTCAAGAAGAAGAAGAAAATAAGCAAATGGATGAAGGTAAGGGATGAGAATGGCACCACAATTCCAAGGGAAATTGATAAGCCAAGTTGAGGATCGCCACAAGGGTCTTGGACTCTTGATAAGATCAAAGGGGTTGGTTCAACAAAGAACCCAAAGAGAAACAATATTCTCTCACAAATGGACTTAATCCAAATTGAACTTAAAGTTGTCATTCACGTGTTTAGGGCGTCTTACATATAGAGAACTGGGCTAAGAACACGAGTTTAATTGGCCTAAAATCACTCATCTTGATTTTTAATTCCCCCCTAATTATGTGGAGATTACACTTGTTTCTCAAATTAAAAGTGTAATCCTCCCATAATCAATTACAATTTAATGCCAAAGATTCCCATAATAATTTACATAAAAGACTAATAATTGTAAAAGGAGTTACTTATGGTATGCAAACCAAAAGATTCCTCCCAACTAAGCTTCCAAATTCGTGTAAAACTAAAAACAATATTTTCATCATGATATAAGCCGAATCTGGTCAAGAGGCTTGAAATACGATTTGTAGATAATCTCCTCATATTTCCAACGCATCAAAGAACGTATCAATCGGAGATTTGTAGCTCAAGATACAGCCCAAACAAGAATACGGGTTTATTACAAACGAAAATAAAATTTCCATCAAAACTAATTTGGCCTTAAATTGGACATCATTCTTGGTTTGCATCATTCCCTCCCTCTTGAAGAGAATTCGACCTCGAATTTATTGCCTTAAGGAGTCTTCTTTATCCTCCGGGATCGAATGGAAATTGATAGAAATCATCAAATGTAGCAAGTAGGTATAACACATTTCCATCTTGTACAATCAACATCCCAACACATTCCTCAAGATTGTTGTGATTCTGAATCAAATGAACAACATACCTTTGGGAGGCCATGCATGTTTCCAAAACATGGGGTACTTCCTTTGGGATTAAATCTTTAATTACATCGGTTGTCTTGCAAGCTTCCTTTGGAATCAAATCTTCAATTTCATTGAATGTCTTGCAAGCTTCCTTTGGAGGAACAAACTCGATTTCCTTCGAAAGAGAATCCACACAACAAGGTGAAGAATTAGGAATAGCATCAAAACAAGTATTCACGTTTTCTTTTTCCTCCTCACTTTCTTTTTTGCTCTCACATTTTTCTTTTTCCTCATTCACCGAACCCTCTTCCGTTATTTTTTCCTCACTCATTTGTTTTTTCTCACTCTCTCCTTTCAAGTGCATTTGATCTTCACACACTTGTTTTGGTGACAGTGGTCTAAGAGTAATTTTGCGATTATTAAATACAAACGAGTACTTGTTGTTGTCGGCGTCATATCTCGCTTGTCGTTCAACCCTCCAAGGACGGCCAAGTAACAAGTGCCTCGTTTCCATGGGCACCACATCACATAACACCTCGTCTTCATATCTCCCAATCCGGAATGATACTTGTACTTGTTTGTTCACCATTACGTCACCGAGATCACTAAACTCCGGGATGCTCCAAATGACATACGGTTGTGGATGCTCTATAAGAGGAAGTCCTAACTTTTGCACCATGATGGTACTAGCTAGGTTAACGTATCCCTTTCTATCAATGACCAAGCTACATATCTTGTCCTTCACATAGCATCTAGAATAGAAAAGATTCTCCCTTTGCTTGGCATCATTTTTCTTCATTAGTGACTCCATGAAGAACCCACTAAAAAAGAAAAATTCAAACTTCTGGGAAAATTGAAAAACAAAATCAAAAGTCACTCTAGGAAGGATGGCTCTAGATACCAAATGATATGATCCTAAAAAGGAGCATGTAGATTTTCGGATCTATCCTTGAGTGACAAAGCAAAATTCAAGAAGAAGAAGAAAATAAGCAAATGGATGATGGTAAGGGATGAGAATGGCACCACAATTCCAAGGGAAATTGATAAGCCAAGTTGAGGATCGCCACAAGGGTCTTGGACTCTTGATAAGATCAAAGGGGTTGGTTCAACAAAGAACCCAAAGAGAAACAATATTCTCTCACAAATGGACTTAATCCAAATTGAACTTAAAGTTGTCATTCACGTGTTTAGGGGCGTCTTACATATAGAGAACTGGGCTAAGAACACGAGTTTAATTGGCCTAAAATCACTCATCTTGATTTTTAATTCCCCCCTAATTATGTGGAGATTACACTTGTTTCTCAAATTAAAAGTGTAATCCTCCCATAATCAATTACAATTTAATGCCAAAGATTCCCGCAATAATTTACATAAAATACTAATAATTGTAAAAGGAGTTACTTATGGTATGCAAACCAAAAGATTCCTCCCAACTAAGCTTCCAAATTCGTGTAAAACTAAAAACAATATTTTCATCATGATATAAGCCGAATCTGGTCAAGAGGCTTGAAATACGATTTGTAGATAATCTCCTCATATTTCCAACGCATCAAAGAACGTATCAATCGGAGATTTGTAGCTCAAGATACAGCCCAAACAAGAATACGGGTTTATTACAAACGAAAATAAAATTTCCATCAAAACTAATTTGGCCTTAAATTGGACATCATTCTTGGTTTGCATCATTCCCTCCCTCTTGAAGAGAATTCGACCTCGAATTTATTGCCTTAAGGAGTCTTCTTTATCCTCCGGGATCGAATGGAAATTGATAGAAATCATCAAATGTAGCAAGTAGGTATAACACATTTCCATCTTGTACAATCAACATCCCAACACATTCCTCAAGATTGTTGTGATTCTGAATCAAATGAATAACATACCTTTGGGAGGCCATGCATGTTTCCAAAACATGGGGTACTTCCTTTGGGATTAAATCTTTAATTACATCGGTTGTCTTGCAAGCTTCCTTTGGAATCAAATCTTCAATTTCATTGAATGTCTTGCAAGCTTCCTTTGGAGGAACAAACTCGATTTCCTTCGAAAGAGAATCAACACAACAAGGTGAAGAATTAGGAATAGCATCAAAACAAGTATTCACGTTTTCTTTTTCCTCCTCACTTTCTTTTTTGCTCTCACATTTTTCTTTTTCCTCATTCACCGAACCCTCTTCCGTTATTTTTTCCTCACTCATTTGTTTTTTCTCACTCTCTCCTTTCAAGTGCATTTGATCTTCACACACTTGTTTTGGTGACAGTGGTCTAAGAGTAATTTTGCGATTATTAAATACAAACGAGTACTTGTTGTTGTCGGCGTCATATCTCGCTTGTCGGTCAACCCTCCAAGGACGGCCAAGTAACAAGTGCCTCGTTTCCATGGGCACCACATCACATAACACCTCGTCTTCATATCTCCCAATCCGGAATGATACTTGTACTTGTTTGTTCACCATTACGTCACCGAGATCACTAAACTCCGGGATGCTCCAAATGACATACGGTTGTGGATGCTCTATAAGAGGAAGTCCTAACTTTTGCACCATGATGGTACTAGCTAGGTTAACGTATCCCTTTCTATCAATGACCAAGCTACATATCTTGTCCTTCACATAGCATCTAGAATAGAAAAGATTCTCCCTTTGCTTGGCATCATTTTTCTTCATTAGTGACTCCATGAAGAACCCACTAAAAAAAGAAAAATTCAAACTTCTGGGAAAATTGAAAAACAAAATCAAAAGTCACTCTAGGAAGGATGGCTCTAGATACCAAATGATATGATCCTAAAAAGGAGCATGTAGATTTTCGGATCTATCCTTGAGTGACAAAGCAATTTTTCAAGAAGAAGAAGAAAATAAGCAAATGGATGAAGGTAAGGGATGAGAATGGCACCACAATTCCAAGGGAAATTGATAAGCCAAGTTGAGGATCGCCACAAGGGTCTTGGACTCTTGATAAGATCAAAGAGGTTGGTTCAACAAAGAACCCAAAGAGAAACAATATTCTCTCACAAATGGACTTAATCCAAATTGAACTCAAAGTTGTCATTCACGTGTTTAGGGGCGTCTTACATATAGAGAACTGGGCTAAGAACACGAGTTTAATTGGCCTAAAATCACTCATCTTGATTTTTAATTCCCCCCTAATTATGTGGAGATTACACTTGTTTCTCAAATTAAAAGTGTAATCCTCCCATAATCAATTACAATTTAATGCCAAAGATTCCCGCAATAATTTACATAAAAGACTAATAATTGTAAAAGGAGTTACTTATGGTATGCAAACCAAAAGATTCCTCCCAACTAAGCTTCCAAATTCGTGTAAAACTAAAAACAATATTTTCATCATGATATAAGCCGAATCTGGTCAAGAGGCTTGAAATACGATTTGTAGATAATCTCCTCATATTTCCAACGCATCAAAGAACGTATCAATCGGAGATTTGTAGCTCAAGATACAGCCCAAACAAGAATACGGGTTTATTACAAACGAAAATAAAATTTCCATCAAAACTAATTTGGCCTTAAATTGGACATCATTCTTGCTTTGCATCAACTTGCTACATTTGATGATTTCTATCAATTTCCATTCGATCCCGGAGGATAAAGAAGACTCCTTAAGGCAATAAATTCGAGGTTGAATTCTCTTCAAGAGGGAGGGAATGATGCAAACCAAGAATGATGTCCAATTTAAGGCCAAATTAGTTTTGATGAAAATTTTATTTTCCTTTGTAACGAACCCGTATTCTTGTTTGGGCCGTCTCTTGAGCTACAAATCTCCGATTGATACGTTCTTTGATGTGTTGGAAAGCTGAGGAGATTATCTACAAATCGTATTTCAAGCCTCTTGACCAGATTCAGCTTATATCATGACGAAAATATTGTTTTCAGTTTTACACAAATTTGGAATCTTAGTTGGGAGGAATCTTTTGGCTTGCATGCCTCAAATAACTCCTTTAAGTTTTTAGCCTTTTTAATGTTTTGTTTTATTAGGGAGGGAATCTTTGGCATTAAATAGTATTGACTATGGGAGGATTACACTTTTAATGTGAGAAGCAAGTGTAATCACAACATAATTAGGGAGGGGAATAAAAAGTCAAGATGAGTGATTTTAGGCCAATTAACACGTGTTCTTAGGCCAGCTCTCTATATGTAAGACGCCCCTAAACACATGAATGACAACTCTGAGTTCAATTTGGATTAAGTCCATTTGTGAGAGAATATTGTTTCTCTTTGGTTCTTGGTTGAGCCACCCTTGTTCTTATCAAGAATCCAAGATTCTTGTGGCGAACCTCACCTTGGCTTATAAAATCCCCATGGATTTGTGGCGCCTACCTCCCATTTCTCATCTTATCCAATTTTGTATTTCATCTTCTTCTTTAATTTTTGTTGTCATTCAAGGATAGATCTGAAATTATACATGTTCCTTCTTAGGATCATATCATTTGGTTGGTCACTCAAGAATAGATCCGAAAATTTACAAGTTCCTTTTTAGGATCATATCATTTGGTATCTAGAGCCATCCTTCCTAGAGTGACTTTTGATTTTGTTCTTCGATTTTTTTTCAAAAAATTTCTTCTTCCCATCACATATCATGTCAACACTATTCCTTGAAATGGAAAGATTTCAAAGAAGCATGGAGAAGTTCACTATGACTCTTGACAAGCTATTAGAAATAAAAAGGAGGAGGCATGGAGGAAGGAGATATGGGAGATGAGATAGAGAAATTGAAAGGGAGAATAAAGAGTGTCAAAAAAAGGAAGAGAAAAGAGGAGAAAATGAAAAGACAGATTTCTGAAAATGAAGCATGTTGGAGAAAAATGGTTGAAGAAAAGATGAGAGCAAAAAATGAAAGTGAGGTGAAAGAAACAAACTTGAATGCTTGTTTTGATGCTATTACTAATTCTTTGCCTAGTTGTGTTGATTCTCTTTTGAAGGAAGTTGAGTGTGTTCCTCCAAAGGAAGCTTGCAAGACATTCATTGAAATTGAAGATGTGATTCCAAAGGAATCTTGCAAGCCATTCAGGGAAATTGAAAATGAAATTTCCAAGGAAGAATGCAAAGTATCAATTGGAGTTGAATTGCAAGAGGAAAATAAAGAGATGAAGACAACTAGGGAACGGCTTCCCCCCTAAAGCCGAAAATAAGTCCTCAAATCCACTTGGGAAGTCATGGCAATCTATTACTCTAGTACCTTCTTCTAGATTAGCTTGTGGATACAAATGTTGGGATTCTTCTACTTTGGTTAATTTTTCTAACATTTCTCCCCTAGGTCTCGAAGAAAAGAATTGTGAAGGCCAAACGACAAAAAGCAAAGAGCAACAACAAAAGAATGAGGCAAAGGTTGATAAAGAAATGGAGAGTCTCGTCATAAAAAAAATCAAGGTGTTGTTCCTATCTTTGCCTAGAGGTGATGATTCTATTTTGAAGGAAGGTTAAGAAGTAATTACAAGGGAAGTGCCCCATGAATTCAAAAGAGTTGTGTTTGAACCTGGAGGATGAAGACGATTCTCAAAGGCAATAAATTCGAGGTCGAATTCTCTTCAAGAGGGAGGGAATGATGCAAACCAATTTATTTTAATTCAATAAAAGTGTAATAAATTTTGGACGGTGCACATGTTAATTATGCTTGTGTGGACGGTGCACATGTTAATTATGCTTGTGTGGATGGTGCACATGTTAATTGGGAGGGCAACCTTTGGCTTGCAAGCCTAGGAAACTCCTTTCTAGTCATGAACCACTTTTATTATCCACTTAGTTTTCATTAGTTGTTTTAATTAGTCACTTAGTGGATTAATTATTGTTTTATGGGGAATTAATCACATTAAGATGACAATTTTGTAAGCATATTCTATGCACCCCATTTTCCTATATGTATGCCTCAAGAACATGAATAAAAAAACTTGGATGTTGAATTTGGATTTGATTCCAATTGTGAGAGTGGTCGACTCTCTTAGGTTCATCATTGAACCAACCCTTTGATCTTATCAAGTGTCCAAGACCCTTGTGGCGATCCTCGCTTTGGCTTATCAATTCCCTTGGAATTGTGGCGCCTACGTACTTTCCATTTCTTATCTTATCCATTTTTGTATTTCATCTTCTTCTATAATTCTGGTTGGTCACTCAAGAATAGATCCTAAAATTTACAAGTTCCTTTTTAGGATCATATCATTTGGTATCTAGAGCCATTCTTCCTAGAGTGACTTTTGATTTTGTTCTTCGATTTTTTTCCGAAAAATTTCTTCTTCCCGTCACATATCATGTCAACACTATTCCTTGAAATGGAAAGATTTCAAAGAAGCCTAGAGAAGTTCACTGTGACTCTTGACAAGCTATTAGAAATAAAAAGGAGGAGGCATGGAGGAAGGAGATATGAGAGATGCGATAGAGAAATTGAAAGGGAGAATAAAGAGTGTCAAAAAAAGGAAGAGAAAAGAGGAGAAAATGAAAAGACAGATTTCTGAAAATGAAGCATGTTGGAGGAAAATGGTTGAAGAAAAGATGAGAGCAAAAAATGAAAGTGAGGTGAAAGAAACAAACTTGAATGCTTGTTTTGATGCTATTACTAATTCTTTGCCTAGTTGTGTTGATTCTCTTTTGAAGGAAGTTGAGTGTGTTCCTCCAAAGGAAGCTTGCAAGACATTCATTGAAATTGAAGATGTGATTCCAAAGGAATCTTGCAAGCCATTCAGGGAAATTGAAAATGAAATTTCCAAGGAAGAATGCAAAGTATCAATTGGAGTTGAATTGCAAGAGGAAAATAAAGAGATGAAGACAACTAGAGAACGGCTTCCCCCCTAAAGCCGAAAATAAGTCCTCAAATCCACTTGGGAAGTCATGGCAATCTATTACTCTAGTACCTTCTTCTAGATTAGCTTGTGGATACAAATGTTGGGATTCTTCTACTTTGGTTAATTTTTCTAACATTTCTCCCCTAGGTCTCGAAGAAAAGAATTGTGAAGGCCAAACGACAAAAAGCAAAGAGCAACAGCAAAAGAATGAGGCAAAGGTTGATAAAGAAATGGAGAGTCTCGTCATAAAAGAAATCAAGGTGTTGTCCCTATCTTTGCCTAGAGGTGATGATTCTATTTTGAAGGAAGGTTAAGAAGTAATTACAAGGGAAGTGCCCTATGAATTCAAAAGAGTTGTGTTTGAACCTGGAGGATGAAGACGATTCTCAAAGGCAATAAATTCGAGGTCGAATTCTCTTCAAGAGGGAGGGAATGATGCAAACCAATTTATTTTAATTCAATAAAAGTGTAATAAATTTTGGACGTTGCAAATGTTAATTATGCTTGTGTGGACGGTGCACATGTTAATTATGCTTGTGTGGATGGTGCACATGTTAATTGGGAGGGCAACCCTTGGCTTGCACGCCTAGGAAACTCCTTTCTAGTCATGAACCACTTTTATTATCCACTTAGTTTTCATTAATTGTTTTAATTAGTCACTTAGTGGATTAATTATTGTTTTATGGGGAATTAGTCACATTAAGATGACAATTTTGTAAGCATATTCTATGCACCCCATTTTCCTATATGTATGCCTCTAGAACATGAATAAAAAAACTTGGATGTTGAATTTGGATTTGATTCCAATTGTGAGAGTGGTCAGACTCTCTTAGGTTCATCATTGAACCAACCCTTTGATCTTATCAAGTGTCCAAGACCCTTGTGGCGATCCTCACCTTAGCTTATCAATTCCCTTGGAATTGTGGCTCCTACTTTCCATTTCTTATCTGATGCGAGCCCAATACCAATGAAGCCCAATTTGGACCAAGAGGCCATTCAAGGCCTAGGAGGCCCAATGACAAGAGCAAGAGCTAAGAGGGCCCAACAAGCCCTACGTCAAATGATTGGACTCCTAATGGAAGCAAGGCCCGAGTCAAATGATGAAGAGCCCAAATGGATTAATGTGATCATCCAAGAGGAAGGCCCAAATGAAAAGGGGGTGTATGAAGAAGAAACAAGTGGGGCACATATGTGAGTCAAGGCCCAATTTTATGTTCAAATTCAATTGAATAAGTGGAGAATCATGCAAGTAGGACCACATGCATGTTCTACACGAATTTAGGGGAATTGTTTTTCTATTTTGAATAAAGTTGTAAATTGTGGGAGTTACATTTTAATGTGATAAGAAAGTGTAACCCCCCCCCCACAATTATGAGTCTTTTATGCACATGTTTTTTTTTGTCTTGGTGGCTGCCATAACACTTTTGTGGCCATTCAAAAGGTTGTCTTAATGTGGGTAATTAGTGTCATGAATAGGCTAATCAATAAATGTGGGTAATTAGTGTCATGAATAGGCTAATCAAATGCTATTTTCGTTTTTTTCTTGGATGCCAAAAGTTGGGCAGCCTACACTATTTGTAAAGCATGAAACACCTTGGAAATGGAATTTTGGATGTCATTTGGAATTTTCCATTGTTAGTGAGCATTGTTCTCCTAAGTTCTTGGTTGAACCAAGGTTTCTATCCTTATCAAGAATTCCAACATTCTTGTGGCGGATTTCATTTGGCTTATCAAACAAATCCTTATTTGTTTGTGGCGCCTTCACCAATCTTCTACTCTTTCCATTTTCTTCTTTTATTCTTCAATTCTTGTTTTGGTTACAATTTGGAATCATCTCACTTTGAGTTTTAATTTGAAAATTGCACAACACCTAACAAGATTTCAATCAAATAGATCATAACAAGGCAACCCCATCTTGGTTGTCATCATTATCTTATCCATTTTTGTATTTCATCTTCTTCTATAATTCTGGTTGGTCACTCAAGAATAGATCCGAAAATTTACAAGTTCCTTTTTAGGATCATATCATTTGGTGTCTAGAGCCATTCTTCCTAGAGTGACTTTTGATCTTGTTCTTCGATTTTTTTTCGAAAAATTTCTTCTTCCCATCACATATCATGTCAACACTATTCCTTGAAATGGAAAGATTTCAAAGAAGCATGGAGAAGTTCACTGTGACTCTTGACAAGCTATTAGAAATAAAAAGGAGGAGGCATGGAGGAAGGAGATATGGGAGATGCGATAGAGAAATTGAAAGGGAGAATAAAGAGTGTGAAAAAAAGGAAGAGAAAAAAGGAGAAAATGAAAAGACAGATTTCTGAAAATGAAGAATGTTGGAGGAAAATGGTTGAAGAAAAGATGAGAGCAAAAAATGAAAGAGAGGTGAAAGAAACAAACTTGAATGCTTGTTTTGATGCTATTACTAATTCTTTGCCTAGTTGTGTTGATTCTCTTTTGAAGGAAGTTGAGTGTGTCCTCCAAAGGAAGCTTGCAAGACATTCATTGAAATTGAAGATGTAATTCCAAAGGAATCTTGCAAGCCATTCAGGGAAATTGAAAATGAAATTTCCAAGGAAGAATTCAAAGTATCAATTGGAGTTGAATTGCAAGAGGAAAATAAAGAGATGAAGACAACTAGAGAACGGCTTCCCCCCTAAAGCCGAAAATAAGTCCTCAAATCCACTTGGGAAGTCATGGCAATCTATTACTCTAGTACCTTCTTCTAGATTAGCTTGTGGATACAAATGTTGGGACTCTTCTACTTTGGTTAATTTTTCTAACATTTCTCCCCTAGGTCTCGAAGAAAAGAATTGTGAAGGCCAAACGACAAAAAGCAAAGAGCAACAGCAAAAGAATGAGGCAAAGGTTGATAAAGAAATGGAGAGTCTCGTCATAAAAAAAATCAAGGTGTTGTTCCTATCTTTGCCTAGAGGTGATGATTCTATTTTGAAGGAAGGTTAAGAAGTAATTACAAGGGAAGTGCCCCATGAATTCAAAAGAGTTGTGTTTGAACCTGGAGGATGAAGACGATTCTCAAAGGCAATAAATTCGAGGTTGAATTCTCTTCAAGAGGGAGGGAATGATGCAAACCAATTTATTTTAATTCAATAAAAGTGTAATAAATTTTGGATGGTGCACATGTTAATTATGCTTGTGTGGATGGTGCACATGTTAATTGGGAGGGCAACCTTTGGCTTGCAAGCCTAGGAAACTCCTTTCTAGTCATGAACCACTTTTATTATCCACTTAGTTTTCATTAGTTGTTTTAATTAGTCACTTAGTGGATTAATTATTGTTTTATGGGGAATTAGTCACATTAAGATGACAATTTTGTAAGCATATTCTATGCACCCCATTTTCCTATATGTATGCCTCAAGAACATGAATAAAAAAAACTTGGATGTTGAATTTGGATTTGATTCCAATTGTGAGAGTGGTCAGACTCTCTTAGGTTCATCATTGAACCAACCCTTTGATCTTATCAAGTGTCCAAGACCCTTGTGGCGATCCTCACATTGGCTTATCAATTCCCTTGGAATTGAGGTGCCTACTTTCCATTTCTTATCTTATCCATTTTTGTATTTCATCTTCTTCTATAATTCTGGTTGGTCACTCAAGGATAGATCCGAAAATTTACAAGTTCCTTTTTAGGATTATATCATTTGGTATCTAGAGCCATCCTTCCTAGAGTGACTTTTGATTTTGTTCTTCGGTTTTTTTTCAAAAAATTTCTTCTTCCCATCACATATCATGTCAACACTATTCCTTGAAATGGAAAGATTTCAAAGAAGCATGGAGAAGTTCACTGTGACTCTTGACAAGCTATTAGAAATAAAAAGGAGGAGGCATGGAGGAAGGAGATATGGGAGATGCGATAGAGAAATTGAAAGGGAGAATAAAGAGTGTCAAAAAAAGGAAGAGAAAAGAGGGGAAAATGAAAAGACAGATTTCTGAAAATGAAGCATGTTGGAGGAAAATGGTTGAAGAAAAGATGAGAGCAAAAAATGAAAGTGAGGTGAAAGAAACAAACTTGAATGCTTGTTTTGATGCTATTACTAATTCTTTGCCTAGTTGTGTTGATTCTGTTTTGATGGAAGTTGAGTGTGTTCCTCCAAAGGAAGCTTGCAAGACATTCATTGAAATTGAAGATGTGATTCCAAAGGAATCTTGCAAGCCATTCAAGGAAATTGAAAATGAAATTTCCAAGGAAGAATGCAAAGTATCAATTGGAGTTGAATTGCAAGAGGAAAATAAAGAGATGAAGACAACTAGAGAACGGCTTCGCCCCTAAAGCCGAAAATAAGTCCTCAAATCCACTTGGGAAGTCGTGGCAATCTATTACTCTAGTACCTTCTTCTAGATTAGCTTGTGGATACAAATGTTGGGATTCTTCTACTTTGGTTAATTTTTCTAACATTTCTCCCCTAGGTCTCGAAGAAAAGAATTGTGAAGGCCAAACGACAAAAAGCAAAGAGCAACAGCAAAAGAATGAGGCAAAGGTTGATAAAGAAATGGAGAGTCTCGTCATAAAAGAAATCAAGGTGTTGTTTCTATCTTTGGCTAGAGGTGATGATTCTATTTTGAAGGAAGTTGAAGAAGTAATTCCAAGGGAAGTGCCCAATGGATTCAAAAGAATTGTGTTTGAACCTGGAGGATGAAGACGATTCTCAAAGGCAATAAATTCGAGGTCGAATTCTCTTCAAGAGGGAGGGAATGATGCAAACAAATTTATTTTAATTCAATAAAAGTGTAATAAATTTTGGATGGTGCACATGTTAATTATGCTTGTGTGGACAGTGCACATGTTAATTATGCTTGTGTGGATGGTGAACATGTTAATTGGGAGGGCAACCTTTGGCTTGCATGCCTAGGAAACTCCTTTCTAGTCATGAACCACTTTTATTATCCACTTAGTTTTCATTAGTTGTTTGAATTAGTCACATAGTGGATTAATTATTGTTTTATGGAGAATTAGTCACATTAAGATGACAATTTTGTAAGCATATTCTATGCACCCCATTTTCCTATATGTATGCCACTAGAACATGAATAAAAAAAACTTGGATGTTGAATTTGGATTTGATTCCAATTGTGAGAGTGGTCAGACTCTCTTAGGTTCATCATTGAACCAACCCTTTGATCTTATCAAGTGTCCAAGACCCTTGTGGCGATCCTCACCTTGGCTTATCAATTCCCTTGGAATTGTGGCGCCTACTTTCCATTTTTTGTCTTATCCATTTTTGTATTTCATCTTCTTCTATAATTTTGGTTGGTCACTCAAGGATAGATCCGAAAATTTACAAGTTCCTTTTTAGGATCATATCATTTGGTATCTCGAGCCATCCTTCCTAGAGTGACTTTTGATTTTGTTCTTCGAGTTTTTTTCAAAAAATTTCTTCTTCCCATCACATATCATGTCAACACTATTCCTTGAAATGGAAAGATTTCAAAGAAGCATGGAGAAGTTCACCGTGACTCTTGACAAGCTAGTAGAAATAAAAAGGAGGAGGCATGGAGGAAGGAGATATGGGAGATGCGATAGAGAAATTGAAAGGGAGAATAAAGAGTGTGAAAAAAAGGAAGAGAAAAGTGGAGAAAATTAAAAGACAGATTTCTGAAAATGAAGCATGTTGGAGGAAGATGGTTGAAGAAAAGATGAGAGCAAAAAATGAAAGTGAGGTGAAAGAAACAAACTTGAATGCTTGTTTTGATGCTATTACTAATTCTTTGCCTAGTTGTGTTATTCTCTTTTGAAGGAAGTTGAGTGTGTTCCTCCAGAGGAAGCTTGCAAGACATTCATTGAAATTGAAGATGTGATTCCAAAGGAATCTTGCAAGCCATTCAAGGAAATTGAAAATGAAATTTCCAAGGAAGAATGCAAAGTATCAATTGGAGTTGAATTGCAAGAGGAAAATAAAGAGATGAAGACAACTAGAGAACGGCTTCCCCCCTAAAGTCGAAAATAAGTCCTCAAATCCACTTGGGAAGTCATGGCAATCTATTACTCTAGTACCTTCTTCTAGATTAGCTTGTGGATACAAATGTAGGGATTTTTCTACTTTGGTTAATTTTTCTAACATTTCTCCCCTAGGTCTCGAAGAAAAGAATTGTGAAGGTCAAACGACAAAAAGCAAAGAGCAACAGCAAAAGAATGAGGCAAAGGTTGAAAAAGAAATGGAGAGTCTCGTCATAAAAGAAATCAAGGTGTTGTTCCTATCTTTGCCTAGAGGTGATGATTCTATTTTGAAGGAAGTTGAAGAAGTAATTCCAAGGGAAGTGCCCCATGGATTCAAAAGAGTTGTGTTTGAACCTGGAGGATGAAGACGATTATCAAAGGCAATAAATTCGAGGTCGAATTCTCTTCAAGAGGGATGGAATGATGCAAACCAATTTATTTTAATTCAATAAAAGTGTAATAAATTTTGGACGGTGCACATGTTAATTATGCTTGTGTGGATGGTGCACATTTTAATTATGCTTGTGTGGATGGTGCACATGTTAATTGGGAGGGAAACCTTTGGCTTGCATGCCTAGGAAACTCCTTTCTAGTCATGAACCACTTTTATTATCCACTTAGTTTTCATTAGTTGTTTTAATTAGTCACTTAGTGGATTAATTATTGTTTTATGGGGAATTAGTCACATTAAGATGACAATTTTGTAAGCATATTCTATGCACCCCATTTTCCTATATGTATGCCTCTAGAACATGAATAAAAAAAACTTGGATGTTGAATTTGGATTTGATTCCAATTGTGAGAGTGGTCAGCCTCTCTTAGGTTCATCATTGAACCAACCCTTTGATCTTATCAAGTGTCCAAGACCCTTGTGGCGATCCTCACCTTGGCTTATCAATTCCCTTGGAATTGTGGCGCCTACTTTCCATTTTTTGTCTTATCCATTTTTGTATTTCATCTTCTTCTATAATTTTGGTTGGTCACTCAAGGATAGATCCGAAAATTTACAAGTTCCTTTTTAGGATCATATCATTTGGTATCTCGAGCCATCCTTCCTAGAGTGACTTTTGATTTTGTTCTTCGAGTTTTTTTCAAAAAATTTCTTCTTCCCATCACATATCATGTCAACACTATTCCTTGAAATGGAAAGATTTCAAAGAAGCATGGAGAAGTTCACCGTGACTCTTGACAAGCTAGTAGAAATAAAAAGGAGGAGGCATGGAGGAAGGAGATATGGGAGATGCGATAGAGAAATTGAAAGGGAGAATAAAGAGTGTGAAAAAAAAGGAAGAGAAAAGTGGAGAAAATTAAAAGACAGATTTCTGAAAATGAAGCATGTTGGAGGAAGATGGTTGAAGAAAAGATGAGAGCAAAAAATGAAAGTGAGGTGAAAGAAACAAACTTGAATGCTTGTTTTGATGCTATTACTAATTCTTTGCCTAGTTGTGTTATTCTCTTTTGAAGGAAGTCGAGTGTGTTCCTCCAGAGGAAGCTTGCAAGACATTCATTGAAATTGAAGATGTGATTCCAAAGGAATCTTGCAAGCCATTCAAGGAAATTGAAAATGAAATTTCCAAGGAAGAATGCAAAGTATCAATTGGAGTTGAATTGCAAGAGGAAAATAAAGAGATGAAGACAACTAGAGAACGGCTTCCCCCCTAAAGTCGAAAATAAGTCCTCAAATCCACTTGGGAAGTCATGGCAATCTATTACTCTAGTACCTTCTTCTAGATTAGCTTGTGGATACAAATGTAGGGATTTTTCTACTTTGGTTAATTTTTCTAACATTTCTCCCCTAGGTCTCGAAGAAAAGAATTGTGAAGGTCAAACGACAAAAAGCAAAGAGCAACAGCAAAGAATGAGGCAAAGGTTGAAAAAGAAATGGAGAGTCTCGTCATAAAAGAAATCAAGGTGTTGTTCCTATCTTAGCCTAGAGGTGATGATTCTATTTTGAAGGAAGTTGAAGAAGTAATTCCAAGGGAAGTGCCCCATGGATTCAAAAGAGTTGTGTTTGAACCTGGAGGATGAAGACGATTATCAAAGGCAATAAATTCGAGGTCGAATTCTCTTCAAGAGGGATGGAATGATGCAAACCAATTTATTTTAATTCAATAAAAGTGTAATAAATTTTGGACGGTGCACATGTTAATTATGCTTGTGTGGACGGTGCACATGTTAATTATGCTTGTGTGGACGGTGCACATGTTAATTATGCTTGTGTGGATGGTGCACATGTTAATTGGGAGGGCAACCTTTGGCTTGCATGCCTAGGAAACTCCTTTCTAGTCATGAACCACTTTTATTATCCACTTAGTTTTCATTAGTTGTTTTAATTAGTCACTTAGTGGATTAATTATTGTTTTATGGGGAATTAGTCACATTAAGATGACAATTTTGTAAGCATATTCTATGCACCCAATTTTCCTATATGTATGCCTCTAGAACATGAATAAAAAAAACTTGGATGTTGAATTTGGATTTGATTCCAATTGTGAGAGTGGTCAGCCTCTCTTAGGTTCATCATTGAACCAACCCTTTGATCTTATCAAGTGTCCAAGACCCTTGTGGCGATCCTCACCTTGGCTTATCAATTCCCTTGGAATTGTGGCGCCTACTTTCCATTTTTTGTCTTATCCATTTTTGTATTTCATCTTATTCTATAATTTTGGTTGGTCACTCAAGGATAGATCCGAAAATTTACAAGTTCCTTTTTAGGATCATATCATTTGGTATCTCGAGCCATCCTTCCTAGAGTGACTTTTGATTTTGTTCTTCGAGTTTTTTTCAAAAATTTCTTCTTCCCATCACATATCATGTCAACACTATTCCTTGAAATGGAAAGATTTCAAAGAAGCATGGAGAAGTTCACCGTGACTCTTGACAAGCTAGTAGAAATAAAAAGGAGGAGGCATGGAGGAAGGAGATATGGGAGATGCGATAGAGAAATTGAAAGGGAGAATAAAGAATGTGAAAAAAGGAAGAGAAAAGTGGAGAAAATTAAAAGACAGATTTCGAAAATGAAGCATGTTGGAGGAAAATGGTTGAAGAAAAGATGAGAGCAAAAAATCAAAGTGAGGTGAAAGAAACAAACTTGAATGCTTGTTTTGATGCTATTACTAATTCTTTGCCTAGTTGTGTTGATTCTCTTTTGAAGGAAGTTGAGTGTGTTCCTCCAAAGGAAGCTTGCAAGACATTCATTGAAATTGAAAATGTGATTCCAAAGGAATCTTGCAAGCTGTTCAAGGAAATTGAAAATGAAATTTCCAAGGAAGAATGCAAAGTATCAATTGGAGTTGAATTGCAAGAGAAAAATAAAGAGATGAAGACAACTAGAGAACGGCTTCCCCCTAAAGCCGAAAATAAGTCCTCAAATCCACTTGGGAAGTCATGGCAATCTATTACTCCAGTACCTTTTTCTAGATTAGCTTGTGGATACAAATGTTGGGACTCTTCTACTTTGGTTAATTTTTCTAACATTTCTCCCCCAGGTCTCGAAGAAAAGAATTGTGAAGGCCAAACGACAAAAAGCAAAGAGCAACAGCAAAAGAATGAGGCAAAGGTTGAAAAAGAAATGGAGAGTCTCGTCATAAAAGAAATCAAGGTGTTGTTCCTATCTTTTCCTAGAGGTGATGATTCTATTTTGAAGGAAGTTGAATAAGTAATTCCAAGAGAAGTGCCCCATGGATTCAAAAGAGTTGTGTTTGAACCTGGAGGATGAATACGATTCTCAAAGGCAATAAATTCGAGGTCGAATTCTCTTCAAGAGGGAGGGAATGATGCAAACAAATTATTTTAATTCAATAAAAGTGTAATAAATTTTGGACGGTGCACATGTTAATTATGCTTGTGTGGACGGTGCACATGTTAATTATGCTTGTGTGGATGGTGCACATGTTAATTGGGAGGGCAACCTTTGGCTTGCATGCCTAGGAAAGTCCTTTCTAGTCATGAACCACTTTTATTATCCACTTAGTTTTCATTAGTTGTTTTAATTAGTCACTTAGTGGATTAATTATTGTTTTATGGGGAATTAGTCACATTAAGATGGCAATTTTGTAAGCATATTCTATGCACCCCATTTTCCTATACGTATGCCTCTAGAACATGAATAAAAAAAACTTGGATGTTGAATTTGGATATGATTCCAATTGTGAGAGTGGTCAGACTCTCTTAGGTTCATCACTGAACCAACCCTTTGATCTTATCAAGTGTCCAAGACCTTTGTGGCGATCCTCACCTTGGCTTATCAATTCCCTTGGAATTGTGGCGCCTACTTTCCATTTCTTATCTTATCCATTTTTGTATTTCATCTTTCTTCTATAATTTTGGTTGGTCACTCAAGGATAGATCCTAAAATTTACAAGTTCCTTTTTAGGATCATATCATTTGGTATCTAGAGCCATCCTTCCTAGAGTGACTTTTGATTTTGTTCTTCGATTTTTTTTCAAAAAATTTCTTCTTCCCATCACTTATCATGTCAACACTATTCCTTGAAATGGAAAGATTTCAAAGAAGCATGGAGAAGTTCACCGTGACTCTTGACAAGCTAGTAGAAATAAAAAGGAGGAGGCATGGAGGAAGGAGATATGGGAGATGCGATAGAGAAATTGAAAGGGAGAATAAATAATGTGAAAAAAGGGAAGAGAAAAGTGGAGAAAATGAAAAGACAGATTTCTGAAAATGAAGCATGTTGGAGGAAAATGGTTGAAGAAAAGATGAGAGCAAAAAATGAAAGTGAGGTGAAAGAAACAAACTTGAATGCTTGTTTTGATGCTATTACTAATTCTTTGCCTAGTTGTGTTGATTCTCTTTTGAAGGAAGTTGAGTGTGTTCCTCCAAAGGAAGCTTGCAAGACATTCATTGAAATTGAAGATGTGATTCCAAAGGAATCTTGCATGCTGTTCAAGGAAATTGAAAATGAAATTTTCAAGGAAAAATGCAAAGTATCAATTGGAGTTGAATTGCAAGAGGAAAATAAAGAGATGAAGACAACTAGAGAACGACTTCCCCCCTAAAGCCGAAAATAAGTCCTCAAATCCACTTGGGAAGTCATGGCAATCTATTACTCTAGTACCTTCTTCTAGATTAGCTTGTGGATACAAATGTTGGGACTCTTCTACTTTGGTTAATTTTTCTAACATTTCTCCCCTAGGTCTCGAAGAAAAGAATTGTGAAGGCCAAACGACAAAAAGCAAAGAGCAACAAAGAAAAGAATGAGGCAAAGGTTGAAAAAAGAAATGGAGAGTCTCGTCATAAAAGAAATCAAGGTGTTGTTCCTATCTTTTCCTAGATGTGATGATTCTATTTTGAAGGAAGTTGAATAAGTAATTCCAAGAGAAGTGCCCCATGGATTCAAAAGAGTTGTGTTTGAACCTGGAGGATGAATACGATTCTCAAAGGCAATAAATTCGAGGTCGAATTCTCTTCAAGAGGGAGGGAATGATGCAAACAAATTATTTTAATTCAATAAAAGTGTAATAAATTTTGGACGGTGCACATGTTAATTATGCTTGTGTGGATGGTGCACATGTTAATTGGGAGGGCAACCTTTGGCTTGCATGCCTAGGAAACTCCTTTCTAGTCATGAACCACTTTTATAATCCACTTAGTTTTCATTAGTTGTTTTAATTAGTCACTTAGTGGATTAATTATTGTTTTATGGGGAATTAGTCACATTAAGATGACAATTTTGTAAGCATATTCTATGCACCCCATTTTCCTATATGTATGCCTCTAGAACATGAATAAAAAAAACTTGGATGTTGAATTTGGATATGATTCCAATTGTGAGAGCGGTCAGACTCTCTTAGGTTCATCATTGAACCAACCCTTTGATCTTATCAAGTGTCCAAGACCCTTGTGGCGATCCTCACCTTGGCTTATCAATTCCCTTGGAATTGTGGCGCCTACTTTCCATTTCTTCTCTTATCCATTTTTGTATTTCATCTTTCTTCTATAATTTTGGTTGGTCACTCAAGGATAGATCCGAAAATTTACAAGTTCCTTTTTAGGATCATATCATTTGGTATCTAGAGCCATCCTTCCTAGAGTGACTTTTGATTTTGTTCTTCGATTTCTTTTCAAAAAATTTCTTCTTCCCATCACTTATCATGTCAACACTATTCCTTGAAATGGAAAGATTTCAAAGAAGCATGGAGAAGTTCACTGTGACTCTTGACAAGTTGATATGAGCCATGGGGGGGCAAGTCAACTTTCCAACAAGAATGATATGAGCCCAATGAAGACCCTGGATCAAGAATCAAATCCAGGACTTGGTAGGCCCATGACAAGAGTTAGATACAATAAAGCCCAACAAGCTTTTAATTACATGGTGGCTATTTTGATAGAAGCAAGCCCAAGAATGAGGCCAAGTGGAATGGAGCCCAAATTGATAACTTTTCTCATTCAACTAGAAGACCCATGAACATGCCTAAGTAGTTATGAGCAGATTTTACTTGTTTTGTTTTAATTCAATAAGTGTAATGGGTTATTTGAGTGGATCCAAGTTTGTTAGAGTTGCAAATGGGTCAAGCCCATTTAATCTCGTGTTGAGCACGAAATTACATAGGTTAGTTGGGAGGAATCTTTTTGGTTTGAATACCAAAATTAACTCCATTTTTAATAATTAGTCTTTCATGTTTTTAGTTAATTATGTGGGAGTTACACTTTTAATTTGAGAAATAAGTGTAGCTGCTACATAATGATAGAGAGAGGGTAATAAGTCACTATTAAGTGGTTGAGTTAAGTGTGAGTTTAGTAAGTCATGAATAGGCTAGTTATGTGGAGGTTATGGAATCATTGGGAAGACAAAGGGTGAAGCCAAATGTTGGCAGCCACACCCCTATATGTAACATGCCTAAACACATGAAATGGTAACTTGGATGTTGAATTTGGATTAAATCCATTTGTGAGGGAATTGTCTCTCTTTGGTTCTTGGTTGAGTCATCTTGTTCTTATCAAGAATCGACGATTCTTGTGGCGAACCTCACTTGGCTTATCAAACTCTCTAGTTTGTGGCGCCATCACTATCTCTAATCTTCACCATTTTCATATTTTCTTCATTTTATGTTACAACTCAATTCTGACTTGGATTTGTAATTGTTAAAATTCATCCAAAAAGATCATCAAAGGCAACCTCACCATTTGGTTGTCATCAAGTGGTATCAAAGCTTAGGCTTTGGTGATGAAGATTGTTTCAATTCGAGGTCGAATTCACTCAAAGAAGGAGGGGATGATATGAGCCAAGGGGAGGCAAGTCAACTTGTCATCAAGAATGATATGAGCCCAATAAGGAGCATGGACCAAGGAGCACTAAAAGGACTTGGTGGGTCTAAGACAAGAGCAAGAGCCAAGAAAGCCCAAGAAGTTCTAAACCAAATAGTGTCAACCTTGATGGAAACAAGCCCAAGTTCAAGTCTTGATGGAGTGGAGGACAAAATGGTTACTTATCTCATCCAACTTGAAAACCCATGATGGGCTTGGACGTCCACTTCCCATATTATCATTTTCTAGTTTATTTCTATTAAATAAAGTGCAATAAACTTGGGTTTTATGAAGAATTTCGAATTTGGGTGCATAGTGGGAGGAATCTTGTTGGTTTGCATACCAATAGTAACTCCTTTAAGTTTTTAGTCTTTTTTTATGTTTTGTTAATTATGTGGGAGTTACACTTTTAATTTGAGAAATAAGTGTGGCTGCTACATAATGATAGAGAGAGGGTAATAAGTCACTATTAAGTGGTTGAGTTAAGCGTGAGTTTAGTAAGTCATGAATAGGCTAGTTATATGGGGGTTATGGAATCATTGGGAAGACAAAGGGTGAAGCCAAATGTTGGCAGCCACACCCCTATATGTAACATGCCTAAACACATGAATAGACAACTTTGATGTTGAATTTGGATTGAAATCCATTTGTGAGACTTTGTTCTCCTAGGTTCTTGGTTGAAACAAACTATTGTTCATATCAAGAATCCAAGATTCTTGTGGCGAACCTCACTTGGCTTATCAAACTACATGTTTGTGGCGCCTTCACCATCTCTTTCTCATCCATTTTGTTTCTTTCTTCACTTGATTTTGGTTACAAAGTGTTACACTAAGTTCTTGTCTAAAAATTCAACCAAAAAGATCATCAACAAGGCAACCTCACCATTTGGTTGTCATCAAGAGGAAAGAATGAAAAGACAAATAGAAAGTTTTGAAGACCATGTGAAGAAGTTGGTGGAAGACTCCAACAAGAAAGAGAATGAGAAGAAAGAGAGAGAGAAAGCAAAACAAGAGAATGAGGCAAAAGCAAAAGAGAGTGGAAAAAAAAGTGATGATCAAAAGGAAAAGGAAAGAGAAAGTGAAAAGAAGAGTGATGATAAAGATAAAAATAGTGTGAAAAATAATGAGAAAAATAGTGTGGAAATTAGTGAGAAAAAAGAGTTATTTGGCAACAAAAAGTGAAGAGAAGAGGGCATTAATTTCCAGGCAGCCTCAATGTATATTTTATTACAAGAATTTTAATTTGTTTGCTAACAGCTCTAATGATCTCTTTTTGCCTAGTGGTGTTATAACTCTTTTACAGAAATTTGGAGATTTCATCCCAAAGGAAGTACCCCATGGTTTGGAAACTTGCAAGGATTCCAAAAGGCTCAATAAAGCACCTACTCATGCTTTACCTCCTATTGAAATATATTTTGAACTTAAGTTTGATACAACCGATGTAATGGAAGAGTTCATCCCAAGGGAGGTACTCCAAGGCTTGGGAACTTGCAAGGTTACCCAAAAGTATGGATATCTTAACACAAGATTTGATAACATGCTTGGGATTGAAGTCATAAATTCGAGGTCGAATTTTCTTAAAGAATGAGGGTATGATATGAGCCATGGGGGGGCAAGTCAACTTTCTAACAAGAATGATATGAGCCCAATGAAGACCCTGGATCAAGAATCAAATCAAGGACTTGGTGGGCCCATGACAAGAGTTAGATACAATAAAGCCCAACAAGCTTTTAATTACATGGTGGCTATTTTTGATAGAAGCAAGCCCAAGAATGAGGCCAAGTGGAATGGAGCCCAAATTGATAACTTATCTCATTCAACTAGAAGACCCATGAACATGCCTAAGTAGTTATGAGCAGATTTTACTTGTTTTGTTTTAATTCAATAAGTGTAATGGGTTATTTGAGTGGATCCAAGTTTGTTAGAGTTGCAATTGTGTCAAGCCCATTTAATCTGATGTTGAGCACGAAATTACATAGGTTAGTTGGGAGGAATCTTTTTGGTTTGCATACCAGTAACTCCATTTTGAATTATTAGTCTTTCATGTTTTTAGTTAATTATGTGGGAGTTACACTTTTAATTTGAGAAATAAGTGTGGTTGCTACATAATGATAGAGAGAGGGTAATAAGTAACTATTAAGTGGTTGAGTTAAGTGTGAGTTTAGTAAGTCATGAATAGGCTAGTTATGTGGGGGTTATGGAATCATTGGGAAGACAAAGGGTGAAGCCAAATGTTGGCAGCCACACCCCTATATGTAGCATGCCTAAACACATGAAATGGTAACTTGGATGTTGAATTTGGATTAAATCCATTTGTGAGGGAATTGTCTCTCTTTGGTTCTTGGTTGAGCCATCTTGTTCTTATCAAGAATCCACGATTCTTGTGGCGAACCTCACTTGGCTTATCAAACTCTCTAGTTTGTGGTGCCATCACCATCTCTAATCTTCACCATTTTCATATTTTCTTCCTTTTATGTTACAACTCAATTCTGACTTGGATTTGTAATTGTTAAAATTCAACCAAAAAGATCATCAAAGGCAACCTCACCATTTGGTTGTCATCAAGTGGTATCAAAGCTTGGGCTTTGGTTGAATTTTTTTGAGTTTTGTTCTTCTTCTTCTACCTTTCTTCTTTTCTTCTTTTAAACCCAAAAACTATCAAAAAAAAAATTACACTTTGATTCTATTTGTGAAGGGAAATTTTCGTGTTGTTGTTCTTGCTCAAAAACAAGTTTTCAAGTGTGATTCTCTTCTTCAAAGTTTGAAAAAAAAAATTTGCACAAATTATAAGAAAAAAAAAATTGTGCATGAAATCTTGAAAAAAAAAAGGAAGAGAAAAGTCTATTTGAGCAATTTGTGTTCTTGAAACAAAAAAAAAAAAGAAAAATATTTCCCTTCTTCCTTGTTCTTATTTCCAAAGCTTTGCCTTTCTAGCCTTTCCTTTTGTTTCCTTTGTTTTGATAGGTTTTGTGATTTTTGTTACTTGAATTTTTTTGGATTTTTGTGTTTGACTCTTCTAAGAACTAAAGGAGGACATTTGAAAGGAAAAAGGCAAGAGTGTCCAAAATACATTTTGTTTGGAAAAAGCCAATTGAGTGAAATATACATTGTGCACACTTGGTGAGTGGATTGGTTCTTACATATATATTTTGTTATTTTCTAACTTGTATTCTTTGCTATGTTGCGATTTGAAAATTTCGACTATGTGCAAGAACATAGGAAAGAGGTTGAAGAGTGGATCCGGTAAATGCATGAGAGGCGTGACAAGAAGATGAGAGAGAACGAAAAAAAGAGGTTGAGAAAAGAGGAAAGAATGAAAAGACAAATAGAAAGTTTTGAAGACCATGTGAAGAAGTTGCTGGAAGACTCCAACAAGAAAGAGAATGAGAAGAAAGAGAGAGAGAAAGCAAAACAAGAGAACAAGGCAAAAGCAAAAGAGAGTGGAAAAAAAAGTGACGATAAAAAGGAAAAGGAAAGAGAAAGTGAAAAGAAGAGTGATGATAAAGAGAAAAATAGTGTGAAAAATAATGAGAAAAATAGTGTGGAAATTAGTGAGAAAAAAGAGTTATTTGGCAACAAAAAGTGAAGAGAAGAGGGCTTTAATTTCCAGGCAGCCTCAATGTATATTTTATTACAAGAATTTTAATTTGTTTGCTAACAGCTCTAATGATCTCTTTTTGCCTAGTGGTGTTATAACTCTTTTACAGAAATTTGGAGATTTCATCCCAAAGGAAGTACCCCATGGTTTGGAAACTTGCAAGGATTCCAAAAGGCTCAATAAAGCACCTACTCATGCTTTACCTCCTATTGAAATATATTTTGAACTTAAGTTTGATACAACCGATGTAATGGAAGAGTTCATCCCAAGGGAGGTACTCCAAGGCTTGGGAACTTGCAAGGTTACCCAAAAGTATGGATATCTTAACACAAGATTTGATAACATGCTTGGGATTGAAGTCATAAATTCGAGGTAGAATTTTCTTAAAGAATGAGGGTATGATATGAGCCATGGGGGGCAAGTCAACTTTCTAACAAGAATGATATGAGCCCAATGAAGACCCTGGATCAAGAATCAAATCAAGGACTTGGTGGGCCCATGACAAGAGTTAGATACAATAAAGCCCAACAAGCTTTTAATTACATGGTGGCTATTTTTGATAGAAGCAAGCCCAAGAATGAGGCCAAGTGGAATGGAGCCCAAATTGATAACTTATCTCATTCAACTAGAAGACCCATGAACATGCCTAAGTAGTTATGAGCATATTTTACTTGTTTTGTTTTAATTCAATAAGTGTAATGGGTTATTTGAGTGGATCCAAGTTTGTTAGAGTTGTAATTGGGTCAAGCCCATTTAATCTCATGTTGAGCACGAAATTACATAGGTTAGTTGGGAGGAATCTTTTTGGTTTGCATACCAGTAACTCCATTTTGAATTATTAGTCTTTCATGTTTTTAGTTAATTATGTGGGAGTTACACTTTTAATTTGAGAAATAAGTGTGGTTGCTACATAATGATAGAGAGAGGGTAATAAGTAACTATTAAGTGGTTGAGTTAAGTGTGAGTTTAGTAAGTCATGAATAGGCTAGTTATGTGGGGGTTATGGAATCATTGGGAAGACAAAGGGTGAAGCCAAATGTTGGCAGCCACACCCCTGTATGTAGCATGCCTAAACACATGAAATGGTAACTTGGATGTTGAATTTGGATTAAATCCATTTGGGAGGGAATTGTCTCTCTTTGGTTCTTGGTTGAGCCATCTTGTTCTTATCAAGAATCCACGATTCTTGTGGCGAACCTCACTTGGCTTATCAAACTCTCTAGTTTGTGGTGCCATCACCATCTCTAATCTTCACAATTTTCATATTTTCTTCCTTTTATGTTACAACTCAATTCTGACTTGGATTTGTAATTGTTAAAATTCAACCAAAAAAAGATCATCAAAGGCAACCTCATCATTTGGTTGTCATCAAGTGGTATCAAAGCTTAGGCTTTGGTTGAATTTTGAGTTTTGTTCTTCCTCTTCTACCTTTCTTCTTTTCTTCTTTTAAACCCAAAAACTATCAAAAAAAATTACACTTTGATTCTATCTGTGAAGGGAAAATTCCGTGTTGTTGTTCTTGCTCAAAAACAAGTTTTCAAGTGTGATTCTCTTCTTCAAAGTTTGAAAAAAAAAATTGCACAAATTATAAGAAAAAAAAAATTGTGCATGAAATCTTGAAAAAAAAAGGAAGAGAAAAGTCTATTTGAGCAATTTGTGTTCTTGAAACAAAAAAAAAAGAAAGAAAAATATTTCCCTTCTTCCTTGTTCTTATTTCCAAAGCTTTGCCTTTCTAGCCTTTCCTTTTGTTTCCTTTGTTTTGATAGGTTTTGTGATTATTGTTACTTGAATTTTTTTGGATTTTTGTGTTTGACTCTTCTAAGAACTAAAGGAGGACATTTGAAAGGAAAAAGGCAAGAGTGTCCAAAATACATTTTGTTTGGAAAAAGCCAATTGAGTGAAATATACATTGTGCACACTTGGTGAGTGGATTGGTTCTTACATATATATTTTGTTATTTTCTAACTTGTATTCTTTGCTATGTTGCGATTTGAAAATTTCGACTATGTGCAAGAACAGAGGAAAGAGGTTGAAGAGTGGATCCGGTAAATGCATGAGAGGCGTGACAAGAAGATGAGAGAGAAACGAAAAAAGAGGTTGAGAAAAGAGGAAAGAATGAAAAGACAAATAGAAAGTTTTGAAGACCATGTGAAGAAGTTGGTGGAAGACTCCAACAAGAAAGAGAATGAGAAGAAAGAGAGAGAGAAAGCAAAACAAGAGAACAAGGCAAAAGCAAAAGAGAGTGGAAAAAAAGTGACGATAAAAAGGAAAAGGAAAGAGAAAGTGAAAAGAAGAGTGATGATAAAGAGAAAAATAGTGTGAAAAATAATGAGAAAAATAGTGTGGAAATTAGTGAGAAAAAAGAGTTATTTGGCAACAAAAAGTGAAGAGAAGAGGGCTTTAATTTCCAGGCAGCCTCAATGTATATTTTATTACAAGAATTTTAATTTGTTTGCTAACACCTCTAATGATCTCTTTTTGCCTAGTGGTGTTATAACTCTTTTACAGAAATTTGGAGATTTCATCCCAAAGGAAGTACCCCATGGTTTGGAAACTTGCAAGGATTCCAAAAGGCTCAATAAAGCACCTACTCATGCTTTACCTCCTATTGAAATATATTTTGAACTTAAGTTTGATACAACCGATGTAATGGAAGAGTTCATCCCAAGGGAGGTACTCCAAGGCTTGGGAACTTGCAAGGTTACCCAAAAGTATGGATATCTTAACACAAGATTTGATAACATGCTTGGGATTGAAGTCATAAATTCGAGGTCGAATTTTCTTAAAGAATGAGGGTATGATATGAGCCATGGGGGGGCAAGTCAACTTTCCAACAAGAATGATATGAGCCCAATGAAGACCCTGGATCAAGAATCAAATCAAGGACTTGGTGGGCCCATGACAAGAGTTAGATACAATAAAGCCCAACAAGCTTTTAATTACATGGTGGCTATTTTTGATAGAAGCAAGCCCAAGAATGAGGCCAAGTGGAATGGAGCCCAAATTGATAACTTATCTCATTCAACTAGAAGACCCATGAACATGCCTAAGTAGTTATGAGCAGATTTTACTTGTTTTGTTTTAATTCAATAAGTGTAATGGGTTATTTGAGTGTATCCAAGTTTGTTAGAGTTGCAATTGGGTCAAGCCCATTTAATCTCATGTTGAGCACGAAATTACATAGGTTAGTTGGGAGGAATCTTTTTGGTTTGCATGCCAAAAAAGTAACTCCATTTTGAATTATTAGTCTTTCACGTTTTTAGTTAACTATGTGGGAGTTACACTTTTAATTTGAGAAATAAGTGTGGCTGCTACATAATGATAGAGAGAGGGTAATAAGTCACTATTAAGTGGTTGAGTTAAGTGTGAGTTTAGTAAATCATGAATAGGCTAGTTATGTGGGGTTTATGGAATCATTGGGAAGACAAAGGGTGAAGCCAAATGTTGGCAGCCACACCCCTATATGTAACATGCCTAAACACATGAAATGGTAACTTTAATATTGAATTTGGATTAAATCCATTTGTGAGGGAATTGTCTCTCTTGGGTTCTTGGTTGAGTCATCTTGTTCTTATCAAGAATCCACGATTCTTGTGGCGAACCTCACTTGGCTTATCAAACTCTCTAGTTTGTGGTGCCATCACCATCTCTAATCTTCACCATTTTCATATTTTCTTCCTTTTATGTTACAACTCAATTCTGACTTGGATTTGTAATTGTTAAAATTCAACCAAAAAGATCATCAAAGGCAACCTCACCATTTGGTTGTCATCACAAACTAGTAGAAATAAAAAGGAGGAGGCATGGAGGAAGGAGATATGGGAGATGCGATAGAGAAATTGAAAGGGAGAATAAAGAGTGTAAAAAATGGAAGAGAAAAGAGGAGAAAATGAAAATGGGAGATGCGATAGAGAAATTGAAAGGGACAATGAAGCATGTTGGAGGAAAATGGTTGAAGAAAAGATGAGAGCAAAAAATGAAAGTGAGGTGAAAGAAACAAACTTGAATGCTTGTTTTGATGCTATTACTAATTCTTTGCCTAGTTGTGTTGATTCTCTTTTGAAGGAAGTTGAGTGTGTTCCTCCAAAGGAAGCTTGCCGACATTCATTGAAATTGAAGATGTGATTCCAAAGGAATCTTGCAAGCCATTCAAGGAAATTGAAAATGAAATTTCCAAGGAAGAATGCAAAGTATCAATTGGAGTTGAATTGCAAGAGGAAAATAAAGAGATGAAGACAACTAGAGAACGACTTCCCCCCTAAAGCCAAAAATAAGTCCTCAAATCCACTTGGGAAGTCATGGCAATCTATTACTCTAGTACCTTCTTCTAGATTAGCTTGTGGATACAAATGTTGGGATTCTTCTACTTTGGTTAATTTTTCAAACATTTCTCCCCTAGGTCTCGAAGAAAAGCATTGTGAAGGCCAAACGACAAAAAGCAAAGAGCAACAGCAAAAGAATGAGGCAAAGGTTGAAAAAGAAATGGAAAGTCTCGTCATAAAAGAAATCAAGGTGTTGTTCCTATCTTTGCCTAGAGGTGATAATTCTATTTTGAAGGAAGTTGAAGAAGTAATTCCAATGGAAGTGCCCCATGGATTCACAAGAGTTGTGTTTGAACCTGGACGATGAAGACGATTCTCAAAGGCAATTAATTCGAGGTCGAATTCTCTTCAAGAGGGAGGGAATGATGCAAACCAATTTATTTTAATTCAATAAAAGTGTAATAAATTTTGGACGGTGCACATGTTTATTATGCTTGTGTGGACGGAGCACATGTTAATTATGCTTGTGTGGATGGTGCACATGTTAATTGGGAGGGCAACCTTTGGCTTGCATGCCTAGGAAACTCCTTTCTAGTCATGAACCACTTTTATTATCCACTTAGTTTTCATTAGTTGTTTTAATTAGTCACTTAGTGGATTAATTATTGTTTTATGGGGAATTAGTCACATTAGGATGACAATTTTGTAAGCATATTCTATGCACCCCATTTTCCTATATGTATGCCTCTAGAACATGAATAAAAAAAAACTTGGATGTTGAATTTGTATTTGATTCCAATTGTGAGAGTGGTCAGCCTCTCTTAGGTTCATCATTGAACCAACCCTTTGATCTTATCAAGTGTCCAAGACCCTTGTGGCGATCCTCACCTTGGCTTATCAATTCCCTTGGAATTGTGGTGCCTACTTTCCATTTCTTATCTTATCCATTTTTGTATTTCATCTTCTTCTATAATTTTGGTTGGTCGCTCAAGGATAGATCCGAAAATTTACAAGTTCCTTTTTAGGATAATATCATTTGGTATGTAGAGCCATCCTTCCTAGAGTGACTTTTGATTTGGTACTTCGATTTTTTTTCAAAAAATTTCTTCTTCCCATCACATGTCATGTCAACACTATTCCTTGAAATGGAAAGATTTCAAAGAAGCATGGAGAAGTTCACTGTGACTCTTGACAGGCTAGTAGAAATAAAAAGGAGGAGGCATGGAGGAAGGAGATATGGGAGATGCGATAGAGAAATTGAAAGGGAGAATAAAGAGTGTGAAAAAAAGGAAGAGAAAAGAGGAGAAAATGAAAAGACAGATTTCTGAAAATGAAGCATGTTGGAGGAAAATGGTTGAAGAAAAGATGAGAGCAAAAAATGAATGTGAGGTGAAAGAAACAATCTTGAATGCATGTTTTGATGCTATTGCTAATTCTTTGCCTAGTTGTGTTGATTCTCTTCGAAGGAAGTTGAGTGTGTTCCTCCAAAGGAAGCTTGCAAGACATTCATTGAAATTGAAGATGTGATTCCAAAGGAATCTTGCAAGCCATTCAAGGAAATTGAAAATGAAATTTCCAAGGAAGAATGCAAAGTATCAATTGGAGTTGAATTGCAAAAGGAAAATAAAGAGATGAAGACAACTAGAGAATGGCTTCCCCCCTAAAACCGAAAATAAGTCCTCAAATCCACTTGGGAATTCATGGCAATCTATTACTCTAGTACCTTCTTCTAGATTATCTTGTGGATACAAATGTTGGGATTCTTCTACTTTGGTTAATTTTACTAACATTTCTCCCCTAGGTCTCGAAGAAAAGAATTGTGAAGGCCAAACGACAAAAAGCAAAGAGCAACAGCAAAAGAATGAGGCAAAGGTTGAAAAAGAAATGGAGAGTCTCGTCATAAAATAAATCAAGGTGTTGTTCCTATCTTTGCCTAGAGGTGATGATTCTATTTTGAAGGAAGTTGAAGAAGTAATTCCAAGGGGAGTGCCCCATGGATTCAAAAGAGTTGTGTTTGAACCTGGAGGATGAAGACGATTCTCAAAGGCAATAAATTTGAGGTCGAATTCTCTTCAAGAGGGAGGGAATGATGCAAACCAATTTATTTTAATTCAATAAAAGTGTAATAAATTTTGGACGGTGCACATGTTAATTATGCTTGTGTGGACAGTGCACATGTTAATTATGCTTGTGTGGATGGTGCACATGTTAATTGGGAGGGCAACCTTTGGCTTGCATGCCTAGGAAACTCCTTTCTAGTAATGAACCACTTTTATTATCCACTTAGTTTTCATTAGTTGTTTTAATTAGTCACTTAGTGGATTAATTATTGTTTTATGGGGAGTTAGTCACATTAAGATGACAATTTTGTAAGCATATTCTATGCACCCCATTTTCCTATATGTATGCCTCTAGAACATGAATAAAAAAAACTTGGATGTTGAATTTGGATTTGATTCCAATTGTGAGATTGGTCGGCCTCTCTTAGGTTCATCATTGAACCAACCCTTTGATCTTATCAAGTGTCCAAGACCCTTGTGGCGATCCTCACCTTGGCTTATCAATTCCCTTGGAATTGTGGCGCCTACTTTCCATTTCTTATCTTATCCATTTTTGTATTTCATCTTCTTCTATAATTTTGGTTGGTCGCTCAAGGATAGATCCGAAAATTTACAAGTTCCTTTTTAGGATCATATCATTTGGTATCTAGAGCCATCCTTCCTAGAGTGACTTTTGATTTTGTTCTTCGATTTTTTTTCAAAAAATTTCTTCTTCCCATCACCTGTCATGTCAACACTATTCCTTGAAATGGAAAGATTTCAAAGAAGCATGGAGAAGTTCACTGTGACTCTTGACAAGCTAGTAGAAATAAAAAGGAGGAGGCATGGAGGAAGGAGATATGGGAGATGCGATAGAGAAATTGAAAGGGAGAATAAAGAGTGTGAAAAAAAGGAAGAGAAAATAGGAGAAAATGAAAATACAGATTTCTGAAAATGAAGCATGTTGGAGGAAAATGGTTGAAGAAAATATGAGAGCAAAAAATGAAAGTGAGGTGAAAGAAACAAACTTGAATGCCTGTTTTGATGCTATTACTAATTCTTTGCCTAGTTGTGTTGATTCTCTTTCGAAGGAAGTTGAGTGTGTTCCTCCAAATGATATGATCCTAACAAGGAACATATATATTTTCGGATCTATCCTTGAGTGACCAAACAAAATTATAGAAGAAGATGAAATACAAAATTGGATAAGATGAGAAATGGGAGGTAGGCGCCACAAATCCAAGGGGATTTGATAAGCCAATGTGAGGTTCGCCACAAGAATCTTGGATTCTTGATAAGAACATGGGTTGGCTCAATGAAGAACCCAAGAGAGAAAACACTCTCACAATTGGAATCAATCCAAAATGAACTCAAAGTTGTCATTTCATGTGGTATTGCAATGATACATATACAAGGATGGCTGCCCACTTTTGGGTTGCCTTGTCTCTCAATATTCCATAACCTACACCTAATAACTCACATAACTCACCAACTCAATGACACTAAAAACATTCACTAACTCCCACTACCATGCATTTACCACATTAATTGATAAATGCATTTACATTAACATTTATGCATAAACATGATAATAAATTCCCACTAGCCATTATTATGACTAAGAGCACTACTAGGAAGCATTTAGTGAGGCTAGGAGAATACAAAAGGTCATCTTAAAATTCAGCCCAAAAAATAATACGAAAATTATAAATAAAAATTATAAAAATATAATAATCTGAATATGCTTCTTTCCACATGCTCAAGCCATCCATGTTCCTATCATTCCCCTCTTCTTGAAAGTGATTTGTCCTCAAATCCAAACCTGCATTAAAAGTCAGTGGATTATCTAATAAAATTTTGCTTTTGTGCTTTCCACCGTTTGCTTGATAATGAGCTCTTCCATCCCTTTTTCTCTCATAATTCTTTTTTTTCACGAGATATCCCTCATTTTTCTCTTTTTCTTCATCTTTTATCTCATGGTTCTCCTCTTCTTCTCTCTCATGGGTTTCTTTTTTCTTTAATTCTTCTTTTTCCTCCTGGCGTTCTTTTTTCTCTTCTTCTTTTTCACCACTCTCCATTTCCCCTTCTTCTTTTATCTCATGAGTTTCCTTTTTCTTTACTTCTTCTTTTTCCTCATCCACCGAACCCTCTTCTTTTATTTTCTTCTCACTCATTCTACTTCTCTCACTCTCTCCTTTCAAGTACATTTGATCTTCATACACTTGTTTTGGTGACAATGGTCCAAGAGTAATTTTGCGATTATTAAATACAAATGAGTACTTGTTGTTGTCGGCATCATATCTCGTTTGTCGTTCAATCCTCCATGGACGCCCAAGTAACAAGTGCTTCGTTTCCATGGGCACCACATCACATAAAACATCATCTTCATATCTCCCAATCCGGAATGGCACTCGTACTTGTTTGTTCACCATCACGTCACCAAAATCACTAAACTCCAGGATGCTCCAAATGACATACGGTTGTGGATGCTCTAGAAGAGGAAGTCCTAACTTTTGCACCATGGTGGTACTAGCTAGGTTGACGTATCCCTTTCTATCAATGACCAAGCTACATATCTTGTCCTTCACATAGCATCTAGAATAGAAAAGATTCTCCCTTTGCTTGGCATCAATTTTCTTCATTAGTGACTCCATGAGGAACCCACTAAAAAAAGAAAAATTCAAACTTATGGAAAAATTGAAAAACAAAATCAAAAGTCACTCTAGGAAGGATGGCTTTGATACCAAATGATATGATCCCAACAAGGAACATATATATTTTCGGATCTATCCTTGAGTGACCAAGCAAAATTATAGAAGAAGATGAAATACAAAATTGGATAAGATGGGAAATGGGAGGTAGGCGCCACAAATCCAAGGGGATTTGATAAGCCAATGTGAGGTTCGCCACAAGAATCTTGGATTCTTGATAAGAACAAGGGTTGGCTCAATGAAGAACCCAAGAGAGAAAACACTCTCACAATTGGAATCAATCCAAAATGAACTCAAAGTTGTCATTTCATGTGGTATTGCAATGATACATATACAAGGATGGCTGCCCACTTTTGGGTTGCCTTGTCTCTCAATATTCCATAACCTACACCTAATAACTCACATAACTCACCAACTCAATGACACTAAAAACATTCACTAACTCCCACTACCATGCATTTACCACATTAATTGATAAATGCATTTACATTAACATTTATGCATAAACATGATAATAAATTCCCACTAGCCATTATTATGACTAAGAGCACTGCTAGGAAGCATTTAGTGAAGCTAGGAGAATACAAAAGGTCATCTTAAAATTCAGCCCAAAAAATAATACGAAAATTATAAATAAAAATTATAAAAATATAATAATCTGAATATGCTTCTTTCCACATGCTCAAGCCATCCATGTTCCTATCATTCAAATGATGACAACCCAAATGGTGGTTGCCTTGAAATGATCTTTTTGATTGAAATTCGTTTAGTGTTGTGCCACTTTGGTTCAAGAACAAAGGCCAAATCAATTTCAGATTTAAGTAACAAAACAAAAGTTGAAGAAGAAAGAAGAAAGTGGAAGAGATAGAGATGATGAAGGCGCCACAAACAATGGAAATTGTTTGATAAGCCAAGTGATGTTCGCCACAAGAATTTGGAGATTCTTGATAAGAACTCAATCTTGGTTCAACCAAGAACTTAGGAGAAACACTTCTCACTAATTTGGATAAATTCCAACAACATCAAACTTGTTATTTCATATGAATTTTCGTTTTACATATAGTATGGCAGCCAAACTCATGGCATCCAAAGATAAAATGAAACCTCCACTTGAATAGCCTAATTATGATACTAATAATTCACTTAAGACTAATTCTAATTCAGCCACCAAATGAAAAAAACGAAATTCCAACTTAAATCCCACTTGAATAGCTACCAAAAACCATCAAGGCAGCCCACCAAGCCATAACTCTCATTATTGTGGGTGTTACACTTGCTTCTCACATTAAAAGTGTCAACTCCCACAATTTACAACTTTTATTCTCACCATAAAACACTCAAAATTCAAACTTCTAACAACTAGAAACATCCAAATTCGAGTAGAATATGCTAGGGACCCCGCTTGCATGATTCTTCACTTATTTATTGAAAAATAATAAACTAAAATGACTTGGACCTTGAACCAAATCAGCCCCACTTCATGCTTCCTCCATTTGAATGAGCAAAGTTGTGCATTTGGGCTAATTTGACTTGAACTTGGGCTTATGCCCATTAAGAGAATCAACATTGGAGTTAAAGCTTCTTTGAACTATGCTCCAAATTGGGCTCACATCATCTTTGTTGAAATGTTGTAGACTTGCCCCTCCTTGGCTCATATCACCAAAGGAAGCTTGCAAGACATTCATTGAAATTGAAGATGTGATTCCAAAGGAATCTTGCAAGCCATTCAAGGAAATTGAAAATGAAATTTTCAAGGAAGAATGCAAAGTATCAATTGGAGCTGAATTGCAAGAGGAAAATAAAGAGATGAAGACAACTAGAGAATGGCTTCCCCCCTAAAGCCGAAAATAAGTCCTCAAATCCACTTGGGAAGTCATGGCAATCTATTACTCTAGTACCTTCTTCTAGATTAGCTTGTGGATACAAATGTTGGGATTCTTCTACTTTGGTTAATTTTTCTAACATTTCTCCCCTAGGTCTCGAAGAAAAGAATTGTGAAGGCCAAACGACAAAAAGCAAAGAGCAACAGCAAAAGAATGAGGCAAAGGTTGAAAAAGAAATGGAGAGTCTCGTTATGAAAGAAATCAAGGTGTTGTTCCTATCTTTGCCTAGAGGTGATGATTCTATTTTGAAGGAAGTTGAAGAAGTAATTCCAAGAGAAATGCCCCATGGATTCAAAAGAGTTGTGTTTGAACCTGGAGGATGAAGACGATTCTCAAAGGCAATAAATTCGAGGTCGAATTGTCTTCAAGAGGGAGGGAATGATGCAAACCAATTTATTTTAACTCAATAAAAGTGTAATATATTTTGGACGGTGCACATGTTAATTATGCTTGTGTGGACGGTGCACATGTTAATTATGCTTGTGTGGATGGTGCACATGTTAATTGGGAGGGCAACCTTTGGCTTGCATGCCTAGGAGACTCCTTTCTAGTCATGAACCACTTTTATTATCCACTTAGTTTTCATTAGTTGTTTTAATTAGTCACTTAGTGGATTAATTATTGTTTTATGGGGAATTAGTCACATTAAGATGACAATTTTGTAAGCATATTCTATGCACCCCATTTTCCTATATGTATGCCTCTAGAACATGAATAAAAAAAACTTGGATGTTGAATTTGGATTTGATTCGAATTGTGAGAGTGGTCAGCCTCTCTTAGGTTCATCATTGAACCAACCCTTTGATCTTATCAAGTGTCCAAGACCCTTGTGGCGATCCTCACCTTGGCTTATCAATTCCCTTGGAATTGTGGCGCCAACTTTCCATTTCTTATCTTATCCATTTTTGTATTTCATCTTCTTCTATAATTTTGGTTGGTCACTCAAGGATAGATCCGAAAATTTACAAGTTCCTTTTTAGGATCATATCATTTGGTATCTAGAGCCATCCTTCCTAGAGTGACTTTTGATTTTGTTCTTTGATTTTTTTTCAAAAAATTTCTTCTTCCCATCACCTGTCATGTCAACACTATTCCTTGAAATGGAAAGATTTCAAAGAAGCATGGAGAAGTTCACTGTGACTCTTGACAAACTAGTAGAAATAAAAAGGAGGAGGCATGGAGGAAGGAGATATGGGAGATGCGATAGAGAAATTGAAAGGGAGAATAAAGAGTGTGAAAAAAAGGAAGAGAAAAGAGGAGAAAATGACAATACAGATTTCGAAAATGAAGCATGTTGGAGGAAAATGGTTGAAGAAAATATGAGAGCAAAAAATGAAAGTGAGGTGAAAGAAACAAACTTGAATGCCTGTTTTGATGCTATTACTAATTCTTTGCCTAGTTGTGTTGATTCTCTTTTGAAGGAAGTTGAGTGTGTTCCTCCAATGGAAGCTTGCAAGACATTCATTGAAATTGAAGATGTGATTCCAAAGGAATCTTGCAAGCCATTCAAGGAAATTGAAAATGAAATTTCCAAGGAAGAATGCAAAGTATCAATTGGAGTTGAATTGCAAGAGGAAAATAAAGAGATGAAGACAACTAGAGAATGGCTTCCCCCCTAAAGCCGAAAAATAAGTCCTCAAATCCACTTGGGAAGTCATGGCAATCTATTACTCTAGTACCTTCTTCTAGATTAGCTTGTGGATACAAATGTTGGGATTCTTCTACTTTGGTTAATTTTTCTAACATTTCTCCCCTAGGTCTCGAAGAAAAGAATTGTGAAGGCCAAACGACAAAAAGCAAAGAGCAACAACAGAAAAGAATGAGGCAAAGGATGAAAAAGAAATGGAGAGTCTCGTTATGAAAGAAATCAAGGTGTTTTTCCTATCTTTGCCTAGCGGTGATGATTCTATTTTGAAGGAAGTTGAAGAAGTAATTCCAAGAGAAGTGCCCCATGGATTCAAAAGAGTTGTGTTTGAACTTGGAGGATGAAGACGATTCTCAAAGGCAATAAATTCGAGGTCGAATTCTCTTCAAGAGGGAGGGAATGATGCAAACCAATTTATTTTAATTCAATAAAAGTGTAATAAATTTTGGACGGTGCACATGTTAATTATGCTTGTGTGGACGGTGCACATGTTAATTATGCTTGTGTGGATGGTGCACATGTTAATTGGGAGGGCAACCTTTGGCTTGCATGCCTAGGAGACTCCTTTCTAGTCATGAACCACTTTTATTATCCACTTAGTTTTCATTAGTTGTTTTAATTAGTCACTTAGTGGATTAATTATTGTTTTATGGGGAATTAGTCATATTAAGATGACAATTTTGTAAGCATATTCTATGCTCCCCATTTTCCTATATGTATGCCTCTAGAACATGAATAAAAAAAACTTGGATGTTGAATTTGGATTTGATTCCAATTGTGAGAGTGGTCAGCCTCTCTTAGGTTCATCATTGAACCAACCCTTTGATCTTATCAAGTGTCCAAGACCCTTGTGGCGATCCTCACCTTGGCTTATCAATTCCCTTGGAATTGTGGCGCCTACTTTCCATTTCTTATCTTATCCATTTTTGTATTTCATCTTCTTCTATAATTTTGGTTGGTCACTCAAGGATAGATCCGAAAATTTACAAGTTCCTTTTTAGGATCATATCATTTGGTATCTAGAGCCATCCTTCCTAGAGTGACTTTTGATTTTGTTCTTCGATTTATTTTCAAAAAATTTCTTCTTCCCATCACCTGTCATGTCAACACTATTCCTTGAAATGGAAAGATTTCAAAGAAGCATGGAGAAGTTCACTGTGACTCTTGACAAACTAGTAGAAATAAAAAGGAGGAGGCATGGAGGAAGGAGATATGGGAGATGCGATAGAGAAATTGAAAGGGAGAATAAAGAGTGTGAAAAAAAGGAAGAGAAAAGAGGAGAAAATGAAAATACAGATTTCTGAAAATGAAGCATGTTGGAGGAAAATGGTTGAAGAAAATGTGAGAGCAAAAAATGAAAGTGAGGTGAAAGAAACAAACTTGAATGCCTGTTTTGATGCTATTACTAATTCTTTGCCTAGTTGTGTTGATTCTCTTTTGAAGGAAGTTGAGTGTGTTCCTCCAATGGAAAATCACTCATCTTGACTTTTCATCCTCACCCCCCCCCCCCCCCCCCCCCTAATTATGTGGTGATTACACTTGCTTCTCATATTAAAAGTGTAATCCTCCCATAATCAATTACAATTTAATGCCAAAGATTCCCTCCCTAATTTACATAAAAGACTAATATTTTTAAAAGGAGTTACTTGTGGTATGCAAACCAAAAGATTCCTCCCAACTAAGCTTCCAAGTTCGTGTAAAATTAAAAACATTATTTTCGTCATGATATATGCCGAATCTGGTCAAGAGGCTTGAAATACGATTTGTAGATAATCTCCTCAGATTTCCAACTCATCAAAGAACGTATAAATCGGAGATTTGTAGCTCAAGATACAGCCTAAACAAGAATACGGGTTCATTACAAACGAAAATAAAATTTTCATCAAAACTAATTTGGCCTTAAATTGGACATCATTCTTGGTTTGCTTCATTCCCTCCCTCTTGAAGAGAATTCGACCTCGAATTTATTGCCTTAAGGAGTCTTCTTTATCCTCCGGGATCGAATGGAAATTGATAGAAATCATCAAATGTAGCAAGTAGGCATAACACATTTCCATCTTGTACAATCAACATCCCAACACATTCCTCAAGATTGTTGTTATTCTGAATCAAATGAACAACATACCTTTGGGAGGCCATGAATGTTTCCAAAACATGGGGTACTTCCTTTGGGATTAAATCTTTAATTACATCGGTTGTCTTGCAAGTTTCCTTTGGAATCAAATCCTCAAATTCATTGAATGTCTTGCAAGCTTCCTTTGGAGGAACAAACTCGATTTCCTTCGAAAGAGAATCAACACAACTAGGTGAAGAATTAGGAATAGCATCAAAACAAGTATTCACGTTTTCTTTTTCCTCCTCACTTTCTGTTTTGCTTTCACATTTTTCTTTTTCCTCATTCTTTTCCTCATTCACCGAACCCTCTTCCGTTATTTTGTCCTCACTCATTTGTTTTTTCTCACTCTCTCCTTTCAAGTGCATTTGATCTTCACACACTTGTTTTGGTGACAGTGGTCTAAGAGTAATTTTGCGATTATTAAATACAAATGAGTATTTGTTGTTGTCGGCATCATATCTCGCTTGTCGTTCAACCCTCCAAGGACGGCCAAGTAACAAGTGCCTCGTTTCCATGGGCACCACATCACATAACACCTCGTCTTCATATCTCCCAATCCGGAATGATACTCGTACTTGTTTGTTCACCATTACGTCACCGAGATCACTAAACTCCAGGATGATCCAAATGACATATGGTTGTGGATGCTCTATAAGAGGAAGTCCCAACTTTTGCACCATGGTGGTACTAGCTAGGTTAACGTATCCCCTTCTATCAATGACCAAGCTACATATCTTGTCCTTCACATAGCATCTAGAATAGAAAAGATTCTCCCTTTGCTTGGCATCATTTTTCTTCATTAGTGACTCCATGAAGAACCCACTAAGAAAAAAATTCAAACTTCCGGAAAAATTGAAAAACAAAATCAAAAGTCACTCTAGGAAGGATGGCTCTAGATACCAAATGATATGATCCTAAAAGGAGCATGTAATTTTCGGATCTATCCTTGAGTGACAACAAAAATTATAGAAGAAGATGAAATACAAAATTGGATAAGATGAGAAATGGGAGGTAGGCGCCACAAATCCGAGGGGATTTGATAAGCCAAGGTGAGGTTCGCCACAAGAATCTTGGATTCTTGATAAGAACAAGGGCGGTTCAACCAAGAACCAAAGAGAATCAATATTCTCTCACAAATGGACTTAATCCAAATTGAACTCAAAGTTATCATTCATGTGTTTAGGGGCGTCTTACATATAGAGAGCTGGCCTAAGATCACGCGTTAATTGGCCTAAAATCACTCATCTTGACTTTTCATCCCCCCCCTAATTATGTGGTGATTACACTTGCTTCTCATATTAAAAGTGTAATCCTCCCATAATCAATTACAATTTAATGCCAAAGATTCCCTCCCTAATTTACATAAAAGACTAATAATTTTAAAAGGAGTTACTTGTGGTATGCAAACCAAAAGATTCCTCCAAACTAAGCTTCCAAATTCGTGTAAAATTAAAAACATTATTTTCGTCATGATATAAGCTGAATCTGGTCAACGGCCTTGCAATACGATTTGTAGATAATCTCCTCAGATTTCCAACTCATCAAAGAACGTATCAATCGGAGATTTGTAGCTCAAGATACAGCCCAAACAAGAATACGGAATCATTACAAACGAAAATAAAATTTTCATCAAAACTAATTTGGCCTTAAATTGGACATCATTCTTGGTTTGCATCATTCCCTCCCTCTTGAAGAGAATTCGACCTCGAATTTATTCCCTTAAGGAGTCTTCTTTATCCTCCGGGATCGAATGGAAATTGATAGAAATCATCAAATGTAGAAAGTAGGCATAACACATTTCCATCTTGTACAATCAAAATCCCAACACATTCCTCAAGATTGTTGTGATTCTGAATCAAATGAACAACATACCTTTGGGAGGCCATGCATGTTTCCAAAACATGGGGTACTTCCTTTGGGATTAAATCTTTAATTACATCGGTTGTCTTGCAAGCTTCCTTTGGAATCAAATCTTCAATTTCATTGAATGTCTTGCAAGCTTCCTTTGGAGGAACAAACTCGATTTCCTTCGAAAGAGAATCAACACAACAAGGTGAAGAATTAGGAATAGCATCAAAACAAGTATTCACGTTTTCTTTTTCCTCCTCCCTTTCTTTTTGCTCTCACATTTTTCTTTTTCCTCATTCACCGAACCCTCTTCCGTTATTTTTCCTCACTCATTTGTTTTTTCTCACTCTCTCCTTTCAAGTGCATTTGATCTTCACAAACTTGTTTTGGTGACAGTGGTCTAAGAGTAATTTTGCGATTATTAAATACAAACGAGTACTTGTTGTTGTCGGCATCATATCTCGCTTGTCGTTCAACCCTCCAAGGACGATCAAGTAACAAGTGCCTCGTTTCCATGGGCACCACATCACATAACACTTCGTCTTCATATCTCCCAATCCGGAATGATACTCGTACTTGTTTGTTCACCATTACGTCACCCAGATCACTAAACTCCGGGATGCTCCAAATGACATACGGTTGTGGATGCTCTATAAGAGGAAGTCCTAACTTTTGCACCATGATGGTACTAGCTAGGTTAACGTATCCCTTTCTATCAATGACCAAGCTACATATCTTGTCCTTCACATAGCATCTAGAATAGAAAAGATTCTCCCTTTGCTTGGCATCATTTTTCTTCATTAGTGACTCCATGAAGAACCCACTAAGAAAAAAAATTCAAACTTCCGGAAAAATTGAAAAACAAAATCAAAAGTCACTCTAGGAAGGATGGCTCTAGATACCAAATGATATGATCCTAAAAAGGAGCATGTACTTTTCGGATCTATCCTTGATTGACAACAAAAATTATAGAAGAAGATGAAATACAAAATTGGATAAGATGAGAAATGGGAGGTAGGCGCCACAAATCCGAGGGGATTTGATAAGCCAAGGTGAGGTTCGCCACAAGAATCTTGGATTCTTGATAAGAACAAGGGCGATTCAACCAAGAACCAAAGAGAAACAATATTCTCTCACAAATGGACTTAGTCCAAATTGAACTCAAAGTTATCATTCATGTGTTTAGGGGCGTCTTACATATAGAGCTGGCCTAAGATCACGCGTTAATTGGCCTAAAATCACTCATCTTGACTTTTCATTCCCCCCCTAATTATGTGGTGATTGCACTTGCTTCTCATAATAAAAGTGTAATCCTCCCATAATCAATTACAATTTAATGCCAAAGATTCCCTCCCTAATTTACATAAAAGACTAATAATTTTAAAAGGAGTTACTTGTGGTATGCAAACCAAAAGATTCCTCCCAACTAAGCTTCCAAATTCGTGTAAAAATAAAAACATTATTTTCGTCATGATATAAGCCGAATCTGGTCAAGAGGCTTGAAATACGATTTGTAGATAATCTCCTCAGCTTTCTAACGCCTCAAAGAACGTATCAATCGGAGATTTGTATCTGATACAGCCCAAACAAGAATACGGGTTCATTACAAACGAAAATAAAATTTTCATCAAAACTAATTTGGCCTTAAATTGGACATCATTCTTGGTTTGCATCATTGGGCCAATTGCCCCGATCGTTCCAATTGTAGTTCTTTGGTCCTAATGGAGCCCAAATGGACTTGTTTGATCCTAATAGAGCCCAAATGGACTTTTTAAGTCATATAGGACCTAACTGGGCCAATTTGTTCCTCTTTGGTCCTAATGGAGCCCAAATGGACTTGTTTGATCCTAATAGAGGCCAAATGGACATTTTTGGTCATATAGGACCTAATTGGGCCAATTTGTACTTCTTTGGTCCTAAGGGAGCCCAAATTGACTTGTTTGATCCTAATAGAGCCCAAATGGACTTTTTAGGTCATATAGGACCTAACTGGGTCAATTTGTATTTCTTTGGTCCTAATGGAGCCCAGATAGACTTGTTTGATCCTAATAGAGCCCAAATGGACTTTTTAAGTCATATAGGACCTAACTAGGCCAATTTGTTTTTCTTTGGTCCTTATGGAGCCCAAATGGACTTGTATGATCCTAATAGAGCCCAAATGGACTTTTTAGGTCATATAGGACCTAATTGGGTCCATTTGTAGTTCTACGGTCCTAATGGGGCCCAAATGGACTTGTTTGATCCTAATAGAGCCCAAATGGACTTTTTAAGTCATATAGGACCTAACTAGGCCAATTTGTTTTTCTTTGGTCCTAATGGAGCCCAAATGGACTTGTTTGATCCTAATAGAGCCCAAATGGACTTTTTTAGGTCATATAGGACCTAATTGGGCCCATTTGTAGTTCTATGGTCCTAATGGGGCCCAAATGGACTTGTTTGATCCTAATAGAGCCCAAATGGACTTTTTAGGTCATATAGGACCTAACTGGGCCAAATTGTACTTCTTTGGTCCTAATAGAGCCCAAATGGACTTGTTTGATACTAATAGAGCCCAAATGGACTTTTTAGGTCATATAGGACCTAACTGGACAAATTTGTACTTCTTTGATCCTAATGAAGCCCAAATGGACTTGTTTGATCTAGATAGAGCCCAAATGGACTTGCTAGAAACTAATTGGGCTTTTTGCCTTGAGTGGCGCAATTTTACTTCTTTCGTCCTAATGGAGCCCAAATGGTCTTGCTTGATACTAATAGAGCCCAAATGGACTTTTTAGGTCATATAGGACCTAACTGGACAAATTTTACTTCTTTGATCCTAATGGAGCCCAAATGGACTTGTTTGACCTTAATATAGCCCAAATGGACTTGCTAGAAACTAACTGGGCTAATTGCCTTTAGTGGCCCAATTGTACTTCTTTCATCCTAATGGATCCCAAATGGACTTGTTTGATCCTAATAGAGCGCAAATGGACTTTTTAGGTCGTGTTGGACCAAACTAGGCCAATTTGTACTTACTTTGGTCCTAATGGAGCCCAAATGGACATGATTGATCCTAATAAAGCCCAAATTGACTTTTTAGGACCTTATTGGGCCAATTGCCCCGATCGGCCCAATTGTACTTCTTTGGTCCTAATGGAGCCCAAATGGACTTGTTTGATCCTAATAGAGCATAAATGGACCTTTAAGGTAATATAGGACCTAACTACAACAATATGTACTTCTTACGTCCTAATGAAGTTCAAATGGACTTGTTTGATCCTAATAGAGCCCAAATCGACTTGTTAGGACCTAGTTGGGCCAATTTTTTCGATCGGCCCAATTGTACTTCTTTGGGGTTAATGGAGCCCAAATGGACTTTTTAGGTGATATAGGACCTAACTGGGCCAATTTGTACTTCTTTGGTCGTAATGGAGCCTAAATGGACTTATTTGATCCTAATAAAGTCCAAATCTACTTTTTATGACCTAATTGGGTCAATTGCCCCGATCTGCCCAATTGTAGTTCTTTGAACCTAATGGAGCCCAAATAGACTTGTTTGATCCTAATAGAGCCCAAATGGACTTTTTAGGTCATATAGGACCTAACTGAGCAAATTTGTACTTCGTTGGTCCTAATGGAGACCAAATGGACTTGTTTGATCCTAATAGAGCCCAAATGAACTTTTTAGGTCATATAGGACCAAACAAGGACAATTTATACTTCTTTCGTCCTAATGGAGCCCTAATGGACTTGTTTGATCCTAATAGAGCCCAAATGGACTTGCTAGAAACTAATTTGGCCAATTGCCTTGAGTGGCCCATTTGTACTTCTTTCGTCCAAAGGGATCCCAAATGGACTTGTTTGATCCTAATAGAGCCCAAATGGTCTTTTTAGGTCATATAGGACCTAACTAGGCCAATTTGTACTTCTTTGGTTCAAATGGAGCCCAAATGCACTTGTTTGATCCTAATAGAGTTCAATCGACTTGTTAGGACTTAATTGGAACAATTGCTCTGATCGCCCCAATTGTACTTCTTTGTTCCTAATGAAGCCCAAATGGACTTGTTTAATCCTGATAGATCCCAAATCGACTGGTTATGACCTAATTGGGACAATTGCCCCGATCGGCCCAATTGCACTTCTTTTGTCCTAATGGAGCCCAAATAGACTTGTTTGATCCTAATAGAGCCGAAATGGACTTTTTATGTCATATAGGACCTAACTGGGCCAATTGCCCCGATCGGTCCAATTGTACTTCTTTGGTCCCAATGGAGCCCAAATGGACTTGTTTGATCCTAATAGAGCCCAAATCGACTTGTTAGGACCTAACTGTGCCAATTGCCCCGATCGGCCCAATTGTACTTCTTTGGTCCTAATGGAGCCCAAATGGAATGTTTGATCCTAATAGAGCCCAAATGGTCTTTTTAGGTAATATAGGACCTAACTACGACAATATGTACTTCTTTGGTCCTAATGAAGCTCAAATGGACATGTTTGATCCTAATAGAGCCCAAATCGACTTGTTAGGACCCAGATGGGCCAATTTTTTCGATCGGCCCAATTGTACTTTTTTTATTGCTAATGTATCCCATATGGACTTGTTTGATCCTAATAGAGCCCAAATGGACTTTTTAGGTCATATAGAACCTAACTAGGCCAATTTGTACTTCTTTGGTCCTAATGGAGCCCAAATGGACTTGTTTGATCCAAATAGAGCCCAAATCGACTTGTTAGGACCTAATTGGAACAATTGCTCCGATCGGCCCAATTGTACTTCTTTGTTCCTAATGGAGCCCAAATGGACTTGTTTAATCCTGATAGAGCCCAAATCGATTGGTTATGACCTAATTGGGCCCATTGCCCCGATCGGCCCAATTGTACTTGATATGAGCCCAATTTGGAGTATGGTTCAAGAAGCTAGTCAAGGACTTGGTGGGCTAATGACAAATGTTACAACCAAGAAAGCCCAACAAGTGTTAAGTCAAACTATGGTTCTCATCATGGAAGCAAGCCCAAACGCAAGATTGGGTGGAATGAACCCCAAATTATTAGCCTACATTATCCAACCAAAGGATCCATGACAAGTGCAAGAGCAAAGAAAGCCCAAGAAGCCCTAACTCAATTGGTGGTTCTCTTAATGGACACAAGTCCAAGTGCACATGCTAGTAATGAAGACAATGAGCCCAAGTTAATAACTTTGCTCATCCAAGCCCAAGAAGCATGAAGAGGGCGTGTAAGACCACATAATTAGGGAGGGAAATCTTTGGCATTAAATTGTATTGATTATGGGAGGATTACACTTTTAATTTGAGAAACAAGTGTAATCTCCACATAATTAGGGGGTTGATTAAACAGTCAAGATGAGTGATTTTAAGCCAATCAAACTCATGATCTCAGGCCAGTTCTCTATATTTAAGACGCCCCTAAACACATGAATGACAATTTGGATATTATTTTGGATTGAAACACTTTTGTGAGAATTTTGTTTTCCATTGGTTCTTGGTTGAGCCATCTTGTTCTTATCAAGAATCCAAGATTCTTGTGGCGAACTTCATAGGCTTATCAAACAACCTTGTTTGTGACGCCTCCACCATTCCTTCCTCATCCACTTTTGTTTCATTCTTCACCTAATTTTGTTACAAAGTGTTACACGAAAATTCACTTGCTTGAAATTCAACCAAAAAAGATCTTCAAAGGCAACCTCACCATTTGGTTGTCATCAAGTGGTATCAAAGCTTAGGCTTTTGTTGAATTTTCTGAGTTTGCTCTTCTTCTTCTACCTTTCTTCTTTTAAACCCAAAAACAAAAAAAATTAACACTTTGATCTTGTTGAAGGGAATTTTCGTTTTTGTTGTGTTTCTGCCCCAAAGCTTCAAGTTGCAATTAGTATTTCTCTTCTCATTAAAGTTCAAAAAAAAAATCGCAATTTTCAAAAATATATATATAGTGAAGTAGCGCATGAAATAGTGAAAAAAAGAGAAGAGACAAAGTTCTATTTGGGCAATTGGTGTTCAAAAAAAATTCCCTTCTTTCTTGTTTCATTATTCTCAAGGTTTTTCCTTTCTAGCCTTTCTTTTTTAGTTCCTTGTTTTGATAAGTTTTTGTGATTTTTGTTACTTGATTTTTGGATTTTTGTGTGGAATGTGGTTGACTCCTCTAAAACCTAAAGAGAACAATTGAGTGGAAAAAGGCAAGAGTGAAAATTACATCTTGTGTGGAAAAAGCCAATTGAGTGAAATACATTTGTGTGCACAAGTGAGGGAGTGTAGTGAGGAATTTTATAATTTCTTGTTATCTTTTGATATTGTGTCCAAATGATGGCAGCCCATGAAGATAGTCCACCATTATCTCCAAGGTCATCCACTCTTCAAACTAGGATGACCAATCAAGTCCAAGCTCTTCAAAGGTAATTGGAGCAAATGCAAGCCAATTATGATCGACAACTTGCTCACCTACAGCGTGACGATTCAAGTGACTATGATAGTGAAGGAGTATGGCCTATAGGAAGACGACATAGAGGAGGAAGACATAGGGGAGAGAGGCGTGATAGAGGACTTGAAGGGGTCAAAATCAAGGTTCCTCCCTTTATTGGGAAGAATGATCCGGAGGCTTACTTGGAGTGGGAGCTAAAAATAGAACAAGTCTTTGATTGTAATTCATACAATGAAAGAAAGAAGGTGAAAGTAGCCGCCCTTGAGTTCAAAGAATATGCCCTCGTGTGGTGGGACCAATTACAAAAGGAAAGGAGGAGACATGGAAGAGAGCCTATAGACACTTGGGAGGAGATGAAATTTATCATGAGGAAGAGGTTTGTCCCAAATCATTATCAAAGGGATATTCACAACAAATTACAAAGGCTTACCCAAGGGACCAAAAGCGTTGATGAATACTTCAAGGAGATGGAGTTGGCCTTACTTAGGTCAAATTTTCAAGAAGATAGGGAGGCTACCATGGCAAGATTCCTACATGGGTTGAATCAAGATATTCAAGACATAGTGGAGTTGCAAAATTATGTGGAGCTTGAAGATTTGGTCCAACAAGCCATTAAAGTGGAGCAACAAATTAAGAGGAGGAAGTCTAAGTATTCTTCTTCTTCATCATCCAAATTTCCATCCTCAAATTGGAAGGACAAGCAAAAGAAGGAGGGTGCACCTCCCAAGGAGGCCGTGAGCAACATACAAGGAAAGAAACCCATGGAGCCAAACTCTAGGAGCCGTGATGTAACAAAGAGAACCATGGTGTCCATGAATGGGGAAGTGGTATCTCAATCCGAGGCTTCAAGTGGAGAGGAAAGTGAAGGAGATGTGTTCATGCCGGATGATGACTTATTCATGGTAAGAAGGCTTTTGGGAAGTCAAGTGAAGGATCATGAAGCAAGCCAAAAGGAGAATATCTTTCATTAGATGTCTAATTCAAGGAATGGTATGTTCTCTAATCATTGATAGTGGGAGTTGTGCCAATGTTGTAAGCACTAGATTGGTGTCCAAATTGAATCTTGTTACTAAGGCACATCCAAGGCCATATAGGCTTCAATGGCTAAGTGAGGTTGGGGAAACGGTTGTGAACAAACAAGTAGAGGTCCCATTCTCAATTGGAAAGTATGAAGATTGTGTACTTTGTGATGTGGTGCCTATGGAGGCAAGCCATATGTTGTTGGGAAGGCCTTGGCAATATGACAAAAAGGCCATCCATGATGGGTTCTCAAATAAGTTCACCTTCATGCATCAAGACCGAAAGGTCATTCTTTCTCCTTTATCTCCAAAGCAAGTTAGTGAGGATCAAATAAGAATGAGAGAAAAAAGAGAGCAAGAGAGAAAAGAAATGGAGGGTGAGAAAAAGAAAGAAAAGGAGAGTGAGAAAAGGATTGAAAAAGAGAGTGAGAAAAAGATTGAAAAAAAAGGTGAGGAAACAATTGAAGAAAAGAGTGATCAAGAGAAAGATAATGAGGAAAATATTGTGAAAATTAGTGAAAAGAAAGAGAGTTGTTTGGCAACAAAAAGTGAAGAGAAGGAGGCTTTGATTTCAAGGCAACCCCAATTCATTTTTTATTGCAACAATTTTTATTTAATTGCTAATGCTTCTAACAATCTTTCTTTGTCTAGTGGTGTTGTAACGTAACTTTGATGCAAACCAAGAATGATGTCCAATTTAAGGCCAAATTAGTTTTGATGAAAATCTTATTTTCGTTTGTAATGAACCCGTATTCTTTTTTGGGCTGTATCTTGAGTTACAAGTCTCCGATTGATACGTTCTTTGATGCGTTGGAAAGCTTAGGAGATTATCTACAATTGTATTAAGCCTCTTGACCATATTCGGCTTATATCATGACGAAAATATTGTTTTCAGTTTTACACGAATTTGGAAGCTTAGTTGGGAGGAATCTTTTAGCTTGCATGCCTCAATTAACTCCTTTAAGTTTTTAGCCTTTTTAATGTTTAGTTTTATTAGGGAGGAAATCTTTTACATTAAATTGTATTGATTATGAGAGGATAACACTTTTAATTTGAGAAACAAGTGTAATCCCACATAATCAGGGAGGGAATCTTTTGGCATTAAATTGTATTGATTATGGGAGGATTGATCTTAGGCCAATTCCTCTATATGTAAGACGCCCCCCCAACACATGAAGAACAACTTTGAGTTCAATTTGGATTGAGTCCATTTGTGAGAGAATATTGTTTCTCTTTGGTTCTTGGTTGAACCGCCCTTGTTCTTATCAAGAATCCAAGATTCTTGTGGCGAACCTCACCTTGGCTTATCAAATCCCCATGGATTTGTGGCGCCTACCTCCCATTCCGATATGAGCCATGGGGGGCAAGTCCAATTTCCAACAAGAATGATATGAGCCCAATGAAGACCCTAGATCAAGAATCAAATCAAGGACTTGGTGGGCCCATGACAAGAGTTAGATACAAGAAATCCCAACAAGCTTTTAATTACATGGTGGCTATTTTGATAGAAGCAAGCCCAAGAATGAGGCCAAGTGGAATGGAGCCCAAATTGATAACTTATCTCATTCAACTAGAAGACCCATGAACATGCCTAAGTAGTTATGAGCAGATTTTACTTGTTTTGTTTTAATTCAATAAGTGTAATGGGTTATTTGAGTGTATCCAAGTTTGTTAGAGTTGCAATTGGGTCAAGCCCATTTAATCTCATGTTGAGCACGAAATTACATAGGTTAGTAGGAGGAATCTTTGGTTTGCATGCCAATAGTAACTCCTATAAGTTATTAGTTTGTTTATTGTTTTGTTAATTATGTGGGAGTTACACTTTTTTAATATGAGAAGTAAAGTGTGGCAGCCACATAATGATGGTTATGAGAGAATAATAAACTCACCATTAGAGGCTGAGTTAAGGAGGGAATTAGTGAGTCATTTAGTGACATGATTAGGCTAATTATTGTGGGGGTTATGATCTCTTTTGGAAGCCAAAAAGTTGGCAGCCTAATACTCTATTTGAACACTCCATTTTCATGTTGAATAGTAACTTGGATGTTGAATTTGGATTAAATCCATTTGTGAGGGAATTGTCTCTCTTTGGTTCTTGGTTGAGCCATCTTGTTCTTATCAAGAATCCACGATTCTTGTGGCGAACCTCACTTGGCTTATCAAACTCTCTAGTTTGTGGCGCCATCATCATCTCTAATATTCACCATTTTCATATTTTCTTCCTTTTATGATACAACTCAATTCTGACTTGGATTTGTAATTGGTAAAATTCAACCAAAAAGACCATCAAAGGCAACCTCACCATTTGGTTGTCATCAAGTGGTATCAAAGCTTAGGCTTTGGTTGAATTTTGAGTTTTGTTCTTCTTCTACCTTTCTCCTTTTCTTCTTTTTGCTATGTTGCGATTTGAAAATTTCGACTATGTGCAAGAACACAGGAAAGAGGTTGAAGAGTGGATCCGGCAAATGCATGAGAGACGTGACAAGAGGATGAGAGAGAACGAACAAAAGAGAGTGAGAAAAGAGGAAAGAATGAAAAGACAAATGGAAAGTTTTGAAGACCATGTGAAGAAGTTGGTGGAAGACTCCAACAAGAAAGATAATGAGAAGAAAGAGAGAGAGAAAGCAAAACAAGAGAATGAGGCAAAAGCAAAAGAGAGTGAAAAGAAAAGTGATGATCAAAAGGAAAAAGAAAAAGAGAGTGAAAAGAAGAGTGATAATCAAGAGGAAAAAGAAAAAGAGACTGAAAAGAAGAATGATGAGCAAGAGAAAAATAGTGAGCAAAAAGAGAGTTCTTTAGCAACAAAAAGTGAGGAGAAGAGGCCTTTGATTTCAAGACAGCCCCAATGCATAATTTATTGCAAGGACTTTTGTTTAATTTCCAATGCTTCTAATGATCTCTCTTTGCCTAGTGGTGTTGTAACTCTTTTGCAGAAATTTGGAGATTTCATCCCAAAGGAAGTACCCCATGGTTGGGAAACTTTCAACGATTCCAAAAGTCTCAATAAAGCACCTACTCATGCTTTACCTCCTATTGAAATATATTATGAACTTAAATTTGATACAACCGATGTAATGGAAGAGTTCATCCCAAGGGAGGTACTCCATGGCTTGGGAACTTGCATGGTTACCCAAAAGTATGGATATCTTAACACAAGATTTGATAACATGCTTGGGATTGAAGTCATAAATTCGAGGACGAATTTTCTTAAAGGAGGAGGGTATGATATGAGCCATGGGGGGGCAAGTCCAATTTCCAACAAGAATGATATGAGCCCAATGAAGACCCTAGATCAAGAATCAAATCAAGGACTTGGTGGGCCCATGACAAGAGTTAGATACAAGAAATCCCAACAAGCTTTTAATTACATGGTGGCTATTTTGATAGAAGCAAGCCCAAGAATGAGGCCAAGTGGAATGGAGCCCAAATTGATAACTTATCTCATTCAACTAGAAGACCCATGAACATGCCTAAGTAGTTATGAGCAGATTTTACTTGTTTTGTTTTAATTCAATAAGTGTAATGGGTTATTTGAGTGTATCCAAGTTTGTTAGAGTTGCAATTGGGTCAAGCCCATTTAATCTCATGTTGAGCACGAAATTACATAGGTTAGTAGGAGGAATCTTTGGTTTGCATGCCAATAGTAACTCCTATAAGTTATTAGTTTGTTTATTGTTTTGTTAATTATGTGGGAGTTACACTTTTTTAATATGAGAAGTAAAGTGTGGCAGCCACATAATGATGGTTATGAGAGAATAATAAACTCACCATTAGAGGCTGAGTTAAGGAGGGAATTAGTGAGTCATTTAGTGACATGATTAGGCTAATTATTGTGGGGGTTATGATCTCTTTTGGAAGCCAAAAAGTTGGCAGCCTAATACTCTATTTGAACACTCCATTTTCATGTTGAATAGTAACTTGGATGTTGAATTTGGATTAAATCCATTTGTGAGGGAATTGTCTCTCTTTGGTTCTTGGTTGAGCCATCTTGTTCTTATCAAGAATCCACGATTCTTGTGGCGAACCTCACTTGGCTTATCAAACTCTCTAGTTTGTGGCGCCATCATCATCTCTAATCTTCACCATTTTCATATTTTCTTCCTTTTATGATACAACTCAATTCGACTTGGATTTGTAATTGGTAAAATTCAACCAAAAAGATCATCAAAGGCAACCTCACCATTTGGTTGTCATCACATTCCTTACCTTCATCCATTTTTGTATTTCTTCTTCTTCATATTTTGGCAGTCACTCAAGGATAGATCCGAAAATTACATGCTCCTTTTTAGGATCATATCATTTGGTATCAAAGCTTAGGCTTTGGTTGAATTTTGAGTTTTGTTCTTCTTCTTCTACCTTTCTTCTTTCCTTCTTTTAAACCCAAAAACAAAAAAACAAAAAAAATAAAAAAAAATCTTCTTCCTACCACCTATCATGGCAACACTATCCTTTGAAATGCAAAGATATCTAAGACGCTTGGAGAAGAAGGGTTTTCCTACAAAGGAAGCTTGCAAGACATTCAATGAAATTGAAGATGTGATTCCAAAGGAATCTTGCAAGACAATGAATGAAATTGAAGTTGTGATTCCAAAGGAAGAATGCCGACAATCAACTGGAATTGAATTGCTTGAAGAAGATAAGGAGATGAAGACAAATAGAGAATGTCCTTCCCCTAAAGCCGAGAATACATCTTCAAATTCACTTGGGAAGTCATGGCCATCTTTTACTCTAATACCTTCTTCTAGATTAGTTTGTCGAATCAAATGTTGGGATTCTTCTACTTTGTCTAATATTTCTCCCATAGGTCACGAAGAAAAGAATAGTGAAGGCCAAACCACAAAAAGCAAAGTGCAACAACAAAAGAGTGAGGCAAAGGTTGAAAAAAAATTGAGAGTCTCATTGTAAAAGAAATCAAGGTGATGTTCCTATCTTTGCCTAGAGGTGATGATTTTATTTTGAAAGAAGTTGAAGAAGTAATTCCAAAAGAGGTGCCCCATGGATTCAAAAGAGTTGTGTTTGAACCCGGAGGATAAAGAAGACTCCTTAAGGCGATAAATTCGAGGTCGAATTCTCTTCAAGAGGGAGGGAATGATGCAAACCAAGAATGATGTCCAATTTAAGGCCAAATTAGTTTTGATGAAAATCTTATTTTCGTTTGTAATGAACCCGTATTCTTGTTTGGCCTGTATCTTGAGTTACAAGTCTCCGATTGATACGTTCTTTGATGCGTTGGAAAGCTTAGGAGATTATCTACAAATCGTATTTCAAGCCTCTTGACCAGATTTGGCTTATATCATGACGAAAATATTGTTTTCAGTTTTACACGAATTTGGAAGCTTAGTTGGAAGGAATCTTTTAGCTTGCATGCCTCAATTAACTCCTTTAAGTTTTTAGCCTTTTTAATGTTTTTTTTTATTAGGGAGGAAATCTTTTGCATTAAATTGTATTGATTATGGAGCCCAAATGGACTTGTTTGATCCTAATAGAGCCCGAATGGACTTTTTTAGGTCAAACAGGACCTAACTGGGCCAATTTGTACTTCTTTGGTCCTAACGGAGCCGAAATGGACTTGTTTGATCTTAGTAGAGCCCAACTCAACTTGATAAGACCTAATTGGGCCAATTGCCCCGATCGGCCCAATTGTACTTCTTTGGTCCTAATGGAGCCCAAATAGACTTGTTTGATCGTAATGGAGCCTAAATGGACATATTAGGTCATATAGGACCTAACTGGGCCAATTTGTACTTCTTTGGTCCTAATGGAGCCCAAATGGACTTGTTTGATCCTAATGGTGCCCAAATCGACTTGTAAGGACTCAATTGGGCCAATTGCTGCGATCGGCCCAATTTTACTTCTTTCGTCCTAGTGGAGCCCGAATGGACTTGTTTGACCCTAATAGAGCCCAAATCGACTTGTTATGACCTAATTGGGCCAATTGCCCCGATCGGCCCAATTGTACTTCTTTGGTCCTAATGAAGCCCAAATAGACTTGTTTGATAAATGGACATATTATGTCATATAGGACCTAACTGGGCCAATTTGTATTTCTTTGGTCCTAATGGAGCCCAAATGGACTTGTTTGATCCTAATGGTGCCCAAAACGACTTGTTAGGACCTAATTGGGCCAATTGCTGCGATCGGCCCAATTTTACTTCTTTGGTCCTAGTGGAGCTGAATGGACTTGTTTGATCCTAACAGAGCCCAAATCGACTTGTTATGACCTAATTGGGCCAATTGCCCCAATCGGCCCAATTGTACTTCTTTGGTCCTAATGGATCCTAAATAGACTTGTTTGACCCTAATAGATCCCAAATGGACTTTTTAGGTCATATAGGACCTTACTAGGCCAATTTGTGCTTCTTTGGTCCTAATGGATCCCAAATGGGCTTGTTTGATCCTAATGACTCCCAAATCGACTTGTTATGACCTAATTGGGCAATTGCCACGATCGGCCCTATTGTACTTCTTTGGTCCTAATGGAACCGAATTGATATGAGCCATGAGGGGGCAAGTCAAATTTTTAACAAGAACGACATGAGCCCAATGAAGACTATAGATCAAGAATCAAAACAAGGACTTGGTGGGCCCATGACAAGAGTTGGATACAAGAAAGCCCAACAAGCTCTTAATTACATGGTGGCTATTTTGATAGAAGCAAGCCCAAGAATGAGACCAAGTGGAATGGAGCCCAAATTGATAACTTATCTCATTCAACTAGAAGACCCATGAACAAGCTTAAGTGGGGCGTGCACTAGTTATAGGCAGATTTTACTTGTTTTGTTTTAATTCAATAAGTGTAATGGGTTATTTGAGTGGATCCAAGTTTGTAAGTGTTGCAAATGGGTCAAGCCCACTTAAGTCCATGTTGTACACGAATTTGAGTGTCTTAGTGGGAGGAATCTTTAGCTTGCATGCTATAAGAACTCCTAAATTAGTGTGTTGGTATTTTGAGTAAATTATGGGAGGTTACACTTTTAATGTGAGAAACAAGTGTAATCACCACATAATTAGGGAGGGAATCTTTGGCATTAAATTGTATTGATTATGGGAGGATTACACTTTTAATGTGAGAAACAAGTGTAATCACCACATAATTTGGGGGGGAAATAAAAAAGTCAAGATGAGTGATTTTAGGCCAATTAACTCGTGATCTTAGGCCATCTCTCTATACGTAAGACGCCCCTAAACACATGAATGATAATTTGGATGTTATTTTGGATTGAAATCCTTTTGTGAGAATTTTGTTCTCCATTGGTTCTTGGTTGAGCCATCTTGTTCTTATCAAGAATCCAAGATTCTTGTGGGTAACTTCATAGGCTTATCAAACAACCTTGTTTGTGGCGCCTCCACCAATTCTTTCTCATCCACTTTTGTTTCTTTCTTCAACTAATTTTGTTACAAAGTGTTGCATGAAAATTCACTTGCTTGAAATTCAACCAAAAAAGATCATCAAAGGCAACCTCACCATTTGGTTGTCATCACGAATGGACTTGTTTGATCCTAACAGAGCCCAAATGGACTTTTTAGGTCATATAGGACCTAACTGGGTCAATTTGTACTTCTTTGGTTCTAATGGAGCCCAAATGGACTTGTTTGATCTTAATTGAGCCCAAATCGACTGGTTATGACCTAATTGGGCCAATTGCCCCGATCGGCTCAATTGTACTTCTTTGGTCCTAATGGAGCCCAAATGGACTTTTTGATCCTAATGGTGCCCAAATCGAATTGTTAGGACCTAATTGGGCCAATTGCCCCGATCGGCCCTATTGTAATTCTTTGGTCCTAATGGAGCCCAAATGGACTTGTTTGATCCTAATAGAGCACAAATGGACTTTTAGGTCATATAGGACCTAACTGGGTCAATTTGTACTTCTTTGGTCCTAATGGAACCCAAATAGACTTGTTTGATCCTTATAGAGCCCAAATGGACTTTTTAGGTCATATTGGACCTAACTGGGCCAGTTTGAACTTCTTTGGTCCTAATGGAGCACAAATGGACTTGTTTGATCCTAATAGTGCCCAAATCGACTTGTTAGGACCTAATTGGGGCATTTGCTCCGATCGGCCCAATTGTACTTCTTTGGTCCTAATGGAGCCCAAATGGACTTGTTTGATCCTAATAGAGTCCAAATGGATTTTTTAGTTCATATAGGACCTAACTGGGGCAATTTGTACTTCTTTGGTCCTAATGGAGCCCAACTGGACTTGTTTGATCCCAATAGAGCCTAAATGAACTTTATAGGTCATATAGGACCTAACTGGGTCAATTTGTACTTCTTTGGTCCTAATGATGACAACCACTTGGTGTGGTTGCCTTTGATGACCTTTTATGGTTGAATTTGAAGCAAGTGAATTTTCATGTAACACTTTGTAACAAATTAGGTGGAGAAAGAAACAAAAAAAATGGATGAGAAAGAAATGGTGGAGGCGCCACAAACAAGGTTGTTTTATAAGCCTATGAAGTTGGCCACAAGAATCTTGGATTCTTGATAAGAACAATAGTTTGGTTCAACCAAGAACCTAGGAGAACAATATTCTCACAAAATGGATTATTCCAAAATAACATCAAAGTTATTTTTCATGTGTTCGTGGTATCTTACATATAGAGAAATGACTGAGTTCTTTTTGCTTCATGGCATTAAAACACCCAATAACTCCCACCTAACTCAGCCACCACAATCATGCGTTAATTGGCCTAAAACCCCTCATCTTGACTCTTGATCCCCCTAATTATGTGGTGGTTACACTTGTTTCTCACATTAAAAGTGTAACCCCCCATAATCAATACAATTTTATGCACACTAATGAGGAGTTTCTTTTGGCATGTAAGCCAAAGATTCCCTCCCCAAGACTCTCTAAATTCGTGTACAATATGGACTTAAGTTGGCTTGACCCATTTGCAACACTTAGCAAATTTGGACACACACACATAACCCATTACACTTATTGAATTAAAATAAAACAACTAAATGGACTTATAACAAGAGCACACCCCTTTTGAACATGATCATGGGTCTTCTAGTTGAATGAGATAGGTCATCAATTTGTGCTCCATTCCATTTGGTCTCATTCTTGGTCTTGCTTCTATCAAACTAGCCTCCATGTAATTAAGAGCTTGTTGGGCTTTCTAACTGATAGGAGATCACTTAGGACCGTCTTGAAAACAGGTAAAGGACACAAGGAACTTGACCCTAACCGCGACCTGTCGGTAGAACCAGAGTTATCAAAGAAGCGTGACCCTAACCGCGACCTGCCGGTAGAACCAACACTATAGAGTTCTTAACCCAAGAACAAAGGAAAAGCTCTCACAATAGAGAAACTCTCAAATTTCATTAATCATCAAAATCTGAATTGTGTAGTACAAGAGTTCCCTATTTATAGCCTAACTAGGAAATACAAGAAATAAATTCCCACTACCATGCATTTACCACATACATTGACAAATGCATGTACACTACCTAGAAAGTAAGCATATTCAAGGTATTAAATTCCCACCAGTCATTATTATGACTTATGGAACTACTAGGAAGCATTTATTGGACTTAGGGGAAAACTAAAAGTCACCAGAAAATTCTGTCCAAAATAACTACGAAAATTACAAATAAAAATGGTAAAAATTGGACTTTAATTATTATCTAATCAGCCCAATGATAAAGTCCACTGATCAGCCCTTGAGTGCTTCTTGTCTTTTGAATTGGGCCTTCCAAAACAGTCTCAGTCTTCAAGTTGGACTGAAATCAACCTCATCAAGTTGGAGCAAAGTGACCCAATTTGGAGTAGCCTCTAATGCATGTTGGTCTTCCTTCTCTTTGATCATTATGATTAGGCCTTGTAAAGCTTGCTTCATCCTCTTAGTCTTGGACCTAGTCATAGGACCTCCAATTCCATGCAAAGGATCTTTAGATGGGCTGACTGCATCTCTATCATTCCCTCCCTCTTCGAAAGGATTCGTCCTCGAATCTGATCCATCACCTACATCAAACAAAGATAGATCAGCCACATTAAAAGTAGCACTCACATTACCATATTCACTTGGCAAATCCAGCTTCTAGGCATTGTCATTTATCTTCTCTAGGACTTGAAAAGACCCATCTCCTCTTGGAAGCAATATGGATTTCCTTTGAGTAGGAAACCTTTCCTTCCTCATATGAACCCATACCCAATCTCCAGGTTCAAAAATAACCTTAACACGCCCCTTATTTGCTTGCTTTGCATATTGTTCATAAGCTTCTTCTCAATGTTGGCTCGAACTTTTGCATGCAACTCCTTAATAGCATCTGCCTTTTTCTTACCATCCAAATTAGCATACTCATTGGTAGGCAAAGGTAAGATATCCAAAGGAGTCAAAGGATTAAAGCCATATACAATTTCAAAAGGAGAATAGGAAGTTGTAGAATGAACACTCCTATTATAAGCAAATTCAACATGTGGCAAGCATTTTCCCCAATTTTTCAAATTCTTTTGAATGATAGCACGCAACAAGGTAGTAAGTGTCCTATTTACCACTTCAGTTTGTCCATCCGTTTGAGGATGTGCAACGGTTGAAAACAAGAGTTTTGTTCCAAACTTATTCCACAAAGTTCTCCAAAAATGGCTTAGGAACTTTACGTCTCTATCACTCACTATTGTCCTTGGCAATCCATGCAAGCGCACCACTTCTCTAAAGAAGAGATCAGCAATATGTGTTGCATCATTTGTTTTAGAACATGCAATGAAATGTGCCATTTTGCTAAACCTATCAACAATAACAAATATACTGTCTTTTCCACCTTGAGATCGAGGCAGCCCTAACACAAAATCCATTGAAATATCAGACCAAGGTTGATTGGGAACAGGCAAAGGTGTATAGAAACCATGGGGCATGACTTTAGATTTAGCTTGTTTACATGTTATGCACTTATTACAAACAGATTGCACATCATGCTTCATGCTAGGCCAATAAAAATGTTCATGCAGAATTTCCAAGGTCCTTTTTACTCCAAAATGTCCCATCAACTGATATGAGCCCAATTTGGAGTATGGTTCAAGAAGCTTATCAAGGACTTGGTGGGCCAATTACAAATGTTACAACCAAGAAAGCCCAACAAGTGTTAATTCAAACTATGGTTCTCATCATGGAAGCAAGCTCAAATGCAAGATTGGATGGAATGAAGCCCAAATTATTAACTTACATTATCCAACTAAAGGATCCATGACAAGAGGGGCATGCAACATGAAGAAGAGTCCAATTTTAGTTGTTTGTTTTAATTCAATAAGTGTAAATGGGTTTTATGAGTGAGCCCAATTACTAAGTGATGTTTTTGGGGCAGCCCACTTGTAATCCATGAGGGAATTCGAATTTGTATGTGTCTTAGTGGGAGGAATCTTTAGCTTGCATGCTATAAGAACTCCTAAACTAGTGTGTTGATATTTTGATAAATTGTATAAATTATGGGGGTTACACTTTTAATGTGAGAAGCAAGTGTAACCACCACATAATTAGGGGAATGAAGAGTCAAGAAGAGGGGAGGGCGTAACCTTCATAGTCTTATGGCTGAGTTGAAAGATTTGGTGGCTACATTATGAGGGTTTTTAACTCATGTTATGATGGCTAAGTTAAGTGGGAATAAGTGAGTGTTTAAGGTCAATTAAGTGGGGGTTATGGTTTGGATTTGAAAGCCCAAAAGTTGGCTGCTCAACTATATGTAATTTGTGACAAACACATGGAATGGTAACTTTGATGTTAATTTTGGATCAAATCCATTTTGTGAGAATTTTGTTCTCCTAGGTTCTTGGTTGAACCAAACTATTGTTCTCATCAAGAATCCAAGATTCTTGTGGCGAACCTCACTTGGCTTATCAAAACTCTTGTTTTGTGGCGCCATCATCATCTTCTTACTCATCCATTTTCTTTATTTCTTCACTTTAATCTTTGTTACAAAGTGTTACACGAATTTGTGTTAAAAATTCAACCAAAAAGATCATCAAAGGCAACCTCACCATTTTGGTTGTCATCAAGTGGTATCAAAGCTTAGGCTTTGGTTGAGTTTTCTGAGTTTTGTTCTTCTTCTTCTACCTTTCTTCTTTTCTTCTTTTAAACCCAAAAAACACAAAAAAAAAAAATACACTTTGAATCTATTTGTGAAGGGAAATTTCGTGTTGTTGTTCCTGCTCAAAAACAAGTTTTCAATTGTGATTCTCTTCTTCAAAGTTTGAAAAAAAAAATTTTGCACAAATTATAAGAAAAAAAAAATTGTGCATGAAATCTTGAAGGAAAAAAAAAAGGAAGAGAAAAGTCTATTTGAGCAATTTGTGTTCTTGAAACAAAAAAAAAAAGAAAGAAAAATATTTCCCTTATTCCTTGTTCGCCTTTCCTTTTGTTTCCTTTGTTTTGATAAGTTTTGTGATTTTTGTTACTTGAATTTTTTGGATTTTTGTGTGGTTTTTGTGTTTGACTCTTCTAAGAACTAAAGGGGAACATTTGAGAGGAAAAAGGCAAGAGTGTCCAAAATACATTTTTTTGTGTGGAAAAAGCCAAAAGAGTGAAGAAAAAAAAATCATTGTGTGAACTAGTGAGGGAGTGTAGTGAGGAAACACATAAACTCTTCTACTCAAATCATGGCCAACAATGAGGATAGTCCACCATTATCTCCAAGGTCGGCCACTCTTCAAGCTAGGATGGCCAATCAAGTCCAAGCTCTTCAAAGACAATTGGAGCAAATGCAAGCCAATTATGATAGACAACTTGCTTACCTACACCGTGACGATTCAAGTGACTATGATAGTGAAAGAGGAAGGCCTAGAGGAGGACGACATAGAGGAGGAGGACATAGGGGAGAGAGACGTGATAGAGGACTTGAAGGGGTCAAAATCAAAGTTCCTTCCTTTATTGGGAAGAATGATCCGGAGGCTTACTTGGAGTGGGAGCTAAAAATAGAACAAGTCTTTGATTGTAATTCATACAATGAAAGCAAGAAGGTGAAAGTAGCCGCCCTTGAGTTCAAGGAATATGCCCTTGTGTGGTGGGACCAACTACAAAAAGAAAGGAGAAGACATGGAAGAGAGCCCATAGACACTTGGGAGGAGATGAAATTTGTCATGAGGAAGAGGTATGTCCTAAATCATTATCAAAGGGATATTCACAACAAGTTACAAAGGCTTACCCAAGGGACCAAAAGCGTTGATGAATATTTCAAGGAGATGGAGTTGGCCTTACTTAGGTCAAATTTTAAAGAAGATAGGAAGGCTACCATGGCAAGGTTCTTACATGGCTTGAATCAAGATATTCAAGACATAGTGGAGTTACAAAATTATGTGGAGCTTGAAGATTTGGTTCAACAAGCGATTAAGGTGGAGCAACAAATTAAGAGGAGAAAGTCCAAATATTCTTTTTCTTCATCTTCCAAATTTCCATCCTCAAATTAGAAGGAAGATTCAAAGAAGGAGGGTGCACCATTTTCTAAAGAGGCCGAGAGCACCCCTCAAGGAAAGAAGCCAATGGAAACAAGTTCTAGGAGCCGTGATATGAAGTGTTTCAAGTGCTTAGGCCATGGGCATATTGCGTCCCAATGCCCAACAAAGAGGACAATGGTGGCAAGGAATGGTGAAGTGGTCTCACAAAGCGAAGCCTCAAGTGAGGAGGAGAGTGAAAAAGGAGAAGAAATTCCGGAGGGAGACTTATTCATGGTAAGAAGGCTTTTGGGAAGTCAAGTCAAGGATCATGAAGCAAGCCAAAGGGAGAATATCTTTCATTCTAGATGTCTAATTCAAGGAAAGGTATGTTCTCTAATCATTGATGGTGGGAGTTGTGCCAATGTTGTAAGCACTAGATTGGTGTCCAAATTGAATCTTGTTGTTACTAAGGCATATCCAAGGCCATATAGGCTTCAATGGCTAAGTGAGGTTGGGGAAACGGTGGTGAACAAACAAGTAGAGGTCCCATTCTCAATTGGAAAGTATGAAGATTGTGTACTTTGTGATGTGGTGCCTATGGAGGCAAGCCATATGTTGTTGGGAAGGCCTTGGCAATATGACAAAAAGGTCATCCATGATGGGTTCTCAAATAAGTTCACCTTCATGCATCAAGACCGAAAGGTCATTCTTTCTCCTTTATCTCCAAAGCAAGTTAGTGAGGATCAAATAAGAATGAGAGAAAAAAAAGAGCAAGAGAGAAAAGAAAAGGAGAGTGAGAAAAAGAAAGAAAAGGAGAGTGAAAAAAGGATTGCAAAAGAGAGTGAGAAAAATATTGAAGAAAAAGGTGATAAAACAATTGAAAAAAAGAGTGATCAAGAGAAAAATAATGAGGAAAATATTGTGAAAATTAGTGAAAAGAAAGAGAGTTGTTTGGCAACAAAAAGTGAAGAGAAGGAGGCTTTAATTTCAAGGCAACCCCAATTCATTTTTTATTGCAACAATTTTTATTTAATTGCTAATGCTTCTAAGGATCTTTCTTTGTCTAGTGGTGTTGTAACTTTTTTGCAGAAATTTGGTAATTTCATTCCAAAGGAAGCACCCTATGGCAATGTCATTGTGAAGAACACTCTGGATGCACCCAAAATGACTAATTTTGTCGATGAAGACTACAATTCGAGGACGAATTCACTCAAAGAAGGAGGGAATGATATGAGCCCAATTTGGAGTATGGTTCAAGAAGCTTATCAAGGACTTGGTGGGCCAATTACAAATGTTACAACCAAGAAAGCCCAACAAGTGTTAATTCAAACTATGGTTCTCATCATGGAAGCAAGCTAAAATGCAAGATTGGATGGAATGAAGCCCAAATTATTAACTTACATTATCCAACTAAAGGATCCATGACAAGAGGGGCGTGCAACATGAAGAAGAGTCCAATTTTAGTTGTTTGTTTTAATTCAATAAGTGTAAATGGGTTTTATGAGTGAGCCCAATTACTAAGTGATGTTTTTGGGGCAGCCCACTTGTAATCCATGAGCGAATTCGAATTTGTATGTGTCTTAGTGGGAGGAATCTTTAGCTTGCATGCTATAAGAACTCCTAAACTAGTGTGTTGATATTTTGATAAATTGTATAAATTATGGGGGTTTACACTTTTAATGTGAGAAGCAAGTGTAACCACCACATAATTAGGGGAATGAAGAGTCAAGAAGAGGGGAGGGCGTAACCTTCATAGTCTTATGGCTGAGTTGAAAGATTTGGTGGCTACATTATGAGGGTTTTTAACTCATGTTATGATGGCTAAGTTAAGTGGGAATAAGTGAGTGTTTAAGGTCAATTAAGTGGGGGTTATGGTTTGGATTTGAAAGCCCAAAAGTTGGCTGCTCAACTATATGTAATTTGTGACAAACACATGGAATGGTAACTTTGATGTTAATTTTGGATCAAATCCATTTTGTGAGAATTTTGTTCTCCTAGGTTCTTGGTTGAACCAAACTATTGTTCTCATCAAGAATCCAAGATTCTTGTGGCGAACCTCACTTGGCTTATCAAAACTCTTGTTTTGTGGCGCCATCATCATCTTCTTACTCATCCATTTTCTTTATTTCTTCACTTTAATCTTTGTTACAAAGTGTTACACGAATTTGTGTTAAAAATTCAACCAAAAAGATCATCAAAGGCAACCTCACCATTTTGGTTGTCATCATCAACCCTCCACCATGACTTTCCCTAACTAACATCTCACGCAGAGAACAAACAGGCACACACAATTTATTTTTCTTAAACAAGAACCCGTCATGTCTATAATAGTCCCCAAAAGCATGTTTAGAGCAAGAATCCCATACTTTAACAAAGTCAGAATCATTAGCATACAAGTCCTTTATAAGATCAAAACCAAGTAACTTAGTTTGCAAGGAAGTAAGCAATGCGTACCTTCGGGACAATGCATCAGCAACTATGTTTTCCTTACCATTCTTGTACTTGATCACATAAGGAAACATCTCAATGAATTCCAACCACTTAGCATGTCTCTTTTGAAGCTTACCTTGAGATCTTAGAAACTTCAAGCTTTGATGGTCAGAATGAATTATGAATTCTCTTGGCCAAAAGTAGTGTTGCCATGTTTGCAAGGCCCTCACCAATGCGTACAACTCCTTGTCATATGTGGAATAATTCAATACTGCCCCATTCAGCTTTTCACTAAAGTATGCAATTGGTTTAGAGTCCTGCATCAATACAGCCCCTATCCCAACACCAGAAGCATCACATTCAATTTCAAAAGCTTTATCAAAATTAGGCAAACAAAGCACAGGTGCATTAGTCAACTTATATTTCAATAATTTAAAAGCTTTTTCATGCACTTCAGTCCACTTGAACACAACATTCTTTTTTACAAGTTCATTTAAAGGTGCAACAATTGAACTAAAGTTTTCACAAACCTTCTATAGAAACTTGCTCAACCATGAAAACTTCGTACCTCATTGGCATTCTTAGGAACTGGCCATTCCTTAATTGCCCTTACCTTTTCTTCATCCACACTTACTCCTTTGGAACTTATAACAAAACCCAAAAACACAACAGATTCAAGGCAAAATGAACACTTTTTCAAATTGGCATACAATTTATTTTCTCTCAAGACATTAAGAACATCATGCAAATGATCAACATGTTCATCCAAAGTTTTGCTATAAACCAAAATATCATCAAAGTACACTACCACAAATTTTCTAATGAAAGAACGTAAAACGTGATTCATTAACCTCATGAAGGTGCTGGGTGCATTAGTTAAGCCAAATGGCATCACTAACCACTCATACAAACCATATTTTGTTTTAAAAGCTATTTTCCATTCATCCCCTTTCATGCGAATTTGATAGTATCCACTCTTCAAATCAATTTTAGAAAACACACAAGAACCATGCAACTCATCAAGCATATCATCCAATCTAGGGATATGATATCTATACTTTACAGTGATTTTGTTTATGGCTCGACAGTCAGTACACATGCGCCATGTTCCATCTTTTTTTGGAACCAAGATCACAGGAACAGAACATGGGCTAAGACTCTCCCTCACAAATCCCTTTTTCAAGAATTCATCCACTTGACTTTGAATATCCTTTGCTTCCTCGGGACTTGATCTATAGGCTGGTCTGTTTGGAAGTGAAGCACCTGGGACGAGGTCAATTTGATGTTCAATACCTCTTAAAGGAGGTAATCCATGGGGAATCTCTTCTGGAAAAACATCAACAAATTCCTGCAATAAGGAAACAAACTCACTAGGCAAAGAAGAATTAAGGTCGTTACTGAGAAAAATATCCTTGTACATAAGTACAAGTAGCTGCTCTCTTGATATGATCATAAGAAGGAGCATATAAATTTTCGGATCTATCCTTGAGTGACAACAAAAATTATAGAAGAAGAAGAAATACAAAATTGGATAAGATGAGAAATGGGTGGTAGGCGCCACAAATCCAAGGGGATTTGATAAGCCAAGGTGAGGTTCGCCACAAGAATCTTGGATTCTTGATAAGAACAAGGGAGATTCAGCCAAGAACCAAAGAGAAACAATATTCTCTCACAATAGACTTAATCCAAATTGAACTCAAAGTTGTCATTCATGTGTTTATGGGCGTCTTACATATAGAGAGCTGGCCTAAGATCACGCGTTAATTGGCCTAAAATCACTCATCTTGATTTTTCATTCCCCCCCTAATTATGTGGTGATTACACTTGCTTCTCATATTAAAAGTGTAATCCTCCCATAATCAATTACAATTTAATGCCAAAGATTCCCTCCCTAATTTACATAAAAGACTAATAATCTTAAAAGGAGTTACTTGTGGTATGCAAACCAAAAGATTCCTCCCAACTAAGCTACCAAATTCGTGTAATACTAAAAACAATATTTTCGTCATGATATAAGCCGAATCTGGTCAAGAGGCTTGAAATACATTTTGTAGATAATCTCCTCATCTTTCCAACGCAGCAAAGAACGTATCAATCGGAGATTTTTAGCTCAAGATATAACCCAAACAAGAATACGGGTTCATTACAAACGAAAATAAAATTTTCATCAAAACTAATTTGGCCTTAAATTGGACATCATTCTTAGTTTGCATCATCTCTAGCTATCAAAGCACTCTCAACCTCTCTTTTCTTTGCAAATGTACTCACTCTCTTATTTTTCTCTTCTTTGTTTTCTGACTTTTTTTGCTCACTCTCATTTTTCTTATCTTTCCTCTCTTTTTCTTTTAAGCTCATTTGCTCCTCTCAACTTACACTCTCTTGAAATTCTGATTTGGTCAGCATAAGCCTCCGCAGGTTGGAGAGGTGTTAAAACAATGGTGCGTTTGTTCATAACAAGACTGTATCTATTTTTGTACCCATCATGATATGATCCTAAAAAGGAGCATGTATATTTTCGGATCTATCCTTGAGTGACCAAGAAAAATTATAGAAGAAGATGAAATACAAAATTGGATAAGATGAGAAATGGGAGGTAGGCGCCACAAATCCAAGGGGATTTGATAAGCCAATGTGAGGTTCGCCACAAGAATCTTGGATTCTTGATAAGAACAAGGGTTGGCTCAATGAAGAACCCAAGAGAGAAAACACTCTCACAATTGGAATCAATCCAAAATGAACTCAAAGTTATCATTCATCTTGTAATAGGTGTGTACATATAGCATAGGGAAGTAAAAACCAAAGGTCATCATAAGATGACATAAACTCCTAATAACTAGACATAACTCTCCACTAAGTGGTTATTAAAAGAATATAACTATCCTACTTAAGAAAATAATAAAAGTGGTTCCATAACTTCTAAAGGAGTTACCTAGGCATGCAAGCCAAAGGTTGCTCTCCTTTGTAAGTTCCAAAAACGTGCCAGCCACCATTCATAATGGGCCTTGCTCATTCATCAAGCTTGGTGTAGCCCAATTAACATATAGCTCATTTAAGGTCCAAGAATTCGTATTAAACTTGCAGCCCGTTTTTCACCATGATAGAAGCCGAATTTGGTCAAGAGGCCTGAGCTATGATTTGTAGATAATTCCCTAAGCTTTCCAACGCACCAAAGAATGCATCAATCGGATATTCGTAGCTCAAGATATGACCAAAACAAGCATACGTGTTCACCACAATGAAAATAAATTTTTCATCAAAAATATTAATTTGGCCTCAAATTGGACATCATCCTTGGTTTGCATCATTCCCTCCCTCTTGAAAAGAATTCGACCTCGAATTTATTGCCTTAAGGAGTCTTCTTTATCCTCCTGGTTCAAACACAACCATTTTGAATCCATGGGGCACCTCTCTTGGAATTGTTTCTTCAACTTCCTTCAAAATAGAGTCATCACCTCTAGGCAAAGAGTTTGCATTAGTAGTCAAACAAGCATCTTTACATAGAAAGATATATGTAGGCTGCCTTGCCAACATTGCTCCCTTCACCTTATTTTCTTTTATAGGAAGACTCTCCATTCTTCTTTCAACCTTTGCCTCAATTTTTTTCTTTTTATTTTCCCCTTCAAAAAATGCAGTCTCCACCTTTTTCTCAACATCTTTTTCATTCTGTTTGTTTTCCTCCATTCCCTTTTCTTCTACCTTTTTCTCATGGCTTTCTTTTTTTATTACCTCTCCTTCTTTGCTTTCCTCATTCACCGAACACTCTTCTTTTATTGTTTTCTCGATCATTCTTTTTTTCTCACTCTCTCCTTTCAAGTACATTTGATCTTCATACACTTGTTTTGGTGACAATGGTCCAAGAGTAATTTTGCGATTATTAAATACAAATGAGTACTTGTTGTTGTCGGCATCATATCTCGCTTGTCGTTCAATCCTCCAAGGACGCCCAAGTAACAAGTGCCTCGTTTCCATGGGCACCACATCACATAACACATCGTCTTCATATCTCTCAATCCGGAATGGCACTCGTACTTGTTTGTTCACCATCACGTCACCGAAATCACTAAACTCCGGTATGCTCCAAATGACATATGGTTGTGGATGATCTAGAAGAGGAAGTCCCAACTTTTGCACCATGGTGGTACTAGCTAGGTTGATGTAACCCTTTCTATCAATGACCAAGCTACATATCTTGTCCTTCACATAGCATCTAGAATAGAAAAGATTCTTCATTTTCTTGGCATCATTTTTCTTCCTTAGTGACTCCATGAAGAACCCACTAAGAAAAATTCAAACTTCCGAAAAAAATTGGAAAAACAAAATCATAAGTCACTCTAGGAAGGATGGCTCTAGATACCAAATGATATGATCCTAAAAAGGAGCATGTATATTTTCGGATCTATCCTTGAGTGACCAAGCAAAATTATAGAAGAAGATGAAATACAAAATTGGATAAGATGAGAAATGGGAGGTAGGCGCCACAAATCCAAGGGGATTTGATAAGCCAATGTGAGGTTCGCCACAAGAATCTTGGATTCTTGATAAGAACAAGGGTTGGCTCAATGAAGAACCCAAGAGAGAAAACACTCTCACAATTGGAATCAATCCAAAATGAACTCAAAGTTATCATTCATCTTGTAATAGGTGTGTACATATAGCATAGGGAAGTAAAAACCAAAGGTCATCATAAGATGACATAAACTCCTAATAACTAGACATAACTCTCCACTAAGTGGTTATTAAAAGAATATAACTATCCTACTTAAGAAAATAATAAAAGTGGTTCCATAACTTCTAAAGGAGTTACCTAGGCATGCAAGCCAAAGGTTGCTCTCCTTTGTAAGTTCCAAAAACGTGTCAGCCACCATTCATAATGGGCCTTGCTCATTCATCAAGCTTGGTGTAGCCCAATTAACATATAACTCATTTAAGGTCCAAGAATTCGTATTAAACTTGCAGCCCGTTTTTCACCATGATAGATGCCGAATTTGGTCAAGAGGCCTGAGATATGATTTGTAGATAATTCCCTAAGCTTTCCAATGCACCAAAGAATGCATCAATCGGATATTCGTAGCTCAAGATATGACCAAATCAAGCATACGGGTTCACCACAATGAAAATAAATTTTTCATCAAAAATATTAATTTGGCCTCAAATTGGACATCATCCTTGGTTTGCATCATTGCTTGATGACAACCAAATGGTGAGGTTGCCTTGTTGATGATCTTTTTGGTTGAATTTTACCAATCCAAGTCAGAATTGAGTTGTATCATAAAAGGAAGAAAATATGAAAATGGTGAAGATTAGAGATGATGATGGCGCCACAAACTAGAGAGTTTGATAAGCCAAGTGAGGTTCGCCACAAGAATCCTGGATTCTTGATAAGAACAAGATGGCTCAACCAAGAACCAAAGAGAGACAATTCCCTCACAAATGGATTTAATCCAAATTCAACATCCAAGTTACTATTCAACATGAAAATGGAGTGTACAAATAGAGTATTAGGCTGCCAACTTTTTGGCTTCCAAAAGAGATCATAACCCCCACAATAATTAGCCTAATCATGTCACTAAATGACTCACTAATTCCCTCCTTAACTCAGCCTCTAATGGTGAGTTTATTATTCTCTCATAACCATCATTTTGTGGCTGCCACACTTTACTTCTCATACTAAAAAAGTGTAACTCCCACATAATTAACAAAACAATAAACAAACTAATAACTTATAGGAGTTACCATTGGCATACAAACCAAAGATTCCTCCTACTAACCTATGTAATTTCGTGCTCAACATGAGATTAAACGGGCTTGACCCAATTGCAACTCTAACAAACTTGGATCCACTCAAATAACCCATTACACTTATTGAATTAAAACAAAACAAGTAAAATCTGCTCATAACTACTTAGGCATGTTCATGGGTCTTCTAGTTGAATGAGATAAGTTATCAATTTGGGCTCCATTCCACTTGGCCTCATTCTTGGGCTTGCTTCTATCAAAATAGCCACCATGTAATTAAAAGCTTGTTGGGCTTTCTTGTATCTAACTCTTGTCATGGGCCCACCAAGTCCTTGATTTGATTCTTGATCCAGGGTCTTCATTGGGATCATATCATTCTTGTTGGAATTTGGACTTTCCCCCCCATGGCTCATATCATACCCTCCTTCTTTAAGAAAATTCGTCCTCGAATTTATGACTTCAATCCCAAGCATGTTATCGAATCTTGTGTTAAGATATCCATACTTTTGGGTAACCATGCAAGTTCCCAAGCCATGGAGTACCTCCCTTGGGATGAACTCTTCCATTACATCGGTTGTATCAAATTTAAGTTCATAATATATTTCAATAGGAGGTAAAGCATGAGTAGGTGCTTTATTGAGACTTTTGGAATTCTTGAAAGTTTCCCAACCATGGGGTACTTCCTTTGGGATGAAATCTCCAAATTTCCGCAAAAGAGTTACAACACCACTAGGCAAAGAGAGATCATTAGAAGCATTGGAAATTAAACAAAAGTCCTTGCAATAAATTATGCATTGGGGCTGTCTTGAAATCAAAGCCCTCTTCTCCGCACTTTTTGTTGCCAAAGAACTCTCTTTTTGCTCACTATTTTTCTCACTATTTTTCTCTTGCTCATCATTCTTCTTTTCACTCTCTTTTTCTTTTTCCTCTTGATTATCACTCATCTTTTCACTCTCTTTTTCTTTTTCCTTTTGATCATCACTTTTCTTTTCACTCTCTTTTGCTTTTGCCTCATTCTCTTGTTTTGCTTTCTCTCTCTCTTTCTTCTCATTCTCTTTCTTGTTGGAGTCTTCCACCAACTTCTTCACATGATCTTCAAAACTTTCCATTTGTCTTTTCATTCTTTCCTCTTTTCTCAACCTCTTTTGTTCGTTCTCTCTCATACCCTTGTCACGCCTCTCATGCATTTGCCGGATCCACTCTTCAACCTCTTTCCTATGTTCTTGCACATAGTCGAAATTTTCAAATCGCAACATAGCAAATAGAAGAAAAGGAGAAAGGTAGAAGAAGAACAAAACTCAAAAATTCAACCAAAGCCTAAGCTTTGATACCACTTGATGACAACCAAATGGTGAGGTTGCCTTTGATGATATTTTTGGTTGAATTTTTAGACACAAATTCGTGTAACACTTTGTAACCAAGATTAAAGTGAAGAAATAAATAAAATGGATGAGTAAGAAGATGATGATGGCGCCACAAAACAAGAGTTTTGATAAGCCAAGTGAGGTTCGCCACAAGAATCCTGGATTCTTGATAAGAACAAGATGGCTCAACCAAGAACCAAAGAGAGACAATTCCCTCACAAATGGATTTAATCCAAATTCAACATCCAAGTTACTATTCAACATGAAAATGGAGTGTACAAATAGAGTATTAGGCTGCCAACTTTTTGGCTTCCAAAAGAGATCATAACCCCCACAATAATTAGCCTAATCATGTCACTAAATGACTCACTAATTCCCTCCTTAACTCAGCCTCTAATGGTGAGTTTATTATTCTCTCATAACCATCATTTTGTGGCTGCCACACTTTACTTCTCATACTAAAAAGTGTAACTCCCACATAATTAACAAAACAATAAACAAACTAATAACTTATAGGAGTTACCATTGGCATACAAACCAAAGATTCCTCCTACTAACCTATGTAATTTCGTGCTCAACATGAGATTAAACGGGCTTGACCCAATTGCAACTCTAACAAACTTGGATCCACTCAAATAACCCATTACACTTATTGAATTAAAACAAAACAAGTAAAATCTGCTCATAACTACTTAGGCATGTTCATGGGTCTTCTAGTTGAATGAGATAAGTTATCAATTTGGGCTCCATTCCACTTGGCCTCATTCTTGGGCTTGCTTCTATCAAAATAGCCACCATGTAATTAAAAGCTTGTTGGGCTTTCTTGTATCTAACTCTTGTCATGGGCCCACCAAGTCCTTGATTTGATTCTTGATCCAGGGTCTTCATTGGGATCATATCATTCTTGTTGGAATTTGGACTTTCCCCCCATGGCTCATATCATAACCTCGTTCTTTAACAAAATACTTCCTCGATTTTATGACTTGAATCCAAAGCATGTTATCGAATCTTGTGTTAAGATATACATAGTTTTGGGTAACCATGCAAGTTCCCAAGCCATGGAGTACCTCCTTGGGATGAACTCTTCCATTACATCGGTTGTATCAAATTTAAGTTCATAATATATTTCAATAGGAGGTAAAGCATGAGTAGGTGCTTTATTGAGACTTTTGGAATTCTTGAAAGTTTCCCAACCATGGGGTACTTCCTTTGGGATGAAATCTCCAAATTTCCGCAAAAGAGTTACAACACCACTAGGCAAAGAGAGATCATTAGAAGCATTGGAAATTAAACAAAAGTCCTTGCAATAAATTATGCATTGGGGCTGTCTTGAAATCAAAGCCCTCTTCTCCGCACTTTTTGTTGCCAAAGAACTCTCTTTTTGCTCACTATTTTTCTCACTATTTTTCTCTTGCTCATCATTCTTCTTTTCACTCTCTTTTTCTTTTTCCTCTTGATTATCACTCATCTTTTCACTCTCTTTTTCTTTTTCCTTTTGATCATCACTTTTCTTTTCACTCTCTTTTGCTTTTGCCTCATTCTCTTGTTTTGCTTTCTCTCTCTCTTTCTTCTCATTCTCTTTCTTGTTGGAGTCTTCCACCAACTTCTTCACATGATCTTCAAAACTTTCCATTTGTCTTTTCATTCTTTCCTCTTTTCTCAACCTCTTTTGTTCGTTCTCTCTCATACCCTTGTCACGCCTCTCATGCATTTGCCGGATCCACTCTTCAACCTCTTTCCTATGTTCTTGCACATAGTCGAAATTTTCAAATCGCAACATAGCAAATAGAAGAAAAGGAGAAAGGTAGAAGAAGAACAAAACTCAAAATTCAACCAAAGCCTAAGCTTTGATACCACTTGATGACAACCAAATGGTGAGGTTGCCTTTGATGATATTTTTGGTTGAATTTTTAGACACAAATTCGTGTAACACTTTGTAACCAAGATTAAAGTGAAGAAATAAATAAAATGGATGAGTAAGAAGATGATGATGGCGCCACAAAACAAGAGTTTTGATAAGCCAAGTGAGGTTCGCCACAAGAATCCTGGATTCTTGATAAGAACAAGATGGCTCAACCAAGAACCAAAGAGAGACAATTCCCTCACAAATGGATTTAATCCAAATTCAACATCCAAGTTACTATTCAACATGAAAATGGAGTGTACAAATAGAGTATTAGGCTGCCAACTTTTTGGCTTCCAAAAGAGATCATAACCCCCACAATAATTAGCCTAATCATGTCACTAAATGACTCACTAATTCCCTCCTTAACTCAGCCTCTAATGGTGAGTTTATTATTCTCTCATAACCATCATTTTGTGGCTGCCACACTTTACTTCTCATACTAAAAAAGTGTAACTCCCACATAATTAACAAAACAATAAACAAACTAATAACTTATAGGAGTTACCATTGGCATACAAACCAAAGATTCCTCCTACTAACCTATGTAATTTCGTGCTCAACATGAGATTAAACGGGCTTGACCCAATTGCAACTCTAACAAACTTGGATCCACTCAAATAACCCATTACACTTATTGAATTAAAACAAAACAAGTAAAATCTGCTCATAACTACTTAGGCATGTTCATGGGTCTTCTAGTTGAATGAGATAAGTTATCAATTTGGGCTCCATTCCACTTGGCCTCATTCTTGGGCTTGCTTCTATCAAAATAGCCACCATGTAATTAAAAGCTTGTTGGGCTTTCTTGTATCTAACTCTTGTCATGGGCCCACCAAGTCCTTGATTTGATTCTTGATCCAGGGTCTTCATTGGGATCATATCATTCTTGTTGGAATTTGGACTTTCCCCCCCATGGCTCATATCATACCCTCCTTCTTTAAGAAAATTCGTCCTCGAATTTATGACTTCAATCCCAAGCATGTTATCGAATCTTGTGTTAAGATATCCATACTTTTGGGTAACCATGCAAGTTCCCAAGCCATGGAGTACCTCCCTTGGGATGAACTCTTCCATTACATCGGTTGTATCAAATTTAAGTTCATAATATATTTCAATAGGAGGTAAAGCATGAGTAGGTGCTTTATTGAGACTTTTGGAATTCTTGAAAGTTTCCCAACCATGGGGTACTTCCTTTGGGATGAAATCTCCAAATTTCCGCAAAAGAGTTACAACACCACTAGGCAAAGAGAGATCATTAGAAGCATTGGAAATTAAACAAAAGTCCTTGCAATAAATTATGCATTGGGGCTGTCTTGAAATCAAAGCCCTCTTCTCCGCACTTTTTGTTGCCAAAGAACTCTCTTTTTGCTCACTATTTTTCTCACTATTTTTCTCTTGCTCATCATTCTTCTTTTCACTCTCTTTTTCTTTTTCCTCTTGATTATCACTCATCTTTTCACTCTCTTTTTCTTTTTCCCTTTTGATCATCACTTTTCTTTTCACTCTCTTTTGCTTTTGCCTCATTCTCTTGTTTTGCTTTCTCTCTCTCTTTCTTCTCATTCTCTTTCTTGTTGGAGTCTTCCACCAACTTCTTCACATGATCTTCAAAACTTTCCATTTGTCTTTTCATTCTTTCCTCTTTTCTCAACCTCTTTTGTTCGTTCTCTCTCATACCCTTGTCACGCCTCTCATGCATTTGCCGGATCCACTCTTCAACCTCTTTCCTATGTTCTTGCACATAGTCGAAATTTTCAAATCGCAACATAGCAAATAGAAGAAAAGGAGAAAGGTAGAAGAAGAACAAAACTCAAAATTCAACCAAAGCCTAAGCTTTGATACCACTTGATGACAACCAAATGGTGAGGTTGCCTTTGATGATATTTTTGGTTGAATTTTTAGACACAAATTCGTGTAACACTTTGTAACCAAGATTAAAGTGAAGAAATAAATAAAATGGATGAGTAAGAAGATGATGATGGCGCCACAAAACAAGAGTTTTGATAAGCCAAGTGAGGTTCGCCACAAGAATCCTGGATTCTTGATAAGAACAAGATGGCTCAACCAAGAACCAAAGAGAGACAATTCCCTCACAAATGGATTTAATCCAAATTCAACATCCAAGTTACTATTCAACATGAAAATGGAGTGTACAAATAGAGTATTAGGCTGCCAACTTTTTGGCTTCCAAAAGAGATCATAACCCCCACAATAATTAGCCTAATCATGTCACTAAATGACTCACTAATTCCCTCCTTAACTCAGCCTCTAATGGTGAGTTTATTATTCTCTCATAACCATCATTTTGTGGCTGCCACACTTTACTTCTCATACTAAAAAGTGTAACTCCCACATAATTAACAAAACAATAAACAAACTAATAACTTATAGGAGTTACCATTGGCATACAAACCAAAGATTCCTCCTACTAACCTATGTAATTTCGTGCTCAACATGAGATTAAACGGGCTTGACCCAATTGCAACTCTAACAAACTTGGATCCACTCAAATAACCCATTACACTTATTGAATTAAAACAAAACAAGTAAAATCTGCTCATAACTACTTAGGCATGTTCATGGGTCTTCTAGTTGAATGAGATAAGTTATCAATTTGGGCTCCATTCCACTTGGCCTCATTCTTGGGCTTGCTTCTATCAAAATAGCCACCATGTAATTAAAAGCTTGTTGGGCTTTCTTGTATCTAACTCTTGTCATGGGCCCACCAAGTCCTTGATTTGATTCTTGATCCAGGGTCTTCATTGGGATCATATCATTCTTGTTGGAATTTGGACTTTCCCCCCATGGCTCATATCATACCCTCCTTCTTTAAGAAAATTCGTCCTCGAATTTATGACTTCAATCCCAAGCATGTTATCGAATCTTGTGTTAAGATATCCATACTTTTGGGTAACCATGCAAGTTCCCAAGCCATGGAGTACCTCCTTGGGATGAACTCTTCCATTACATCGGTTGTATCAAATTTAAGTTCATAATATATTTCAATAGGAGGTAAAGCATGAGTAGGTGCTTTATTGAGACTTTTGGAATTCTTGAAAGTTTCCCAACCATGGGGTACTTCCTTTGGGATGAAATCTCCAAATTTCCGCAAAGAGTTACAACACCACTAGGCAAAGAGAGATCATTAGAAGCATTGGAAATTAAACAAAAGTCCTTGCAATAAATTATGCATTGGGGCTGTCTTGAAATCAAAGCCCTCTTCTCCTCACTTTTTGTTGCCAAAGAACTCTCTTTGCTCACTATTTTTCTCACTATTTTTCTCTTGCTCATCATTCTTCTTTTCACTCTCTTTTTCTTTTTCCTCTTGATTATCACTCATCTTTTCACTCTCTTTTTCTTTTTCCTTTTGATCATCACTTTTCTTTTCACTCTCTTTTGCTTTTGCCTCATTCTCTTGTTTTGCTTTCTCTCTCTCTTTCTTCTCATTCTCTTTCTTGTTGGAGTCTTCCACCAACTTCTTCACATGATCTTCAAAACTTTCCATTTGTCTTTTCATTCTTTCCTCTTTTCTCAACCTCTTTTGTTCGTTCTCTCTCATACCCTTGTCACGCCTCTCATGCATTTGCCGGATCCACTCTTCAACCTCTTTCCTATGTTCTTGCACATAGTCGAAATTTTCAAATCGCAACATAGCAAATAGAAGAAAAGGAGAAAGGTAGAAGAAGAACAAAACTCAAAATTCAACCAAAGCCTAAGCTTTGATACCACTTGATGACAACCAAATGGTGAGGTTGCCTTTGATGATATTTTTGGTTGAATTTTTAGACACAAATTCGTGTAACACTTTGTAACCAAGATTAAAGTGAAGAAATAAATAAAATGGATGAGTAAGAAGATGATGATGGCGCCACAAAACAAGAGTTTTGATAAGCCAAGTGAGGTTCGCCACAAGAATCCTGGATTCTTGATAAGAACAAGATGGCTCAACCAAGAACCAAAGAGAGACAATTCCCTCACAAATGGATTTAATCCAAATTCAACATCCAAGTTACTATTCAACATGAAAATGGAGTGTACAAATAGAGTATTAGGCTGCCAACTTTTTGGCTTCCAAAAGAGATCATAACCCCCACAATAATTAGCCTAATCATGTCACTAAATGACTCACTAATTCCCTCCTTAACTCAGCCTCTAATGGTGAGTTTATTATTCTCTCATAACCATCATTTTGTGGCTGCCACACTTTACTTCTCATACTAAAAAGTGTAACTCCCACATAATTAACAAAACAATAAACAAACTAATAACTTATAGGAGTTACCATTGGCATACAAACCAAAGATTCCTCCTACTAACCTATGTAATTTCGTGCTCAACATGAGATTAAACGGGCTTGACCCAATTGCAACTCTAACAAACTTGGATCCACTCAAATAACCCATTACACTTATTGAATTAAAACAAAACAAGTAAAATCTGCTCATAACTACTTAGGCATGTTCATGGGTCTTCTAGTTGAATGAGATAAGTTATCAATTTGGGCTCCATTCCACTTGGCCTCATTCTTGGGCTTGCTTCTATCAAAATAGCCACCATGTAATTAAAAGCTTGTTGGGCTTTCTTGTATCTAACTCTTGTCATGGGCCCACCAAGTCCTTGATTTGATTCTTGATCCAGGGTCTTCATTGGGATCATATCATTCTTGTTGGAATTTGGACTTTCCCCCCCATGGCTCATATCATACCCTCCTTCTTTAAGAAAATTCGTCCTCGAATTTATGACTTCAATCCCAAGCATGTTATCGAATCTTGTGTTAAGATATCCATACTTTTGGGTAACCATGCAAGTTCCCAAGCCATGGAGTACCTCCCTTGGGATGAACTCTTCCATTACATCGGTTGTATCAAATTTAAGTTCATAATATATTTCAATAGGAGGTAAAGCATGAGTAGGTGCTTTATTGAGACTTTTGGAATTCTTGAAAGTTTCCCAACCATGGGGTACTTCCTTTGGGATGAAATCTCCAAATTTCCGCAAAAGAGTTACAACACCACTAGGCAAAGAGAGATCATTAGAAGCATTGGAAATTAAACAAAAGTCCTTGCAATAAATTATGCATTGGGGCTGTCTTGAAATCAAAGCCCTCTTCTCCGCACTTTTTGTTGCCAAAGAACTCTCTTTTTGCTCACTATTTTTCACACTATTTTTCTCTTGCTCATCATTCTTCTTTTCACTCTCTTTTTCTTTTTCCTCTTGATTATCACTCATCTTTTCACTCTCTTTTTCTTTTTCCTTTTGATCATCACTTTTCTTTTCACTCTCTTTTGCTTTTGCCTCATTCTCTTGTTTTGCTTTCTCTCTCTCTTTCTTCTCATTCTCTTTCTTGTTGGAGTCTTCCACCAACTTCTTCACATGATCTTCAAAACTTTCCATTTGTCTTTTCATTCTTTCCTCTTTTCTCAACCTCTTTTGTTCGTTCTCTCTCATACCCTTGTCACGCCTCTCATGCATTTGCCGGATCCACTCTTCAACCTCTTTCCTATGTTCTTGCACATAGTCGAAATTTTCAAATCGCAACATAGCAAATAGAAGAAAAGGAGAAAGGTAGAAGAAGAACAAAACTCAAAATTCAACCAAAGCCTAAGCTTTGATACCACTTGATGACAACCAAATGGTGAGGTTGCCTTTGATGATATTTTTGGTTGAATTTTTAGACACAAATTCGTGTAACACTTTGTAACCAAGATTAAAGTGAAGAAATAAATAAAATGGATGAGTAAGAAGATGATGATGGCGCCACAAAACAAGAGTTTTGATAAGCCAAGTGAGGTTCGCCACAAGAATCCTGGATTCTTGATAAGAACAAGATGGCTCAACCAAGAACCAAAGAGAGACAATTCCCTCACAAATGGATTTAATCCAAATTCAACATCCAAGTTACTATTCAACATGAAAATGGAGTGTACAAATAGAGTATTAGGCTGCCAACTTTTTGGCTTCCAAAAGAGATCATAACCCCCACAATAATTAGCCTAATCATGTCACTAAATGACTCACTAATTCCCTCCTTAACTCAGCCTCTAATGGTGAGTTTATTATTCTCTCATAACCATCATTTTGTGGCTGCCACACTTTACTTCTCATACTAAAAAAGTGTAACTCCCACATAATTAACAAAACAATAAACAAACTAATAACTTATAGGAGTTACCATTGGCATACAAACCAAAGATTCCTCCTACTAACCTATGTAATTTCGTGCTCAACATGAGATTAAACGGGCTTGACCCAATTGCAACTCTAACAAACTTGGATCCACTCAAATAACCCATTACACTTATTGAATTAAAACAAAACAAGTAAAATCTGCTCATAACTACTTAGGCATGTTCATGGGTCTTCTAGTTGAATGAGATAAGTTATCAATTTGGGCTCCATTCCACTTGGCCTCATTCTTGGGCTTGCTTCTATCAAAATAGCCACCATGTAATTAAAAGCTTGTTGGGCTTTCTTGTATCTAACTCTTGTCATGGGCCCACCAAGTCCTTGATTTGATTCTTGATCCAGGGTCTTCATTGGGATCATATCATTCTTGTTGGAATTTGGACTTTCCCCCCCATGGCTCATATCATACCCTCCTTCTTTAAGAAAATTCGTCCTCGAATTTATGACTTCAATCCCAAGCATGTTATCGAATCTTGTGTTAAGATATCCATACTTTTGGGTAACCATGCAAGTTCCCAAGCCATGGAGTACCTCCCTTGGGATGAACTCTTCCATTACATCGGTTGTATCAAATTTAAGTTCATAATATATTTCAATAGGAGGTAAAGCATGAGTAGGTGCTTTATTGAGACTTTTGGAATTCTTGAAAGTTTCCCAACCATGGGGTACTTCCTTTGGGATGAAATCTCCAAATTTCCGCAAAAGAGTTACAACACCACTAGGCAAAGAGAGATCATTAGAAGCATTGGAAATTAAACAAAAGTCCTTGCAATAAATTATGCATTGGGGCTGTCTTGAAATCAAAGCCCTCTTCTCCGCACTTTTTGTTGCCAAAGAACTCTCTTTTTGCTCACTATTTTTCTCACTATTTTTCTCTTGCTCATCATTCTTCTTTTCACTCTCTTTTTCTTTTTCCTCTTGATTATCACTCATCTTTTCACTCTCTTTTTCTTTTTCCTTTTGATCATCACTTTTCTTTTCACTCTCTTTTGCTTTTGCCTCATTCTCTTGTTTTGCTTTCTCTCTCTCTTTCTTCTCATTCTCTTTCTTGTTGGAGTCTTCCACCAACTTCTTCACATGATCTTCAAAACTTTCCATTTGTCTTTTCATTCTTTCCTCTTTTCTCAACCTCTTTTGTTCGTTCTCTCTCATACCCTTGTCACGCCTCTCATGCATTTGCCGGATCCACTCTTCAACCTCTTTCCTATGTTCTTGCACATAGTCGAAATTTTCAAATCGCAACATAGCAAATAGAAGAAAAGGAGAAAGGTAGAAGAAGAACAAAACTCAAAATTCAACCAAAGCCTAAGCTTTGATACCACTTGATGACAACCAAATGGTGAGGTTGCCTTTGATGATATTTTTGGTTGAATTTTTAGACACAAATTCGTGTAACACTTTGTAACCAAGATTAAAGTGAAGAAATAAATAAAATGGATGAGTAAGAAGATGATGATGGCGCCACAAAACAAGAGTTTTGATAAGCCAAGTGAGGTTCGCCACAAGAATCCTGGATTCTTGATAAGAACAAGATGGCTCAACCAAGAACCAAAGAGAGACAATTCCCTCACAAATGGATTTAATCCAAATTCAACATCCAAGTTACTATTCAACATGAAAATGGAGTGTACAAATAGAGTATTAGGCTGCCAACTTTTTGGCTTCCAAAAGAGATCATAACCCCCACAATAATTAGCCTAATCATGTCACTAAATGACTCACTAATTCCCTCCTTAACTCAGCCTCTAATGGTGAGTTTATTATTCTCTCATAACCATCATTTTGTGGCTGCCACACTTTACTTCTCATACTAAAAAGTGTAACTCCCACATAATTAACAAAACAATAAACAAACTAATAACTTATAGGAGTTACCATTGGCATACAAACCAAAGATTCCTCCTACTAACCTATGTAATTTCGTGCTCAACATGAGATTAAACGGGCTTGACCCAATTGCAACTCTAACAAACTTGGATCCACTCAAATAACCCATTACACTTATTGAATTAAAACAAAACAAGTAAAATCTGCTCATAACTACTTAGGCATGTTCATGGGTCTTCTAGTTGAATGAGATAAGTTATCAATTTGGGCTCCATTCCACTTGGCCTCATTCTTGGGCTTGCTTCTATCAAAATAGCCACCATGTAATTAAAAGCTTGTTGGGCTTTCTTGTATCTAACTCTTGTCATGGGCCCACCAAGTCCTTGATTTGATTCTTGATCCAGGGTCTTCATTGGGATCATATCATTCTTGTTGGAATTTGGACTTTCCCCCCCATGGCTCATATCATACCCTCCTTCTTTAAGAAAATTCGTCCTCGAATTTATGACTTCAATCCCAAGCATGTTATCGAATCTTGTGTTAAGATATCCATACTTTTGGGTAACCATGCAAATTCCCAAGCCATGGAGTACCTCCCTTGGGATGAACTCTTCCATTACATCGGTTGTATCAAATTTAAGTTCATAATATATTTCAATTGGAGGTAAAGCATGAGTAGGTGCTTTATTGAGACTTTTGGAATTCTTGAAAGTTTCCCAACCATGGGGTACTTCCTTTGGGATGAAATCTCCAAATTTCCGCAAAAGAGTTACAACACCACTAGGCAAAGAGAGATCATTAGAAGCATTGGAAATTAAACAAAAGTCCTTGCAATAAATTATGCATTGGGGCTGTCTTGAAATCAAAGCCCTCTTCTCCGCACTTTTTGTTGCCAAAGAACTCTCTTTTTGCTCACTATTTTTCTCACTATTTTTCTCTTGCTCATCATTCTTCTTTTCACTCTCTTTTTCTTTTTCCTCTTGATTATCACTCATCTTTTCACTCTCTTTTTCTTTTTCCTTTTGATCATCACTTTTCTTTTCACTCTCTTTTGCTTTTGCCTCATTCTCTTGTTTTGCTTTCTCTCTCTCTTTCTTCTCATTCTCTTTCTTGTTGGAGTCTTCCACCAACTTCTTCACATGATCTTCAAAACTTTCCATTTGTCTTTTCATTCTTTCCTCTTTTCTCAACCTCTTTTGTTCGTTCTCTCTCATACCCTTGTCACGCCTCTCATGCATTTGCCGGATCCACTCTTCAACCTCTTTCCTATGTTCTTGCACATAGTCGAAATTTTCAAATCGCAACATAGCAAATAGAAGAAAAGGAGAAAGGTAGAAGAAGAACAAAACTCAAAATTCAACCAAAGCCTAAGCTTTGATACCACTTGATGACAACCAAATGGTGAGGTTGCCTTTGATGATATTTTTGGTTGAATTTTTAGACACAAATTCGTGTAACACTTTGTAACCAAGATTAAAGTGAAGAAATAAATAAAATGGATGAGTAAGAAGATGATGATGGCGCCACAAAACAAGAGTTTTGATAAGCCAAGTGAGGTTCGCCACAAGAATCCTGGATTCTTGATAAGAACAAGATGGCTCAACCAAGAACCAAAGAGAGACAATTCCCTCACAAATGGATTTAATCCAAATTCAACATCCAAGTTACTATTCAACATGAAAATGGAGTGTACAAATAGAGTATTAGGCTGCCAACTTTTTGGCTTCCAAAAGAGATCATAACCCCCACAATAATTAGCCTAATCATGTCACTAAAAGACTCACTAATTCCCTCCTTAACTCAGCCTCTAATGGTGAGTTTATTATTCTCTCATAACCATCATTTTGTGGCTGCCACACTTTACTTCTCATACTAAAAAAGTGTAACTCCCACATAATTAACAAAACAATAAACAAACTAATAACTTATAGGAGTTACCATTGGCATACAAACCAAAGATTCCTCCTACTAACCTATGTAATTTCGTGCTCAACATGAGATTAAACGGGCTTGACCCAATTGCAACTCTAACAAACTTGGATCCACTCAAATAACCCATTACACTTATTGAATTAAAACAAAACAAGTAAAATCTGCTCATAACTACTTAGGCATGTTCATGGGTCTTCTAGTTGAATGAGATAAGTTATCAATTTGGGCTCCATTCCACTTGGCCTCATTCTTGGGCTTGCTTCTATCAAAATAGCCACCATGTAATTAAAAGCTTGTTGGGCTTTCTTGTATCTAACTCTTGTCATGGGCCCACCAAGTCCTTGATTTGATTCTTGATCCAGGGTCTTCATTGGGATCATATCATTCTTGTTGGAATTTGGACTTTCCCCCCCCCATGGCTCATATCATACCCTCCTTCTTTAAGAAAATTCGTCCTCGAATTTATGACTTCAATCCCAAGCATGTTATCGAATCTTGTGTTAAGATATCCATACTTTTGGGTAACCATGCAAGTTCCCAAGCCATGGAGTACCTCCCTTGGGATGAACTCTTCCATTACATCGGTTGTATCAAATTTAAGTTCATAATATATTTCAATTGGAGGTAAAGCATGAGTAGGTGCTTTATTGAGACTTTTGGAATTCTTGAAAGTTTCCCAACCATGGGGTACTTCCTTTGGGATGAAATCTCCAAATTTCCGCAAAAGAGTTACAACACCACTAGGCAAAGAGAGATCATTAGAAGCATTGGAAATTAAACAAAAGTCCTTGCAATAAATTATGCATTGGGGCTGTCTTGAAATCAAAGCCCTCTTCTCCGCACTTTTTGTTGCCAAAGAACTCTCTTTTTGCCCACTATTTTTCTCACTATTTTTCTCTTGCTCATCATTCTTCTTTTCACTCTCTTTTTCTTTTTCCTCTTGATTATCACTCATCTTTTCACTCTCTTTTTCTTTTTCCTTTTGATCATCACTTTTCTTTTCACTCTCTTTTGCTTTTGCCTCATTCTCTTGTTTTGCTTTCTCTCTCTCTTTCTTCTCATTCTCTTTCTTGTTGGAGTCTTCCACCAACTTCTTCACATGATCTTCAAAACTTTCCATTTGTCTTTTCATTCTTTCCTCTTTTCTCAACCTCTTTTGTTCGTTCTCTCTCATACCCTTGTCACGCCTCTCATGCATTTGCCGGATCCACTCTTCAACCTCTTTCCTATGTTCTTGCACATTTTCAAATCGCAACATAGCAAATAGAAGAAAAGGAGAAAGGTAGAAGAAGAACAAAACTCAAAATTCAACCAAAGCCTAAGCTTTGATACCACTTGATGACAACCAAATGGTGAGGTTGCCTTTGATGATATTTTTGGTTGAATTTTTAGACACAAATTCGTGTAACACTTTGTAACCAAGATTAAAGTGAAGAAATAAATAAAATGGATGAGTAAGAAGATGATGATGGCGCCACAAAACAAGAGTTTTGATAAGCCAAGTGAGGTTCGCCACAAGAATCCTGGATTCTTGATAAGAACAAGATGGCTCAACCAAGAACCAAAGAGAGACAATTCCCTCACAAATGGATTTAATCCAAATTCAACATCCAAGTTACTATTCAACATGAAAATGGAGTGTACAAATAGAGTATTAGGCTGCCAACTTTTTGGCTTCCAAAAGAGATCATAACCCCCACAATAATTAGCCTAATCATGTCACTAAATGACTCACTAATTCCCTCCTTAACTCAGCCTCTAATGGTGAGTTTATTATTCTCTCATAACCATCATTTTGTGGCTGCCACACTTTACTTCTCATACTAAAAAGTGTAACTCCCACATAATTAACAAAACAATAAACAAACTAATAACTTATAGGAGTTACCATTGGCATACAAACCAAAGATTCCTCCTACTAACCTATGTAATTTCGTGCTCAACATGAGATTAAACGGGCTTGACCCAATTGCAACTCTAACAAACTTGGATCCACTCAAATAACCCATTACACTTATTGAATTAAAACAAAACAAGTAAAATCTGCTCATAACTACTTAGGCATGTTCATGGGTCTTCTAGTTGAATGAGATAAGTTATCAATTTGGGCTCCATTCCACTTGGCCTCATTCTTGGGCTTGCTTCTATCAAAATAGCCACCATGTAATTAAAAGCTTGTTGGGCTTTCTTGTATCTAACTCTTGTCATGGGCCCACCAAGTCCTTGATTTGATTCTTGATCCAGGGTCTTCATTGGGATCATATCATTCTTGTTGGAATTTGGACTTTCCCCCCATGGCTCATATCATACCCTCCTTCTTTAAGAAAATTCGTCCTCGAATTTATGACTTCAATCCCAAGCATGTTATCGAATCTTGTGTTAAGATATCCATACTTTTGGGTAACCATGCAAGTTCCCAAGCCATGGAGTACCTCCCTTGGGATGAACTCTTCCATTACATCGGTTGTATCAAATTTAAGTTCATAATATATTTCAATTGGAGGTAAAGCATGAGTAGGTGCTTTATTGAGACTTTTGGAATTCTTGAAAGTTTCCCAACCATGGGGTACTTCCTTTGGGATGAAATCTCCAAATTTCCGCAAAAGAGTTACAACACCACTAGGCAAAGAGAGATCATTAGAAGCATTGGAAATTAAACAAAAGTCCTTGCAATAAATTATGCATTGGGGCTGTCTTGAAATCAAAGCCCTCTTCTCCGCACTTTTTGTTGCCAAAGAACGCTCTTTTGCCCACTATTTTTCTCACTATTTTTCTCTTGCTCATCATTCTTCTTTTCACTCTCTTTTTCTTTTTCCTCTTGATTATCACTCATCTTTTCACTCTCTTTTTCTTTTTCCTTTTGATCATCACTTTTCTTTTCACTCTCTTTTGCTTTTGCCTCATTCTCTTGTTTTGCTTTCTCTCTCTCTTTCTTCTCATTCTCTTTCTTGTTGGAGTCTTCCACCAACTTCTTCACATGATCTTCAAAACTTTCCATTTGTCTTTTCATTCTTTCCTCTTTTCTCAACCTCTTTTGTTCGTTCTCTCTCATACCCTTGTCACGCCTCTCATGCATTTGCCGGATCCACTCTTCAACCTCTTTCCTATGTTCTTGCACATAGTCGAAATTTTCAAATCGCAACATAGCAAATAGAAGAAAAGGAGAAAGGTAGAAGAAGAACAAAACTCAAAATTCAACCAAAGCCTAAGCTTTGATACCACTTGATGACAACCAAATGGTGAGGTTGCCTTTGATGATATTTTTGGTTGAATTTTTAGACACAAATTCGTGTAACACTTTGTAACCAAGATTAAAGTGAAGAAATAAATAAAATGGATGAGTAAGAAGATGATGATGGCGCCACAAAACAAGAGTTTTGATAAGCCAAGTGAGGTTCGCCACAAGAATCCTGGATTCTTGATAAGAACAAGATGGCTCAACCAAGAACCAAAGAGAGACAATTCCCTCACAAATGGATTTAATCCAAATTCAACATCCAAGTTACTATTCAACATGAAAATGGAGTGTACAAATAGAGTATTAGGCTGCCAACTTTTTGGCTTCCAAAAGAGATCATAACCCCCACAATAATTAGCCTAATCATGTCACTAAATGACTCACTAATTCCCTCCTTAACTCAGCCTCTAATGGTGAGTTTATTATTCTCTCATAACCATCATTTTGTGGCTGCCACACTTTACTTCTCATACTAAAAAGTGTAACTCCCACATAATTAACAAAACAATAAACAAACTAATAACTTATAGGAGTTACCATTGGCATACAAACCAAAGATTCCTCCTACTAACCTATGTAATTTCGTGCTCAACATGAGATTAAACGGGCTTGACCCAATTGCAACTCTAACAAACTTGGATCCACTCAAATAACCCATTACACTTATTGAATTAAAACAAAACAAGTAAAATCTGCTCATAACTACTTAGGCATGTTCATGGGTCTTCTAGTTGAATGAGATAAGTTATCAATTTGGGCTCCATTCCACTTGGCCTCATTCTTGGGCTTGCTTCTATCAAAATAGCCACCATGTAATTAAAAGCTTGTTGGGCTTTCTTGTATCTAACTCTTGTCATGGGCCCACCAAGTCCTTGATTTGATTCTTGATCCAGGGTCTTCATTGGGATCATATCATTCTTGTTGGAATTTGGACTTTCCCCCCCCATGGCTCATATCATACCCTCCTTCTTTAAGAAAATTCGTCCTCGAATTTATGACTTCAATCCCAAGCATGTTATCGAATCTTGTGTTAAGATATCCATACTTTTGGGTAACCATGCAAGTTCCCAAGCCATGGAGTACCTCCCTTGGGATGAACTCTTCCATTACATCGGTTGTATCAAATTTAAGTTCATAATATATTTCAATTGGAGGTAAAGCATGAGTAGGTGCTTTATTGAGACTTTTGGAATTCTTGAAAGTTTCCCAACCATGGGGTACTTCCTTTGGGATGAAATCTCCAAATTTCCGCAAAAGAGTTACAACACCACTAGGCAAAGAGAGATCATTAGAAGCATTGGAAATTAAACAAAAGTCCTTGCAATAAATTATGCATTGGGGCTGTCTTGAAATCAAAGCCCTCTTCTCCGCACTTTTTGTTGCCAAAGAACTCTCTTTTTGCCCACTATTTTTCTCACTATTTTTCTCTTGCTCATCATTCTTCTTTTCACTCTCTTTTTCTTTTTCCTCTTGATTATCACTCATCTTTTCACTCTCTTTTTCTTTTTCCTTTTGATCATCACTTTTCTTTTCACTCTCTTTTGCTTTTGCCTCATTCTCTTGTTTTGCTTTCTCTCTCTCTTTCTTCTCATTCTCTTTCTTGTTGGAGTCTTCCACCAACTGCTTCACATGATCTTCAAAACTTTCCATTTGTCTTTTCATTCTTTCCTCTTTTCTCAACCTCTTTTGTTCGTTCTCTCTCATACCCTTGTCACGCCTCTCATGCATTTGCCGGATCCACTCTTCAACCTCTTTCCTATGTTCTTGCACATAGTCGAAATTTTCAAATCGCAACATAGCAAATAGAAGAAAAGGAGAAAGGTAGAAGAAGAACAAAACTCAAAATTCAACCAAAGCCTAAGCTTTGATACCACTTGATGACAACCAAATGGTGAGGTTGCCTTTGATGATATTTTTGGTTGAATTTTTAGACACAAATTCGTGTAACACTTTGTAACCAAGATTAAAGTGAAGAAATAAATAAAATGGATGAGTAAGAAGATGATGATGGCGCCACAAAACAAGAGTTTTGATAAGCCAAGTGAGGTTCGCCACAAGAATCCTGGATTCTTGATAAGAACAAGATGGCTCAACCAAGAACCAAAGAGAGACAATTCCCTCACAAATGGATTTAATCCAAATTCAACATCCAAGTTACTATTCAACATGAAAATGGAGTGTACAAATAGAGTATTAGGCTGCCAACTTTTTGGCTTCCAAAAGAGATCATAACCCCCACAATAATTAGCCTAATCATGTCACTAAATGACTCACTAATTCCCTCCTTAACTCAGCCTCTAATGGTGAGTTTATTATTCTCTCATAACCATCATTTTGTGGCTGCCACACTTTACTTCTCATACTAAAAAGTGTAACTCCCACATAATTAACAAAACAATAAACAAACTAATAACTTATAGGAGTTACCATTGGCATACAAACCAAAGATTCCTCCTACTAACCTATGTAATTTCGTGCTCAACATGAGATTAAACGGGCTTGACCCAATTGCAACTCTAACAAACTTGGATCCACTCAAATAACCCATTACACTTATTGAATTAAAACAAAACAAGTAAAATCTGCTCATAACTACTTAGGCATGTTCATGGGTCTTCTAGTTGAATGAGATAAGTTATCAATTTGGGCTCCATTCCACTTGGCCTCATTCTTGGGCTTGCTTCTATCAAAATAGCCACCATGTAATTAAAAGCTTGTTGGGCTTTCTTGTATCTAACTCTTGTCATGGGCCCACCAAGTCCTTGATTTGATTCTTGATCCAGGGTCTTCATTGGGATCATATCATTCTTGTTGGAATTTGGACTTTCCCCCCATGGCTCATATCATACCCTCCTTCTTTAAGAAAATTCGTCCTCGAATTTATGACTTCAATCCCAAGCATGTTATCGAATCTTGTGTTAAGATATCCATACTTTTGGGTAACCATGCAAGTTCCCAAGCCATGGAGTACCTCCCTTGGGATGAACTCTTCCATTACATCGGTTGTATCAAATTTAAGTTCATAATATATTTCAATTGGAGGTAAAGCATGAGTAGGTGCTTTATTGAGACTTTTGGAATTCTTGAAAGTTTCCCAACCATGGGGTACTTCCTTTGGGATGAAATCTCCAAATTTCCGCAAAAGAGTTACAACACCACTAGGCAAAGAGAGATCATTAGAAGCATTGGGGGGCAAGAATGATACAACAAGAATGATATGATCCCAATGAAGACCCTGGATCAAGAATCAAATCAAGGACTTGGTGGGCCCATGACAAGAGTTAGATACAAGAAAGCCCAACAAGCTTTTAATTACATGGTGGCTATTTTGATAGAAGCAAGCCCAAGAATGAGGCCAAGTGGAATGGAGCCCAAATTGATAACTTATCTCATTCAACTAGAAGACCCATGAACATGCCTAAGTAGTTATGAGCAGATTTTACTTGTTTTGTTTTAATTCAATAAGTGTAATGGGTTATTTGAGTGGATCCAAGTTTGTTAGAGTTGCAATTGGGTCAAGCCCGTTTAATCTCATGTTGAGCACGAAATTACATAGGTTAGTAGGAGGAATCTTTGGTTTGTATGCCAATGGTAACTCCTATAAGTTATTAGTTTGTTTATTGTTTTGTTAATTATGTGGGAGTTACACTTTTTTAGTATGAGAAGTAAAGTGTGGCAGCCACAAAATGATGGTTATGAGAGAATAATAAACTCACCATTAGAGGCTGAGTTAAGGAGGGAATTAGTGAGTCATTTAGTGACATGATTAGGCTAATTATTGTGGGGGTTATGATCTCTTTTGGAAGCCAAAAAGTTGGCAGCCTAATACTCTATTTGTACACTCCATTTTCATGTTGAATAGTAACTTGGATGTTGAATTTGGATTAAAATCCATTTGTGAGAGAATTGTCTCTCTTTGGTTCTTGGTTGAGCCAACTATTGTTCTTATCAAGAATCCAAGATTCTTGTGGCGAACTTCATAGGCTTATCAAACTCTCTAGTTTGTGGCGCCATACCATCTCTAATCTTCACCATTTTCATATTTTCTTCTTCTTATTTTGGTTTCAAAAATTGTTCCGCAAATTAATTGTTAAAATTCAACCAAAAAGATCATCAAAGGCAACCTCATCATTTGGTTGTCATCACATCATGAGTAACTCTTCTATCAAATTGCCATGGACGCCCAAGAAGTAAATGTCCAGCATGCATAGGAGCCACATCACAAAGAACTCCATCCTTGTACTTCCCAATAGAAAATGAAATTAACACTTGCTTAGTCACCCTTATGTCTCCACAATCATTCAACCACTGGAGTCTATATGGATTTGGATGCTTTAAAGTGGGCAAACTCAGTTTCTCAACCAACAAGGCGCTAGCAACATTTGTGCAACTACCACTATCATTGATTAAACTTCATACCTTATTATTGACATGGCATCTTGTATGAAAGATATGCTCACGCTGCTCATCATCACCATTTACTTTAGGTTGCATGTTAAGAGCATGCCTAGTAACAAGTACATCTCCATTTACAGGTTCAGCAACCTCAACATCACTACAATCCTCCAAAGATGGCATATCATCATCACTTGAGCTCACACTATCTATATCTCCATTGTCCAACAGTATCATGGCTCTTTTATTTGGGCATTGAGAAGCAATATGCCCAATTCCTTGACACCTGTAACATTTGACATCACGAGATCTAGAAGATGAATTCGTCTCCATTTTACCTTTGGGTACAACAATTGAATTTTTGGTCTTTGCATCTTCTTTTGTCTTTGGCACAGATTTGTTGTTTTGCCAATTTGATTTCCATGAAGAATTAGAAGGAAATTTGGAAGTGCTCTTAGCTTTTAGTTGCCTTTCCACTTGAATAGCTTTGTGCATCAAATCGTCCATCTCCACATAATGTTGCAATTCTACCACATCAGCTATCTCCTTCTTTAATCCTCCAATGAATCTAGCCATAGTTGCCTCTCGGTTGATGACAACCAAATGGTGAGGTTGCCTTTGATGATCTTTTTGGTTGAATTTTAACAATAACAAATCCAAGTCAGAATTGAGTTGTAACATAAAAGGAAGAAAATATGAAAATGGTGAAGATTAGAGATGGTGATGGCGCCACAAACTAGAGAGTTTGATAAGCCAAGTGAGGTTCGCCACAAGAATCGTGGATTCTTGATAAGAACAAGATGGCTCAACCAAGAACCAAAGAGAGACAATTCCCTCACAAATGGATTTAATCCAAATTCAACATCCAAGTTGTTTATTCATGTGTTTAGGCATGTTACATATAGGGGTGTGGCTGCCAACATTTGGCTTCACCCTTTGTCTTCCCAATGATTCCATAACCCCCACATAACTAGCCTATTCATGTGATATGATCCTAACAAGGAACATATATATTTTCGGATCTATCCTTGAGTGACCAAGAAAAATTATAGAAGAAGATGAAATACAAAATTGGATAAGATGAGAAATGGGAGGTAGGCGCCACAAATCCAAGGGGATTTGATAAGCCAATGTGAGGTTCGCCACAAGAATCTTGGATTCTTGATAAGAACAAGGGTTGGCTCAATGAAGAACCCAAGAGAGAAAACACTCTCACAATTGGAATCAATCCAAAATGAACTCAAAGTTATCATTCATCATGTAATAGGTGTGTACATATAGCATAGGGAAGTAAAAACCAAAGGTCATCATAAGATGACATAAACTCCTAATAACTAGACATAACTCTCCACTAAGTGGTTATTAAAAGAATATAACTATCCTACTTAAGAAAATAATAAAAGTGATTCCATAACTTCTAAAGGAGTTACCTAGGCATGCAAGCCAAAGGTTGCTCTCCTTTGTAAGTTCCAAAAACGTGCCAGCCACCATTCATAATGGGACTTGCTCATTCATCAAGCTTAGTGTAGCCCAATTAACATATAACTTATTTAAGGTCCAAGAATTCGTATTAAACTTGCAGCCCGTTTTTGACCATGATAGAAGCCGAATTTGGTCAAGAGGCCTGAGATATGATTTGTAGATAATTCCCTAAGCTTTCCAACGCATCAAAGATTGTATCAATCGGAGATTCTTAGCTCAAGATATGACCAAATCAAGCATACGGGTTCACCACAATGAAAATAAAATTTTCATCAAAAATATTAATTTGGCCTCAAATTGGACATCATCCTTGGTTTGCATCATCATGACTTACTAAACTCACACTTAACTCAGCCACTTAATAGTGATTTATTACCCTCTCTCTATCATTATGTAGCAGCCACACTTATTTCTCAAATTAAAAGTGTAACTCCCACATAATTAACAAAACATAAAAAGTCTAATAAACTCGTGTAAAATTCGTCCACAACTTCCACCATTATTTTAATCATGAAAGAAGCTGAATTTGGTCAAGAGGCCTGAGATACGATTTGTTGGAAATTCCCTAAGCTTTCCAACGCACCAAAGAATGCATCAATCGGAGACCCACAGCTCATGATACTGCCAAAATAAGTCAGCTGATTCACCACTAATGAAAATAAGATTTTCATCAAAGTCCTTGAATTTCTTCTTGATCCATGGTCTTCATTTGGCTCATATCATTCTTGTTGAAAAGTTGACTTGCCCCCTTTGGCACGTATCATACCCTCCTTCTTTAAGAAAATTCGACCTCGAATTTATGACTTCAATCCCTACATCAAATGAAAGACATAGATGCCACATTGAAGGTAAGTCAATATCAAAGACATTTTTATTTATTTTCCCTACAACTTGCAATAGCCCATCTCTTCTAGGGTGGACCTTTGATTTCCTTTTATTGGGAAACCTTTTATTCTTTTTATGTACACACACACCCAACCTCCGGGATCAAATGGAAATTGATAGAAACCATAAAATGTAGCAAATAGGTGTAACACATTTCCATATTGTACAATCAACACCTCAACACATTCATAGCCAAGGTAATGAATCACAAGGGTAAACAGAAAATTATACCTCTTAAGAAAATCTACTTTCAAGTTTACCTTTCTTGGCTTGAACATGGTCATACAAGAAAATGTACTTTCTCTTTTAAAGGCTCCCAAGAAAGTTGAACCTCAAGGACATTCTCCTTATCACAAACAAGGATGGTTCTTTTTGAAACAAGACAATCCTCTCAAACACATTAGAATCATCATATGAAAGCTTAAAAGAATTTGCAAGAATGGGCAGAGTAAGAAGGGGAATAGTAGTTAACCCATCAATTATTGTCACATGCAAACCTTTAGATATCATAACAAACCTCAAAATGCTAACTTTATTTTGATCAAAAGAGTATGTGAGCAAGTTATCAAACAAACTCTTTCTAAGTAATCCAACACATTCCTCAAAATTGTTGTGATAAATCAAATGAACATTAGAAAGCACAACAACACATTTATCAAGGAATTCATTCAAGTCTAGGTTCATAATTCTCAAATCAATCTTAGGAAGATGATAAGAGTCATGCAATTCATCAAGAAGGTTTTCATTCCCATCAAATGTAGAAGAATAACAAGACCCATGCAATTTACCAAGCATATTACCAAATTTTGTGTTAAGATATCCATGCTTTTGGGAAACCATGCAAGTTCCCAAACCATGGGGTACTTCCCTTGGGATTAGCTCTTCAATTACATCGGTTGTCTTGCAAGCTTCCATTGGAGGTACATCTTCGATTTCCTTCAAAAGAGAATCAAAACAAGTAGGCAAAGAGTTAGGAAAAACATCAAAACATGCATTTACTTTTTCCTCCTCACTTTTTGTTTTGCTCTCATCTTTTTCTTGTCTCTCACTCTTTTCCATACTCTCATTTTTTTCACATTTTTTTCTTGATTCTTTTTCACATTTTCATCACTCTTCTTTTCAATTTTTTTCCCTCTTTTTTTCATTTTCTCTCAAATTAGGAGAGACTTCCATAGGTTTCTTTCCATGAGCACTTGCCACGGCCTCCTTAGAGGTTGAAGTGTTGCCCTCATTCGTTAATTTGTTGTGAAGAACTCTATGGAAATGGTATGGAGCATATCTTCTCCTCATTATTTTTCTCATCTCAACCCAAGTCTCAATAGGCTCCGCCCCACATCGTCTTCTCTCTTTTTGAAATTGATCCCACCAAACAAGTGCATAGTCCTTAAATTGAAGAGATGCTAACTTCATTTTCTTTTTCTCATTGTAATTATTGCAATTGAACACTTGCTCTATCTTCATCTCCCATTCCAAATAGACTTCGGGATCATTCTTCCCATGAAAGGTAGGAACTTGGATCTTGACCCTTTCAATTCTATCTTCTCGGTTTTGAAGGATGGCAAGTTGTCTATCATAATTTGCACTCATTTGCTCCAAAATGCCTTTGAAGGTTTTGTATTTGAGTAGTCATTCTAGCATAAAGAGTTGAAGACCTTGGAGAAAATGATGGACTATCTTCATGGGATGCCATCACTTGAACACACAATATCAAAAGATAACAAGAAATTATAAAATTCCTCACTACACTCCCTCACTTGTGCACACAAATGTATTTCACTCAATTGGCTTTTTCCACACAAGATGTAATTTTCACTCTTGCCTTTTTCCACTCAATTGTTCTCTTTTAGGTCTTAGAGGAGTCAAACACAATCCACACAAAAATCCAAAAATCAAGTAACAAAAATCACAAAACTTATCAAAACAAAGGAAACAAAAGGAAAGGCAAGAAAGGCAAAGCTTTGGAAATAAGAACAAGGAAGAATGGAAATATTTTTCTTTTTTGTTTCAAGAACACAAATTGCTCAAATAGACTTTTCTCTTCCTTTTTTTTTTTCAAGATTTCATGCACAAAAATTTTTTTCTTATAATTTGTGCAATTTTTTTTTCAAACTTTGAAGAAGAGAATCACACTTGAAAACTTGTTTTTGGGCAAGAACAATAGCCACGAAATTTCCCTTCACAAATAGATTCAAAGTGTAATATTTTTTTTTGTGTTTTTCGATTTAAAAGAAGAAAAGAAGAAAGGTAGAAGATGAAGAACAAAAACACAGAAAATCCAACCAAAGCCTAAGCTTTGATACCACTTGATGACAACCAAATGGTAAGGTTGCCGTTGATGATCTTTTTTGGTTGAATTTTAAGCAAGTGGATTTTCATGTAACACTTTGTAACAAAATTAGGTGGAGAAAGAAACAAAAAAATGGATGAGAAAGAAATGGTGGAGGTGCCACAAACAAGGTTGTTTGATAAGCCTATGAAGTTCGCCACAAGAATCTTGGATTCTTGATAAGAACAATAGTTTGGTTCAACCAAGAACCTAGGAGAACAATATTCTCACAAAATGGATTTGATCCAAAATAACGTCAAAGTTGTCCATTCATGTGTTTGTGGCATCTTACATATAGAGAAATGACTGACCTAATAACGGCATTAAAACACCCAATAACTCACCTAATCATGGCATTAAAACACCCAATAATCATGCGTTAATTGGCCTAAAACCCCTCATCTTGACTCTTTATCCCCCTAATTATGTGGTGGTTACACTTGTTTCTCACATTAAAAGTGTAACCCCCACCTATAATCAATACAATTGTATGCACACTAATGAGGAGTTTCTTATGGTGTGTAAGCCAAAGATTCCCTCCTCAAGTGGTATCAAAGCTTAGGCTTGGGTTGAATTTTCTGAGTTTTGTTCTTCTTCTTCTTCTACCTTTCTTCTTTTCTTCTTTTAAACCCAAAAACAAAAAAAAAATTACACTTTGATTTTGTTTGATGACAACCAAATGGTGAGGTTGCCTTTGATGATCTTTTTTGGTTGAATTTCAAGCAAGTGAATTTTCATGTAACACTTTGTAACAAAATTAGGTGAAGAAAGAAACAAAAGTGGATGAGAAAGAAATGGTGGAGGCGCCACAAACAAGGTTGTTTGATAAGCCTATGAAATTCGCCACAAGAATCTTGGATTCTTGATAAGAACAAGATGGCACAACCAAGAACCAATGGAGAACAAAATTCTCACACAAGGATTTCAATCCAAAATAACATCCAAATTATCATTCATGTGTTTAGGGGTGTCTTGCATATAGAGAGATGGCCTAAGATCACGAGTTAATTGGCCTAAAATCACTCATCTTGACTTTTTTATTCCCCCCTGATATGAGCCGTGGGGGGGCAACTCAACTTTCCAACAAGAATGATATGAGCCCAATGAAGACCATGGATCAAGAATCAAATCAAGGACTTGTTGGGCCCATGACAAGAGTTAGACACAAGAAAGCCCAACATGCTCTTAATTACATGGTGGCTATTTTGATAGAAGCAAGCCCAAAAATGAGAACAAATGGAATGGAGCCCAAATTGATGACCTATCTCATCCAACTTGAAGACCCATGATGGTTTGGAAGCCCACTTCTCTAAAGTAGTATTTTCTAGTTTATTTTAATTCAATAAAAGTGTAATAAATTTTGGACGGTGCACATGTTAATTATGCTTGTGTGGATGGTGCACATGTTAATTGGGAGGGCAACCTTTGGACGGTGCACATATTAATTATGCTTGTGTGGACGGTGCACATGTTAATTATGCTTGTGTGGATGGTGCACATGTTAATTGGGAGGGCAACCTTTGGCTTGCATGCCTAGGAAACTCCTTTTTAGTCATGATCCACTTTTATTATCCACTTAGTTTTCATTAGTTGTTTTAATTAGTCACTTAGTGGATTAATTATTGTTTTATGGTGAATTAGTCACATTAAGATGACAATTTTGTAAGCATATTCTATGCACCCCATTTTCCTATATGTATGCATCTAGAACATGAATACAAAAAAAAAAAACTTGGATGTTGAATTTGGATTGAAATCCATTTTGTGAGAATTTTTGTTCTCTTTGGTTCTTGGTTGAGCCATCCTTGTTCTTATCAAGAATCCAAGATTCTTGTGGCGAACTACATATGGCTTATCAAATCCCCTTGGATTAATAGCGCCTTCACCATTTCTTTCTCATCCATTTTTGTTTCTTTCTTCACCTAATTTTGTTACAAATTGGTTACACTAATATCTTGACTAAAATTCAACCTAAGATCCATCAAAAGGCAACCTCACTATTTGGTTGTCATCACACCCCCCCCAAATTATGTGGTGATTACACTTGTTTCTCACATTAAAAGTGTAATCCTCCTATAATCAATACAATTTAATGCCAAAGATTCCCTTCCTAATTATGTGGTGATTACACTTGTTTCTCACATTAAAAGTGTAACCCCCTATAATTTACTCAAAATACCAACACACTAATTTAGGAGTTCTTATAGCATGCAAGCTAAAGATTCCTCCCACTAAGACACTCAAATTCGTGTGCAGCATGGACTTAAGAGGGCTTGACCCATTTGCAACACTTAGCAAATTTGGACACACACACATAACCCATTACACTTATTGAATTAAAATAAAACAACTAAATTGACTTATAACTAGAGCACGCCCCATTTGAACATGATCATGGGTCATCTAATTGAATGAGATAGGTCATCAATTTGGGCTCCATTCCATTTGGTCTCATTCTTGGGCTTGCTTCTATCAAAATAGCCACCATGTAATCAAGAGCTTGTTGGGCTTTCTTATGTCTAACTCTTGTCATGGACCCACCAAGTCCTTGATTTGATTCTTGATCCATGGTCTTCTTTGGGCTTATATCCTTCTCGTTGGAAAGCTGACTTGCCCCCCCTTGGCTCATATCATACCCTCCTTCTTTAAGAAAATTCGTCCTCGAATTTATGACTTCAATCCCAAGCATGTTATGAAATCTTGTGTTAAGGTATCCATACTTTTGGGTAATCATGCAAGTTCCCAAATCATGGGGCACCTCCCTTGGGATGAACTCTTCAATTACATCGGTTGTTTCAAACTTAAGTTCAAGAGATTTTCCAAAAAAAGGTAAAACATGATTGGGTACATGGGTGAGCTTTTGGGAACCCATGTAAGTCACCAAACCATGGGGTGCTTCCTTTTGGATTAGATCTACAAATTCCTGTAAAAGAGTTTTAGCACTACTAGGCAAAGAGAGATCATTAGAAGCATTGGCGATTAAACAAAAGTCCTTGCAATAAATTAGGCATTGGGGCTGTATTGAAATCAAAGCCCTCTTTTCCTAACTTTTTATTGCCAAAGAACTCTCTTTTTGCTCACTTTTTTTCTCACTTTTTTTCTCTTGCTCATCACTCTTCTTTTCACTCTCTTTTTCTTTTTCCTCTTGATCATCACTCTTCTTTTCACTCTCTTTTCCTTTTTCCTCTTGCATTTTTCTTCCTCTCAAATTAAGTTGATCCACACTCACTTCTCGTGGAGACAAAGGTGCAAGATTGATCTTGTGATCTTGGTGTATAAAAGAGAACTTGTTGGAAAATCCATCATGGTTTTTGGTACTAGGAGAGGCTGCCATAGGTTTCTTTCCATGAGCACTAACCACGGCCTCCTTAGAAGTTGAAGTGTTGCCCTCTTTCGTTGATTTGTTATGAAGAGTATGGCAATGGAATGGAGCATATCTTATCCTCATTATTTTTCTCATCTCAACCCAAGTCTCAATATGCTCCGCCCCACATCTTCTTCTCTCTTTTTGTAATTGATCCCACCAAACAAGTGCATAATCCTTAAATTGAAGAGATGTCATCTTCATTTTCTTTTTCTCATTGTAATTATGGCAAATGAATACTTGCTCTATCTTCATCTCCCATTTCAAATAGACTTCGGGATCATTCCTCCCATGAAAGGTAGGAACTTTGATCTTGACCCTTTCAATTCTATCTTCTCGGTTTTAAAGGATGGCAAGTTGTCTATCATAATTTGCACTCATTTGCTCCATTTGCCTTGGAAGGTTTTGTATTTGAGTAGCCATTCTAGCATGAAGAGTTGAAGACCTTGGAGAAAATGATGGACTATCTTCATGGGCTGCCATCACTTGGACACAATATCAAAAGATAACAAGAAATTATAAAATTCCTCACTACACTCCCTCACTTGTGCACACAAATGTATATCACTCAAATTGGCTTTTTTCCACACAAGATGTAATTTTCACTCTTGCCTTTTTCCACTCAATTGTTCTCTTTTAGGCCTTAGAGGAGTCAAACACAATCCACACAAAAAATCCAAAAATCAAGTGACAAAAATCACAAAACTTATCAAAACAAAGGAAACAAAAGGAAAGGCTAGAAAGGAAAATCTTTGAGAATAATGAAACAAGAAAGAAGGGAAACTTTTCAAGAACACCAATTGCCCAAATAGAACTTTTTCTCTTCTCTTTTTCTCACTATTTCATGCGCCACTCCACTATATATTTTTTTTTTGAAAATTGTGCAATTTTATTTTTTTTGAACTTTAATGAGAAGAGAAATACTAATTGCAAACTTGAAGTTTTGGGGCAGAAACACAATAAAGAACGAAAAATCCCTTCAACAAAATCAAAGTGTAATTTTTTTTTTGTTTTGTTTTTGGGTTTAAAAGAAGAAAAGAAGAAAGTTAGAAGAAGAAGAACAAAACTCAGAAAATTCAACCAAAGCCTAAGCTCTGATACCACTTGATGACAACCAAATGGTGAGGTTGCCTTTGATGATCTTTTTTGGTTGAATTTCAAGCAAGTGAATTTTCACGTAACACTTTGTAACAAAATTAGGTGAAGAAAGAAATGGTGGAGGCGACACAAACAAGGTTGTTTGATAAGCCTATGAAGTTCGCCACAAGAATCTTGGATTCTTGATAAGAACAAGATGGCTCAACCAAGAACCAATGGAGAACAAAATTCTCACACAAGGATTTAAATCCAAAATAACATCCAAATTATCATTCATGAGTTTAGGGGCATCTTACATATACAGATATGACCTAAGATCACGAGTTAATTGGCCTAAAATCACTCATCTTGACTTTTTATTTCCCCCCTAATTATGTGGTGATTACCCTTGTTTCTCACATTAAAAGCGTAATCCTCCCATAATCAATACAATTTAATGTCAAAGATTCCCTCCCTAATTATGTGGTGATTAACACTACTAGGCAAAGAGAGATCATTAGAAGCATTGGAAATTAAACAAGAGTCCTTGCAATAAATTAGGCATTGGGGCTGTCTTGAAATCAAAGCCCTCTTTTCCTCACTTTTTGTTGCCAAAGAACTCTCTTTTTGCTCACTTTTTTTCTCACTTTTTTTCTCTTGCTCATCACTCTTCTTTTCACTCTCTTTTTCTTTTTCCTCTTGATCATCACTCTTCTTTTCACTCTCTTTTCTTTTTTCCTCTTGCATTTTTCTTCCTCTCAAATTAAGTTGATCCACACTCACTTCTCGTGGAGAAGAAGGTGCAAGATTGATCTTGTGATCTTGGTGTATAAAAGAGAACTTGTTGGAAAATTAATCATGGTTTTTGGTACTAGGAGAGGCTGCCATAGGTTTCTTTCCATGAGCACTAACCACGGCCTCCTTAGAAGTTGAAGTGTTGCCCTCTTTCGTTGATTTGTTATGAAGAGTATGGAAATGGTATGGAGCATATCTTCTCCTCATTATTTTTCTCATCTCAACCCAAGTCTCAATAGGCTCCGCCCCACATCTCTTCTCTCTTTTTGTAATTGATCCCACCAAACAAGTGCATAATCCTTAAATTGAAGAGATGCCATCTTCATTTTATTTTATTTTTGTTACTTGAATTTTTTGGATTTTTGTGTGGATTGTTGTTTGACTCCTCTAAGCCTAAAAGAGAACAATTGAGTGGAAAAAGGCAAGAGTGAAAATTAAATCTTGTGTGGAAAAAGCCAATTGAGTGAAATATACATTGTGCACACTTGGTGAGGGGATTGGTTCTTACATATATATTTTGTTATTTTCTAACTTGTATTCTTTGCTATGTTGCGATTTGAAAATTTCGACTATGTGCAAGAACATAGGAAATAGGTTGAAGAGTGGATCCGGCAAATGCATGAGAGGCGTGACAAGAAGATGAGAGAGAACGAAAAAAAGAGGTTGAGAAAAGAGGAAAGAATGAAAAGGCAAATAGAAAGTTTTGAAGACCATGTGAAGAAGTTGGTGGAAGACTCCAACAAGAAAGAGAATGAGAAGAAAGAGAGAGAGAAAGCAAAACAAGAGAATGAGGCAAAAGCAAAAGAGAGTGAAAGGAAAAGTGATGATCAAAAGGAAAAGGAAAGAGAAAGTGATAAGAAGAGTGATGATAAAGAGAAAAATAGTGTGAAAAATAGTGATAAAAATAGTGTGGAAATAATTGAGAAAAAAGAGTGTTATTTGGCAACAAAAAGTGAAGAGAAGAGGGTTTTTATTTCAAGGCAGCCCCAATGCATATTTTATTGCAAGAATTTTCATTTGGTACCTAACACTTCTAATGATCTCTTTTTGCCTAGTGCTGTTGTAACTCTTTTGCAAAAATTTGGAAATCTCATCCAAAAGGAAGTACCCCATTGTTTGGAAACTTGAATGGATTCCAAAATGCTCAACCAATCACCCACTCTTGCTTTACCTCCTATTGAAATGTATTTTGAACTTAAGTCTGAAGCACCCAATGTGATTGTGAGGAATACTTTAGATGGACCACCAATATCTAATTTTGGTGATGAAGATTGTTTCAATTCGAGGTCGAATTCACTCAAAGAAGGAGGGGATGATATGAGCCAATAGGGGGCAAGTCAACTTGTCATCAAGAATGATATGAGCCCAATAAGGAGCATGAACCAAGGAGCACTAAATGGACTTGGTGGGTCTAAGACAAGAGCAAGAGACAAGAAAGTCCAAGAAGTTCTACACCAAATAGTGTCAACCTTGATGGAAACAAGCCCAAGTTCAAGTCTTGATGGAGTGGAGGACAAAATGGTTACTTATCTCATCCAACTTGAAGACCCATGATGGGCTTGGACGTCCACTTCCCATATTATCATTTTCTAGTTTATTTCTATTAAATAAAGTGCAATAAACTTGGGTTTTATGAAGAATTTCGAATTTGGGTGCATAGTGGGAGGAATCTTGTTGGTTTGCATACCAATAGTAACTCCTTTAAGTTTTTAGCCTTTTTTTATGTTTTGTTACTTATGTGAGAGTTACACTTTTAATTTGAGAAATAAGTGTGGCTGCTACATAATGATAGAGAGAGGGTAATAAGTCACTATTAAGTGGTTGAGTTAAGTGTGAGTTTAGTAAGTCATGAATAGGCTAGTTATGTGGGGGTTATGGAATCATTGGGAAGACAGGGTGAAGCCAAATGTTGGCAGCCACACCCCTATATGTAACATGCCTAAACACATGAAATGGTAACTTTGATGTTGAATTTGGATTAAATCCATTTGTGAGGGAATTGTCTCTCTTTGGTTCTTGGTTGAGCCATCTTGTTCTTATCAAGAATCCACGATTCTTGTGGCGAACCTCACTTGGCTTATCAAACTCTCTAGTCTGCAATTTAATTGTTAAAATTCAACCAAAAAGATCATCAAAGGCAACCTCACCATTTGGTTGTCTTCAACTCTTTATGCTAGAATGACTACTTAAATACAAAACCTTCAAAGGCAAATGGAGCAAATGAGTGCAAATTATGATAGACAACTTGCCATCCTTCAAAACTGAGAAGATAGAATTGAAAGGGTCAAGATCCAAGTTCCTACCTTTCATGGGAAGAATGATCCCGAAGTCTATTTGGAATGGGAGATGAAGATAGAGCAAGTGTTCAATTGCAATAATTACAATGAGAAAAAGAAAATGAAGTTAGCATCTCTTCAATTTAAGGACTATGCACTTGTTTCGTGGATCAATTTCAAAAAGAGAGAAGACGATGTGGGGCGGAGCCTATTGAGACTTGGGTTGAGCAAGAGAAAAATAGTGAGCAAAAAGAGAGTTCTTTGGCAACAAAAAGTGAGGAGAAGAGGGCTTTGATTTCAAGACAGCCCCAATGCATAATTTATTGCAAGGACTTTTGTTTAATTTCCAATGCTTCTAATGATCTCTCTTTGCCTAGTGGTGTTGTAACTCTTTTGCAGAAATTTGGATATTTCATCCCAATGGAAGTACCCCATGGTTGGGAAACTTTCAAGGATTCCAAAAGTCTCAATAAAGCACCTACTCATGCTTTACCTCCTATTGAAATATATTATGAACTTAAGGTTGATACAACTGATGTAATGGAAGAGTTCATCCCAAGGGAGGTACTCCATGGCTTGGGAACTTGCATGGTTACCCAAAAGTATGAACATCTTAACACAAGATTCGATAACATGCTTGGGATTGAAATCATAAATTCGAGGACGAATTTTCTTAAAGAAGGAGGGTATGATATGAGCCATGGGGGGGGGGCAAGTCCAATTTCCAACAAGAATGATATGAGCCCAATGAAGACCCTGGATCAAGAATCAAATCAAGGACTTGGTGGGCCCATGACAAAAGTTAGACACAAGAAAGCCCAACAAGCTCTTAATTACATGGGGGCTATTTTGATAGAAGCAAGCCCAAGAATGAGACCAAATGGAATGGAGCCCCAATTGATGACCTATCTCATTCAACTAGAAGACCCATGATCATTTTCAAATGGGGCGTGCTCTAGTTATGAGTCCACTTAGTTTTTTATTTTAATTCAATAAGTGTAATGGGTTATGTGTGTGTGTCCAAAATCGCTAAGTGTTGCAAATGGGTCAAGCCCACTTAAGTCCATGTTGTACACGAATTTGGGAGCTTAGTAGGAGGAATCTTTGGTTTGCATGCCAATAGTAACTCCTATAAATTATTAGTTTGTTTATTGTTTTGTTAATTATGTGGGAGTTACACTTTTTAATATGAGAAGTAAAGTGTGGCAGCCACATAATGATGGTTATGAGAGAATAATAAACTCACCATTAGAGGCTGAATTAAGGAGGGATTAGTGAGTCATTTAGTGACATGATTAGGCTAATTATTGTGGGGGTTATGATCTCTTTTGGAAGCCAAAAAGTTGGCAGCCTAATACTCTATTTGTACACTCCATTTTCATGTTGAATAATAACTTGGATGTTGAATTTGGATTAAATCCATTTGTGAGACTTTGTTCTCCTTGGTTCTTGGTTGAGCCAACTATTGTTCTTATCAAGAATCCACGATTCTTGTGGCGAACCTCACTTGGCTTATCAAAACTCTTGTTTTTGGCGCCATCATCATCTTCTTACTCATCCATTTTATTTATTTCTTCACTTTAATCTTGGTTACAAAGTGTTACACGAATTTGTGTCTAAAAATTCAACCAAAAAGATCATCAAAGGCAACCTCACCATTTGGTTGTCATCAGACCTAATTGGGACAATTGCTCCGATCGGCACAATTTTAACTTCTTTGGTCCTAATGGAGCCCAACTGGACTTGTTTGATCCCAATGAAGCCCAAATGGACTTTTTAGTTCATATAGGACCTAACTGGGTCAAGTTGTACTTCTTTGGTCCTAATGAAGCCCAAATGGACTTGTTTGATCCTAATAGATCGACTGGTTATGACCTAATTGGGTCTATTGCCCCGATCGGCCCAATTGTACTTTTTTGGTCCTAATGGATCCAAAAGGACTTGTTTGATCCTAATAGAGCCCAAATGGACTTTTAGGTCATATAGGACCTAACTAGGTCAATTTGTACTTCTTTGGTCCTAATGGAACCCAAATAGACTTGTTTGATCCTAATAGAGCCCAAATGGACTTTTTAGGTCATATAGGACCTAACTGGGCCAATTTGTACTTCTTTGGTCCTAATGGAGCCCAAATGGACTTGGTTTGATCTTAATAGAGCCCAAATCGACTTGTTAGGACCTAATTGGGACAATTGCTCCGATCGCCCCAATTGTACTTCTTTGGTCTTAATAGAGCCCAAATGGACTTGTTTGATCCTAATAGAGTCTAAATGGACTTTTTAGGTCATATAGGACCTAACTGGGTCAATTTGTACTTCTTTGGTCCTAATGGAACCCAAATAGACTTGTTTGATCCTAATAGAGCCCAAATGGACTCTTTAGGTCATATAACTGGCCAATTTGTACTTCTTTGGTCCTAATGGAGCCCAAATGGACTTATTTGATCCTAATGGTGCCCAAATCGACTTGTTAGGACCTAATTGGGCCAATTTCCCCGATCGACCCTATTGTACTTCTTTGGTCCTAATGGAGCCCAAATGGACTTGTTTGATCCTAATAGAGCCCAAATGGATTTTTTGGTCATATAGGACCTAACTGGGTCAATTTGTACTTCTTTGGTCCTAATGGAGCCCAAATGGACTTGTTTGATCCTAATTATGCCCAACTCGACTTGTTAGGACCTAATTGGGCCAATTGCCCCGATCGGCCCTATTGTACTTCTTTGGTCCTAATGGAGCCCAAATGGACTTGTTTGATCCTAATAGAGCCCAAATGGACTTTTTAGGTCATATAGGACCTAACTGGGTCAATTTGTACTTCTTTGGTCCTAATGGAACCCAAATGAACTTGTTTGATCCTAATAGAGCCCAAATGGACTTTTTAGGTCATATAGGACCTAACTGGGTCAATTTGTACTTCTTTGGTCCTAATGGAACCCAAATAGACTTGTATGATCCTAATAGAGCCCAAATGAACTTTTTAGGTCATATAGGACCTAACTGGGCCAATTTGTACTTCTTTGGTCCTAATGGAGCCCAAATCGACTTGTTTGATCCTAATGGTGCCCAAATCGACTTGTTAGGACCTAACTGGGCCAATTGCACCTATCGGACCAATTGTACTTCTTTGGTCGTAATGAAGCTGATATGAGCCAAGGGGGGGCAAGTCAACTTTTCAACAAGAATGATTTGAGCCCAATGAAGACCATGGATCAAGAAGCACTACAAGGACTTGGTGGGCCTAAGACAAGAGCTAAAGTCAAGAAAGCCCAAGAAATTATAAACCAAATAGTGTCAACCTTGATGGAAATAAGCCCAAGTTCAAGCTTTAATGGAGTGGGGGCCAAAATTCTTACTTTACTCATCCAACTTGAAGACCCATGATGGCTTGGAAGCCCACTTCTCTAAAGTAGTATTTTCTAATTTATTTTAATTCAATAAAAAGTGTAATAAATTTTGGACGGTGCACATATTAATTATGCTTGTGTGGACGGTGCACATGTTAATTATGCTTGTGTGGACGGTGTACATGTTAATTATGCTTGTGTGGATGGTGCACATGTTAATTGGGAGGGCAACCTTTGGCTTGCATGCCTAGGAAACTCCTTTTTAGTCATGAACCACTTTTCCTATATGTATGCATCTAGAACATGAATAGAAAAAAAACTTGGATGTTGAATTTGGATTAAATCCATTTGTGAGGGAATTGTCTCTCTTTGGTTCTTGGTTGAGCCACCTTGTTCTTATCAAGAATCCACGATTCTTGTGGCGAACCTCACGTGGCTTATCAAAACTCTTGTTTTGTGGCGCCATCATCATCTTCTTACTCATCCATTTTATTTCTTTCTTCACTTTGATCTTGGTTACAAAGTGTTACACGAATTTGTGTCTAAAAATTCAACCAAAATGATCATCAAAGGCAACCTCACCATTTGGTTGTCATCAAGTGGTATCAAAGCTTAGGCTTTGATTGAATTTTTGAGTTTTTGTTTTTTTTTTTCATTTTCTTCTTTGTTCTTCATCTTCTACCTTTCTTCTTTTTCTACCAAGAAAAACCCAAAAGAAAAAAAAAATTATTATTTTCTTGTATCATTATTCTCAAAGATTTTCCTTTCTAGCCTTTCCTTTGTTTTTGATAAGTTTTGTGATTTTTGTTACTTGAATTTTGGAATTTTTGTGTGTTTTGTGTTTGACTCTCTTCTAAGGCCTAAAAGAGGACAATTGAGTGGAAAAAGGCTAGAGTGAAAAAAAAAATACATCTTGTGTGGGAAAAGCCAATTGAGTGAAATATACATTATGCACACTTGGTGAGTTGATTGGTTCTTACATATATATTTTGTTATTTTCTAACTTGTATTCTTTGCTATGTTGCGATTTGAAAATTTCGACTATGTGCAAGAACATAGGAAAGAGGTTGAAGAGTGGATCCGGAAAATGCATGAGAGGCGTGACAAGAAGATGAGAGAGAACGAAAAAAAGAAGTTGAGAAAAGAGGAAAGAATGAAAAGACAAATAGAAAGTTTTGAAGACCTTGTGAAGAAGTTGATGGAAGACTCCAACAAGAAAGAAAATGAGAAGAAAGAGAGAGAGAAAGCAAAACAAGAGAATGAGGCAAAAGCAAAAGAGAAAGAAAAGAAAAGTGATGATCAAAAGGAAAAAGAAAAAGAGAGTGAAAAGAAGAGTGATGATAGTGTGAAAAATAATGAAAAAAATAGTGCGGAAATAATTGAGAAAAAAGAGAGTTATTTGGAAACAAAATGTGAAGAGAAGAGGGTTTTAATTTCAAGGCAGCCCCAATGCATATTTTATTGCAAGAATTTTCATTTGGTTGCTAACACTTCTAATGATCTCTTTTTGCCTAGTGATGTTGTAACTCTTTTGCAAACATTTGGAAATCTCATCCAAAAGGAAGTACCCCATGCTTTGGAAACTTGCATGGATTCCAAAATGCTCAACAAATCACCCACTCTTGCTTTACCTCCTATTGAGATATATTTTGAACTTAAGTCTGAAGCACCCAATGTGATTGTGAGGAATACTTTTTTAGATGGATCACCAATATCTAATTTTGGGGATGAAGATTGTTTCAATTCGAGGTCGAATTCACTCAAAGAAGGAGGGGATGATATGAGCCAAGGGGGGGCAAGTCAACTTTTCAACAAGAATGATTTGAGCCCAATGAAGACCATGGATCAAGAAGCACTACATGGACTTGGTGGGCCTAAGACAAGAGCTAAAGTCAAGAAAGCCCAAGAAATTATAAACCAAATAGTGTCAACCTTGATGGAAATAAGCCCAAGTTCAAGCTTTAATGGAGTGGGGGCCAAAATTCTTACTTCTCTCATCCAACTTGAAGACCCATGATGGCTTGGAAGCCCACTTCTCTAAAGTAGTATTTTCTAATTTATTTTAATTCAATAAAAAGTGTAATAAATTTTGGACGGTGCACATATTAATTATGCTTGTGTGGACGGTGCACATGTTAATTATGCTTGTGTGGACGGTGCACATGTTAATTATGCTTGTGTGGATGGTGCACATGTTAATTGGGAGGGAAACCTTTGGCTTGCATGCCTAGGAAACTCCTTTTTAGTCATGAACCACTTTTATTATCGACTTAGTTTTCATTAGTTATTTTAATTAGTCACTTAGTGGATTAATTATTGTTTTATGGGGAATTAGTCACATTAAGATGACAATTTTGTAAGCATATTCTATGCACCCCATTTTCCTATATGTATGCATCTAGAACATGAATAAAAAAACTTTGATGTTCAATTTGGTTTTTACCAATTGTGAGAGTGTTCTCTCTTGGGTTCTTCATTGAACCACCCTTGTTCTTATTAAGAATCCAAGATTCTTGTGGCGAACATCACCTTGACTTATCAAATCCACTTGGATTTGTGGCGCCTACCTCCCATTTCTCATCTTATCCAATTTTGTATTTCATCTTCTTCTATAATTTTTGTTGTCACTCAAGGATAGATCCGAAAATTTACATGATCTTTTTTTTGGAGCACCACGTGATTTTGGAACTTATTCCCAAAAGCTCACTGAAGCGTCCACTCATGCTTTACCTCCTATTGAAATATATTTTGAACTTAAGTTTGATACAACCGATGTAATTGAAGAGTTCATCCCAAGGGAGGCACCCCATGGTTTGGGAGCTTGCATGCTTACCCAAAAGTATGGATATCTTAACACAAGATTTGATAACATACTTGGGATTGAAGTCATAAATTCGAGGGCGAATTTTCTTAAAGAAGGAGGGAATGATATGAGCCAAGGGGGGGCAAGTCAACTTTTCAACAAGAATAATTTGAGCCCAATGAAGACCATGGATCAAGAAGCACTACAAGGACTTGGTGGGCCTAAGACAAGAGCTAAAGTCAAGAAAGCCCAAGAAATTATAAACCAAATAGTGTCACCCTTGATGGAAATAAGCCCAAGTTCAAGCTTTAATGGAGTGGGGGCCAAAATTCTTACTTTTCTCATCCAACTTGAAGACCCGTGATGGCTTGGAAGCCCACTTCTTTAAAGTAGTATTTTCTAATTTATTTTAATTCAATAAAAAGTGTAATAAATTTTGGACGGTGCACATATTAATTATGCTTGTGTGGACGGTGCACATGTTAATTATGCTTGTGTGGATGGTGCACATGTTAATTGGGAGGGCAACCTTTGGCTTGCATGCCTAGGAAACTCCTTTTTAGTCATGAACCACTTTTCCTATATGTATGCATCTAGAACATGAATAAAAAAAAACTTGGATGTTGAATTTGGATTAAATCCATTTGTCAGGGAATTGTCTCTCTTTGGTTCTTGGTTGAGCCACCTTGTTCTTATCAAGAATCCACGATTCTTGTGGCGAACCTCACGTGGCTTATCAAAACTCTTGTTTTGTGGCGCCATCATCATCTTCTTACTCATCCATTTTATTTCTTTCTTCACTTTAATCTTGGTTACAAAGTGTTACACGAATTTGTGTCTAAAAATTCAACCAAAATGATCATCAAAGGCAACCTCACCATTTGGTTGTCATCAGAAGCCCAATTGGACTTATTTGATCCTAATAGAGCCCAAATGGACTTTCTAGGTCATATAGGACCTAACTGGGTCAATTTGTACTTCTTTGGTCCTAATGGAACCCAAATAGACTTGTTTGATCCTAATAGAGCCCAAATGGACTTTTAGGTCATATAAGACCTAACTGGGTTAATGGAACCTAAATAGACTTGTTTAATCCTAATAGAGCCCAAATGGACTTTTTAGGTCATATAGGACCTAACAGGGCCAATTTGTACTTCTTTGGTCGTAATGGAGCCCAAATGGACTTGTTTGATCCTAATGGTGCCCAAATCGACTTGTTAGGACCTAATTGGGCCAATTTCCCCGATCGACCCTATTGTACTTCTTTGGTCCTAATGCAGCCCAAATGGACTTGTTTGATCCTAATAGAGCCCAAATGGTTTTTTAGGTCATATAGGACCTAACTGGGTCAATTTGTACTTCTTTGGTCCTAATGGAGCCCAAATGAACTTGTTTGATCCTAATAGAGCCTAAATGGACTTTTTAGGTCATATAGGACCTAACTGGGTCAATTTGTACTTCTTTGGTCCTAATGAAACCCAAATAGACTTGTTTGATCCTAATAGCGCCCAAATGGACTTTTTAGGTCATATAGGACCTAAATGGGTCAATTTGTACTTCTTTGGTCCTAATAAAGCCCAAATTCACTTGTTTGATCCTAATAGATCGACTGGTTATGACCTAATTGGGTCTATTGCCCCGATCGGCCCAATTGTATTTCTTTGGTCCTATTAGAGCCCAAATAGACTTGTTTGATCCTAATAGAGCCCAAATGGACTTTTTAGGTCATATAGGATCTGACTGGGCCAATTTGTACTTCTTTGGTCCTAATTGATATGATCCTAACAAGGAACATATATATTTTCGGATCTATCCTTGAGTGACCAAGCAAAATTATAGAAGAAGATGAATTACAAAATTGGATAAGATGAGAAATGGGAGGTAGGAGCCACAAATCCAAGGGGATTTGATAAGCCAAGGTGGGGTTCGCCACAAGAATCTTGGATTCTTGATAAGAACAAGGGTTGGCTCAATGAAGAACCCAAGAGAGAAAACACTCTCACAATTGGAATCAATCCAAAATGAACTCAAAGTTATCATTCATCATGTAATAGGTGTGTACATATAGCATAGGGAAATAAAAACCAAAGGTCGTCATAAGATGACATAAACTCCTAATAACTAGACATAACTCTCCACTAAGTGGTTATTAAAAGAACATAAATATCCTACTTAAGAAAATAATAAAAGTGGTTCCATAACTTCTAAAGGAGTTACCTAGGCATGCAAGCCAAAGGTTGCACTCCTTTGTAAGTTCCAAAAACGTGCCAGCCACCATTCATAATAGGCCTTGCTCATTCATCAAGCTTAGTGTAGCCCAATTAACATATAACTCATTTAAGGTCCAAGAATTCGTATTAAACTTGAAGCCCTTTTTCACCATGATAGAAGCCGAATTTGGTCAAGAGGCCTGAGATATGATTTTTAGATAATTCCCTAAGCTTTCCAACTCACCAAAGAATGCATCAATCGGAGATTCGTAGCTCAAGATATGACCAAATCAAGCGGGTTCACCACAATGAAAATAAAATTTTCATCAAAAATATTAATTTGGCCTCAAATTGGACATCATCCTTGGTTTGCATCACTAATGGAGGCCAAATGGTCTTGTTTGATCCTAATAGAGCCCAAATCGACTTGTTAGGACCTAATTGGGACAATTGCTCCAATCGGCCCAATTGTACTTCTTTCGTCCTAATGGAGCCCAACTGTACTTGTTTGATCCCAATAGAGCCTAAATGGACTTTTTAGGTCATATAGGACCTAACGGGGTCATTTATTACTTCTTTGGTCCTAATGGAGCCCAAATGGACTTGTTTGATCCTAATAGAGCCGAAATTGACTTGTTAGGACCTAATTGGGACAATTGCTCCGATCGGCACAATTTTAACTTCTTTGGTCCTAATGGAGCCCAACTGGACTTGTTTGATCCCAATGAAGCCCAAATGGACTTCTTAGGTCATATAGGACCTAACTGGGTCAATTTGTACTTCTTTGGTCCTAATGAAGCCCAAATGGACTTGTTTTATCCTAATAGATCGACTGGTTATGACCTAATTGGCCCTATTGCCCCGATCGGCCAAATTGTACTTCTTTGGTCCTAATGGATCCAAAAGGACTTGTTTGATCCTAATAGAGCCCAAATGGACTTTTAGGTCATATAGGACCTAACTGGGTCAATTTGTACTTCTTTGGTCCTAATGGAACCCAAATAGACTTGTTTGATCCTAATAGAGCCCAAATGGACTTTTTAGGTCATATAACTGTGCCAATTTGTACTTCTTTGGTCCTAATGGAGCCCAAAGGGACTTGGTTTGATCTTAATAGAGCCTAAATCGACTTGTTAGGACCTAATTGGGACAATTGTTCCGATCGGCCCAATTGTACTTCTTTGGTCCTAATGGAGCCCAAATGGACTTGTTTGATCCTAATAGAGCCTAAATGGACTTTTTAGGTCATATAGGACCTAACTGGGACAATTTGTACTTCTTTGGTCTGAATGGAACCCAAATAGACTTGTTTGATCCTAATAGAGCCCAAATGGACTTTTTTGGTCATATAACTGGGCCAATTTGTACTTCTTTGGTACTAATGGAGCCCAAATGGACTTATTTGATCCTAATGGTGCCCAAATCGACTTGTTAGGACCTAATTGGGCCAATTTCCCCGATCGACCCTATTGTACTTCTTTGGTCCTAATGGAGCCCAAATGGACTTGTTTGATCCTAATAGAGCCCAAATGGATTTTTAGGTCATTAAGGACCTAACTGGGTCAATTTGTACTTCTTTGGTCCTAATGGTGCCCAAATGGACTTGTTTGATCCTAATTATGCCCAAATCGACTTGTTAGGACCTAATTGGGACAATTACCCCGATCGACCCTATTGTACTTCTTTGGTCCTAATGGAGCCCAAATGGACTTGTTTGATCCTAATAGAGCCCAAATGGACATTTTAGGTCATATAGGACCTAACTGGGTCAATTTGTACTTCTTTGGTCCTAATGGAACCCAAATAGACTTGTTTGATCCTAATAGAGCCCAGATGGACATTTTAGGACATATATGACCTAACTGGGTCAATTTGTACTTCTTTGGTCCTAATGGAGCCCAAATGGACTTGTTTGATCCTAATGGTGCCCAAATCGACTTGTTAGGACCTAATTGGGCCAATTGCACCTATCAGATCAATTGTACTTCTTTGGTCGTAATGGAGCCCAATTGGACTTGTTTGATCCTAATAGAGACCAAATGGACTTTTTAGGTCATATAGGACCTAACTGGGTCAATTTGTACTTCTTTGGTCCTCATGGAGCCCAAATGGACTTGTTTGATCGTAATTGAGCCGAAATCGACTGGGTATGGCCTAATTCGACAAATTGCCCCGATCGGCTCAATTGTACTTCTTTGGTCCTAATGGAGCCCAAATGGACTTGTTTGATCCTAATGGTGCTCAAATCGACTTGTTAGGACCTAATTGGGCCAATTGCCCCGATCGACCCAATTGTACTTCTTTGGTCCTAATGGAGCCCAAATGAACTTGTTTGATCCTAATAGAGCCTAAATGGACTTTTTAGGTCATATAGGACCTAACTGGGTCAATTTGTACTTCTTTGGTCCTAATGGAACCCAAATAGACTTGTTTGATCCTAATAGAGCCCAAATGGACGTTTTAGGTCATATAGGACCTAACAGGGCCAATTTGTACTTCTTTGGTCGTAACGGAGCCCAAATGGACTCATTTGATCCTAATGGTGCCCAAATCGACTTGTTAGGACCTAATTGGGCCAATTTCCCCGATCGACACTATTGTACTTCTTTGGTCCTAATGGAGCCCAAATGGACTTCTTTGATCCTAATAGAGCCCAAATGGATTTTTAGGTCATATAGGACCTAACTGGGTCAATTTGTACTTCTTTGGTCCTAATGGAGCCCAAATGGACTTGTTTGATCCTAATAGAGCCTAAATGGACTTTTTAGGTCATATACGACCTAACTGGGTCAATTTCTATTTCTTTGGTCCTAATGGAACCCAAATAGACTTGTTTGATCCTAATAGAGCCCAAATGTACTTTTTAGGTCATATAGGACCTAACTTGGCCAATCAGTACTTCTTTGGTCCTAATGGAGCCCAAATGGACTTGTTTGATCCTAATAGATCGACTGGTTATGACCTAATTGGGCCATTTGCCTCGATCGACCGTATTGTACTTCTTTGGTCCTAATGGAGCCCAAATGGACTTGTTTGATCCTATTAGATCCCAAATGGAATTTTAGTCATATAGGATCTAACTGGGCCAATTTGTACTTCTTTGGTCCAAATGGAGGCCAAATGGACTTGTTTGATCCTAATAGAGCCCAAATCGACTTGTTAGGATTGGGACAATTGCTCCGATCGGCCCAATTGTACTTCTTTCGTCCTAATGGAGCCCAACTGTACTTGTTTGATCCCAATAGAGCCCAAATGAACTTTTTAGGTCATATAGGACCTAACTGGGTCAATTTGTACTTCTTTGGTCCTAATGGAGCCCAAATGGACTTGTTTGATCCTAATAGAGACGAAATTGACTTGTTATGACCTAATTGGGACAATTGCTCCGATCGGCCCAATTTGTACTTCTTTGGTCCTAATGGAGCCCAACTGGATTTGTTTGATCCCAATGAAGCCCAAATGGACTTTTTAGGTCATATAGGACCTAACTGGGTCAATTTGTACTTCTTTGGTCCTAATGAAGACCAAATGGACTTGTTTGATCCTAATAGATCGACTGGTTATGACCTAATTGGGCCTATTGCCCCGATCGGCCCAATTGTACTTCTTTGGTCCTAATGGATCCAAAAGGATTTGTTGGATCCTAATAGAGCCCAAATGGACTTTTAGGTCATATAGGACCTAACTGGGTCAATTTGTACTTCTGTGGTCCTAATGGAAACCAAATAGACTTGTTTGATCATAATAGAGCCCAAATGGACTTTTTAGGTCATATAGGACCTAACTGGGCCAATTTGTACTTCTTTGGTCCTAATGGAGCCCAAATGGACTTGTTTGATTGATGACAACCAAATGGTGAGGTTGCCTTGTTGATGATCTATTTGGTTGAATTATTAACTAGTTAACGTGAAACCAATTTTGGAACCAAAATAAGAAGAAGAAAGAAACAAAATGGAAGAAGATAAGAAGATGGATGGCGCCACAAACTAGAGAGTTTGATAAGCCAAGTGAGGTTCGCCACAAGAATCGTGGATTCTTGATAAGAACAAGATGGCTCAACCAAGAACCTGCGAGAACAAAATTCTGACAAAAGGATTTCTGATGACAACCAAATGGTGAGGTTGCCTTGTTGAAGATCTATTTGGTTGAATTCTTAACAAGTTAATGCGAAACCAATTTTTGGAAGCAAAATAAGAAGAAGAAAATATGAAAATGGTGAAGATTAGAGATGGTATGGCGCCACAAACTAGAGAGTTTGATAAGCCTATGAAGTTCGCCACAAGAATCTTGGATTCTTGATAAGAACAATAGTTGGCTCAACCAAGAACCAAAGAGAGACAATTCTCTCACAAATGGATTTCAATCCAAATTCAACATCCAAGTTGTTTATTCATGTGTTTAGGCATGTTACATATAGGGGTGTGGCTGCCAACATTTGGCTTCACCCTTTGTCTTCCCAATGATTCCATAACCCCCACATAACTAGCCTATTCATGACTTACTAAACTCACACATAACTCAACCACTTAATAGTGACTTATTACCCTCTCTCTATCATTATGTAGCAGCCACACTTATTTCTCAAATTAAAAGTGTAACTCCCACATAAGTAACAAAACATAAAAAAAAGGCTAAAAACTTAAAGGAGTTACTATTGGTATGCAAACCAACAAGATTCCTCCCACTATGCACCCAAATTCGAAATTCTTCATAAAACCCAAGTTTATTGCACTTTATTCAAAAGAAATAAACTAGAAAATGATAATATGGGAAGTGGACGTCCAAGCCCATCATGGGTCTTCAAGTTGGATGAGATAAGTAACCATTTTGTCCTCCACTCCATCAAGACTTGAACTTGGGCTTGTTTCCATCAAGGTTGACACTATTTGGTTTAGAACTTCTTGGTCTTTCTTGGCTCTTGCTCTTGTCTTAGACCCACCAAGTCCTTTTAGTGCTCCTTGGTCCATGCTCCTTATTGGGCTCATATCATTCTTGATGACAAGTTGACTTGCCCCCCCTTGGCTCATATCATCCCCTCCTTCTTTGAGTGAATTCGACCTCGAATTGAAACAATCTTCATCACCAAAATTAGATATGGGTGGTCCATCTAAAGTATTCCTCACAATAACATTGGGTGCTTCAGACTTAAGTTCAAAATATATTTCAATAGGAGGTAAAGCAAGAGTGGGTGATTGGTTGAGCATTTGGGAATCCATGCAAGTTTCCAAACCATGGGGTACTTCCTTTTGGATGAGCTCTTCAATTACATCGGTTGTCTTGCGAGCTTCCATTGGAGGAACATCTTCAATTTCCTTCAAAAGAGAATCAACACAAGTAGGCAAAGAGTTAGGAAAAACATCAAAACATGCATTTACTTTTTCCTCCTCACTTTTTGTTTTGCTATCATCTTTTTCTTGTCTCTCACTCTTTTCCATACTCTCATTTTTTTCACATTTTTTTTCTTGATTCTTTTTCACATTTTCATCACTCTTCTTTTCAAATTTTTTTTCACTCTTTTTTTCATTTTCTCTCAAATTAGGAGAGACTTCCATAGGTTTCTTTCCATCAGCACTTGCCACGCCCTCCTTAGAGGTTGAAGTGTTGCCCTCATTCGTTAATTTGTTGTGAAGAAATCTATGGCAATGGTATGGAGCATATCTTCTCCTCATTATTTTTCTCATCTCAACCCAAGTCTCAATAGGCTCCGCCCCACATCGTCTTCTCTCTTTTTGAAATTGATCCCACCAAACAAGTGCATAGTCCTTAAATTGAAGAGATGCTAACTTCATTTTCTTTTTCTCGTTGTAATTATTGCAATTGAACACATGCTCTATCTTCATCTCCCATTCCAAATAGACTTCGGGATCATTCTTCCCATGAAAGGTAGGAACTTGGATCTTGACCCTTTCAATTCTATCTTCTCGGTTTTGAAGGATGGCAAGTTGTCTATCATAATTTGCACTCATTTGCTCCATTTGCCTTTGAAGGTTTTGTATTTGAGTAGTCATTCTAGCATAAAGAGTTGAAGACCTTGGAGAAAATGATGGACTATCTTCATGGGCTGCCATCACTTGAACACACAATATCAAAAGATAACAAGAAATTATAAAATTCCTCACTACACTCCCTCACTTGTGCACACAAAGGTATTTCACTCAATTGGCTTTTTCCACACAAGATGTAATTTTCACTCTTGCCTTTTTCCACTCAATTGTTCTCTCTTAGGCCTTAGAGGAGTCAAACACAATCCACACAAAAATCCAAAAATCAAGTAACAAAAATCACAAAACTTATCAAAAAACAGGGGAATAAAATGAAAGGCTAGAAAAGTAAAGCTATGGGAAATAAGAACAAAGGAAGAAGGGAAATATTTTTTTTCAAGAACACAAATTGCTCAAATAGACTTTTCTCTTCTCTTCTCTTCTCTTCTCTTCTCTTTTTTTTCCCAAGATTTCATGCACACTTTTTTTTTCCTTATAATTTGTATAATTTTTTTTTCCAAACTTTGAAGAAGTGAATCACACTTGCAATTTTTTTTTTTGAGCAAGAACAACAACCACGAAATTTTCCCTTCACAAATAGAATCAAAGTGTAATTTTTTTTTTGATAGTTTCTTGGTTTAAAAGAAGAAAAGAAGATAGGTAGAATATGAAGAACAAAACTCAGAAATTCAACCAAAGCCTAAGCTTTGATACCACTTGATGACAACCAAATGGTGAGGTTGCCTTGTTGAAGATCTATTTGGTTGAATTCTTAACAAGTTAATGCGAAACCAATTTTTGGAACCAAAATAAGAAGAAGAAAATATGAAAATGGTGAAGATTAGAGATGGTATGGCGCCACAAACTAGAGAGTTTGATAAGCCTATGAAGTTCGCCACAAGAATCTTGGATTCTTGATAAGAACAATAGTTGGCTCAACCAAGAACCAAAGAGAGACAATTCTCTCACAAATGGATTTCAATCCAAATTCAACATCCAAGTTGTTTATTCATGTGTTTAGGCATGTTACATATAGGGGTGTGGCTGCCAACATTTGGCTTCACCCTTTGTCTTCCCAATGATTCCATAACCCCCACATAACTAGCCTATTCATGACTTACTAAACTCACACATAACTCAACCACTTAATAGTGACTTATTACCCTCTCTCTATCATTATGTAGCAGCCACACTTATTTCTCAAATTAAAAGTGTAACTCCCACATAAGTAACAAAACATAAAAAAAAGGCTAAAAACTTAAAGGAGTTACTATTGGTATGCAAACCAACAAGATTCCTCCCACTATGCACCCAAATTCGAAATTCTTCATAAAACCCAAGTTTATTGCACTTTATTCAAAAGAAATAAACTAGAAAATGATAATATGGGAAGTGGACGTCCAAGCCCATCATGGGTCTTCAAGTTGGATGAGATAAGTAACCATTTTGTCCTCCACTCCATCAAGACTTGAACTTGGGCTTGTTTCCATCAAGGTTGACACTATTTGGTTTAGAACTTCTTGGTCTTTCTTGGCTCTTGCTCTTGTCTTAGACCCACCAAGTCCTTTTAGTGCTCCTTGGTCCATGCTCCTTATTGGGCTCATATCATTCTTGATGACAAGTTGACTTGCCCCCCTTGGCTCATATCATCCCCTCCTTCTTTGAGTGAATTCGACCTCGAATTGAAACAATCTTCATCACCAAAATTAGATATGGGTGGTCCATCTAAAGTATTCCTCACAATAACATTGGGTGCTTCAGACTTAAGTTCAAAATATATTTCAATAGGAGGTAAAGCAAGAGTGGGTGATTGGTTGAGCATTTGGGAATCCATGCAAGTTTCCAAACCATGGGGTACTTCCTTTTGGATGAGCTCTTCAATTACATCGGTTGTCTTGCGAGCTTCCATTGGAGGAACATCTTCAATTTCCTTCAAAAGAGAATCAACACAAGTAGGCAAAGAGTTAGGAAAAACATCAAAACATGCATTTACTTTTTCCTCCTCACTTTTTGTTTTGCTATCATCTTTTTCTTGTCTCTCACTCTTTTCCATACTCTCATTTTTTTCACATTTTTTTCTTGATTCTTTTTCACATTTTCATCACTCTTCTTTTCAAAATTTTTTTCACTCTTTTTTTCATTTTCTCTCAAATTAGGAGAGACTTCCATAGGTTTCTTTCCATCAGCACTTGCCACGCCCTCCTTAGAGGTTGAAGTGTTGCCCTCATTCGTTAATTTGTTGTGAAGAAATCTATGGCAATGGTATGGAGCATATCTTCTCCTCATTATTTTTCTCATCTCAACCCAAGTCTCAATAGGCTCCGCCCCACATCGTCTTCTCTCTTTTTGAAATTGATCCCACCAAACAAGTGCATAGTCCTTAAATTGAAGAGATGCTAACTTCATTTTCTTTTTCTCGTTGTAATTATTGCAATTGAACACATGCTCTATCTTCATCTCCCATTCCAAATAGACTTCGGGATCATTCTTCCCATGAAAGGTAGGAACTTGGATCTTGACCCTTTCAATTCTATCTTCTCGGTTTTGAAGGATGGCAAGTTGTCTATCATAATTTGCACTCATTTGCTCCATTTGCCTTTGAAGGTTTTGTATTTGAGTAGTCATTCTAGCATAAAGAGTTGAAGACCTTGGAGAAAATGATGGACTATCTTCATGGGCTGCCATCACTTGAACACACAATATCAAAAGATAACAAGAAATTATAAAATTCCTCACTACACTCCCTCACTTGTGCACACAAAGGTATTTCACTCAATTGGCTTTTTCCACACAAGATGTAATTTTCACTCTTGCCTTTTTCCACTCAATTGTTCTCTCTTAGGCCTTAGAGGAGTCAAACACAATCCACACAAAAATCCAAAAATCAAGTAACAAAAATCACAAAACTTATCAAAAAACAGGGGAATAAAATGAAAGGCTAGAAAAGTAAAGCTATGGGAAATAAGAACAAAGGAAGAAGGGAAATATTTTTTTTCAAGAACACAAATTGCTCAAATAGACTTTTCTCTTCTCTTCTCTTCTCTTCTCTTCTCTTCTCTTTTTTTTCCCAAGATTTCATGCACACTTTTTTTTTCCTTATAATTTGTATAATTTTTTTTTCCAAACTTTGAAGAAGTGAATCACACTTGCAATTTTTTTTTTTGAGCAAGAACAACAACCACGAAATTTTCCCTTCACAAATAGAATCAAAGTGTAATTTTTTTTTTGATAGTTTGTTGGTTTAAAAGAAGAAAAGAAGATAGGTAGAATATGAAGAACAAAACTCAGAAATTCAACCAAAGCCTAAGCTTTGATACCACTTGATGACAACCAAATGGTGAGGTTGCCTTGTTGAAGATCTATTTGGTTGAATTCTTAACAAGTTAATGCGAAACCAATTTTTGGAACCAAAATAAGAAGAAGAAAATATGAAAATGGTGAAGATTAGAGATGGTATGGCGCCACAAACTAGAGAGTTTGATAAGCCTATGAAGTTCGCCACAAGAATCTTGGATTCTTGATAAGAACAATAGTTGGCTCAACCAAGAACCAAAGAGAGACAATTCTCTCACAAATGGATTTCAATCCAAATTCAACATCCAAGTTGTTTATTCATGTGTTTAGGCATGTTACATATAGGGGTGTGGCTGCCAACATTTGGCTTCACCCTTTGTCTTCCCAATGATTCCATAACCCCCACATAACTAGCCTATTCATGACTTACTAAACTCACACATAACTCAACCACTTAATAGTGACTTATTACCCTCTCTCTATCATTATGTAGCAGCCACACTTATTTCTCAAATTAAAAGTGTAACTCCCACATAAGTAACAAAACATAAAAAAAAGGCTAAAAACTTAAAGGAGTTACTATTGGTATGCAAACCAACAAGATTCCTCCCACTATGCACCCAAATTCGAAATTCTTCATAAAACCCAAGTTTATTGCACTTTATTCAAAAGAAATAAACTAGAAAATGATAATATGGGAAGTGGACGTCCAAGCCCATCATGGGTCTTCAAGTTGGATGAGATAAGTAACCATTTTGTCCTCCACTCCATCAAGACTTGAACTTGGGCTTGTTTCCATCAAGGTTGACACTATTTGGTTTAGAACTTCTTGGTCTTTCTTGGCTCTTGCTCTTGTCTTAGACCCACCAAGTCCTTTTAGTGCTCCTTGGTCCATGCTCCTTATTGGGCTCATATCATTCTTGATGACAAGTTGACTTGCCCCCCTTGGCTCATATCATCCCCTCCTTCTTTGAGTGAATTCGACCTCGAATTGAAACAATCTTCATCACCAAAATTAGATATGGGTGGTCCATCTAAAGTATTCCTCACAATAACATTGGGTGCTTCAGACTTAAGTTCAAAATATATTTCAATAGGAGGTAAAGCAAGAGTGGGTGATTGGTTGAGCATTTGGGAATCCATGCAAGTTTCCAAACCATGGGGTACTTCCTTTTGGATGAGCTCTTCAATTACATCGGTTGTCTTGCGAGCTTCCATTGGAGGAACATCTTCAATTTCCTTCAAAAGAGAATCAACACAAGTAGGCAAAGAGTTAGGAAAAACATCAAAACATGCATTTACTTTTTCCTCCTCACTTTTTGTTTTGCTATCATCTTTTTCTTGTCTCTCACTCTTTTCCATACTCTCATTTTTTTCACATTTTTTTCTTGATTCTTTTTCACATTTTCATCACTCTTCTTTTCAAATTTTTTTTCACTCTTTTTTTCATTTTCTCTCAAATTAGGAGAGACTTCCATAGGTTTCTTTCCATCAGCACTTGCCACGCCCTCCTTAGAGGTTGAAGTGTTGCCCTCATTCGTTAATTTGTTGTGAAGAAATCTATGGCAATGGTATGGAGCATATCTTCTCCTCATTATTTTTCTCATCTCAACCCAAGTCTCAATAGGCTCCGCCCCACATCGTCTTCTCTCTTTTTGAAATTGATCCCACCAAACAAGTGCATAGTCCTTAAATTGAAGAGATGCTAACTTCATTTTCTTTTTCTCGTTGTAATTATTGCAATTGAACACATGCTCTATCTTCATCTCCCATTCCAAATAGACTTCGGGATCATTCTTCCCATGAAAGGTAGGAACTTGGATCTTGACCCTTTCAATTCTATCTTCTCGGTTTTGAAGGATGGCAAGTTGTCTATCATAATTTGCACTCATTTGCTCCATTTGCCTTTGAAGGTTTTGTATTTGAGTAGTCATTCTAGCATAAAGAGTTGAAGACCTTGGAGAAAATGATGGACTATCTTCATGGGCTGCCATCACTTGAACACACAATATCAAAAGATAACAAGAAATTATAAAATTCCTCACTACACTCCCTCACTTGTGCACACAAAGGTATTTCACTCAATTGGCTTTTTCCACACAAGATGTAATTTTCACTCTTGCCTTTTTCCACTCAATTGTTCTCTCTTAGGCCTTAGAGGAGTCAAACACAATCCACACAAAAATCCAAAAATCAAGTAACAAAAATCACAAAACTTATCAAAAAACAGGGGAATAAAATGAAAGGCTAGAAAAGTAAAGCTATGGGAAATAAGAACAAAGGAAGAAGGGAAATATTTTTTTTCAAGAACACAAATTGCTCAAATAGACTTTTCTCTTCTCTTCTCTTCTCTTCTCTTCTCTTCTCTTCTCTTCTCTTTTTTTCCCAAGATTTCATGCACACTTTTTTTTTCCTTATAATTTGTATAATTTTTTTTTCCAAACTTTGAAGAAGTGAATCACACTTGCAATTTTTTTTTTTGAGCAAGAACAACAACCACGAAATTTTCCCTTCACAAATAGAATCAAAGTGTAATTTTTTTTTTGATAGTTTGTTGGTTTAAAAGAAGAAAAGAAGATAGGTAGAATATGAAGAACAAAACTCAGAAATTCAACCAAAGCCTAAGCTTTGATACCACTTGATGACAACCAAATGGTGAGGTTGCCTTGTTGAAGATCTATTTGGTTGAATTCTTAACAAGTTAATGCGAAACCAATTTTTGGAACCAAAATAAGAAGAAGAAAATATGAAAATGGTGAAGATTAGAGATGGTATGGCGCCACAAACTAGAGAGTTTGATAAGCCTATGAAGTTCGCCACAAGAATCTTGGATTCTTGATAAGAACAATAGTTGGCTCAACCAAGAACCAAAGAGAGACAATTCTCTCACAAATGGATTTCAATCCAAATTCAACATCCAAGTTGTTTATTCATGTGTTTAGGCATGTTACATATAGGGGTGTGGCTGCCAACATTTGGCTTCACCCTTTGTCTTCCCAATGATTCCATAACCCCCACATAACTAGCCTATTCATGACTTACTAAACTCACACATAACTCAACCACTTAATAGTGACTTATTACCCTCTCTCTATCATTATGTAGCAGCCACACTTATTTCTCAAATTAAAAGTGTAACTCCCACATAAGTAACAAAACATAAAAAAAAGGCTAAAAACTTAAAGGAGTTACTATTGGTATGCAAACCAACAAGATTCCTCCCACTATGCACCCAAATTCGAAATTCTTCATAAAACCCAAGTTTATTGCACTTTATTCAAAAGAAATAAACTAGAAAATGATAATATGGGAAGTGGACGTCCAAGCCCATCATGGGTCTTCAAGTTGGATGAGATAAGTAACCATTTTGTCCTCCACTCCATCAAGACTTGAACTTGGGCTTGTTTCCATCAAGGTTGACACTATTTGGTTTAGAACTTCTTGGTCTTTCTTGGCTCTTGCTCTTGTCTTAGACCCACCAAGTCCTTTTAGTGCTCCTTGGTCCATGCTCCTTATTGGGCTCATATCATTCTTGATGACAAGTTGACTTGCCCCCCCTTGGCTCATATCATCCCCTCCTTCTTTGAGTGAATTCGACCTCGAATTGAAACAATCTTCATCACCAAAATTAGATATGGGTGGTCCATCTAAAGTATTCCTCACAATAACATTGGGTGCTTCAGACTTAAGTTCAAAATATATTTCAATAGGAGGTAAAGCAAGAGTGGGTGATTGGTTGAGCATTTGGGAATCCATGCAAGTTTCCAAACCATGGGGTACTTCCTTTTGGATGAGCTCTTCAATTACATCGGTTGTCTTGCGAGCTTCCATTGGAGGAACATCTTCAATTTCCTTCAAAAGAGAATCAACACAAGTAGGCAAAGAGTTAGGAAAAACATCAAAACATGCATTTACTTTTTCCTCCTCACTTTTTGTTTTGCTATCATCTTTTTCTTGTCTCTCACTCTTTTCCATACTCTCATTTTTTTCACATTTTTTTCTTGATTCTTTTTCACATTTTCATCACTCTTCTTTTCAAATTTTTTTTCACTCTTTTTTCATTTTCTCTCAAATTAGGAGAGACTTCCATAGGTTTCTTTCCATCAGCACTTGCCACGCCCTCCTTAGAGGTTGAAGTGTTGCCCTCATTCGTTAATTTGTTGTGAAGAAATCTATGGCAATGGTATGGAGCATATCTTCTCCTCATTATTTTTCTCATCTCAACCCAAGTCTCAATAGGCTCCGCCCCACATCGTCTTCTCTCTTTTTGAAATTGATCCCACCAAACAAGTGCATAGTCCTTAAATTGAAGAGATGCTAACTTCATTTTCTTTTTCTCGTTGTAATTATTGCAATTGAACACATGCTCTATCTTCATCTCCCATTCCAAATAGACTTCGGGATCATTCTTCCCATGAAAGGTAGGAACTTGGATCTTGACCCTTTCAATTCTATCTTCTCGGTTTTGAAGGATGGCAAGTTGTCTATCATAATTTGCACTCATTTGCTCCATTTGCCTTTGAAGGTTTTGTATTTGAGTAGTCATTCTAGCATAAAGAGTTGAAGACCTTGGAGAAAATGATGGACTATCTTCATGGGCTGCCATCACTTGAACACACAATATCAAAAGATAACAAGAAATTATAAAATTCCTCACTACACTCCCTCACTTGTGCACACAAAGGTATTTCACTCAATTGGCTTTTTCCACACAAGATGTAATTTTCACTCTTGCCTTTTTCCACTCAATTGTTCTCTCTTAGGCCTTAGAGGAGTCAAACACAATCCACACAAAAATCCAAAAATCAAGTAACAAAAATCACAAAACTTATCAAAAAACAGGGGAATAAAATGAAAGGCTAGAAAAGTAAAGCTATGGGAAATAAGAACAAAGGAAGAAGGGAAATATTTTTTTTCAAGAACACAAATTGCTCAAATAGACTTTTCTCTTCTCTTCTCTTCTCTTCTCTTCTCTTTTTTTTCCCAAGATTTCATGCACACTTTTTTTTTCCTTATAATTTGTATAATTTTTTTTTTCCAAACTTTGAAGAAGAGAATCACACTTGCAATTTTTTTTTTTGAGCAAGAACAACAACCACGAAATTTTCCCTTCACAAATAGAATCAAAGTGTAATTTTTTTTTTGATAGTTCGTTGGTTTAAAAGAAGAAAAGAAGATAGGTAGAATATGAAGAACAAAACTCAGAAATTCAACCAAAGCCTAAGCTTTGATACCACTTGATGACAACCAAATGGTGAGGTTGCCTTGTTGAAGATCTATTTGGTTGAATTCTTAACAAGTTAATGCGAAACCAATTTTTGGAACCAAAATAAGAAGAAGAAAATATGAAAATGGTGAAGATTAGAGATGGTATGGCGCCACAAACTAGAGAGTTTGATAAGCCTATGAAGTTCGCCACAAGAATCTTGGATTCTTGATAAGAACAATAGTTGGCTCAACCAAGAACCAAAGAGAGACAATTCTCTCACAAATGGATTTCAATCCAAATTCAACATCCAAGTTGTTTATTCATGTGTTTAGGCATGTTACATATAGGGGTGTGGCTGCCAACATTTGGCTTCACCCTTTGTCTTCCCAATGATTCCATAACCCCCACATAACTAGCCTATTCATGACTTACTAAACTCACACATAACTCAACCACTTAATAGTGACTTATTACCCTCTCTCTATCATTATGTAGCAGCCACACTTATTTCTCAAATTAAAAGTGTAACTCCCACATAAGTAACAAAACATAAAAAAAAGGCTAAAAACTTAAAGGAGTTACTATTGGTATGCAAACCAACAAGATTCCTCCCACTATGCACCCAAATTCGAAATTCTTCATAAAACCCAAGTTTATTGCACTTTATTCAAAAGAAATAAACTAGAAAATGATAATATGGGAAGTGGACGTCCAAGCCCATCATGGGTCTTCAAGTTGGATGAGATAAGTAACCATTTTGTCCTCCACTCCATCAAGACTTGAACTTGGGCTTGTTTCCATCAAGGTTGACACTATTTGGTTTAGAACTTCTTGGTCTTTCTTGGCTCTTGCTCTTGTCTTAGACCCACCAAGTCCTTTTAGTGCTCCTTGGTCCATGCTCCTTATTGGGCTCATATCATTCTTGATGACAAGTTGACTTGCCCCCCCTTGGCTCATATCAATTTCAATCCAAAATAATATCCAAATTATCATTCATGTGTTTAGGGGTGTAATACATATAGAGTGTGGCTGCCAACTTTGGCTCACACCTTGTGATAGGAACATGGATTGCTTGAGCATGTGGAAAGAAGCATATTCAGATTATTATATTTTTTTAATTTTTATTTATAATTTTCGTATTATTTTTGGGCTGAATTTTAATATGACCTTTTGTATTCTCCTAGCCTCACTAAATGCTTCCTAGTAGTGCTCTTAGTCATAATAATGGCTAGTGGGAATTTATTATCATGTTTATGCATAAATGTTAATGTAAATGCATTTATCAATTAATGTGGCAAATGCATGGTAGTGGGAGGTAGTGAATGTTTTTAGTGTCATTTAGTTGGTGAGTTATGTGAGTTATTAGGTGTAGGTTATGGAATATTGAGAGACAAGGCAACCCAACAGTGGGCAGCCATCCTTGTATATGTATCATTGCAATACCACATGAAATGATAACTTTGAGTTCATTTTGGATTGATTCCAATTGTGAGAGTGTTTTCTCTCTTGGGTTCTTCATTGAGCCATCTTGTTCTTATCAAGAATCCATGATTCTTGTGGCGAACTTCACAGGCTTATCAAACTCTCTAGTTTGTGGCGCCATACCATCTCTAATCTTCACCATTTTCATATTTTCTTCCTTTTATGATACAACTCAATTCTGACTTGGATTTGTAATTGGTAAAATTCAACCAAAAAGATAATCAAAGGCAACCTCATCATTTGGTTGTATGAAGATCAAATATACTTGAAAGGAGAGAGTGAGAGAAGAAGAATGAGTGAGAAGAAAATAAAAGAAGAGGGTTCGGTGGATGAGGAAAAAGAAGAAGAGAAAAAAGAACGCCAGGAGGAAAAAGAAGAATTAAAGAAAAAAGAAACCCATGAGAGAGAAGAAGAAGAAAAAGAGAAAAATGAGAGATATCTCGTGAAAAAAAAGAATTATGAGAGAAAAAGGGATGGAAGAGCTCATTATCAAGCAAACGGTGGAAAGCACAAAAGCAAAATTTTATTAGATAATCCACTGACTTTTAATGCAGGTTTGGATTTGAGGACCAATCACTTTCAAGAAGAGGGGAATGATAGGAACATGGATGGCTTGAGCATGTGGAAAGAAACATATTCAGATTATTATATTTTTATAATTTTTATTTATAATTTTCGTATTATTTTTGGGCTGAATTTTAAGATGACCTTTTGTATTCTCGTAGCCTCACAAAATGCTTCCTAGTAGTGCTCTTAGTCATAATAATGGCTAGTGGGAATTTATTATCATGTTTATGCATAAATGTTAATGTAAATGCATTTATCAATTAATGTGGTAAATGCATGGTAGTGGGAGTTAGTGAATGTTTTTAGTGTCATTTAGTTGGTGAGTTATGTGAGTTATTAGGTGTAGGTTATGGAATATTGAGAGACAAGGCAACCCAACAGTGGGCAGCCATCCTTGTATATGTATCATTGCAATACCACATGAAATGACAACTTTGAGTTCATTTTGGATTGATTCCAATTGTGAGAGTGTTTTCTCTCTTGGGTTCTTCATTGAGCCAACCCTTGTTCTTATCAAGAATCCAAGATTCTTGTGGCGAACCTCACATTGGCTTATCAAATCCCCTTGGATTTGTGGCGCCTACCTCCCATTTCTCATCTTATCCAATTTTGTATTTCATCTTCTTCTATAATTTTGCTTGGTCATTCAAGGATAGATCCGAAAATATGTATGTTCCTTGTTAGGATCATATCATTTGGTATCTAGAGCCATCCTTCCTAGAGTGACCTTTGATTTTATTTTTCAATTTTTCCAGAAGTTTGAATTTTTGTTAGTGGGTTCTTCATGGAGTCACTAATGAAGAAAAATGATGCCAAGAAAATGGAGAATCTTTTCTATTCTAGATGCTATGTGAAGGACAAGATATGTAGCTTGGTCATTGATAGAAAGGGTTACATCAACCTAGCTAGTACCACCATGGTGCAAAAGTTGGGACTTCCTCTTCTAGAGCATCCACAACCGTATGTCATTTGGAGCATCCCGGAGTTTAGTGATTTTGGTGACGTGATGGTGAACAAACAAGTACGAGTGCCATTCCGGATTGGGAGATATGAAGATGACGTTTTATGTGATGTGGTGCCCATGGAAACGAAGCACTTGTTACTTGGGCGTCCTTGGAGGATTGAACGACAAGCGAGATATGATGCCAACAACAACAAGTACTCATTTGTATTTAATAATCGCAAAATTACTCTTGTACCATTGTCACCAAAACAAGTGTATGAAGATCAAATGTACTTGAAAGGAGAAGCAAAGAAAAACGAAACTCATGAGAGAAAGACTGAGGAAATGGAGAGCGGTGAAAAAGAAGAAGAGAAAAAAGAAAGCCATGAGGAAAAAGAAGAATTAAAGAAAAAAGAAACCTATGAGAGAGAAGAAGAGGAGAACCATGAGATAAAAGATGAAGAAAAAGAGAACAATGAGAGATATCTCGTGAAAAAAAAGAATTATGAGAGAAAAAAGGATGGAAAAGCCAATTATCAAGCAAATGGTGGAAAGCACAAAAGAAAATTTTTATTAGATAATCCACTAACTTATAATGCAGGTTTGGATTTGAGGACAAATCACTTTCAAGAAGAGGGGAATGATAGGAACATGGATGGCTTGAGCATGTGGAAAGAAGCATATTCAGATTATTATATTTTTTTAATTTTTATTTATAATTTTCGTATTATTTTTGGGCTGAATTTTAATATGACCTTTTGTATTCTCCTAGCCTCACTAAATGCTTCCTAGTAGTGCTCTTAGTCATAATAATGGCTAGTGGGAATTTATTATCATGTTTATGCATAAATGTTAATGTAAATGCATTTATCAATTAATGTGGCAAATGCATGGTAGTGGGAGTTAGTGAATGTTTTTAGTGTCATTTAGTTGGTGAGTTATGTGAGTTATTAGGTGTAGGTTATGGAATATTGAGAGACAAGGCAACCCAAAAGTGGGCAGCCATCCTTGTATATGTATCATTGCAATACCACATGAAATGATAACTTTGATGTTCAATTTGGTTTTTACCAATTGTGAGAGTGTTTCTCTCTTGGGTTCTTCATTGAGCCAACCCTTGTTCTTATCAAGAATCCAAGATTCTTGTGGCGAACCTCACATTGGCTTATCAAATCCCCTTGGATTTGTGGCGCCTACCTCCCATTTCTCATCTTATCCAATTTTGTATTTCATCTTCTTCTATAATTTTTGTTGTCACTCAAGGATAGATCCGAAAATATATATGTTCCTTGTTAGGATCATATCACCTTGCCTTTTCAAGATTCCATAATCCCCTCACTAACTAAGCTTAAATCATGCCACTAAATGGTGAGTTAATTTTATCTCTCCACCATTATGTGGCTGTTACACTGATATGAGCCCAATTTGGAGTATGGTTCAAGAAGCTAGCCAAGGACTTGGTGGGCCAATGACAAATATTACAACCAAGAAAGCCCAACAAGTGTTAAATCAAACTATGGTTCTCATCATGGAAGCAAGCCCAAATGCAAGATTGGGTGGAATGAAGCCCAAATTATTAACTTACATTATCCAACTAAAGGATCCATGACAAGAGGGGCGTGCAACATGAAGGAGTCTAATTTTAGTTGTTTATTTTAATTCAATAAGTGTAAATGGGTTTTATGAGTGAGCCCAATTACTAAGTGATGTTTTTGGGGCAGCCCACTTGTAACCCATGTTAGAAAACGAATTTGTATGTGTCTTAGTGGGAGGAATCTTTAGCTTGCATGCTATAAGAACTCCTAAATTAGTGTGTTGGTATTTTGAATAAATTATGGGAGATTACACTTTTAATATGAGAAACAAGTGTAATCATCACATAATTAGGGAGGAAATCTGTTGCAATAAATTGTATTGATTATGAGAGGATTACACTTTTAATTTGAGAAACAAGTGTGATCCCACATAATCAAGGAGGGAATCTTTGGGCATTAAATTGTATTGATTATGGGAGGATTGATCTTAGGCCATTCCTCTATATGTAAGACGCCCCCAACACATGAATGACAATTTTGGATATTATTTTGGATTGAAATCCTTTTGTGAGAATTTTGTTCTCCTTGGTTCTTGGTTGAGCCATCTTGCTCTTATCAAGAATCCACGATTCTTGTGGCGAACTTCCTTGGCTTATCAAACAACATTGTTTGTGGCGCCTCCATACCATCTCCATTCTCCATCCATTTGTTTCTTTTCTTCCCTTTATTTTAATCTCAAAACTGTTCCGCAAATTAATTGTTAAAATTCAACCAAAAAAGATCATCAAAGGCAACCTCACCATTTGGTTGTCATCAAGTGGTATCAAAGCTTAGGCTTTGGTTGAATTTTCTGAGTTTTTTGTTCTTCATCTTCTACCTTTTGTTTTTCTTTTCTCCTTTTAAACCCAAAAACTATCCCAAAAAAAATTACACTTGATTCTATTTGTGAAGGGAAAATTTCGTGGTTGTTGTTCTTGCTCAAAAAAAAAAAAGGGTTTGCAAGTGTGATCCTCTTCTCAAAAGTTTGAAAAAAAAAAGGATTGCACAAATTATAACAAAAAAAAAGTGTGCATGAAATCTTGAAAAAAAAAAAGGAAGAGAAAAGTATATTTGAGCAATTTGTGTTCTTAAAAAAAAAATCCCTTCTTCCTTTGTTCTTATTTCCAAGGCTTTAATTTTCTAGCCTTCCTTTTGTTTCCTTTGTTTTGATAAGTTTTGTGATTTTTGTTACTTGATTTTTAGATTTTTGTGTGGATTGTGTTTGACTCTTCTAAGGGCCTAAAAGAGAACAATTGAGTGGAAAAAGGCAAGAGTGTTCAAAATACATTTTTGTGTGGAAAAAGCCAAAAGAGTGAGAAAAAAAATCCATTGTGTGAACTAGTGAGGGAGTGTAGTGAGGAAACACAATATCTCTTCTACTCAAATCATGGCCAACAATGAGGATAGTCCACCATTATCTCCAAGGTCAACCACTCTTCAAGCTAGGATGGCCAATCAAGTCCAAGCTCTTCAAAGGTAATTGGAGCAAATGCAAGCCAATTATGATCGACAACTTGCTCTCACCTACATCGTGACGATTCAAGTGACTATGAAAGTGAAAGAGTAAGGCCTAGAGGAGGACGACATAGAGGAGGAGAACATAGGGTAGAGAGACGTGAAAGAGGACTTGAAGGGGTCAAAATCAAAGTTCCTCCCTTTATTGGGAAGAATGATCCGGAGGCTTACTTGGAGTGGGAGCTAAAAATAGAACAAGTCTTTGATTGTAATTCATACAATGAAAGCAAGAAGGTGAAAGTAGCCGCCCTCGAGTTCAAGGAATATGCCCTTGTGTGGTGGGACCAATTACAAAAAGAAAGGAGAAGACATGGAAGAGAGCCCATAGACACTTGGGAGGAGATGAAATTTGTCATGAGGGAGAGATATGTCCCAAATCATTAGCAAAGGGACATTCACAACAAGTTACAAAGGCTTACCCAAGGGACCAAAAGCGTTGATGAATATTTCAAGGAGATGGAGTTGGCCTTACTTAGGTCAAATTTTAAAGAAGATAGGAGAGCTACCATGGCAAGGTTCTTACATGGTTTGAATCAAGATATTCAAGACATAGTGGAGTTGCAAAATTATGTGGAGCTTGAAGATTTGGTTCAACAAGTGATTAAGGTGGAGCAACAAATTAAGAGGAGGAAGTTCAAATATTCTTCTTCTTCATCTTCCAAATTTCCATCCTCAAATTGGAAGGAAGATTCAAAGAAGGAGGGTGCACCATTTTCTAAAGAGGCCGTGAGCACCCCTCAAGGAAAGAAGCCAATGGAAACAAGTTCTAGGAACCGTGATGTGAAGTGTTTCAAATGCTTAGGCCATGGGCATATTGCATCCCAATGCCCAACAAAGAGGACAATGGTGGCAAGAAATGGTGAAGTGGTCTCACAAAGCGAAGCTTCAAGTGAGGAGGAGAGTGAAAAAGGAGAAGAAATTCCGGAGGGAGACTTATTCATGGTAAGAAGGCTTTTGGGAAGTCAAGTGAAGGATCATGAAGCAAGCCAAAGGGAGAATATCTTTCATTCTAGATGTCTAATTCAATGAAAGTTATGTTCTCTAATCATTTATGGTGGGAGTTGTGCCAATGTTGTAAGCACTAGATTGGTGTCCAAATTGAATCTTGTTACTAAGGCACATCCAAGGCCATATAGGCTTCAATGGCTAAGTGAGGTTGGGGAAACGGTGGTGAACAAACAAGCAGAGGTCCCATTCTCAATTGGAAAGTATGAAGATTGTGTACTTTATGATGTGGTGCCTATGGAGGCAAGCCATATGTTGTTGGGAAGGCCTTGGCAATATGACAAAAAGGCCATCCATGATGGGTTCTCAAATAAGTTCACCTTCATGCATCAAGACCGAAAGGTCATTCTTTCTCATTTATCTCCAAAGCAAGTTAGTGAGGATCAAATAAGAATGAGAGAAAAAAGAGAGCAAGAGAGAAAAGAAAAGGAGAGTGAGAAAAAGAAAGAAAAGGAGAGTGAGAAAAGGAAAGAAAAGGAGAGTGAAAAAAGGATTGAAAAAGAGAGTGAGAAAAAGATTGAAGAAAAAGGTGAGAAAACAATTGAAAAAAAGAGTGATCAAGAGAAAAATAATGAGGAAAATATTGTGAAAATTAGTGAAAAGAAAGAGAGTTGTTTGGCAACAAAAAGTGAAGAGAAGGAGGCTTTGGTTTCAAGGCAACCCCAATTCATTTTTTATTGCAACAATTTTTATTTAATTGCTAATGCTTCTAAGGATCTTTCTTTGTCTAGTGGTGTTGTAACTTTTTTGCAGAAATTTGGTAATTTCATCCCAAAGGAATCACCCTATGGCAATGTCATTGTGAAGAACACTCTGGATGCACCCAAAATGACTAATTCTGGTGATGAAGACTTCAATTCGAGGTCGAATTCACTCAAAGAAGGAGGGGATGATATGAGCCCAATTTGGAATATGGTTCAAGAAGCTAGCCAAGGACTTGGTGGGCCAATGACAAATATTACAACCAAGAAAGCCCAACAAGTGTTAAATCAAACTATGGTTCTCATCATGGAAGCAAGCCCAAATGCAAGATTGGGTGGAATGTAGCCCAAATTATTAACTTACATTATCCAACTAAAGGATCCATGACAAGAGGGGCGTGCAACATGAAAGAGTCTAATTTTAGTTGTTTATTTTAATTCAATAAGTGTAAATGGGTTTTATGAGTGAGCCCAATTACTAAGTGATGTTTTTGGGGCAGCCCACTTGTAACCCATGTTAGAAAACGAATTTGTATGTGTCTTAGTGGGAGGAATCTTTAGCTTGCATGCTATAAGAACTCCTAAATTAGTGTGTTGGTATTTTGAATAAATTATGGGAGATTACACTTTTAATATGAGAAACAAGTGTAATCACCATATAATTAGGGAGGAAATCTGTTGCATTGAATTGTATTGATTATGAGAGGATTACACTTTTAATTTGAGAAACAAGTGTGATCCCACATAATCAGGGAGGGAATCTTTGGGCATTAAATTGTATTGATTATGGGAGGATTGATCTTAGGCCATTCCTCTATATGTAAGACGCCCCCCAACACATGAATGACAATTTTGGATATTATTTTGGATTGAAATCCTTTTGTGAGAATTTTGTTCTCCTTGGTTCTTGGTTGAGACATCTTGTTCTTATCAAGAATCCACGATTCTTGTGGCGAACTTGCTTGGCTTATCAAACAACCTTGTTTGTAGCGCCTCCATACCATCTCCATTCTCCATCCATTTGTTTCTTTTCTTCCCTTTATTTTAATCTCAAAATTGTTCCTCAAATTAATTGTTAAAATTCAACCAAAAAAGATCATCAAAGGCAACCTCACCATTTGGTTGTCATCATACACATAAATCCCTTTTTTTACTCCCCTAATTATGTGGTGGTTACACTTGTTTCTCAAATTAAAAGTTTAACCCCCCATAATTTATTCAAAATACCCACACACTAATTTAGGAGTTCTTATAGCATGCAAGCTAAAGATTCCTCCCACTAAGATACTCACAAATTCGAATTTCTTCATAAAACCCAAGTTTATTGTACTTTATTTAATAAAAATAAACTAGAAAATGATAATATGGGAAGTGGACGTCCGAGCCTGATGGCAACCAAATAGTGAGGTTGCCTTGTTGAAGATCTATTTGGTAGAATTCTTAACAAGTTAATGCGAAACCAATTTTTGGAACCAAAATAGGAAGAAGAAAATATGAAAATGGTGAAGATTAGAGATGGTATGGCGCCACAAACTAGAGAGTTTGATAAGCCTATGAAGTTCGCCATAAGAATCTTGGATTCTTGATAAGAACAATAGTTGGCTCAACCAAGAACCAAAGAGAGACAATTCCCTCACAAATGGATTTAATCCAAATTCAACATCCAAGTTACCATTTCATGTGTTTAGGCATGTTACATATAGGGGTGTGGCTGCCAACATTTGGCTTCACCCTTTGTCTTCCCAATGATTCCATAACCCCCACATAACTAGCCTATTCATGACTTACTAAATTCACACTAAACTCAACCACTTAATAGTGACTTATTACCCTCTCTCTATCATTATGTAGCAGTCACACTTATTTCTCAAATTAAAAGTGTAACTCCCACATAATTAACAAAACATAAAAAGTCTAAAAACTTAAAAGAGTTACTATTGGTATGCAAACCAACAAGATTCCTCCCACTATGCACCCAAATTCGAAATTCTTCATAAAACCCAAGTTTATTGCACTTTATTTACTTGCAATAAACTAGAAAATGATAATATGGGAAGTGGACGTCCAAGCCCATCATGGGTCTTCAAGTTGGATGAGATAAGTAACCATTTTGTCCTCCACTCCATCAAGACTTGAACTTGGGCTTGTTTCCGTCAAGGTTGACACTATTTGGTTTAGAACTTCTTGGGCTTTCTTGTTTCTTGCTCTTGTCTTAGACCCACCAAGTCCTTTAAGTGCTCCTTGGTTCATGCTCCTTATTGGGCTCATATCATTCTTGATGACAAGTTGACTTGCCCCCCCTTGTCTCATATCATCCCCTCCTTCTTTGAGTGAATGACCTCGAATTGAAACAATCTTCATCACCAAAATTAGATATTGGTGGTCCATCTAAAGTATTCCTCACAATCACATTGGGTGCTTTAAACTTAAGTTCAAAATATATCTCAATAGGAGGTAAAGCAAGAGTGGGTGATTTGTTGAGCATTTTGGAAATCATACAAGTTTCCAAACCATGGGGTCCTCTGAATAAGCTTTCCAACAACGTATCATATGCCTTAATTGGGCTTAAGATGAGTAAGTTAGGCCCATTAAGTGAAGGAACTTCATGGACTGCACACTGATCCGCGCCATAGAACTCGGGACCCAATTTAGTCTTGATTTTGGCCTAATTTGACAATTCTTGTGAATCCTGAAAATTGTAGGTCTCTTCCTTATCTTTCTAGGGACAACAAGCTCACCAAAATCTGATATCTGTAGCTCTAGTTATGCTCTGCGCAAGGCAACAAGGTCCGGATGAGTAAAAAATCTGAAAATTAACAATGTTTATCAATTAAGCCCAATTAATCCCAATTATGTAAAAGCAAAACAATGATTGTAAAAGTTGTCTAATTTTCGTCTATCTCTGGCTTGTGCAGCAGTAAACTGCTATTTATTCTTATTAATCCTGACCTAACCCTAGACCAAATTAAGGGCCTCTGAATAAGCTATCCAACAAGGTTTCATATGCCTTAATTGGGCTTATGATGAGTAAGTTAGTCCCATTTCAGTGAAGGAACAGCATGGACTGCGCACTGATTCGCGCCAGATAAATCGGGACCCAATTTAACCTTGATTTTGGCCTAATTTGACAATCGTTTGTGAATCCTGCAATTGTAGGTCTCTTCATTATCTTTCTAGGGACAGCAAGATCACCAAAATCCGATATATGTGGCTCTATTTATGCTTACGGAAGGCAACAAGGTCAGGATGAGTGAAAAATCCGAAGATTAACAATGTTTAGCAATTAAGCCAAAATAAGCCCCACAATGTTAAAGCAAAAACAATAATTGTAAAAGTTTCTAATTTCCGTCTCTCTCTGGCTTGTCGGGCTGTAAACTGTTATTTATGCTTATTAATCTTGACCTAACCCTAGACTAAATTAAGGGCATCTGAATTATCTTTCCAACAAGGTATCATATGCCTTAATAGGGCTTAAGATGCGTAAGTTAGGCGTATTTAAGTGAAGGAACATCATGGACTGCACACTGATCCGCGTCAGAGAACTCGGGACCCAATTTAGCCTTGATTTTTGCCTAATTTGACAATTCTTGTGAAACCTGAAATTGTAGGTTTCTTCCTTATCTTTATAGCGACGGCAAGGTCCCCAAAATCCGATATCTGTAGCTCTAGTTATGCTCTGCGCAAGGCAACAAGGTCAGGATGAGTGACAAAATCTGAAAATTAACAATGTTTAGCAATTAATCCCAATTAAGCCCATTAATGAAAAAGCAAAAACAATGATTGTAAAAGTTGTCTAATTTTCGTCTATCTCTGGCTTGTGCGGCTGTAATCTGCTATTTATGCATATTAATCCTGAACTAACCCTAGACCAAATTATGGGCCTCTGAATAAGCTTTCCAACAAGGTATCATATGCCTTAATTGGCCTTAAGATGAGTAAGTTAGGCCCATTTAAGTGAAGGAACTTCATGGACATCGCACTGATCCGCACCAGAGAACTCGGGACCCAATTTAGCCTTGATTTTGGCCTAACTTGACAATCGCTTGTGATACCTGAAATGGTAGGTCACTTCCTTACCTTTCTAGGGACAGCAAGATCACCAAAACCCGATATCTGTAGCTCTAGTTATGCTCTGCGCAAGGTAACAAGGTCAGGATGAGTGACAAATCCGAAAATTAACAATGTTTAGCAGTTAAGCCCAAATAAGCACAATAATCTAAAAGCAATAACAATGATTGTAAAAATTGTCTAATTTTCGTCTCTCTCTGACTTATGCGGCTGTAAACTGCTATTTATGCTTATTAATCCAGACCAAACCCTAGACCAAATTAAGGGCATCTGAATAAGATTTCCAACAAGGTATCAGCTGCCTTAATTGGTCTTAAGATGAGTAAGTTAGGCGTATTTAAGTGAAGGAACATCATGGACTGCACACTGATCCTCGCCAGAGAACTCGGGACCCTATTTAGCCTTGATTTTGGCCTAATTTGACAATTATTTTGATACCTGAAATTGTAGGTCTCTTCCTTATCTTTCTAGGGACAACAAGATCACCAAAATCCGATATATGTAGCTCTAGTTATGCTCTGCACAAAGCAACAAGGTCAGGATGAGTGAAAAATCCGAAAATTAACAATGTTTAGCAATTAAGCCCAATAATGTAAAAGCAAAAACAATGATTGCAAAAGTTGTCTAATTTCAGTCTCTCTCTGGCTTGTACGGCTATAAACAGCGATTTATGCTTATTAATCCTGACCTAACCCTAGACCAAATTAAGGGCCTCTGAACAAGCTTTCCAGCAAGGTATCATATGTCTTAATTGGGAGTAGGATGAGTAAGTTAGGCCCATTTAAGTGAGGGAACATCATGGATTGCACACTGATCCGCGCCAGAGTACCCGGGACCCAATTTAGCCTTAATTTTGGCCTATTTTGACAATTCTTGTGAGACTTGAAATTGAAGGTGTCTTCCTTATCTTTCTAGGGACAGCAAGATCACCAAAATCCGATATATGTAGCTCTAGTTATGCTATGAGCAAGGCAACAAGATCAGGATGAGTGAAAAATCCGAAAATTAACAATGTTTAGCAATTAAGCCCAATAATGTAAAAGCAAAATCAACAATTGTCAAAGTTGTTTAATTTTAGACTCTCATTGGCTTGTGCGATTGTAAACTTCTATTTATGCTTATTAATCCTGACCTAACCCTAAACCAAATTAAGGGCCTCTGAATAAGCTTTCCAACAAGGTATCATATGCCTTAATTGGGCTTAAGATGAGTAAGTTAGGACCATTTAAGTGAAGGAACATCATGGTCTGCGCACTGATCCGCGCCAGAGTACTCGGGACCAAATTTAGATTTGATTTTGGCCTAATTATACAATTCTTGTGAAACCTGAAATTGTAGGTCACTTCCTTATCTTTCTAGGGACAACAAGATCACCAAAATCCGATACTTGTACCTCTAGTTATGCTTTGCGCATAGCAACGAGGTCAGGATGAATGAAAAATCCGAAAATTAACAATGTTTAGATGTTAAGCCCAATAATGTAAAAGCAAAAACAATGATTGTAAAAGTTGTCTAATTTTCGCCTCTCTGTGGATTGTGCGGCAGTAAACCGCTATTTATGCTTATTAATCCTGACCTAACCCTAGACCCAAATAAGGGCCTCTGAATAAGCTTTCCAGCAAGGTATCATATTCATAATTGGGCTTAGGATGAGTGAGTTAGGCACATTTAAGTGAAGGAACGTCATGGACTGCGGACTGATCCTCGCCAGAGAACTCGGGACCAAATTTAGCCTTGATTTTGTCCTAATTTGGCAATTCTTTTGAAACCTGAAATAGTAGTCTCTTCCTTATCTTTCTAGGGACAACAAGATCACCAAAATCCGATATTTGTAGCTCTGGTTATGCTCTGCGCAAGGCAACAAGGTCAGGATAAGTGAAAAATACGAAAATTAACAATGTTTAGAAAGTAAGCCCAATAATGTAAAAGCAAAAACAATGATTGTAAAAGTTGTCTAATTTCCGTCTATCTCTGGCTTGTGCCGTTGTAAACTGTTATTTATGGTTATTAATCATGACCTAACCCTAGACCAAATTAAGGGCCTCTGAATAAGCTTTCCAATAAGGTATCATATGCCTTAATTGGGCTTAAGATGAGCAATTTAGGAACATTTAAGTGAGGGAACATCGTGGACAACGCACTGATCCGCGCCTGAGAACTCGGCACCCAATTTAGCCTTTATTTTGGCCTAATTTGAAAATCGCTTGTGAATCCTGAAATAGTAGGTCTCTTCCTTATCTTTCTAGGGACAGTAAGATCACCAAAACCCGATATCTGTAGCTCTAGTTATGCTTTGCACAAGATAATAAGGTCAGGATGAGTGAAAAATCCGAAAATTAACAATGTTTAGCAATTCCGCCCAATTAAGCCCAATAATCTAAAAGCAATAACAATGATTGTAAAAGTTGTCTAATTTCCGTCTCCCTCAAGCTTGTGCGGATGTAAACGGCTATTTATGCTTATTAATCCTTACCTAGCACTAGAACAAATTACGGGCATCTGAATAAGCTTTCCAACAAGGTATCATATGCCTTAATTGGGCTTAAGATGAGTAAGTTAGGCGCATTTAAGTAAAGGAACATCATGGACTGTGCACTGATCCTCGCCAGAGAACTCGGGTCCCAATTTAGACTTGATTTTGGCCTAATTTGACAATTCTTTTGAAACCTGAAATTGTAGGTCTCTTCCTTATCTGTCTAGGGACAACAAGATCACCAAAATCCGATATCTGTAGATCTAGTTATTCTCTGCGCAAGGCAACAAGGTCAAGATGAGTGAAAAATCCAAAATTTGACAATGTTTAGCAATTAAGACCAAGTAAGTCCAATAATGTAAAAGCAAATACAATAGTCGTAAAAGTTGTCTAATTTCCGTCTCTCTCTGGGTTGTGCGGCTGTAAACTGCTATTTATGCTTATTAATCTTGACGTAACCTTAAACAAAATTCAGGGTCTCTAAATAAGCTTTCCTACAAGGTATCATATACCTTAATTGGGCTTAAGATGAGTATGCTAGTCCCATTTAAGTGAAGGAACATCATGGACTGCACACTGATCCACACTAGAGAACTCGGGACCCAATTTAGCCTTGATTTTGGCCTAGTTTGACAATTCTTATGAAACCTAAAATTGTAAGTCTCTTCCTTATCTTTCTAGGGACAGCAAGACCACCAAAATCCGATATCTATAGCTCTAGATATGCCCTTCACAAGGTAACAAAGTAAGGATAAGTGAAAACTCCAAAAATTAACAATGTTTAGCAATTAAACCCAATAATGTAAAAGCAAAAACAATGATTGTAAAAGTTGTCTAATTTTCGTCTCTCTCTGGGTTGTGCGACTGAAAACTGCTATTTATGCTTATTAATTCTGACCTAACCCTAGACCAAATTTAGTGCCTCTGAATAAGCTTTCCAACAAGGTATCATATGCCTTAATTGGGCTTAATATGATTAAGTTTGGCCCATTTAAGTGAAGGAACATCAAGGACTGCGCACTGATCCACACCAGAGTACTCGAGACCCAATTTAGCCATGATTTTGGCCTAATTTGACAATTCTTGTGACACCTGAAATTGTAGGTCTCTTCCTTATCTTTCTAGGGACAGCAAGATCACCAAAATCCGATATCTGTCGCTCTAGTTATGCTCTATCAAGGCAACAAGGTCAGGATGAGTGAAAAATCTGAAAATTAACAATGTTTAGCAATTAAGCCCAATAATGTAAAAGCAAAAACAATGATTGTAAAAGTTGTCTAATTTCCGTCTCTCTCTGGGTTGTGCGGCTGTAAACTGCTATTTATGCTTATTAATCCTAACCTAACCCTCGACCAAATTAATGGCCTCTGAATAAGCTTTCCAACAAGGTATCATATGCATTAATTGGGCTTAAGATGAGTAAGTTAGGCCCAATTAAGTGAAGGAACATTATGGACTGCGCGCTGATCCACGCCAGAGAACTCGGGATCCAATTTAGCCGTGATTTTGGCCTAATTTGACAATTCTTGTGACACCTTAAAAGACATAATCAAAACTTAATCCCTTCCTCTTCTTACTACTGATCTACTAGAGAACCTTATTTCAACATCTAACTCCCGCAATTAACACCACAATCAATTCCAACATCTAAATTCTACCATTACCCACAATTAACACCACAATTAATGTCAACATCTAACTTCTACAATTAACACCGTCAATACTACCATAAATTCCTAATTCATGTATCCAATCACAGTCTTAGTTCCTTAGAATGTATTTCACTATTCTAGATTATATCAAAATCACATATTTCAAGTCTTCAAATAAACATCTCAACATTCCTTAAGATAAACTGGAATCAAAAGAACAACACCTGTTAGGATTATCTAACTTAACAAATTTGAATTTTCTAGTAACCTCAATTTACATCAGAAATCATCTTTTCTGCTCATATTCAACTTAGGTGAAATTACTATATAGACTTTCGTTTACTCTTCCCAAACTCATACAATCCATCTTAACTACGATCCTTAATCATTGCCCTAGATTCCATAATGATACTATGCCTCGATCAACATTTGACTTATAGTAATTGTCCTACTCACTGATATTGATATTAAGGGTTCACATCCTACTAGCCACAACTATACCTCAACAAAACTCTCATCACTTTCTTGTCTATCATGCTACTTAGACAAACAAACAAAGTCTACCAGATATCAAATACATACCTTGTATAAGATCCCGGATTGAGAATTCAGCTCGCCTCACGGTAAACACTCTTTCAGTGGCCTGAGGTCTGACCATCTGATGTCCTGCTGTTGGAACTCCTTTTCCAGCTCCACCTCTCTGAACACTGGCTCCTCTATTATCAGCTACCGACTGCTGCATACCAATGTTAGTTATCGTGTTCGGACTCACTATCCAACTTCTAAGCATAGTCAATATCCAATGTGGATTCAACTAGACACGGCCAGTAACAACATCCTAGACCTCACAGTCCGATTAGAATCGAACTGCTCTGATACCACCAAATGAGACACCCCGTTGTGCCCCATTGTATTAATAAATTAGAACCTTATTATTTATTTACTTAATCGTGTGCTTATCGTTGAAAATACGTAAAAATTAAAACTTTATTTAAACAATCATATAACTTCTGCAAATTAAACACACCAAGGTTGTAATATATAATTACACACATGTTTATTTATTACATTACCAAAACACTGTTGAGGGTATCCTCTCAGTAGGATCCCTCACAGGCATATACTTAAACAAAAGTTGTGCTTAGCGGAAAATATAAAACGTCTCACGAGACGCACTGGCCATAGACTAACTAGACCTTAATCACCATGGGTCACGACTCGACCTCCGGCTTTCGGTTCATAGGGAGTTCCATCCAACCCCTCTTCGTTCAACTCAGCCACATAGTCTTCAAGTACGGTCCCATAAAAGATAAAATAAAACATACCGAAAGATACAGGGGATAAGAAACAGTTCTATCATCAAAAGCGGAACAGAATACATAGCACATAATATAATAATAGCCACAGACACGCATCACTCAAAATCAACAATCATCCTCAATTCACTGTATCATCCTCTACCCTCAGCCCCTGCAACTAAGACTTTATACTGATGTGGCCATCTTTACTCCTGTCACATTATTCAGTAGTCCGAAACAGTCCAGTGCCAATAACTTTCGAACGCGTCAACGACTAAGTGAGTGTTAGTCCAAAACGATCCAATACCAAGAATATGCGAACGCGTCAAGGAGTATCAATCCAGAACGGTCCAGTGCCAATAACTTTCGAACGCGTCAACGACTAAGCGAGTGTTAGTCCAAAACAGTCTAGTACCAAGAATATGCGAACGCGTCAAGGAGTATCAATCCAGAACGGTCCAGTGCCAATAACTTTCAAACGCGTCAACGACTAAGCGAGTGTTAGTCCAAAACGGTTCAGTACCAAGAATATGCGAACGCGTCAAGGAGCATCAATCCAGAACGGTCCAGTGCCAAGATTATGCGAACGTGTCAAGAACTAAAAGAATATTACGATAGTCTACCTCGGCATCCACATCCGTAGGGCACTCACCCGTAATCTCTGATATCCCAAAATAGGATATCCTGACCTCGTGTGTTCCACTAACACGGCTGTGAATAACAATACATCTATAAATGAATCTCCCTAAATTACATCAATAACAACCTAGTGCCTCAACCTTCCATCAAAGTATCAACACCTTTTTCCTTATAGATAAAACCACTTAATTAGGCTAGGCACCTCTAAATCACCTTTATTCTCTCACCCAAACAATTATCTCCCGAACAACACATATCCTTACTTAAAATCAGCTAAGCACAATATTAAAAACTAAGCATATCATGCATAACACAATATCAGAAAATAATTCAAATATCTCAATATCATGGACTACGCACTGATCCGTGCCAGAGAACTCGGGACCCAATTTAGCCTCGATTTTGGCCTAATTTGACAATTCTTGTGAAACCTGAAATTATAGGTCTCTTCCTTATCATTCTAGGGACAGTAAAATCACCAAAATCCGATATCAGTAGCTCTAGTTATGCTCTGTGCAAGGTAACAAGGTCAGGATGAATGAAAAATCCAATAATTAACAATGTTTGTAAAAGTTGTCTAATTTACTTATCTCTCTATCTTGTGCGGCTGTAAACTGCTATTTATGCTTCTTAATCCTGACCTAACCCTTGACCAAATTAAGGGCCTCTGAATAAGCTTTCCAACAAGGTATCATATGCCTTAATTGGGCTTAAGATGAGTAAGTTAAGCCCATTTAAGTGAAGGAACATCGTGGACTGCATACTGATCCGCGCCAGAGAACTCGGGACCCAATTTAGCCTTGATTTTAGCCTAATTTGTAAATTCTTGTGACATCTTAAATTGTAGGTCTCTTCCTTATCTTTCTAGGGACAACAAGATCACCAAAATCCGATATCTGTAGCTCTAATTATGCTCTGCGCAAAGCAACAATGTCAGGATGAGTGAAAAATCTGAAAATTAACAACGTTTAGCAATTAAGCCCAATTAAGCCCTATAATGTAAAAGCAAAAACATTGATTGTAAAAGTTGTCTAATTTTCGTCTCTCTCTGGCTTGTGCGACTGTAAACTGCTACATATGCTTATTAATCCTAACCTAACCCTTGACCAAATTAAGGGCCTCTGAATAAGCTTCCCAACAAGGTATCATATGCCTTAATTGGGCTTAAGATGAGTAAGCTAGGCCCATTTCGGGGAAGGAACATCATGGACTCCGCACTGATCCGCGCCTGAGAACTCGGGACCTAATTTAGCCTTGATTTTGGCCTAATTTGACAATTCTTTTGACACCTGAAATTATAGGTCTCTTCCTTATCTTTCTAGGGACAACATGATCCCCAAAATCCGATATCTGTAGCTCTAGTTATGCTCTGCACAAGGCAACAAGGTGAGGATGAGTGAAAAATACGAAAACTAACAATGTTTAGCAATTAAGCCCAATTAAGCCCAATAATGTAAAAGCAAAAACAATGATTGTAAAAGTTATCTAATTTCCGTCTCTCTCTGGGTTGTGCGGCTGTAAACTGCTATTTATGCTTATTAATTATGACCTAACCCTAGACCAAATTAAGGGCCTCTGAATAAGCTTTCCAACAAGATTTCATATGCCTTAATTGGGCTTAAGATGAGTAAGTTAGGCCCATTTAAGTGAAGGAACATCATGGACTGCGCACTGATTCGTGCAAGAGAACTCGGGACCCAATTTAGCCTTGATTTTGGCCTAATTTGACAATTCTTGTAAAACCTGAAATTGTAGGTCTCTTCATTTTCTTTCTAGGGATAGCAAGATCACAAAAATCCGATATATGTAGCTCTAGTTATGCTCTGCACAAGGCTACAAGTGCCGGATGAGTGAAAAATCAGAAAATTATCAATGTTTAGCAATTAAGCCCAATTATGGCCAATAATGTAAAACCAAAAACAATGATTGTAAAAGTTGTATAATTTACGTCTCTCTGTGGCTTGTGCGGCTGTAAATTGCTATTTATGCTTCTTAATCCTAACCTAACCCTAGACCAAATTAAGGGCCTCTGGAGAAGCTTTCCAACAAGGTATCATATGCCTTAATTGGGCTTCAGATGAGTAAGTTAGGCCCATTTAAGTGAAAGAACATCAAGGACTACGTAATTACCCGTGCCAGAGAACTCGGGACCCAATTTAGACTTGATTTTAGCCTAATTTGATAATTCTTGTGACACCTGAAATTGTAGGTCTCTTCCTTATCTTTTTACAGACAACAAGATCACCAAAATCCGATATCTGTAGCTCTAGTTATGCTCTGTGCAAGGCAACAAGGTCAAGATGAGTGAAAAATCTGAAAATTAACAATGTTTAGCAATTAAGCCCAATAATGTAAAAGCAAAAACAATGATTGTAAAAGTTGTCTAATTTTCGTCTCTCTCTGGCTTGTGCGGCCGTAAACTGCTATTTATGCTTATTATTCCTGACCTAACCCTAGACCAAATTTAGGGCCTCTGAATAAGCTTTCCAACAAGGTATCTTATGCCTTAATTGGGCTTAAGATGAGTTAGTTAGGCCCATTTATGTGAAGGAACATCATGGACTGCGCACTGATTCGTGCCAGAGAACTCGAGACCCAATTTAGCCTCGATGTTGGCCTAATTTGACAATTCTTGTGAAACCTGAAATTGTAGGGCTATTCCTTATCTTTCTAGGGATAGCAAGATCACCAAAATCCGATTTCTGTAGCTCTAGTTATGCTCTGCGCAAGGCAACAAGGTCAGGATGAGTAAAAAATCCGAAAATTAACAAGGTTTAACAATTAAGCCCAATAATGTAAAATCAAAAACAATGATTGTAAAAGGTGTCTAATTTTAGTCTCTCTCTGGCTTGTGCGGCTGTAAACTACTATATATGCTTATTAATCCTGACCTATCCCTAGACTATATTAAGGCCTCTGAATAAGCTTTCGAACAAGGTTTCATATGCCTTAATTGGGGTTAAGATGAGTAAGTTAGGCCCATTTAAGTGAAGGAATATCAAGGACTGAGCACTGATTCGCGCCAGAGAAATCGGGACCCAATTTGACTTTGATTTTGGCCTAAATTCACAATTCTGGTGAAAACTGAAATTGTATGTCTCTTCCTTATCTTTCTAGGGACAGCAAGATCACCAAAATCTAATATTTGTATCTCTAGTTATGCTCTGCGCAAGGCTACAAGGGCCGGATGAGTGAAAAATCCGAAAATTAACAATGTTTAGCAATTAAGCCCAATTAAGCCCAATAATGCAAAAGCAAAAACAATGATTGTAAAATATGAGTAATTTCCGTCTCTGTGGCTTGTGCGGCTGTAAACTGCTATTTATGCTGATTAATCCTGACCTAACAATAGACCAAATTAAGTGCCTCTGAATAAGCTTTCCAACAAGGTATCATATGAATTAATTGGGCTTAAGAAAAGTAAGTTAGGCCCATTTAAGTGAAGGGACATCATGGACTACACACTGATCCGCACTAGAGAACTCGGGACCCAATTTAGACTTTATTTTGGCCTAATTTGACAATTCTTGTGACACCTGAAATTGTAGGTCTCTTCATTATCTTTCTAGGGACAGCAAGATCACCAAAATCTGATATATGTAGCTCTAGTTATGCTCTGCGCAAGGCTACTAGAGCCGGATGAGTGAAAAATCCAAAAATTAACAATGTTTAGCAATTAAGCCCAATAATGTAAAAGCAAAAACAATGATTGTAAAATATGTCTAAATTCCGTCTCTCTCTGGCTTGTGCTGCTGTAAACTGCTATTTATGCTTAATAATCCTGACCTAACACTAGACTAAATTAAGGGCCTATGAATAAGCTTTCCAGCAAGGTATCGTATTCCTTAATTGGGTTTAAGATGAGTTAGTTAGGCCCATTTACGTGAAGGAACATCATGGACTGCGCACTGATCCGTGATAGAGAACTCGGGACCCAATTTGCCTTGATTTTGGCCTAATTTGACAATTCTTGTGACACCCAAAATTGTAGGTCTCTTCCTTATCTTTCTAGGGATAGCAAGATCACCAAAATCCGATATCTGTAGCTCTAGTTAAGCTCTGCGCAAGGCAACAAGGTCCAGATGAGTGAAAAATCTGAAAATTAACAATGTTTAGCAATTAAACCCAATTAAGCCCAAAAATGTAAAAGCAAAAACAATGATTGTAAAAGTTGTCTAATTTTTATTCTCCCTCTGGCTTGTGCGGCTGTAAGCTACTATTTATGCTTATTAATCATAACCTAACCCTTGACCAAATTAAGGGCCTCTGAATAAACTTTCCAACAAGGTATCATATGCCTTAATTGGGCTTAAGATGAGTTAGTTAGACCCATTTAAGTGAAGGAACATCATGGACTGCGCACTGATCCGTGCCAGAGAACTCGGGACCCAATTTAGCCTCGATTTTGGCCTAATTTGACAATTCTTGTAACACCTGAAATTGTAGGTCTCTTCCTTATCTTTCTAGGGATAGCAAGATGACCAAAATCCGATATCTGTAGCTCTAGTTATCCTCTGCGTAAGGCAACAAGGTCAGGATGAGTAAAAAATCCGAAAATTAACAAGGTTTAACAATTAAGCCCAATAATGTAAAAGTAAAAACAATGATTGTAAAAGTTGTCTAATTTTCGTCTCTCTCTGGCCTGTGCGGCTGTAAACCACTATTTATGCTTATTAATCATAACCTAACCGTTGACCAAATTAATGGCCTCTGAATAAGCTTTCCAACATGGTATCATATGCCTTAATTGGGCTTAAGATGAGTAAGTTAGGCCCATTTAAGTGAAGGAACATCAAGGACTACGCACTGATTCGCCCCGGAAAAATCGGGATCCAATTTGGCTTTGATTTTGGCCTAATTTCACAATTCCTGTGACATCTGAAATTGTAGGTATCTTCCTTATCTTTCATGGGATACCAAGAACACCAAAATCCGATTTATATAGCTCTAGTTATACTCTGCGCAAGCCAACAAGGTCAGGATAAGTGAAAAATCCGAAAATTAACAATGTTTAGATATTAAGCTCAATTAAGCCTAATAATGTAAAAGCAAAAACAATGATTGTAAAAGTTGTCTAATTTCCGTCTCTCTCTGGCTTGTGCTTTTGTAAACGTAATTTATGCTTATTAATTATGACCTAAACCTAGACGAAATTAAGGGCCTCTGAATAAGTTTTCCAACAAGGTATCATATGCCTTAATTGGGCTTAAGATGAGTAAGTTAGGACCATTTACGTGAAGGAACATTATGGAATGCGCACTGATCCATGCCAGAGAACTCGGGACCCAATTTAGCCTTGATTTTGCCATATTTTTACAATTCTTGTGAAACCTAAAATTGTAGATCTCTTCCTTATCTTCCTAGGGACGGCAAGATCACTAAAATCCGATATTTGTAGCTCAAGTTTTGCTCTGCGCAAGGCAACAAGGTCAGGATGACTGAAAAATCCGAAAATTAACAATGTTTAGCAATTATGCCCAATAATGTAAAAGCAAAAATAATGATTGTAAAAGTTGTCTAATTTCGGTCTCTCTCTGGCTTGTGCGGCTGTAAACTGCTATTTATGCTTATTAATCCTAACTTAACCCTAGACCAAATTAAGGGCATCTGAATAAGCTTTCCAACAAGTTATCATATGCCTTAATTGGGCTTAAGATGAGTAAGTTATGCCCATTTAAGTGAAGGAACATCATGGATTGCGCACTCATCCGCGCCAGAGAACTCGGGACCCAAGTTACCCTTGATTTTGGACTAATTTGACAATTCTTGTGAAACCTGAAATTGTAGGTCTTTTCCTTATCTTTCTAGGGACAGCATGATCACCAAAATCTGATATCTGTAGCTCTAGTTATGCTCTGCGCAAGGCTACAAGGGTCGGATGAGTGAAAAATCCGAAAATTAACAATGTTTAGCAATTAAGCCCAATGATGTAAAAGCAAAAACAATGATTGTAAAAGTTTTCTAATGTCCGTCTCTCTCTGGCTTGTGCGTTTGTAAACGTTATTTATGCTTATTAATCCCGACCTAACCCTAGACCAAATTATGGGCCTCTGAATAAGCTTTCATACAAGGTATCGTATGCCTTAATTGGGCTTAAGATGAGTAAGTTAGGCCCATTTAAGTGAAGGGACATCATGGACTACACACTGATCCGCGCCAAAGAATTCGTGACCCAATTTAGACTTGATATTGGCCTAAGTTGACAATTCTTATGGAACCTGAAATTGTAGGTCTCTTCCTTATCTTTCTAGGGACAGCAAGATCACCAAAATCCGATATTTGTAGCTCTAGTTTTGCTCTGCGCAAGGCAACAAGGTCCGGATGAGTGAAAAATCCAAAAATTAACAATGTTTGGCAATTAAGCCCAATAATGTAAAAGCAAAAACAATGATTGTAAAAGTTATCTAATTTCCGTCTCTCTCTGGCTTGTGTGGCTGTAAACTGCTATTTATGCTTATTAATCCTGACATAACTCTATACCAAATTAAGGGCCTCTGAATAAGCTTTCCAATAAGGTATCATATGCCTTAATTGGGCTTAAGATGATTAAGTTAGGCCCATTTAAGTGAAGGAACATCATGGACTGCGCACTGATCCGTGCCAGAGAACTCGGGACCCAATTTAGCCTTGGTTTTGGCCTAATTTGACAATTCTTGTGACACCTGAAGTTGTAGGTCTCTACATTATCTTTATAAGGACAGCAAGATCACCAAAATCCGATATATGTAGCTCTAGTTATGCTCTGCGCAAGGTTACTAGGGCCGAATGAGTGAAAAATCCAAAAATTAACAATGTTTAGCAATGAAGCCCAATTAAGCCCAATAATGTAAAAGCAAAAACAATGATTGTAAAAGTTGTCTAATTTCCGTCTCTCTCTGGCTTTTGTGGCTGTAAACTGCTATATATGCTTATTAATCATAACCTAACCCTTGACCAAATTAAGGGCCTCTGAATAAACTTTCCAACAAGGTATCATATGCCTTAATTGGGCTTAAGATGAGTTAGTTAGACCCATTTAAGTGAAGGAACATCATGGACTGCGCACTGATCCGTGCCATAGAACTCGGGACCCAATTTAGCCTCGATTTTGGCCTAATTTGACAATTCTTGTAAAACCTGAAATGGTAGGTCTCTTCCTTATCTTTCTAGGGATAGCAAGATGACCAAAATCCGATATCTGTAGCTCTAGTTATCCTCTGCGTAAGGCAACAAGGTCAGGATGATTAAAAAATCCGAAAATTAACAAGGTTTAACAATTAAGCCCAATAATGTAAAAGTAAAAACAATGATTGTAAATGTTGTCTAATTTTCGTCTCTCTCTGGCATGTGCGTCTGTAAACCGCTACTTATGCTTATTAATCATAACCTAACCCTTGACCAAATTAATGGCGTCTGAATAAGCTTTCCAACATGGTATCATATGCCTTAATTGGGCTTAAGATGAGTAAGTTAGGCCCATTTAAGTGAAGGAACATCAAGGACTACGCACTGATTCGCCCCAGAAAAATCGGGATCCAATTTGGCTTTGATTTTGGCCTAATTTCACAATTCCTGTGAAATCTGAAATTGTAGGTCTCTTCCTTATCTTTCATGGGATACCAAGAACACCAAAATCCGATTTATGTAGCTCTAGTTATGCTCTGCGCAAGGCAACAAGGTCAGGATAAGTGAAAAATCCGAAAATTAACAATGTTTAGCAATTAAGCTCAATTAAGCCCAATAATATAAAAGCAAAGACAATGATTGTAAAAGTTGTCTAATTTCCATCTCTCTCTGCCTTGTGCGTTTGTAAGCGCAATTTATGCTTATTAATTATGACCTAAACCTAGACGAAATTAAGGGCCTCTGAATAAGCTTTCCAACAAGGTATCATATGCCTTAATTGGGCTTAAGATGAGTAAGTTAGGACTATTTAAGTGAAGGAACATCATGGAATGCGCACTGATCCATTCCAGAGAACTCGGGACCCAATTTAGCCTTGATTTTGCCCTATTTTTACAATTCTTGTGAAACCTAAAATTGTAGATCTCTTCCTTATCTTCCTAGGGACAGCAAGATCACCAAAATCCGATATTTGTAGCTCAAGTTTTGCTCTGCGCAAGGCAACAAGGTCAGGATGACTGAAAAATCCGAAAATTAACAATGTTTAGCAATTATGCCCAATAATGTAAAAGCAAAAACAATGATTGTAAAAGTTGTCTAATTTCCGTCTCTCTCTGTCTTGTGCTGCTGTAAACTGCTATTTATGATTATTAATCCTAACGTAACCCTAAACCAAATTAAGGGCCTCTGAATAAGCTTTCCAACAAGGTATCATATACCTTAATTGGGCTTAAGATGAGTAAGTTATGCCCATTTAAGTGAAGGAACATCATGGACTGCGCACTGATCCGTGCCAGAGAACTCGGGACCCAAGTTAGCCATGATTTTGGACTAATTTGACAATTCTTGTGAAAACTGAAATTGTAGGTCTTTTCCTTATCTTTCTAGGGACAGCATGATCACCAAAATCCGATATCTGTAGCTCTTGTTATGCTCTGCGGAAGCCTACAAGGGCCGGATGAGTGAAAAATCCGAAAATTAACAATGTTTAGAAATTAAGCCCAATAATGTAAAAGCAAAAACAATGATTGTAAAAGTTGTCTAATTTCCGTCTCTCTCTGGGTTGTGCTTTTGTAAACGTTATTTATGCTTATTAATCCTGACCTAACCCTAGACCAAATTAAGGGCCTCTGAATAAGCTTTCCAACAAGGTATCGTATGCCTTAATTGGGCTTAATATGAGTAAGTTAGGCCCATTTAAGTGGAGGAACATCATGGACTGCGCACTGATCCGCTCCAGAGAACCAGGGACCCAATTTAGCCTTGATTTTGGCCTAATTTGACAATTCTGGTGAAACTTGAAATTGTAGGACTCTTCCTTATCTTTCTAGGGACAGCAAGATCACCAAAATCCGATATCTATAGCTCTAGTTATGCTCTGCACAAGGCAACAAGGTCAGGATGAGTGAAAAATCTATAAATTAACAATGTTTAGCAATTAAGCCCAATAACGTAAAAGCTAAAATAATGATTGTAAAAGTTGTCTAATTTTCGTCTCTCTCTGACTTGTGCGACTGTAAACTGCTATTAATGCTTATTAATCCTGACCTGACCCTAGACCAAATTAAGGGCCTCAGAATAAGCTTTCCAACAAGGTATCATGTGCCTTAATTGTGCATAAGATGAGTAAGATAGTCCCATTGAAGTGAAGGAACATCTTGGACTACGCACTGATCCGGGCCAGAGAACTCGAGACCCTAGTTAGCCTTGATTAAGGACTACTTTGACAATTTTTGTGAAACCTGAAATTGTAGGTCTCTTCCTTATCTTTCTAGGGACAGTAAGATCACCAAAATCCGATATCTGTAGCTCTAGTTATGCTCTGCGCAAGGCAATAAGGTCAACATGAGTTAAAAATCCGAAAATTAACAATGTTTAGCAATTAAGCCCAATAATGTAAAAGCAAAAACAATGATTGTAAAAGTTGTCTAATTTCCGTCTCTCTCTGGATTGTGCGGCTGTAAACTGCTATTTATGCTTATTAATCCTGATCTAACCCTAGACCAAATTAAAGGCCTCTGAATAATCTTTCCAACAGGGTATCAAATGCCTTAATTGGGCTTAAGATGAGTTAGTTAGGCCCATTTAAGTGAAGGAACATCATGGACTGCGCACTGATCCGTGCCAGAGAACTCGGGACCCAATTTTGCCTCGATTTTGGCCTAGTTTGACAATTCTTGTGAAACCTGAAATTGTAGGTCTCTTCCTTATCTTTCTAAGGATAGCAAGGTCACCAAAATCCGATATCTGTAGCTCTAGTTATGCTTTGCGCAAGGCAACAAGGTTAGGATGAGTGAAAAATCCGAAAATTAACAATGTTTAGCAATTAAGCCCAATTAAGCCCAATAATGTAAAAGCAAAAACAATGATTGTAAAAGTTGTCTAATTTCCGTATCTCTCTGGCTTGTGCATTTGTAAACTGCTAGTTATGCTTATTAATCCTGATCTAACCCTAGACCAAATTAAGGGCCTCTGAATAAGCTTTCCAACAAGGTATCATATGCCTTAATTGGGCTTTAGATGAGTAAGTTAGGCCCATTTAAGTGAAGGAACATCATGGACTGCACACTAATCCGCGCCAGAGAACTCGGGACCCAATTTAGCCTTGATTTTGGCCCAATTTGACAATTCGTGTGAAACCTGAGATTGTAGGTCTCTTTCTTATCTTTGTATGGACAAGAAGATCACCAAAATCCGATATCTATAGCTCTAGTAATGCTCTGCGCAAGGCAACAAGGTCAAGATGAGTGAAAAATCCAAAAATTAACAATGTTTAGCAATTAAGCCCAATAATGTAAAAGCAAAAACAATGATTGTAAAAGTTGTCTAATTTATGTCTCTCTCTGGCTTGTGCGGCTGTAAACTGCTATTTATACTAATTAATCCTGACCTATCCCTTGACCAAATAAAGGGCCTCTGAATAAGCTTTCAAACAAGGTATCGTATGCCTTAATTGGGTTTTAGATGAGTAAGTTAGGCCCATTTAATTGAAGGAACATCATGGACTGTGCACTGATCCGCGCCAGAGAACTCGGGACCCAATTTAGCCTTGATTTTGGCATAATTTGTCAATTCTTTTGCATACTGAAATTGTAGGACTCTTGCTTATCTTTCTAGGGACAACAAGATCACCAAAATCCGATATCTGTAGCTTAAGTTATGCTCTGCACAAGGCAACAAGGTCAGGATGAGTGAAAAATCCGAAAATTAATAATGTTTAGCAATTAAGCCCAATTAAGCCCAATAATGTAAAAGCAAAAACAATGATTGTAAAAGTTGTCTAATTTCCATCTCTCTCTGACTAGTGCGGCTGTAAACTGCTATTTATGCTTATTAATCCCGATCTAACCCTAGACCAAATTAAGGGCCTCTGAATAAGCCTTCCAACAAGGTATCATATGCCTTTATTGGGCTTAAGATGAGTAAGTTAGGCCCATTTAAGTGAAGGAACGTCATGGATTGCGCACTAATCCGCGCCAGAGAACTCGGGACCCAATTTAGCCTTGATTTTGGCCTAATTTGACACTTCTTTTGAAACCTGAAATTGCAGGTCTCTTCCTTATCTTTCTAGGGACAGCAAGATCACCAAAATCCGATATCTATAGCTGTAGTTATGCTCTGCGCAAGACAACAAGGTCAGGATGAGTGAAAAATCCGAAAATTAACAATGTTTAGCAATTAAGCCCAATTAAGCCAAATAATGTAAAAGCAAAAACAATGATTCTAAAAGATATCTAATTACCGTCTTTATCTGTCTTGTGCAGCTGTAAACTGCTATTTATGCTTATTAATCTTGACCTAACCCTAGACCAAATTAAGGGCATCAGAATAAGCTTTCCAACAAGGTATCATATGCCTTAATTGGGCTTAAGATGAGTAAGTTAGACTCATTTAAGTGAAGGAACATCATGGACTACGCACTGATCCGCGCCAGAGAACTCGGGACCCAAGTTAGCCTCGATTTTGGCATAATTTGATAACTCTTGTGAAAACTGAAATTGTAGGTCTCTTCCTTATCTTTCTAGTGACAGTAAGAACACCAAAATCCGATATCTGTAGCTCTAGTTATGCTCTGCGCAAGGCAACAAGGTCAAGAGGAGTTAAAAATCCGAAAATTAAAAATGTTTAGCAATTAAGCCCAATAATGTAAAAGTAAAAACAATGATTGTAGAAGTTGTCTAATTTATGTATCTCTCTGGCTTGTGCGGATGTAAACTGCTATTTATGTTTATTAATCTTGACCTAACCCTAGACCAAATTAAGGGCCTCTGAAAAAGCTTTCCAGCAAGGTATCGTATGCCTTAATTGTGTTTAAGATGAGTAAGTTAGGCCTATTTAAGTGAAGGAACATCATGGACTGCGCACTGATCAGCGTCAGAGAACTCGGGACCCAATTTAGCCTTGATTTTGGCCTAATTTGACAATTCTTGTGAAACCTAAAATTGTAGGTCTCTTCCTTATCTTTCTAGGGACAACAAGATTACCAAAATACGATATCTGTATCTCTAGTTATGCTATGCACAAGGCAACAAGGTCAGGATGAGTGAAAAATCCGAAAATTAACAATGTTTAGCAATTAAGCCCAATAATGTAAAAGCAAAAACAATGATTGTAAAAGTTGTCTAATTTTTATTCTCTCTCTGGCTTTTGCGGCTGTAAGCTACTATTTACGCTTATTAATCCTGACCTAACCCTAGACCAAATTAAGGGCCTCTGAATAAGCTTTCCAATAAGGTATCATATGCCTTAATTGGGCTTAAGATGAGTAAGTTAGACTCATTTAAATGAAGGAACATCATGGACACTATAACAGAAATGACTTATAATAGCAGTTATTTAATAGCGTTTGTTACACGAAACTGCTATTAAAAATTGTAGTGCCCTTTTAATAGCGTTTCCAAAAATAAGTGCTATTAAAGAGTGCACCTAAGATAGCGTTTTTAATTGGAACCGCTATCTTTTCTAATTTGAAATAAATAAATAAATAAAATCAACTTTTAATAGCATTTGTTTTAGGAAATGCTATTAAAAGATAAACTTTAGATAGCGTTTAAAGTTAGAAATGCTATCTTAGGTGACTTTTAGATAGCGTTTATAGTTTGAAACGCTATCTTAGGTGAATTTTAGATATACTCGCACGCGCGTATACCCCAACATTCTCAGTTTCTGTATAACGCGGACAGAGTTCCATCTATCGTAGGGCGAGTTAACCTCTGTTCTTCACTGACCTTCGTTACCATCATAGTGACTGTTTGAAGCTTGTTCATCGCAAGGCGAAATTCCAAACTGACTTCGCAAGGCTAGACCACTCTGTTACTGCCTCTCGTCGCGTGGTGGAGCTCGTGCATCGCAGTGCGAAAGTCTGCAAATTCTCACCCTAAGACTCATCAGGTCAAAGTAGTGGTAACAATTCCTCTCTTCCTTGCACTCATCCCATATTGTAATGTGATTTGGTTTGATACTCCTTGGTTGATAATGTGATTTTTGATTTCATTTTTCCAATTTGGGGTGTGATTGATATGCTAACCATGCATTTATGTTAGAAGGATTTCACATGCATCACTTCTGTTTGATAAAATGCCTCTTTGAAAATATTTTTGTTGAACACCACATGTCAGTTGAATTAGACTACTTCACCCAAAATATATATCTTTATGGGTTCTGCTCCACAAAGGTTTTTGGAGAGCCAATGACACCTTAATCTCATAAAGATATTGTTAAGCTAGTAATTGTTAATCAAACAAGGTCTACTATAGACACTCATTATTAATTTGATAGGTTGGTGACAATCAATGGTAGAAAATGGAGGGAATTTCCCTATTGAAGTTGGCAAGAAAGACTAAAATAAGCTTAAGAAAGTGAGTATTTGTTACTTATTTTCTATATGAATACTACTAGTGCGGTGTTCTTAACAATTTCAGAACAAGTAGACTCTGTGTTAGTCTTGATCATTCTTAGAACTTATGTGTTCATTTTTCTGTGCAACAAGTCTATCTAACCAGAGGAAGATACTGTCTATATTAATGCTATGCGTCATTGCATCTTGAGTTTTACCTTCTTTCTCAATCATTTTATACTACTGTTAAATGGTTTGAAGAAAGATAATGTCGTGGAGAAATTTTAAACTGTTCTACCTATGAAGTGATCTTTTACCTAGGAAAAGATGTGTCTGTGATACTATTTGCTGTTGTATGGATTGTTCCTCTCACCTTTACAAAACATTGCTAACCTTTTTGTATTGATGGTTCACTAATGTAACCTGTAAGAGAACTCGTTTTATATAGATGTATGGAAATGTTTATTCCAATGATGGTTGAGACGTATCCTCAGTGTGTTCCATGAAAGTAGGTCGTACCAGCTTTCTGCTTTCCTGGTTTTTGCCAGTAAGTTCTAAGTTATGATGCTTTTAAGAAATTAGTAATTAGTACTTAGATTTGTTTAAACCACTAGGATTGAGCTTATTTTAGTCTTTCTTGCCAACTTCAATAGGGAAATTCCCTCCCTAGTGGTTTGAAATTTCAAAATTTAATTTCCCAAGGAGATATGCATATAACTCAAAGTTGTGGAAGTTTTCAATGGTCTAATGGTTCAACAGTTGTCTTGAAGAGAAGGATATAAACCTTGTCAATAGAAAAATACAAGAAACCTCCAACAGAATAAGTAACATAGGAGCCAAAGCTAGTACCCACAATGCAATGACAAGCTGGACCATATGAAGAATCAAATTCCTGTAAGATCAATAGTTTCTATCATGAGTCATTCAAGTAGTTCATATCAAGTAGCAAAGTTCAGAAATAGAGGGGTCAATTATCAATTTATCATCAAAGTCGCTTTCTATTTAGAAATGAGCAGTGAGAAATAAGCTTTACAATAAACCTTATTGATCAAGAGGAACAAGGAAAAGATCATCTAATCCCCAACCCATTCAATGTGTTACTTGGAGTATCACATTATTAGCAATTCTAGAATTGCAAATTTAATATCATTTATCAACCCTGAAGCCCCCCATCAATGAAATGAGGGATCAAGTAACATTATCACAAATAACTTATACCAAGCGACCTATATTTATTAATGGTCTCACAACTAATAGGCCTATATACATACTTTTCTGGTTTTTGCCATACTCAAATTTACATGCAAGTCTTAATATGCAATCCAAAAAATGTATTTGCTTCACATGCTTCACGGTTCACCACATCTTTAGTGGACCACAGAGGCACCATATCATGAAGATGGTTGCCCATTTTTATCATTTAATTGAAACTCCAAGAGTCTTTTCCAATAAAATAGAATATAAAATTGTTGAAGCCTCATAAGGCAACTCCTGAGCTTTGCTCAAGATCAACCAAGTAGGTTGAATTCAAAGGACTTTGCATCAATTCTGGAACATTATTTGTCAGCACACCCCTCATAAAATTATCAGATTATACCAATATCTTCACATTTGGGTGGTAAACAAACAAGAATTGAAATTTCTGTTTGTAATGAACTTAAGTTTAGTATGAACTTTATGTGCCAAAAATACTACACACATGAAGTTGTTTCAATTGGAGAACTTTACTGTTTGAGCGTTTCATTTTTGCTTTTCATTTTTCAAACGTCAATGACACTTCCTGTGTTAACCTTAACATTTGTGTTTCACGGGTAACTTATCCTGTTGATGAAAGCACATTTTTGAGAGCTTCTGTTTTGCATTGAATGACTAATCAGGGATAAGAGAGTGTGGTGAGTCTAAGTTGTTTCAATGGCTTAACTATATTATTTTGTTTCTGAATTGTTGGCATATCATTCAAGTTAGTGTTTGGGTGTTTTAATTCACATCTAATTGGTGAATTAACCATCCTCTCTTTGCATGTAGACATCAACCACTCTAAACTCAAAGTAAATATGTTTAATAAATATTTTTGTAGATCGGGAAAACATGGATCGGAAATGGATGTCTGCCAATCGTTTAACGAAGGATTATGAGGATGGGGTGAAAGAGTTCATTAGGTTTGCAGTTCGGCATGCGGAAAACCCTAGTACAATCATATGTCCTTGTGTAGATTGTTGTTATGCAAGGCGAGTTAGTGTAGCCGAGTTGGAAGAACATTTAGTGTGTAATGGAATCGATCAAAGTTATACATGTTGGACAAAACATGGTAAGACAAGAGATGAGTCTAGTGAAATTAGGAATCGTGTGAGATATTCATCAAACGATACCGACACAAATACTTATGAGGGCGATCGTTTTGAAGACATTGCAAATGCTGTTGAAGAGGATCTTCGGGATTGTCCTCAAATGTTTGAGAGGTTGGTAAGTGATGCAGAGCAACCATTGTATGATGGTTGTACTAAATTCACAAGATTGTCGGCGATGTTAAAGTTGTATAACTTGAAATCGGGCAACGGATGGACTGATAAGAGCTTTACGGACTTACTCACACTATTGAAAGACATGTTACCGGAGGATAATGTGCTTCCTAGTCGGACATATGAGGCTAAACAAATGTTACGGTCTATTGGCATGAGCTACGAGAGGATACATGATTGTCCTAACGATTGCATTTTATTTCGGAATGAATATGCATCATTAAAGATGTGTCCTAAATGTAATGCCTCACGATATAAGAAGAAAGAATCAGATCCATAGAAGGTTGTGTGGTATTTTCCCATAATACCCAGATTTAGGCACATGTACCGTAGTTTAGAAGATTCAAAGCACTTGACATGGCATGAGGATGAAAGGATCAAAGATGGCAAGCTGCGGCACCCGACAGATTCTCCTCAATGGAAGAAATTTGATCATGATTATCCTGATTTTGGGCAAGAATCAAGAAACCTACGACTTGCATTAGCTACTAACGGATTTAACCCGCATGGTGTTCAAAGTAGCTCTTACAGTACATGGCCTGTGATTTTGGTGATTTATAACCTATCTCCATGGCTATGCATGAAGCGCAAATTTATTATGTTATCTATGTTAATTTTTGGGCCCAAACAACCAGGAAACGATATAGACGTCTATTTGACTCCTTTGATTGAAGACTTGTAACAACTGTGGGAGACAGGTGTGGAGGTGTATGATGGGTATAAGGAAGAAAGTTTCAATTTGAGAGCTATGTTGTTTGGCACAATTAATGATTTTCCAGTCTACGGTAATCTGTCAGGATATAGCATCAAGGGTCAGTGTGCATGCCCTATATGTGAAGAGGGTACGGATTGGATGCGGTTAGAACATTGTAAGAAGAATGTCTTTCTTGGGCATCGTAGATTTTTGCATCCAAGTCATCATTACCGGTGGTGGAGAAAGGCGTTCAATGGGAACTCGGAAGAAGGTAGAGCTCCTTCACCGTTGACGGGTGATCAACTTTTTGAAAAGGTAAAGGATTTGAATATCCAATTCGGTAAACCTTTTGCGAGAGATATTGTCACAAGAGGGTGGAAGAAAAGGTCGATTTTCTTTGAGTTTCCATATTGGAAATCATTATATGTAAGACATTTCCTCGATGTGATGCACGTTGAAAAAAATATCTGTGATAGTGTCATTTGTACGTTACTCAATGTGCCAGGGAAGACTAAAGATGGCATCAATGCAAGGTTGGACTTGGTTAGTATGGGAATAAGAAGAGAATTGGGACCGACGAAGAAGGGTAAAAGTACATATCTTCCTCCGGCTGCTCACACTCTATCTAGAAAAGAAAAAAATAGTTTTTTGTAAGTTTCTTGACGGAGTTAAGGTTCCGGAAGGGTACTCTTCAAACATTAGGAACCTCGTATCAATGAAAGATCTCAAGTTAAAAGGTCTAAAGTCCCACGATTGTCATGTTCTCATGGAGCAGTTGATACCCATTGGTATACGGTCTATTTTACCTAACAAAGTGCAGGGGGCCTTACTAAACTCTGTTTCTTCTTCAAGGCAATTTGCAGCAAAGTGATTGACCCTAGGAAGTTGCCATCATTGCAAAGAGAAATTGTTGTGACTTTATGCGAGCTTGAGATGTACTTTCCACCTTCATTCTTTGACATAATGGTTCATCTAACCATTCACCTTGTTAGAGAGACACAACTGTGTGGGCAAGCTTATATGAGATGGATGTACCCGATTGAGCGTTATATGAAGATATTAAAAGGGTATGTGAAAAACCGATCACGACCAGAAGGTTGTATTGTTGAACGGTATATTGTCGAATAAGCTGTTGAATTCTGTACCGAATACCTATCCAATGCTGATTCTATAGGGCTGCCAAAGTCTCGTCACACATGGAGAATGATGGGGCAAGGAATTACTGGAACTGAAATAGTGACTATATCAAGGACAGAATGGGAGCAAGCACATTTATATGTTCTGTACAATGCCGATGAGGTTGAGCCATGGTTGAAAAACACAAGGACATGCTTAAGAGTTTGTATCCAAATAAGAATCAAAATTGGCTAACTAGAGAACACAATCGTTGTTTTATAACGTGGCTAAGAGATCACATTTTTGCAGAGTTGACTGAAAATGCTACTTCAGTTTCAAATAGATTGAGATGGTTAGCCAAAGGTCCAAGTTTGCATGTCTTCTCTTACCACGGTTATCAAATTAATGGGTACACATTCTATACAAAAGAACAAGATGGTCGGAGTACAATGCAAAACAGTGGTGTGACTCTTGTAGCTCAGTCTATGCATATCTCAAGTGCCAAAGACAGAAACCCCATATATGCAAATATGTCATACTTCGGCATCATTGAACGCATATAGGAGTTGGATTACACAAAGTTTAAGGTTGGTGTGTTTGGTTGTAAGTGGGTTGACAATAATAACGGTGTTCAGATTGATGAGTCGGGGTTCATGCAGGTGGATCTTAACAGGGTGGGGTATAAAGATGAGCCTTTTGTATTAGCATCTCAAGCTCAACAAGTGTTCTATGTCACTGATCCAGCTGATATGAAAAGGTCCATTGTTCTTTTTACTAACAAAATAATTACTAAGATTGATGATCAAGACCATGGAGATGTTGATATTGAAGATGATCCTTTTGTCGGGACATTACAATCACTTGAGATTGATCCAACAAGGGATGATGGTATGTATATGAGAGATGATCATGATGAGGGGCTTTTGGTCAATCCACTATTTCGTACTAATAAAGGACAAACAAAGCTCAATCCAATGAAGAAAAGAAAAAGGTTGACTTAAACATGTATGTAGTGTTTGTGTTTAAATGAGCTTTCTGATCCTTTTATATTATAATTAGCATCTTCCGGTAATGCTAGTGTTGATTTTGTTATCCAGTGATGTTTTATATTTTGCATCAATTAATATTATATTAATGTCCAATGATGTTTTACTTGTGTGTCTAATTTTTTTTGTAGGTAAATGGCATTTTCCAGTAATGCTAGTGCTGCCAAAGTGACGCGACGTGGGCCAACTGTTATGAAGGCGGTCATCCGCGCTAGGAGTAAAGGACAAAAATTTGAGGTAATTTACTTACTAATCTAAGGATTTCATAATGTTGTTTGATATCTAGATTTAATTACTTTATTATTTTTATTAGGTTTAATGGAATTATTTGGACCAACCAATTCGTGCCAATGGAAAAATATTGAAGAGTTACATTGGGGTCGTTGTTCGGCAAATGGTCCCAATTATCTGTTCTAATTGGAAGGATGAAGCTTTGGATGCTTTCAAAGAGAACATATGGGCTGATGTACAGGTAATTATTAAATTTTTTGAATTATATTGTAAACTATGTAAACATACTTACTTTGACACGTTGTTTATATTGTTTTGCAGATGGCTTTTAATGTTGATGAATATCAAAAAAAAATTGTACTTTAGGAAGCCAGTAACCTACATCGGGCATTCAGAACTAGATTGACAAGAAAATTTCTAAGAGATGCTAACGGGAGTATCAGAGAGGAACCTCCATCACAATATGCACACATATCAAGGGATGAGTGGGTAGATTTTGTAGCAATACGCACAGGAGATGCACGATTCCTGGTATGTTTAATATCATGTTAGTCCTTATAATTATATATATACATATGACATTAACCATGTATTAATATTACTTATATGTGTCTGAATAGAAATTAAGCAATGAAAATCGCAACACGGCGTTAGATCCTGCGTGCCCTTACAAAGCATCACGTAAGGGGTATGCTGACATTGAGGATGAGTTGGTATGTATATATATAATTAACTGCATGTGTGGTAAATATGACTTTTAAAATGTTTGGTTAATATATATTATCTCAATATACAGATATAGGAGGCAGGGCCGGAAGTTAAAAAAATTAAACGCCATATTGTGTGGAGGAAAGCCCGCGAGAACTAGGCGGGTGTAATTGACAACAAAAATACGCAGAACGTGTGGAATAAATGTGTAAGTAGAATAACGCTTACATTTTCATTTGTTATTTTCTTATGACAATATATAATAATGTTAACATTTGCATTTCACCAATAACTATGCGTCAGGAGGAACTGTCACAGTCTGCAATAGAGGGAGAGATACAACATTTTGGTCGCCAGGATATTCTTGCTAAAGCCCTAGGTGTGCCAGAGAACCCTGGTCGTGTTAGGGGTGTGGGTTTTGGCATCTCTCAAAAAGACTACTTCCCACCTGAAGGTCGTGCAAAACATAACTGTGAAACGAAAAGGTAGGAGACATTGGTGGCTCAAATCTCAGAAAGATTGAACAATTTGGAAGATAAGATGAAAAAAAAAAGGAGGATGAGGAGAGGTAGGCTAATTTCACAGTCCCAAGCATCAAAGATAGTTGCACTCTAGCATCTGCCATCAAGCTTCCAGAGGTAATGCATGCTTTTTTTTTTACTAGTATTGCATTCACAGTTAAATACATTCAATTGGATGCCTTAATTCACAGCTTATTCATCTATCATTGGATTAGGGCGTCAACTCATGTCATCTACATTTATCAACCCCAAACCATCTTATGGTTGGTATGGGTAAAGTTTATAATGAGCCGGGTGTTACACTGCACACCGGACCACTACCCCTTAACCATGTGAAAGTTGGAGTTGATGTTGCAACTGAGGGGGATGCGCCATTGCCGGTACCTATTGATGATGCAGATGTAATGACAATAAGAGATGCAATAGGTACTTATGTAGCATGGCCAATTGATCTCGTGGTTGTAATTAATATGGTATGTAATTGGATTTTTCCACCTTGTCATATACGGCATATATTTATTACATTAGTTGATCACTAACTGGCATATTGAAAGGCAAAATTTCCAAGCACCTGCAAAATCTAAAGGCAATGGCAGAGTGTCTGAACATACAAAGGCGTCAATTACAACCCCGTAAAATAAAGGAGGCAACTCTGAGGCCAACCCTCCTACAGCTGGTTCAACTAACATTTCTCTGGAATATTTCAATTTTCTTAAAATACATGAACGAAAGAATATGAAAAATGATGACCCATTGGACATAGAGATAGAACAAAATATTTTTGGTGATCATATCATTGATAGAATTAATGCTGAAAATATCAGAGAAATTGTAAATCTTGAATGGGTATCTGCCTCCGTTATTTCCGTATATATCAGGTACTAAATCAGGCTTAAAGTGTACAATATTTTTTTAGTCTTTCCATTTAAATATTGATGTCATTGGTGTAATCCATTTTTATATTTTAATTGAAGGTATTTGTATGAAGAATTTTTGCTTCCAAAGGAAAGAACGAGGAGGTTTCTGTTCTTGTCCCCACACCAAACAGATACATACGGCTTCTTCGGGAGGGATTCACAGACAAAGTATATAGCTGACCGCTTTGCAACTACAGAAAGAGAATATCAGCCCTTGTTTCTAGCGCCGTGCAATGTTGGGTGAGTCACTTATCCAATAGGACTTAATTCACAATAATGAATTGTATAAAAGTTGAGGTGCTTAGGATTTGTTATCTCAACATTTTTGTAGGAATCATTGGGTGTTGTGCGCAATAAATACCGTTGAAGAGATTATTTACTATCTGGATTCCTTGCATGTTGATCCTAGGAATCGCCCGGAATTAAAGAATTTGTTCAATAAGTAAGCATGCTTTTATTTTTGTTTTTCTATGATTCCGTCGAACGGCTTCCATGGTAGATACATGTTGCAAGTTGTCATGGTCCTAATGTGCTTTTGATTTTTGACATTAGAATAACTGTGTTGAATTGGCATATACTGGGTTGTGGCTGTTGTGGTTCAAAATAAAAAAAAGGAGCCGGAACCTTCATTTTGTATTTAGATGTTACCATTGAGAATTTTTGTTGGAAAATCCATGCGTGTGTTTGTGATGATTGAAAATATGTTTCTTAATGAAGTCTGTTTGATTTTGTGATTAGTGTTTTGCAAGTTTATCGCACACGTAGCGGAGCTAAGGTGCCTCGTTTAAAGGCAACCAACATTAAATGGATTCGGATAGAGGTATATTTGCAAAAACTTAATGCGCAATTAGTTAAAAAAACTATATTGATTTACTATTTTATTTTTTATAGTTCCCAAGACAACCCAACAATACAGATTGTGGGTATTATGTGATGCGTTTCATGAAGGAAATTATCTTACAGAACCAAGTTAAAATACCAATGGCGGTATGTAGTTTCAGTGCTTGTTGTTTACTTAGCTTTTAACTGTGACTGTTCAAATGTTTTAGCAATTGTAACTTAATTTATTTAATTTTTATGTCGTAGTACTCCCCTGACTTCAAATGCTCCACATACTCCACTGCTCAACTATCTGAACTCAAGGAAGATTGGTGTCGCTATATTGTTGAAAAGTTTATTTGATTACGCTTGTTATATATGGTCTAAACTTTGTATTGTACTGTATATGGATGAAACAATTCTTGATTCAAGATGGTTTAAATGGTACTCTCTGCTTTTGCTGAGGACTTGGGAACAATCTATCTTGGGTGTTACCTAGTTGTTTTTTGCCGTATGTTGCTGTCAAAAATTCTTGAAGTATTTTATGATTGAGAAGCTTCTTGGCTTGGTTAAATTATATTAACTGATATGTATGCAATTGGGTCAGACTTAGTAGCTGAAGCGTATGCAATTGGGTCACTTTCATCTATAGGGACTATTGAGTTTAGCATTTAATGATTTGAAGATTTGCTATATGCCTTTATTATTACGGGTTCAATATATTGATGGTGCTACACAATTTTTTGGTGGAATACTTTCTATCAAAGTAGCTTGTTATATGCATATGGTTTGGTACAAGTAACTTAGGTGTCTGGGTTTTATTTGCTACCCATAATTTGTATTGTGCTTCATTTCTTTGTGTAAACCTTCTGTTTTTTATAAACATGCAGGATGGAGGTAAAGTTAAGAAATAGGTAAACTAAAAAAAAGGGAAAAGATAGCGTTTGCTTAGAAAACGCTATCTAATGGCATGACTTTAGATAGCGTTTGTTTTAACAAATGCTATCTAAAGGCAGACTTTAGATAGCATTTGTTAATACAAACGCTATCTAAAGTCTGCCTTTAGATAGCGTTTACTAAAACAAATGCTATCTAAAGGCAGACTTTAGATAGCATTTGTATTAGATAGCATTTGTTAATACAAATGCTATCTAAAGTCTGCCTTTAGATAGCGTTTCATGAAGCAAACTCTATCTAAAGTCAGCCTTTAGATAGCATTTGTTAAAACAAATGCTATCTAAAGTCACACATGACTGTAGAAAACACACATTAAAGAAAGCGTTTTGTAAATACACGAAAACGCTATCTAAGGTCATCTTTTAATATCACTTCTTAAATGTTATCTTTGCTAACTACTTTTAATAGCGGTGGCATAGATAGCGCTTAAAAACGCTATTAAAAGGCATCCGGAAATGCTATCTAAAGCCTTTTCTGTTGTAGTGGGACTGCGTACTAATTCGCTCCAGAGAACTTGGGACCCAATTTAGCCTTGATTTTAGCCTAATATGACAATTCCTGTGAAACTGAAATTGTAGGTCACTTCCTTATCTTTCTAGGGGCAGCAAGATCACCAAAATCCGATATCTGTAGCTCTAGTTATGCTCTGCCCAAGGCAACAACGTCAGGATGAGTGAAAAATCCGAAAATAAACAATGCTTAGCAATTAAGCCCAATTAAGCCCAACAATGTAAAAGCAAAAACAATGATTGTAAAAGTTGTCTAATTTCCGTCTCTCTCTGGCTTGTACGACTGTAAACTACAATTTATGCTTATTAATTATGACCTAACCTTAGACCAAATTTAGGGACTCTGAATAAGCTTTCCAAAAAGGTATCCTATGCCTTAATTGGGCTTAAGATGAGTAAGTTAGGCCCATTTAAGTGAAGGAACATCATGGACTGCACACTAATCCGCGCAAGAGAACTCGACACCCAATTTATCCTTGATTTTGGCCTAATTTGACAATTCTTTTGAAACCTGAAATTGTAGGTCTCTTCCTTATCTTTCTAGGGATAGCAAGATCACCAAAATCTGATATCTGCAATGCAACAAGGTCAGGATGAGTGAAAAATCCGAAAATTAACAATGTTTAGCAATTAATCCCCATTAAGCCAAATAATGTAAAATCAAAAACAATGATTGTAAAAGTTATCTAATTTCCGTCTATCTCAGGATTGTGCGGCTGTAAACTGCTATTTATAACTATTATTCCTGACCTAACCCTAGTCCAAATTAAGGGCCTCTGAATAAGCTTTCCAACAAGGTATCATATACCTTAATTGGGCTTAAGATGAGTAAGTTAGGCCCATTTAAGTGAAGGAACATCATGGACTGCACACTGATCCGCGCCAGAGAACTCGGGACCCAATTTAGCCTTGATTTTGGCATAATTTGAAAATTCGTGTGACACCTGAAATTGTAGGTCTCTTCCTTATCTTTCTATGGACGGCAAGATCACCAAAATCCGATATTTGTAGCTCTAGTTATGTTCTGCTCAAGGCAACAAGGTCAGGATGAGTGAAAAATCCGAAAATAAACAATGTTTAGCAATTAAGCCCAATTAAGCCCAATAATGTAAAAGCAAAAACAATGATTGTAAAAGTTGTCTAATTTCCGTCTCTCTCTGGCTCGTGCGGCTATAAACTGTTATTTATGCTTATTAATCCTGACCTAACCCTAGACCAAATTTAGGGCCTCTGAATAAGCTTTCCAACAAGGTATCATATGCCTTAATTGGTCTTAAGATGAGTAAGGTAGACCCATTAAAGTTAAGGAACATTATGGACTGCACACTAATCTGCGCCAGAGAAATCGGCACCCAATTTAGCCTTGATTTTGGCTTAAATTGACAATTCTTTTGAAACCTGAATTGTAGGTCTCTTCCTAATCTTTCTAGGGACAGCAAGATCACCAAAATCTGATATATGTAGCTCTAGTTATGCACTGCGCAAGGCAACAAGGTCAAGATGAGTGAAAAATACGAAAATTTACAATGTTTAGTGATTAAGCCCAATTAAGCCCAATAATGTAAAAGCAAAAACAATGATTGTAAAAGTTGTCTAATTTCGGTCTCTCTCTGGCTTGTCTGGCTGTAAACTGCTATTTATGCTTATTAATCCAAACATAACACTTGACCAAATTAAGGGCCTCCGAATCAGCTTTCCAACAATGTATCAGATGCCTTAATTGGGCTTAAGATGAGTAAGTTAGGCCCATTTAAGTGAAGGAACATCATGAACTGCGCACCGATCCACAACAGAGAACTCGGGACCCAATTTATCCTTGATTTTGGCCTAATTTGACAATTCTTGTGAAACCTGAAATTGTAGGTCTCTTCCTAATCTTTCTAGGGACAGCAAGATCACCAAAATCCGATATATGTAGCTCCAGCTATGCTGTGCGCAAGGCAACAAGGTCAGGATGAGCGAAAAATATGAAAATTAACAATGTTTAGCGATTAAGCCCAATTATGCCCAATAATGTAAAAGCAAAAACAATGATTGTAAAAGTTGTCTAATTACGGTCTCTCTCAATCTCGTGTGCCTGTAAACTGCTATTTATGCTTATTAATCATGACGTAACCATAGACCAAATTAAGAGCCTCTGAATAAGCTTTCCAACAAGGTATCATATGCCTCAATTGGCCTTAAGATGAGTAAGTTAGGCCCATTTAAGTGATGGAACATCATGGACGGCGCACTGTTCCGCACCAAAGAACTCGGGACCCAATTTAGCCTTGATTTTGGCCTAATTTGACAATTCTTGTGAAACCTGAAATTGTAGGTCTCTTCCTTATCTTTCCAGGGACATCAAGATGACCAAAATCCGATATCGGTAGCTCTAGTTAAGCTCTGTGCAAGGTAACAAGGTCAGGATGAGTGAAAAATCCGAAAAATAACAATGTTTAGCAATTAAGCCCAATAATGTAAAAGAAAATACAATGATTGTAAAAGTTGTCTAATTTCCGTCTCTATCAGACTTGTACGGCTGTAAACCATTATTTATGCTTATTAATCCTGACCTAACCCTTGACCAAATCAAGGACCTATGAATAAGCTTTTCAACAAGGTATCACAGGCCTTAATTGGGCTTAAGATGAGTAAGTTAGGCCCATTTAAGTGAAGGAACATCATGGACTGCGCACTGATCTGCGCCACAGAACTCGGAACACAATTTAGCCTTGATTTTGGCCTAATTTGACAATTCTTGTGAAACCTGAAATTGTAGGTCTCTTACTTATCTTTCTAGGGACAGCAAGATCACTAAAATCTGATATCGATAGCTCAAGTTATGCTCCGCGCAAGGCAACAAGGTCAGGATGAGTGAAAAATCCGAAATTGAACAATGTTTAGCAATTAAGACCAATAATGTAAAAGCAAAAACAATGATTGTAAAAGTTGTCTAATTTCCGTCTCTCTCTGGCTTGTACGGCTGTAAACCGCTATTTATTCTTATTAATCCTGACCTAACCCGAGACCAAATTAAGGGCCTCTGAATCAGCTTTCCAAGAAGGTATCATATGCCTTAATTGGGCTTAAGAAGAGTAAGTTAGGCCGATTTAATTGAAGGAACATCATGGACTGCGCACTGATCCGCGCCTGAGAACTCGGGACCCAATTTAGTCTTGAATTTGGCCTAATTTGTCAATTCTTGTGACACTTAAAATTGTGGGTCTCTTCATTATCTTTCTAGGGACAGCAAGATCAACAAAATCCCATATCTGTAGCTCTAGTTATGCTCTGCGCATGGCAACAAGGTCAGGATGAGTGAAAAATCCGAAAATTAGCAATGTTTAGCAATTAGGCCCAATAATGTAAAAGCAAAAACAATGATTGTAAAAGTTCTCTAATTTCCGTCTCTCTCTGGCTCGTGCGGCTATAAACTGCTACTTATGCTTATTAATCACGACCTAACCCTAGACCAAATTAATGGCCTCAGAGTAAGCTTTCCAACAAGGTATCGTATGTCTTAATTGGGATTAAGATGAGTAAGTTAGGCACATTTAAGTGAAGGAACATCATGGACTGCACACTGATCCGCACCAGAGAACTCAGGACCCAATTTAGCTTGATTTTGGCATAATTTTACAATTCGTGTGACACCTGAAATTGTAGGTCTCTTCCTTATCTTTCTATGGACAGCAAGATCACCAAAATCCAATATTGTAAAAGCAAAAACAATGATTGTAAAAGTTGTCTAATTTCCGTCCCTCTCTGACTTGTACGGCTGTAAACCGCTATTTATGCTTATTAAGCCTTACCTAACCCAAGACCAAATTAAGGGCCTCTGAATAAGCTTTCCAACAAGGTATCATATTCCTTAATTGCGCTTAAGATGTGTAAGTTAGGCCCATTTAAGTGAAGGAACATCATGGACGGCGCACTAATCCTCGCCTGAGAACTCGGGACCCAATTATGCCTTGATTTGGCCTAATTTGACAATTCTAGTGATACCTGAAATTGTAGGTCTCTTCCTTATCTTTCTAGGGACAGTAGGATCTCCAAAATCCAATATCTATAGCTATAGTTATGCTCTGCGCAAGGCAACAAGGTTAGGATGAGTGAAAAATCCGAAAATTAACAAAGTTTAGCAACTAAGCCCAATATTGTAAAAACAAAAACAATGAATGTAAAAGTTGTCTAATTTCCGTCTCTCTCTGACTTGTACGGCTGTAAGCCGCTATTTATGCTTATTAATCCTGACTTAACCCTTGACCAAACTAAGGGTCTCAGAATAAGCTTTCCAACAAGGTATCATATGCCTTAATTGGGCTTAAGAAGAGTAAGTTAGGCCCATTTAAGTGAAGGAACATCATGCACTGCACACTGATCCGCGCCAGAGAAATCGGGACCCAATTTAGCCTTGATTTTGGCATAATTTGACAATTCGTGTGACACCTGAAATTGTAGGTCTCTTCCCTATCTTTCTATGGACAGCAAGATCACCAAAATTCGATAACTGTAGCTATAGTTATGCTCCGCTCAAGGCAACAAGGTCAGGATGAGTGAAAAATCTGAAAATAAACAATGTTTAGCAATTAAGCCCAATTAAGCCCAATAATGTAAAAGCCAAAACAATGATTGTAAAAGTTGTCTAATTTCCGTCTCTCTCTGGTTCGTGCGGCAGTAAACTGCTATTTATGCTTATTAATCATGACCTAACCCTAGACCAAATTTAGGGCCTCTGAATAAGCTTTCCAACAAGGTATCGTATGCCTTAATTGGTCTTAAGATGAGTAAGGTAGGCCCATTAAAGTGAAGGAACATCATGGACTGCGCACTAATCCACGCCAGAGAACTCGGGACCCAATTTAGCCTTGTTTTTGGCCTAATTTGACAATTCTTTTGAAACCTGAATTGTAGGTCTCTTCCTAATCTTTCTATGGACAGCAAGATCACCAAAGTCTGATATCTGTACCTCTAGTTATGCTCTGCACAATGCAACAAGGTCAGGATGAGTGAAAAATCCGAAATTAAACAATGTTTGGCAATTAAGCCAAATTAAGCCCAATAATGTAAAAGCAAAAATAATGATTGTAAAAGTTGTCTAATATCCGTCTCTCTCTGGCTTGTGCGGCTGTAAACTTCTATTTATGCTTATTAATCCTGACCTAACCCTTGACCAAATCAAGGGCCTCTGAATAAGCTTTCCAACAAGGTATCATATGCCTTAATTGGGCTTAAGATGAGTAAGCTAGGCCCATTTAAGTGAAGGAACATCATGGACTGCGCACTGATCCACGCAGAGAACTCGGGACCCAATTTAGCCTTGATTTTGACCTAATTTGACAATTCTTGTGCACCTGAAATTGTAGGTCTCTTCCTTATCTTTCTAGGGACAGCAAGATCACTAAAATCTGATATCGGTAGCTCAAGTTATGGTCCGCGCAAGTCAACAAGGTCAGGATGAGCGAAAAATCTGAAAATTAGCAATGTTTAGCAATTAAGCATAATAATGTAAAAGCAAAAACAACGATTGTAAAAGTTGTCTAATTTCCGTCTCTCTCTGGCTTGTACGGCTGTAAACCGCAATTTATTCTTATTAATCATGACCTAACCCGAGACCAAATTATGGGCCTCTGAATAAGCTATCCAAGAAGGTATCATATGCCTTAATTAGGCTTAAGATGAGAGTAAGTTGGGCCGATTTAATTGAAGGAACATCATGGACTGCGCACTGATCCACGCCAGAGAACTCGGGACCCAATTTAGCCTTGAATTTGGCCAAATTTGACAATTCTTGTGACACTTAAAATTGTAGGTCTCTTCATTATCTTTCTAGGGACAGCAAGATCACCAAAATCCAATATCTGTAGCTCTAGTTATGTTCTGCGCAAGGCAAGAAGGTCAGGATGAGTGAAAAATCCGAAAATTAACAATGTTTAGCAATTTAGCCCAATAATGTAAAAACAAAAATAATGATTATAAAAGTTGTCTAATTTTCGTCTCTCTCTGTCTTGTACGGCTGTAAACTACAATTAATGCTTATTAATCCTGACCTATCCCTAGACCAAATTAAGGGCCTCTGAATAAGCTTTCCAACAAGGTATCATATGCCTTAATTGGGCTTAAGACGAGTAAGTTTGGCCCATTTAAGTGAAGGAACTTCATGGACTGCACACTTATCCGAGCCAGAGAACTCGAGACCCAATTTATCCTTGATTTTGGCCTAATTTGACAATTCGTGTGACACCTGAAATTGTAGGTCTCATCCTTATCTTTCTATGGACAGCAAGATCACCAAAGTCAGATATCTGTAGCTCTAGTTATGCTCTGCACAAGGCAACAAGGTCAGGATGAGCGAAAAATTCAAAAATTAACAATGTTTAGCAATTAAGACCAAATTAAGCCCAATAATATAAAAACAAAAACAATGATTGTAAAAGTTGTCTAATTTCCGTCTCTCGCTAGTTTGTGCGGCTGTAAACTTTTGTTTATGCTTATTAATCCTGACCTAACCCAAGACCAAATTAAGGGCCTCTGAATAAGCATTTCAACAAGGTATCGTTTGCCTTAATTGGGCTTAAGATGAGTAAGTTAGGCCCATTTAAGTGAAGGAACATCATGGACTGCGCACTGATCCGCGCCAGAGAACTCGGGACCCAATTTTGCCTTGATTTTGGCCTAATTAGACAATTCTTTTGAAACCTGAAATTGTCGGTCTCTTCCTTATCTTTCTAGGGACAGCAAGATCACCAAAATCTGATATATGTAGCTCTGGTTATGCTCCGCACAAGGCAACAAGGTCAGGATGAGTGAAAAATCCGAAATTAAACAATGTTTAGCAATTAAGCCAAATTAAGCCCAATAATGAAAAAGAAAAAACAATGATTGTAAAAGTTATCTAATTTCCGTCTCTCTCTGACTTGTGCGACTGTAAACTACTATTGATGCTTATTAATCCTGACCTAACCTAGACCAAATTTAGGGCCTCTGAATAAGCTTTCCAAAAAGGTATCATATGCGTTACTTGGGCTAAAGATGAGTAAGTTAGGCCCATTTAAGTGAAGGAACATCATGGGCTGCCCACTAATCCGCACCAGAGAACTCGGTACCATATTTGGCCTTGATTTCAGACTAATTTGACAATTCTTTTGAAACCTGAAATTGTAGGTCTCTTCCTTATCTTTCTAAGGAGAGCAAGAACACCAAAATCCGATATCTGTAGCTCTAGTTATACTTTGCGCAAGGCAACAAGGTCAAGATGAGTTAAAAATCCAAAAATTAACAATGTTTAGCAATTAAGCCTAATAATGTAAAAGAAAAAATAATGATTGTAAAAGTTGTCTAACTTCAGTCTCTCTTTGGCTTGTGCGGCTGGAAACTTCCATTTATGCTTATTAATCCTAACCTAACCCTAGACTAAATTAAGGGCCTCTAAATAAGCTTATCAACAAGGTATCGTATGTCTTAATTGGGCTTAAGATGAGTAAGTTAGGCCCATTTAACTGATGGAACATCATGGAGTTGATACTGATCCACGCCAGAGAACTCGGGACCGAATTTGGCCTTGATTTTGGCCTAATTTGACAATTAGTGTGAAACCTGAAATTGTAGGTCTCTTCCTTATCTTTCTATGGACAGCAAGATCACCAAAATCCGATATTTGTAGCTCTAGTTATGCTCTGCGCAAGGCAACAAGGTCAAGATGAGTGAAAAATCAGAAAATTAACAATGTTTAGCAATTAAGCCCAGTAATGTAAAAGCAAAAACAATGATTGTAAAAGGTGTCTAATTTATGTCTCTCTCTGACTTGTGCGGCTGAAAACTACTATTTATGCTTATTAATCCTGACCTAACCTTAGACCAAATTAAGGGCTTTTGAATAAGCTTTAAAACAAGGTATCGTATGCCTAATTGGGTTTAAGATGAGTAAGTTAGGCCCATTTTCGTGAAGGAACATCATGGACTGCGCACTGATCGGCGCCAGAGAACTCGGGACCCAATTTAGCCTTGATTTTGGCCTAATTTGACAATTCTTGTGAAACCTGAAATTGTAGGTCTCTTCCTTATCTTTCTAGGGACAGCAAGATCATTAAAATCCGATGACTGTAGCTCTAGTTATGATCTGTGCAAGGCAACATGGTCAGGATGAGCGAAAAATCCGAAAATTGACAATGTTTAGCAATTAAGCCCAATAATTTAAAAGCAAAAACAATGATTGTGAAATTTGTCTAATTTCCGTCTCTCTCTGGCTTGTGCAGCTGTAAACTGCTATTTATGCTTATTAATCCTGACCTAACCCTAGACCAAATTTAGGACCTCTGAATAAGCTTTCCAACAAGGTATCATATGCCTTAATTAGGTTTAAGATGAGTAAGTTAGGCTCATTTACGTGAAGGAACATCATGTACTGCGCACTGATCCGCGCCAGAGAACTCGGGACCCAATTTAGCCTTGATTTTGGCCTAGTTTGACAATTCTTGTGGCACCTGAAATTGTAGGTCTCTTCCTTATCTTTCTAGGGACAGCAAGATCATTAAAATCCGATAACTGTAGCTCTAGTTATGCTCTGTGCAAGGCAACATGGTCAGGATGAGCGAAAAATCCGAAAATTGACAATGTTTAGCAATTAAGCCCAATATTGTAAAAGCAAAAACAATGATTGTAAAAGTTGTCTAACTTCAGTCTCTCTTTGGCTTGTGCGGCTGGAAACTTCCATTAATGCTTATTAATCCTAACCTAACCCTAGACAAAATTAAGGGCCTCTTAATAAGCTTTCCAACAAGGTATCATACGCCTTAATTGGGCTTAAGATGAGTAAGTTAGGCCAATTTAAGTGAAGGAACATCATGGAATGCGTACAGATCCTCGCCAGAGAACTCGGGACCCAATTTAGCCTTGATTTTGGCCTAATTTGACGATTCTTGTGAAACCTGAAATTGAAGGTCTCTTCCTTATCTTTCTAGGGACAGCAAGATCACCAAAATCCGATATATGTAGCTCTATTTATGCTCTGCGCAAGGCAACAAGGTCAGGATGAGTGAAAAATCCGAAAATTAACAATGTTTAGCAATTAAGCCCAATAATATAAAAACAAAAACAATGATTATAAAAGTTGTCTAATTTCCGTCTCTCACTGGTTTGTGCGGCTGTAAACTTCTGTTTATGCCTATTAATCCTAACCTAACTCTAGACCAAATTAAGGGCCTCTGAATAAGCTTTCCAACAAGGTATCATATGCCTTAATTGGGCATAAGATGAGTAAGTTAGCCCCATTTAATTGAAGGAACATCATGGACGACACACTGATCCGCGCCTGAGAACTCGGGACCCAATTTAGCCTTGATTTTGGCCTAATTTGATAATTCTAGTGAACCTGAAATTGTAGGTCTCTTCCTTATCTTTCTAAGGACAGCAAGATCTCCAAAATTCGATATATGTAGCTCTAGTTATGCTGTGCGCAAGGCAACAAGGTCAGGATGAGTGAAAAATCCGAAAATTAACAATGTTTGGCAATTAAGCCCAATAATGTAAAAGCAAAAAGGATGATTGTAAAAGTTGTCTAATTTTTGTCTCTCTCTGTCTTGTGCGGCTGTAAACTGCTATTTATGCTTATTAATCCTAACATAACCCTTGACCAAATTAAGGGCCTCCGAATCAGCTTTCCAACAAGGTATCAGATGCCTTAATTGGGCTTAATATGAGGAAGTTAGGCCCATTTAAGTGAAGGAACGTCATGGACTGCGCACCGATCCACAACAGGGAACTCGGGACCCAATTTATCCTTGATTTTGGCCTAGTTTGACAATTCTTGTGGAACCTGAAATTGTAGGTCTCTTCCTTATCTTTCTAGGGACAGCAAGATCATTAAAATCCGATAACTGTAGCTCTAGTTATGCTCTGTGCAAGGCAACATGGTCAGGATGAGCGAAAAATCCGAAAATTGACAATGTTTAGCAATTAAGCCCAATATTGTAAAAGCAAAAACAATGATTGTAAAAGTTGTCTAACTTCAGTCTCTCTTTGGCTTGTGCGGCTGGAAACTTCCATTTATGCTTATTAATCCTAACCTAACCCTAGACAAAATTAAGGGCCTCTTAATAAGGTTTCCAACAAGGTATCATACGCCTTAATTGGGCTTAAGATGAGTAAGTTAGGCCAATTTAAGTGAAGGAACATCATGGAATGCGTACAGATCCTCGCTAGAGAACTCGGGACCCAATTTAGCCTTGATTTTGGCCTAATTTGACGATTCTTGTGAAACCTGAAATTGAAGGTCTCTTCCTTATCTTTCTAGGGACAGCAAGATCACCAAAATCCGATATATGTAGCTCTATTTATGCTCTACGCAAGGCAACAAGGTCAGGATGAGTGAAAAATTCGAAAATTAACAATGTTTAGCAATTAAGCCCAATAATATAAAAACAAAAACAATGATTATAAAAGTTGTCTAATTTCCGTCTCTCACTGGTTTGTTCGGCTGTAAACTTCTGTTTATGCCTATTAATCCTAACCTAACTCTAGACCAAATTAAGGGCCTCTGAATAAGCTTTCCAACAAGGTATCATATGCCTTAATTGGGCATAAGATGAGTAAGTTAGCCCCATTTAATTGAAGGAACATCATGGACGACACACTGATCCGCGCCTGAGAACTCGGGACCCAATTTAGCCTTGATTTTGGCCTAATTTGATAATTCTAGTGAACCTGAAATTGTAGGTCTCTTCCTTATCTTTCTAAGGACAGCAAGATCTCCAAAATTCGATATATGTAGCTCTAGTTATGCTGTGCGCAAGGCAACAAGGTCAGGATGAGTGAAAAATCCGAAAATTAACAATGTTTGGCAATTAAGCCCAATAATGTAAAAGCGAAAAGGATGATTGTAAAAGTTGTCTAATTTTTGTCTCTCTCTGTCTTGTGCGGTTGTAAACTGCTATTTATGCGTATTAATCCTAACATAACCCTTGACCAAATTAAGGGCCTCCGAATCAGCTTTCCAACAAGGTATCAGATGCCTTAATTGGGCTTAATATGAGTAAGTTAGGCCCATTTAAGTGAAGGAACGTCATGGACTGCGCACCGATCCACAATAGAGAACTCGGGACCCAATTTATCCTTGATTTTGGCCTAATTTGACAATTCTTGTGACACCTGAAATTGTAGGTCTCTTCCTTATCTTTCTAGGGACAGCAAGATCACCAAAATCCGATATCGGTAGCTCTAGTTATGCTCTGCGCAAGGCAACAAGGTCAGGATGAGCGAAAAATCTGAAAATTAACAATGTTTAGTGATTAAGCCCAATAATGTAAAAGCAAAAACAATGATTGTAAAAGTTGTCTAATTTCGGTCTCTCTCTGGCTTGTCCGGCTGTAAACTGCTATTTATGCTTATTAATCCTGACATAACCCTTGACCAAATTAAGGGCCTCCGAATCAGCTTTCCAACAATGTATCAGATGCCTTAATTGGGCTTAAGATGAGTAAGTTAGGCCCATTTAAGTGAAGGAACATCATGAACTGCGTACCGATCCACAACAGAGAACTCGGGACCCAATTTATCCTTGATTTTGGCCTAATTTGACAATTCTTGTGAAACCTGAAATTGTAGGTCTCTTCCTTATCTTTCTAGGGGCAGCAAGATCACCAAAATCCGATATATGTAGCTCCAGTTATGCTGTGCGCAAGGCAACAAGGTCAGGATGAGCGGAAAATATGAAAATTAACAATGTTTAGCGATTAAGCCCAATTATGCCCAATAATGTAAAAGCAAAAACAATGATTGTAAAAGTTGTCTAATTTCGGTCTCTCTCTGTCTCGTGTGGCTGTAAACTGCTATTTATGCTTATTAATCATGACGTAACCATAGACCAAATTAAGAGCCTCTTAATAAGCTTTCCAACAAGGTATCATATGCCTTAATTGGCCTTAAGATGAGTAAGTAAGGCCCATTTAAGTGATGGAACATAATGGACGGCGCACTGTTCCGCACCAAAGAACTCGGGACCCAATTTCGCCTTGATTTTGGACTAATTTGACAATTCTTGTGAATCCTGAAATTGTAGGTCTCTTCCTTATCTTTCCAGGGACATCAAGATGACCAAAATCCGATATCGGTAGCTCTAGTTAAGCTCTGTGCAAGGTAACAAGGTCAGGATGAGTGAAAAATCCGAAAATTAACAATGTTTAGCAATTAAGCCCAATTAAGCCCAATAATGTAAAAGAAAATACAATGATTGTAAAAGTTGTCTAATTTCCGTCTCTATCAGACTTGTACGGCTGTAAACCACTATTTATGCTTATTAATCCTGACCTAACCCTTGACCAAATCAAGGGCCTATGAATAAGCTTTTCAACAAGGTATCACATGCCTTAATTGGGCTTAAGATGAGTAAGTTAGGCCCATTTAAGTGAAGGAACATCATGGACTGTGCACTGACCGGCGCCACAGAACTCGGAACACAATTTAGCCTTGATTTTGGCCTAATTTGACAATTCTTGTGAAACCTGAAATTGTAGGTCTCTTACTTATCTTTCTAGGGACAGCAAGATCACTAAAATCTGATATCGGTAGCTCAAGTTATGCTCCGCGCAAGGCAACAAGGTCAGGATGAGTGAAAAATCCGAAATTTAACAATGTTTAGCAATTAAGACCAATAATGTAAAAGCAAAAACAATGATTGTAAAAGTTGTCTAATTTCCGTCTCTCTCTGGCTTGTACGGCTGTAAACCGCTATTTATTCTTATTAATCCTGACCTAACCCGAGACCAAATTAAGGGCCTCTGAATCAGCTTTCCAAGAAGGTATCATATGCCTTAATTGGGCTTAAGAAGAGTAAGTTAGGCCGATTTAATTGAAGGAACATCATGGATTGCGCACTGATCCTCGCCTGAGAACTCGGGACCCAATTTAGTCTTGAATTTGGCCTAATTTGTCAATTCTTGTGACACTTAAAATTGTGGGTCTCTTCATTACCTTTCTAGGGACAGCAAGATCACCAAAATCCCATATCTGTAGCTCTAGTTATGCTCTGCGCACGGCAACAAGGTCAGGATGAGTGAAAAATCCGAAAATTAGCAATGTTTAGCAATTAGGCCCAATATTGTAAAAGCAAAAACAATGATTGTAAAAGTTGTCTAATTTCCGTCTCTCTCTGGCTCGTGCGGCTATAAACTGCTACTTATGCTTATTATTCACGACCTAACCCTAGACCAAATTAATGGCCTCAGAGTAAGCTTTCCAACAAGGTATCGTATGCCTTAATTGGGCTTAAGATGAGTAAGTTAGGCACATTTAAGTGAAGGAACATCATGGACTGCACACTGATCCGCACCAGAGAACTCAGGACCCAATTTAGCTTGATTTTGGCATAATTTTACAATTCGTGTGACACCTGAAATTGTAGGTCTCTTCCTTATCTTTCTATGGACAGCAAGATCACCAAAATCCAATATTGTAAAAGCAAAAACAATGATTGTAAAAGTTGTCTAATTTCCGTCCCTCTCTGACTTGTACGGCTGTGAACCGCTATTTATGCTTATTAAGCCTGACCTAACCCAAGACCAAATTAAGGGCCTCTGAATAAGCTTTCCAACAAGGTTAGGATGAGTGAAAAATCCGAAAATTAACAAAGTTTAGCAATTAAGCCCAATATTGTAAAAACAAAAACAATGAATGTAAAAGTTGTCTAATTTCCGTCTCTCTCTGACTTGTACGGCTGTAAGCCGCTATTTATGCTTATTAATCCTGACTTAACCCTTGACCAAACTAAGGGTCTCAGAATAAGCTTTCCAACAAGGTATCATATGCCTTAATTGGGCTTAAGAAGAGTAAGTTAGGCCCATTTAAGTGAAGGAACATCATGCACTGCACACTGATCCGCGCCAGAGAACTCGGGACCCAATTTAGCCTTGATTTTGGCATAATTTGACAATTCGTGTGACACCTGAAATTGTAGGTCTCTTCCTTATCTTTCTATGGACAGCAAGATCACCAAAATTCGATATCTGTAGCTATAGTTATGCTCCGCTCAAGGCAACAAGGTCAGGATGAGTGAAAAATCCGAAAATAAACAATGTTTAGCAATTAAGCCCAATTAAGCCCAATAATGTAAAAGCCAAAACAATGATAGTAAAAGTTGTCTAATTTCTGTCTCTCTCTGGCTCGTGCGGCTGTAAACTGCTATTTATGCTTATTAATAAGGGCCTCTGAATAAGCTTTCTAACTAGGTATCATACGCCTTAATTGGGCATAAGATGAGTAAGTTATGCCCATTTAAGTGAAGGAACATCATGGACTGCACACTGATCCGCGCCTGACAACTCAGGACCCAATTTAGCCTTGATTTTGGCCTAATTGGACAATTCTTGTGTCACCTACAATTGTAGGTCTCTTCCTTATCTTTCTATGGACAGCAAGATCACACAAATCCGATATCGGTAACTCTGGTTATGCTCTGCGCAAGGAAAGAAGGTTAGGATGAGTTAAAAATTCGACAATTAACAATGTTTAGCAATTAAGCCCAATAATGTAAAAGCAAAAACAATGATTGTAAAAGTTGCCAAATTTCCGTCTCTCTTTGTCTAGTACGGCTATAAATTGCTATTACTTCTTATTAATCATGACCTAAACCTAGACCAAATTTAGGGCCTCTGAATAAGATTTCCAACAAGGTATCATATGCCTTAATTGGGCTTAAGATGAGTAAGTTAGGCCCATTTAAGTGAAGGAACAACATGGACTGCGCACTGATCCGTGCCAGAGAACTCGGGACCCAATTCAGCCTTGATTTTGGCCAAATTTGACAATTCTTGTGACACCTGAAATTATGGGCCTCTTCCTTATCTTTCTAGGGACCGCAAGATCACCAAAATCCGATATCTGTAGCTCTAGTTATGCTCTGCGCATGGCAACAAGGTCAGGATGAGTGAAAAATCCGAAAATTAACAATGTTTAGCAATTAACCCCAATTAAGGCCAATAATGTAAAAGCAAAATCAATGATTGTAAAAGTTGTCTAATGTCCGTCTCTCACTGGCTTGTGCGGCTGTAAACTGCTATTTATGCTTATTAATCATCACCTAACCTTAGACCAAATTAAGGGCCTCTGAATAAGCTTTCCAACAAGGTATCATATGTCTTAATTGGGCTTAAGATGAGTAAGTTAGGTGCATTTAAGTGAAGGAGCATCATGGATTGCGCACTGATCGGCGCCAGAGAACTCGGACCCAATTTAGCCTTGATTTTGGCCTAATTTGACAATTCCTGTGAAACCTGAAATTGTAGGTCTTTTCCTTATATTTCTTGGAAGAGCAAGATCACCAAAATTCTATATCTGTAGCTATAGTTATGCTTTGTGCAAGGCAACAAGGTCAGGATGAGCGAAAAATCCGAAAATTAACAATGTTTAGCAATTAAGCCCAATTAAGCCCAATAATGTAAAAGCAAAAACAATGATTGTAAAAGTTGTCTAATTTCGGTCTCTCTCTGGCTTGTGCGGCTGTAAACTGCTATTTATGCTTATTAATCCTGACCAAACCCTACACCAAATTATGAGCCTCTGAATAAGTTTTCCAACAAGGTATCATATGCCTTAATTAGGCTTAAGATGATTAAGTGAGGTGCATTTAAGTGAAGGAACATCATGGACTGCGCACTGATCCACGTCAGAGAACTCGGGACCCAATTTAGCCTTGATTTTGGACTAATTTGAGAATTCTTGTGAAACCTGAAATTGTAGGTTTCTTCCTTATCTTTCTAGGGACAACAATATAACCAAAATCCGATATTTGTAGCTCTAGTGATGCTTTGTGTAAGGCAACAAGGTCAGGATGAGCGAAAAATCCGAAAATTAACAACGTTCAGCAAATAAGCCCAATAATGTAAAAGATAAACAATGATTGAAAAAGTTGTTTAATTTTCGTCTCTCTCTGGCTTGTACGGCTGTAAACTTCTATTTATGCTTATTAATCCTGACCTAACCATAGACCAAATTAAGGGTCTCTTAATAAGCTTTCCAACAAGGTATCATATGCCTTAATTGGGCTTAAGATGAGTAAGTTAGGCCCATTTAAGTTAAGGAACATCATGGACTGCGCACTGATCCGTGCCATAGAACTCGGGACCCAATTTAGCCTTGATTTTGGCCTAATTTGACAATTATTGTGAAACATAAAATTGTAGGTCTCTTCCTTATCTTTCTAGGAACAGCAAGATCACCAAAATCCGATTTATGTAGCTCTAGTTATGCTCTGTACAAGGCAACAAGGACAGGATTAGTAAAAAATCCGAAAATTAACAATGTTCAGCAATTAACCCCAATTAAGCCCAATAATGTAAAAGTAAAATCAATGATTGTAAAAGTTGTCTAATTTCCGTCTCTCTTTGGCTTTTGCGGCTGTACACTGCTATTTATGCTTATTATTCCTGACCTAAGCTTAGAACAAATTAAGGGCCTCTGAATAAGCTTTCCAACAAGGTATCATATGCCTTAATTGGGCTTAAGATGAGTAAGTTAGGAACATTTAAGTGAATAAACATCATGGACTGTGCACTAATCTGCGCTAGAGAACTCGGGACCCAATTTAGCCTTGATTTTGGAATAATTTGAGAATTCTTGTGACACCTGAAATTATGGGCCTCTTTCTTATCTTTCTAGGGACAGTGAGATCACCAAAACACGATATCTGTAGCTCTAGTTATGCTCTGCGCAAGGCAACAAGGTCAGGATGAGTGAAAAATCCGAAAATTAACAATGTTTAGCAATTAAGACCAATAATTGAAAAGCAAAAACAATGATTGTAAAAGTTGTCTAATTTTCGTCTCTCTCTGGCTGGTGCGGCTGTAAACTGCTATTTATGTTTATTAATCGTGATCTAACCCTAGAAAAAATTAAGGGCCTCTGAATAAGCTTTCCAATAAGGTATCGTACGCCATAATTGGGCTTAAGATGAGTAACTTAGGCCCATTTAAGTGAAGGAATATCATGGACTGCGCACTGATCCGCGCCTGAGAACTCGGGACCAAATTTAGCCTTGATTTTGGCCTAATTTGACAATTCTTGTGACACATGAAATTGTAGGTCTCTTGCTTATCTTTCTAGGAACAAAAAATCACCAAAATCCGATATCTGTAGCTCTAGTGATGCTTTGTGCAAGGCAACAAGGTCAGGATGAGCGAAAAATCCGAAAATTAACAACGTTTAGCAAATAAGCCCAATAATGTAAAAGATAAACAATGATTGAAAAAGTTGTTTAATTTCCGTCTCTCTCTGGCTTGTACGGCTGTAAACTTCTATTTATGCTTATTAATCCTGACCTAACCATAGACCAAATTAAGGGTCTCTTAATAAGCTTTCCAACAAGGTATCATATGCCTTAATTGGGCTTAAGATGAGTAAGTTAGGAACATTTAAGTTAAGGAACATCATGGACTGCGCACTGATCCGTGCCATAGAACTCGGGACCCAATTTAGCCTTGATTTTGGCCTAATTTGACAATTATTGTGAAACCTTAAATTGTAGGTCTCTTCCTTATCTTTCTTGGAAGAGCAAGATCACCAAAATCCGATATCTGTAGCTCTAGTTATGCTCTGCGCAAGGCAACAAGGACAGGATTAGTGAAAAATCCGAAAATTAACAATGTTTAGCAATTAACCCCAATTAAGCCCAATAATGTAAAAGCAAAATCAAAGATTGTAAAAGTTGTCTAATTTCCGTCTCTTTCAGTCTTGTGCGGCAGTAAACTGCTATTTATGCTTATTAATCCTGACCTAACACTAGACCAAATTAAGGGCCTCTGAAAAATCATTCCAACAAGGTACCATATGCCTTAATTGGGTTTAAGATGAGTAAGTTAGGCCCATTTAAGTGAAGGAACATCATGGACTGCGCACTGATCCGTGCCAGAGAACTCGGGACCCAATTTAGCCTTGATTTTGGCCTAATTTGACAATTCTTGTGACACCTGAAATTATGGGTCTCTTCCTTATCTTTCTAGGGACAGCGAGATCACCAAAATACGATATATGTAGCTCTAGTTATGCTCTGCGCAAGGCAACAAGGTCAGGATGAGAAAAAGATCCGAAAAGTAACAATGTTTAGCAATTAAGCCCAACAATTGAAAAGCAAAATCAATGATTGTAAAAGTTGTCTAATTTCCGTCTCTCTCTGGCTTGTGCGGCTGTAAACTGCTATTTATGCTTATTAATCCTGACCTAACCCTAGACCAAATTAAGGGCCTCCGAATAAGCCTTCCAACAAGGTATCATATGACTTAATTGGGCTTAAGATGAGTAAGTTAGGCGCATTTAAGTGAAGGAACATCATGGACTGAGCACTAATCCGTGCCAAAGAACTCGGGACCCAATTTAGCCTTGATTTCGGCCTAATTTGACAATTTGTGTGAAACATAAAATTGTAGTTCTCTTCCTTATCTTTCTAGGAACAGCAAGATCACCAAAATCCGATATCTGTAGCTCTTGTTATGCTCTGCACAAGACAACAAGTTCAAGATGAGTAAAAAATCCGAAAATTAACAACGTTTAGAAATTAACCCCAATTAAGCCCAATAATGTAAAAGCAAAAACAATGATTGTAAAAGTTGTCTAATTTCCATCTCTCTCTGACTTGTGCTGCTGTAAACTGCTATTTATGATTATTAATCCTGACCTCACCCTAGACCAAATTAAGGGCCTATGAATAAGCATTCCAACAAGGTATCATATGCCTTAATTGGGCTTAAGATGAGTAAGTTAGGCCCATTTAAGTGATGGAACATCATGGACTGCGCACTGATCCGCGCCAGAGAACTCGGGACCCAATTTAGCCTTGATTTTGGCCTAATTTGACAATTCTTGTTAGACATGAAATTGTAGGTCTCTTCCTTATCTTTCTAGGAACTGCAAGATAACCAAAATCCGATATCTGTAGCTCTAGTTATGCTCTGTACAAGGCCAAAAGTTCAGGATTAGTAAAAAATCTGAAAATTAACAATGTTCAGCAATTAACCCCAATTAAGCCCAATAATGTAAAAGCAAAAATAATGATTGTAAAAGTTGTCTAATTTCCGTCTCTCTCTGGCTTGTGCGGCTGTAAACTTCTATTTATGCTTATTAATCCTGACCTAACCCTAGACCAAATTAAGGGCCTCTGAAAAAGCTTTCCAACAAGGTATCATATGCCTTAATTGGGTTTAAGATGAGTAAGTTAGGAACATTTAAGTGAATGAACATCATGGACTGTGCACTGATCTGCGCTAGAGAACTCGGGACCCAATTTAGCCTTATTTTGGACTAATTTGAGAATTCTTGTGAAACCTGAAATTATGGGCCTCTTATCTTTCTAGGGACACTGAGATCACCAAAATACGATTTCTGTAGCTCTAGTTATGCTCTGCGCAAGGCAACAAGGTCAGGATGAGTTAAAAGTCCGAAAATTAACAATGTTTAGCAATTAAGCTCAATAATTGAAAAGCAAAAACAATGATTGTAAAAGTTGTCTAATTTCCGTCTCTCTCTGGCTGGTGCGGCTATAAACTGCTATTTATGTTTATTAATCGTGACCTAACCCTAGACCAAATTAAGGGCCTCTGAATAAGCTTTTCAACAAGGTATCATATGCCTTAATTGGGCTTAAGATGAGTAAGTTATGCCCTTTTAAGTGAAGGAACATCATGGACTGCGCACTAATCTGCGCCAGAGAACTCGGGACCCTATTTAGCCTTGATGTTGAAGAAATTTGAGAATTCTTGTGAAACCTGAAATTGTAGGTTTCTTCCTTATCTTTCTAGGGACGGCAAGATCACCAAAATCCGATATCTGTAGCTCTAGGGATGCTCTGTGCAAGGCATCAAGGTCAGGATGAGCGAAAAATCCCAAAATTAATAATTTTTAGGAATTAAGCCCAATAATTTAAAAGCAAAAACAATGATTGTAAAAGTAGTCTAATTTCGCTCTCTCTCTGGCTTGTGCGGCTGTAAACCGCTATTTATGCTTATTAATCCTGACCTAACCCTAGACCAAATTAAGGGCCTCTGAATAAGCTTTCCAACAAGGTATCATATGCTTTAATTGGGCTAAAGATGAGTAGGTTAGGCGCATTTAAGTGAAGGACCATCATTGACTACACACTGATCCACACCAGAGAACTCGGGACCCAATTTAGCCTTGATTTTGGCCTAATTTGACAATTCTTGTGAGACATGAAATTGTAGGTCTCTTCCTTATCTTTCTAGGAACAGCAAGCTCACCAAAATCCGATATTTGTAGCTCTAGTTATGCTCTGTACAAGGCAACAAGGTCAGGATTAGTAAAAAATCCGAAAATTAACAATGTTCAGCAATTAAACTCAATTAAGCCCAATAATTTCAAATGCAAAAATAATTATTGTAAAAGTTGTCTAATTTCCGTCTTTCTCTGGCTTGTGCGGCTGTAAACTTCTATTTATGCTTATTAATCCTGACCTAACCCTAGACCAAATAAAGGGCCTCTGAAAAAGCTTTCCAACAAGGTATCATATGCCTTAATTGGGTTTAAGATGAGTAAGTTAGGCCTATTTAAGTGAAGGAACATCATGGACTACGCACCGGTCCGTGCCAGGGAACTCGGGACCCAATTTAGCCTTGATTTTGGCCTAATTTGACAATTCTTGTGAAACATGAAATTGTAGGTCTCTTCCTTATCTTTCTAGGAACAGCAAGATCACCAATATCCGATATCTGTAGCTGTAGTTATGCTCTGTACAAGGCAACAAGGTCAGGATGAGAAAAAATCCGAAAATTAACAATGTTTAGCAATTAAGCCCAATAATTGAAAAGCAAAAACAATTATTGTAAAAGTTGTCTAATTTTCGTCTCTCTCTGGCTGGTGCGGCTGTAAACTTCTATTTATGTTTATAAATCGTGACATAACCCTAGACCAAATTAAGGGCCTCTGAATAAGTTTTCTAACAAGGTATCATATGCCATAATTGGGCTTAAGATGAGTAAGTTAGGCCCATTTAAGTGAAGGAACATCATGGACTGCGCACTGATCTGCGCCAGAGAACTCGGGACCCAATTTAGCCTTGATTTTGGACTAGTTAGAGAATTCTTGTGAAACCTGAAATTGTAGGTTTCTTCCTTATCTTTCTAGGGACGGCAAGATCACCAAAATCCGATATCTGTAGCTCTAGTGATGCTCTGTGCAAGGCAACAAGGTCAGGATGAGCGAAAAATCCGACAATTAACAATATTTAGAAATTAAGCCCAATTAACCCAATAATGTAAAAGCAAAAAGAATGATTGTAAAAGTTGTCTAATTTTGGTCTTTCTATGGCTTGTGCGGCTGTAAACTGCTATTTATGTTTATAAATCGTGACCTAACCCTAGACCAAATTAAGGGCCTCTGAATAAGATTTCCAACAAGGTATCATATGCCTTAATTGGGCTTAAGATTAGTAAGTTAGGCGCATTTAAGTGAAGTAACATCCTTGACTGAGCACTGCTCAGCAACAAAGTACTCGGGACCCTATTTATCCTTGATTTTGGACTAATTTGAGAATTATTGTGAAACCTAATTTTTTAGGTTTATTCCTTATCTTTCTAGGGACAAAGAGATCATCAAAATCCAATATCCGTATCTCTAGTGATGCTATGTGAAAGTCAACAAGGTCAGGATGATCGAAAAATCCGAAAATTAACAATGTTTAGCAATTAAGCCCAATAATGTAAAAGGAAAAACAATGATTGTTAAAGTTGTCTAATTTCGGTCTCTCTCTGGCTTGTGCGGCTGTGAACTGTTATTTATGCTTATTAATCCTGAATTAACCCTTGACCAAATTTAGGGCCTCTGAATAAGATTTCCAACAAGGTATCATATGCCTTAATTGGGCTTAAGATGAGTAAGTTAGGCCCATTTAAGTGAAGGAACAACATGGACTGCGCACTGATCCGTGCCAGAGAACTCGGGACCCAATTTAGCCTTGATTTTGGCCTAATTTGACAATTCTTGTGACACCTGAAATTATGGGCCTCTTCCTTATCTTTCTAGGGACTGCAAGATCACCAAAATCCGATATCTGTAGCTCTAGTTATGCTCTGCGCATGGCAACAAGGTCAGGATGAGTGAAAAATCCGAAAATTAACAATGTTTAGCAATTAACCCCAATTAAGGCCAATAATGTAAAAGCAAAATCAATGATTGTAAAAGTTGTCTAATTTCCGTCTCTCACTGGCTTGTGCGGCTGTAAACTGCTATTTATGCTTATTAATCATCACCTAACCTTAGACCAAATTAAGGGCCTCTGAATTAAGCTTTCCAACAAGGTATCATATGTCTTAATTGGGCTTAAGATGAGTAAGTTAGGTGCATTTAAGTGAAGGAACATCATGGATTGCGCACTGATCGGCGCCAGAGAACTCGGACACAATTTATACTAGATATAGGCATAATTTGACAATTCCTGTGAAACCTGAAATTGTAGGTCTTTTCCTTATATTTCTTGGAAGAGCAAGATCACCAAAATTCTATATCTGTAGCTATAGTTATGCTTTGTGCAAGGCAACAAGGTCAGGATGAGCGAAAAATCCGAAAATTAACAATGTTTAGCAATTAAGCCCAATTAAGCCCAATAATGTAAAAGCAAAAACAATGATTGTAAAAGTTGTCTAATTTCGGTCTCTCTCTGGTTTGTTCGGCTGTAAAATGCTATTTATGCTTATTAATCCTGACCTAACCCTAGACCAAATTAAGGGCCTCTGAATAAGCTTTCCAACAAGGTATCATATTCCTTAATTGGGCTTAAGATGAGTAAGTTAGGCCCATTTAAGTGAAGGAACATCATGGATCGCACTTGATCTACGCCTGAGAACTCCTGGACCCAATTTAGCCTTGATTTTGGCCTAATTTGACAATTATTATGAAACCTTAAATTGTAGGTCTCTTCCTTATATTTCTAGGGACAACAATATAACCAAAATCCGATATTTGTAGCTCTAGTGATGCTTTGTGCAAGGCAACAAGGTCAGGATGAGCGAAAAATCCGAAAATTAACAACGTTTAGCAAATAAGCCCAATAATGTAAAAGATAAACAATGATTGAAAAAGTTGTTTAATTTCCGTCTCTCTCTGGCTTGTACGGCTGTAAACTTCTATTTATGCTTATTAATCCTGACCTAACCATAGACCAAATTAAGGGTCTCTTAATAAGCTTTCCAACAAGGTATCATATGCCTTAATTGGGCTTAAGATGAGTAAGTTAGGAACATTTAAGTTAAGGAACATCATGGACTGCGCACTGATCCGTGCCATAGAACTCGGGACCCAATTTAGCCTTGATTTTGGCCTAATTTGACAATTATTGTGAAACCTTAAATTGTAGGTCTCTTCCTTATCTTTCTTGGAAGAGCAAGATCACCAAAATCCGATATCTGTAGCTCTAGTTATGCTCTGCGCAAGGCAACAAGGACAGGATTAGTGAAAAATCCGAAAATTAACAATGTTTAGCAATTAACCCCAATTAAGCCCAATAATGTAAAAGCAAAATCAAAGATTGTAAAAGTTGTCTAATTTCCGTCTCTTTCAGTCTTGTGCGGCAGTAAACTGCTATTTATGCTTATTAATCCTGACCTAACACTAGACCAAATTAAGGGCCTCTGAAAAATCATTCCAACAAGGTACCATATGCCTTAATTGGGTTTAAGATGAGTAAGTTAGGCCCATTTAAGTGAAGGAACATCATGGATCGCACTACCGATCCGTGCCGAGAACTCGGGACCCAATTTAGCCTTGATTTTGGCCTAATTTGACAATTCTTGTGACACCTGAAATTATGGGTCTCTTCCTTATCTTTCTAGGGACAGCGAGATCACCAAAATACGATATATGTAGCTCTAGTTATGCTCTGCGCAAGGCAACAAGGTCAGGATGAGAAAAAGATCCGAAAAGTAACAATGTTTAGCAATTAAGCCCAACAATTGAAAAGCAAAATCAATGATTGTAAAAGTTGTCTAATTTCCGTCTCTCTCTGGCTTGTGCGGCTGTAAACTGCTATTTATGCTTATTAATCCTGACCTAACCCTAGACCAAATTAAGGGCCTCCGAATAAGCCTTCCAACAAGGTATCATATGACTTAATTGGGCTTAAGATGAGTAAGTTAGGCGCATTTAAGTGAAGGAACATCATGGACTGAGCACTAATCCGTGCCAAAGAACTCGGGACCCAATTTAGCCTTGATTTCGGCCTAATTTGACAATTTGTGTGAAACATAAAATTGTAGTTCTCTTCCTTATCTTTCTAGGAACAGCAAGATCACCAAAATCCGATATCTGTAGCTCTTGTTATGCTCTGCACAAGACAACAAGTTCAAGATGAGTAAAAAATCCGAAAATTAACAACGTTTAGAAATTAACCCCAATTAAGCCCAATAATGTAAAAGCAAAAACAATGATTGTAAAAGTTGTCTAATTTCCATCTCTCTCTGACTTGTGCTGCTGTAAACTGCTATTTATGATTATTAATCCTGACCTCACCCTAGACCAAATTAAGGGCCTATGAATAAGCATTCCAACAAGGTATCATATGCCTTAATTGGGCTTAAGATGAGTAAGTTAGGCCCATTTAAGTGATGGAACATCATGGACTGCGCACTGATCCGCGCCAGAGAACTCGGGACCCAATTTAGCCTTGATTTTGGCCTAATTTGACAATTCTTGTTAGACATGAAATTGTAGGTCTCTTCCTTATCTTTCTAGGAACTGCAAGATAACCAAAATCCGATATTTGTAGCTCTAGTTATGCTCTGTACAAGGCCAAAAGTTCAGGATTAGTAAAAAATCTGAAAATTAACAATGTTCAGCAATTAACCCCAATTAAGCCCAATAATGTAAAAGCAAAAATAATGATTGTAAAAGTTGTCTAATTTCCGTCTCTCTCTGGCTTGTGCGGCTGTAAACTTCTATTTATGCTTATTAATCCTGACCTAACCCTAGACCAAATTAAGGGCCTCTGAAAAAGCTTTCCAACAAGGTATCATATGCCTTAATTGGGTTTAAGATGAGTAAGTTAGGAACATTTAAGTGAATGAACATCATGGACTGTGCACTGATCTGCGCTAGAGAACTCGGGACCCAATTTAGCCTTATTTTGGACTAATTTGAGAATTCTTGTGAAACCTGAAATTATGGGCCTCTTATCTTTCTAGGGACACTGAGATCACCAAAATACGATTTCTGTAGCTCTAGTTATGCTCTGCAAGAAGGCAACAAGGTCAGGATGAGTTAAAAGTCCGAAAATTAACAATGTTTAGCAATTAAGCTCAATAATTGAAAAGCAAAAACAATGATTGTAAAAGTTGTCTAATTTCCGTCTCTCTCTGGCTGGTGCGGCTATAAACTGCTATTTATGTTTATTAATCGTGACCTAACCCTAGACCAAATTAAGGGCCTCTGAATAAGCTTTTCAACAAGGTATCATATGCCTTAATTGGGCTTAAGATGAGTAAGTTATGCCCTTTTAAGTGAAGGAACATCATGGACTGCGCACTAATCTGCGCCAGAGAACTCGGGACCCTATTTAGCCTTGATGTTGAAGAAATTTGAGAATTCTTGTGAAACCTGAAATTGTAGGTTTCTTCCTTATCTTTCTAGGGACGGCAAGATCACCAAAATCCGATATCTGTAGCTCTAGGGATGCTCTGTGCAAGGCATCAAGGTCAGGATGAGCGAAAAATCCCAAAATTAATAATTTTTAGGAATTAAGCCCAATAATTTAAAAGCAAAAACAATGATTGTAAAAGTAGTCTAATTTCGCTCTCTCTCTGGCTTGTGCGGCTGTAAACCGCTATTTATGCTTATTAATCCTGACCTAACCCTAGACCAAATTAAGGGCCTCTGAATAAGCTTTCCAACAAGGTATCATATGCTTTAATTGGGCTAAAGATGAGTAGGTTAGGCGCATTTAAGTGAAGGACCATCATTGACTACACACTGATCCACACCAGAGAACTCGGGACCCAATTTAGCCTTGATTTTGGCCTAATTTGACAATTCTTGTGAGACATGAAATTGTAGGTCTCTTCCTTATCTTTCTAGGAACAGCAAGCTCACCAAAATCCGATATTTGTAGCTCTAGTTATGCTCTGTACAAGGCAACAAGGTCAGGATTAGTAAAAAATCCGAAAATTAACAATGTTCAGCAATTAAACTCAATTAAGCCCAATAATTTCAAATGCAAAAATAATTATTGTAAAAGTTGTCTAATTTCCGTCTTTCTCTGGCTTGTGCGGCTGTAAACTTCTATTTATGCTTATTAATCCTGACCTAACCCTAGACCAAATAAAGGGCCTCTGAAAAAGCTTTCCAACAAGGTATCATATGCCTTAATTGGGTTTAAGATGAGTAAGTTAGGCCTATTTAAGTGAAGGAACATCATGGACTACGCACCGGTCCGTGCCAGGGAACTCGGGACTCAATTTAGCCTTGATTTTGGCCTAATTTGACAATTCTTGTGAAACATGAAATTGTAGGTCTCTTCCTTATCTTTCTAGGAACAGCAAGATCACCAATATCCGATATCTGTAGCTGTAGTTATGCTCTGTACAAGGCAACAAGGTCAGGATGAGAAAAAATCCGAAAATTAACAATGTTTAGCAATTAAGCCCAATAATTGAAAAGCAAAAACAATTATTGTAAAAGTTGTCTAATTTTCGTCTCTCTCTGGCTGGTGCGGCTGTAAACTTCTATTTATGTTTATAAATCGTGACATAACCCTAGACCAAATTAAGGGCCTCTGAATAAGTTTTCTAACAAGGTATCATATGCCATAATTGGGCTTAAGATGAGTAAGTTAGGCCCATTTAAGTGAAGGAACATCATGGACTGCGCACTGATCTGCGCCAGAGAACTCGGGACCCAATTTAGCCTTGATTTTGGACTAGTTAGAGAATTCTTGTGAAACCTGAAATTGTAGGTTTCTTCCTTATCTTTCTAGGGACGGCAAGATCACCAAAATCCGATATCTGTAGCTCTAGTGATGCTCTGTGCAAGGCAACAAGGTCAGGATGAGCGAAAAATCCGACAATTAACAATATTTAGAAATTAAGCCCAATTAACCCAATAATGTAAAAGCAAAAAGAATGATTGTAAAAGTTGTCTAATTTTGGTCTTTCTATGGCTTGTGCGGCTGTAAACTGCTATTTATGTTTATAAATCGTGACCTAACCCTAGACCAAATTAAGGGCCTCTGAATAAGATTTCCAACAAGGTATCATATGCCTTAATTGGGCTTAAGATTAGTAAGTTAGGCGCATTTAAGTGAAGTAACATCATTGACTGCGCACTGCTCAGCACCAAAGAACTCGGGACCCAATTTAGCCTTGATTTTGGACTAATTTGAGAATTCTTGTGAAACCTAAAATTTTAGGTTTCTTCCTTATCTTTCTAGGGACAGCAAGATCATCAAAATCCAATATCTGTAGCTCTAGTGATGCTCTGTGCAAGGCAACAAGGTCAGGATGAGCGAAAAATCCGAAAATTAACAATGTTTAGCAATTAAGCCCAATAATGTAAAAGGAAAAACAATGATTGTTAAAGTTGTCTAATTTCGGTCTCTCTCTGGCTTGTGCGGCTGTGAACTGTTATTTATGCTTATTAATCCTGAATTAACCCTTGACCAAATTTAGGGCCTCTGAATAAGATTTCCAACAAGGTATCATATGCCTTAATTGGGCTTAAGATGAGTAAGTTAGGCCCATTTAAGTGAAGGAACAACATGGACTGCGCACTGATCCGTGCCAGAGAACTCGGGACCCAATTTAGCCTTGATTTTGGCCTAATTTGACAATTCTTGTGACACCTGAAATTATGGGCCTCTTCCTTATCTTTCTAGGGACTGCAAGATCACCAAAATCCGATATCTGTAGCTCTAGTTATGCTCTGCGCATGGCAACAAGGTCAGGATGAGTGAAAAATCCGAAAATTAACAATGTTTAGCAATTAACCCCAATTAAGGCCAATAATGTAAAAGCAAAATCAATGATTGTAAAAGTTGTCTAATTTCCGTCTCTCACTGGCTTGTGCGGCTGTAAACTGCTATTTATGCTTATTAATCATCACCTAACCTTAGACCAAATTAAGGGCCTCTGAATAAGCTTTCCAACAAGGTATCATATGTCTTAATTGGGCTTAAGATGAGTAAGTTAGGTGCATTTAAGTGAAGGAACATCATGGATTGCGCACTGATCGGCGCCAGAGAACTCGGACCCAATTTAGCCTTGATTTTGGCCTAATTTGACAATTCCTGTGAAACCTGAAATTGTAGGTCTTTTCCTTATATTTCTTGGAAGAGCAAGATCACCAAAATTCTATATCTGTAGCTATAGTTATGCTTTGTGCAAGGCAACAAGGTCAGGATGAGCGAAAAATCCGAAAATTAACAATGTTTAGCAATTAAGCCCAATTAAGCCCAATAATGTAAAAGCAAAAACAATGATTGTAAAAGTTGTCTAATTTCGGTCTCTCTCTGGTTTGTTCGGCTGTAAAATGCTATTTATGCTTATTAATCCTGACCTAACCCTAGACCAAATTAAGGGCCTCTGAATAAGCTTTCCAACAAGGTATCATATTCCTTAATTGGGCTTAAGATGAGTAAGTTAGGCCCATTTAAGTGAAGGAACATCATGGACTGCGCACTGATCTACGCCAGAGAACTCGGGACCCAATTTAGCCTTGATTTTGGCCTAATTTGACAATTATTATGAAACCTTAAATTGTAGGTCTCTTCCTTATATTTCTAGGGACAACAATATAACCAAAATCCGATATTTGTAGCTCTAGTGATGCTTTGTGCAAGGCAACAAGGTCAGGATGAGCGAAAAATCCGAAAATTAACAACGTTTAGCAAATAAGCCCAATAATGTAAAAGATAAACAATGATTGAAAAAGTTGTTTAATTTCCGTCTCTCTCTGGCTTGTACGGCTGTAAACTTCTATTTATGCTTATTAATCCTGACCTAACCATAGACCAAATTAAGGGTCTCTTAATAAGCTTTCCAACAAGGTATCATATGCCTTAATTGGGCTTAAGATGAGTAAGTTAGGCCCATTTAAGTTAAGGAACATCATGGACTGCGCACTGATCCGTGCCATAGAACTCGGGACCCAATTTAGCCTTGATTTTGGCCTAATTTGACAATTATTGTGAAACATAAAATTGTAGGTCTCTTCCTTATCTTCCTAGGAACAGCAAGATCACCAAAATCCGATTTATGTAGCTCTAGTTATGCTCTGTCCAAGGCAACAAGGACAGGATTAGTAAAAAATCCGAAAATTAACAATGTTCAGTAATTAACCCCAATTAAGCCCAATAATGTAAAAGTAAAATCAATAATTGTAAAAGTTGTCTAATTTCCGTCTCTCTTTGGCTTCTGCGGCTGTACACTGCTATTTATGCTTAATATTCCTGACCTAAGCTTAGAACAAATTAAGGGCCTCTGAATAAGCTTTCCAACAAGGTATCATATGCCTTAATTGGGCTTAAGATGAGTAAGTTAGGAACATTTAAGTGAATAAACATCATGGACTGTGCACTAATCTGCGCTAGAGAACTAGGGACCCAATTTAGCCTTGATTTTGGAATAATTTGAGAATTCTTGTGACACCTGAAATTATGGGCCTCTTTCTTATCTTTCTAGGGACAGTGAGATCACCAAAACACGATATCTGTAGCTCTAGTTATGCTCTGCGCAAGGCAACAAGGTCAGGATGAGTGAAAAATCCGAAAATTAACAATGTTTAGCAATTAAGACCAATAATTGAAAAGCAAAAACAATGATTGTAAAAGTTGTCTAATTTCCGTCTCTCTCTCGCTGGTGCGGCTGTAAACTGCTATTTATGTTTATTAATCGTGATCTAACCCTAGACCAAATTAAGGGCCTCTGAATAAGCTTTCCAACAAGGTATCGTACGCCATAATTGGGCTTAAGATGAGTAACTTAGGCCCATTTAAGTGAAGGAACATCATGGACTGCTCACTGATCCGTGCCTGAGAACTCGGGACCAAATTTAGCCTTGATTTTGGCCTAATTTGACAATTCTTGTGACACATGAAATTGTAGGTCTCTTGCTTATCTTTCTAGGAACAAAAAATCACCAAAATCCGATATCTGTAGCTCTAGTTATGCTTTGCGCAAGGCAACAAGGTCAGGATGAGTGAAAAATCCAAAAATTAACAATGTTTAGCAATTAACCTCAATTAAGACCAATAATGTAAAAGCAAAATCAATGATTGTAAAAGTTGTCTAATTTCCGTCTCTCTCAGGCTTGTGCGGCTGTAAACTGCTATTTATGCTTATTAATCCTGACCTAACCCTAGACCAAATTAAGGGCCTCTGAATAAGCTTTCCAACAAGGTATCATATGCCTTAATTGGGCTTAAGATGAGTAAGTTAGGCCCATTTAAGTGAAGGAACATCATGGACTGCGCACTGATCTACGCCAGAGAACTCGGGACCCAATTTAGCCTTGATTTTGGCCTAATTTGACAATTATTTTGAAACCTTAAATTGTAGGTCTCTTCCTTATCTTTCTTGGAAGAGCAAGATCACCAAAATCCGATATCTGTAGCTCTAGTTATGCTCTGCGCAAGGCAACAAGGTCAGGATGAGTGAAAAATCCGAAAATTAACAATGTTTAGCAATTAACCCCAATTAAGCCCAATAATGTAAAAGCAAAATCAAAGATTGTAAAAGTTGTCTAATTTCCGTCTCTTTCAGTCTTGTGCGGCAGTAAACTGCTATTTATGCTTATTAATCCTGACCTAACACTAGACCAAATTAAGGGCCTCTGAAAAATCATTCCAACAAGGTACCATATGCCTTAATTGGGTTTAAGATGAGTAAGTTAGGCCCATTTAAGTGAAGGAACATCATGGACTGCGCACTGATCCGTGCCAGAGAACTTGGGACCCAATTTAGCCTTGATTTTGGCCTAATTTGACAATTCTTGTGACACCTGAAATTATGGGTCTCTTCCTTATCTTTCTAGGGACAGCGAGATCACCAAAATACGATATATGTAGCTCTAGTTATGCTCTGCGCAAGGCAACAAGGTCAGGATGAGAAAAAGATCCGAAAAGTAACAATGTTTAGCAATTAAGCCCAACAATTGAAAAGCAAAATCAATGTTTGTAAAAGTTCTCTAATTTCCGTCTCTCTATGGCTTGTGCGGCTGTAAACTGCTATTTATGCTTATTAATCCTGACCTAACCCTAGACCAAATTAAGGGCCTCCGAATAAGCCTTCCAACAAGGTATCATATGACTTAATTGGGCTTAAGATGAGTAAGTTAGGCGCATTTAAGTGAAGGAACATCATGGACTGAGCACTAATCCGTGCCAAAGAACTCGGGACCCAATTTACCCTTGATTTCGGCCTAATTTGACAATTTGTGTGAACCATAAAATTGTAGTTCTCTTCCTTATCTTTCTAGGAACAGCAAGATCACCAAAATCCGATATCTGTAGCTCTTGTTATGCTCTGCGCAATACAACAAGTTCAAGATGAGTAAAAAATCCAAATATTAACAACGTTTAGAAATTAACCCCAATTAAGCCCAATAATGTAAAAGCAAAAACAATGATTGTAAAAGTTGTCTAATTTCCATCTCTCTCTGACTTGTGCTGCTGTAAACTGCTATTTATGCTTATTAATCCTGACCTCACCCTAGACCAAATTAAGGGCCTATGAATAAGCTTTCCAACAAGGTATCATATGCCTTAATTGGGCTTAAGATGAGTAAGTTAGGCCCATTTAAATGATGGAACATCATGGACTGCGCACTGATCCGCGCCAGAGAACTCGGGACCCAATTTAGCCTTGATTTTGGCCTAATTTGACAATTCTTGTTAGACATGAAATTGTAGGTCTCTTCCTTATCTTTCTAGGAACTGCAAGATAACCAAAATCCGATATCTGTAGCTCTAGTTATGCTCTGTACAAGGCCAAAAGTTCAGGATTAGTAAAAAATCTGAAAATTAACAATGTTCAGCAATTAACCCCAATTAAGCCCAATAATGTAAAAGCTAAAATAATGATTGTAAAAGTTGTCTAATTTCCATCTCTCTCTGGCTTGTGCGGCTGTAAACTTCTATTTATGCTTATTAATCCTGACCTAACCCTAGACCAAATTAAGGGCCTCTGAAAAAGATTTCCAACAAGGTATCATATGCCTTAATTGGGTTTAAGATGAGTAAGTTAGGAACATTTAAGTGAATGAACAACATGGACTGTGCACTGATCTGCGCTAGAGAACTCGGGACCCAATTTAGCCTTATTTTGGACTAATTTGAGAATTCTTGTGAAACCTGAAATTATGGGTCTCTTATCTTTCTAGGGACAGTGAGATCACCAAAATACGATTTCTGTAGCTCTAGTTATGCTCTGCGCAAGGCAACAAGGTCAGGATGAGTTAAAAATCCGAAAATTAACAATGTTTAGCAATTAAGCTCAATATTTGAAAAGCAAAAACAATGATTGTAAAAGTTGTCTAATTTCCGTCTCTCTCTGGCTGGTGCGACTGTAAACTGCTATTTATGTTTATTAATCGTGACCTAACCCTAGACCAAATTAAGGGCCTCTGAATAAGCTTTCCAACAAGGTATCATATGCCTTAATTGGGCTTAAGATGAGTAAGTTATGCCCTTTTAAGTGAAGGAACATCATGGACTGCGCACTAATCTGCGCCAGAGAACTCGGGACCCTATTTAGCCTTGATGTTGAAGAAATTTGAGAATTCTTGTGAAACCTGAAATTGTAGGTTTCTTCCTTATCTTTCTAGGGACGGCAAGATCACCAAAATCCGATATCTGTAGCTCTAGGGATGCTCTGTGCAAGGTATCAAGGTCAGGATGAGCGAAAAATCCCAAAATTAATAATGTTTAGGAATTAAGCCCAATTAAGCCCAATAATTTAAAAGCAAAAACAATGATTGTAAAAGTAGTCTAATTTCGCTCTCTCTGTCTTGTGCGGCTGTAAACTGCTATTTATGCTTATTAATCCTGACCTAACCCTAGACCAAATTAAGGGCCTCTGAATAAGCTTTCCAACAAGGTATCATATGCTTTAATTGGGCTAAAGATGAGTAAGTTAGGCGCATTTAAGTGAAGGACCATCATTGACTACACACTGATCCACGCCAGAGAACTCGGGACCCAATTTAGCCTTGATTTTGGCCTAATTTGACAATTCTTGTGAGACATGAAATTGTAGGTCTCTTCCTTATCTTTCTAGGAACAGCAAGCTCACCAAAATCTGATATTTGTAGCTCTAGTTATGCTCTGTACAAGGCAACAAGGTCAGGATTAGTAAAAAATCCGAAAATTAACAATGTTCAGCAATTAAACTTAATTAAGCCCAATAATGTAAAAGCAAAAATAATTATTGTAAAAGTTGTCTAATTTCCGTCTTTCTCTGGCTTGTGCGGTTGTAAACTTCTATTTATGCTTATTAATCCTGACCTAACCCTAGACCAAATAAAGGGCCTCTGAAAAAGCTTTCCAACAAGGTATCATATGCCTTAATTGGGTTTAAGATGAGTAAGTTAGGCCTATTTAAGTGAAGGAACATCATGGACTACGCACCGGTCCGTGCCAGGGAACTCGGCACCCAATTTAGCCTTGATTTTGGCCTAATTTGACAATTCTTGTGAAACATGAAATTGTAGGTCTCTTCCTTATCTTTCTAGGAACAGCAACATCACCAATATCCGATATATGTAGCTGTAGTTATGCTCTGTACAAGCCAACAAGGTCAGGATGAGAAAAAATCCGAAAATTAACAATGTTTAGCAATTAAGCCCAATAATTGAAAAGCAAAAACAATGATTGTAAAAGTTGTCTAATTTTCGTCTCTCTCTGGCTGGTGCGGCTGTAAACTTCTATTTATGTTTATAAATCGTGACATAACCCTAGACCAAATTAAGGGCCTCTGAATAAGTTTTCTAACAAGGTATCATATGCCATAATTGGGCTTAAGATGAGTAAGTTAGGCCCATTTAAGTGAAGGAACATCATGGACTGCGCACTGATCTGCGCCAGAGAACTCGGGACCCAATTTAGCCTTGATTTTGGACTAGTTAGAGAATTCTTGTGAAACCTGGAATTGTAGGTTTCTTCCTTATCTTTCTAGGGACGGCAAGATCACCAAAATCCGATATCTGTAGCTCTAGTGATGCTCTGTGCAAGGCAACAAGGTCAGGATGAGCGAAAAATCCGGAAATTAACAATATTTAGCAATTAAGCCCAATTAACCCAATAATGTAAAAGCAAAAAGAATGATTGTAAAAGTTGTCTAATTTTGGTCTTTCTATGGCTTGTGCGGCTGTAAACTGCTATTTATGTTTATTAATCGTGACCTAACCCTAGACCAAATTAAGGGCCTCTGAATAAGATTTCCAACAAGGTATCATATGCCTTAATTGGGCTTAAGATTAGTAAGTTAGGCGTATTTAAGTGAAGTAACATCATTGACTGCGCACTGCTCCGCACCAAAGAACTCGGGACCCAATTTAGCCTTGATTTTGGCCTAGTTTGACAGTTCTTGTGAATCCTGAAATTGTAGGTCTCTTCCTGATCTTTCTAGGGACAAAAAATCACCAAAATCCGATATCTGTAGCTCTAGTTATGCTCTGCGCAAAGCAACAAGTCAGGATGAGTGAAAAATCCGAAAATTAACAATGTTTAGCAATTAATCCCAATAATTGAAAAGCAAAATCAATGATTGTAAAAGTTGTCTAATTTTCGTCTCTCTCTAGCTTGTGCCACTGTAAACTGCTATTTATGCTTATTAATCCTGATCTAACCCTACACCAAATTAAAAGCCTCTGAATAAGCTTTCTAACAAGGTATCATATGCCATAATTGGGCTTAAGATGAGTAAGTTAGTCCCATTTAAGTGAAGGAACATCATGGACTACGCACCGATCTGCGCCAGAGAACTCGGGACCCAATTTAGCCTTGATTTTGGACTAGTTTGAGAATTCTTGTGAAACGTGAAATTGTTGGTTTCTTCCTTATCTTTCTAGGGACGGCAAGATCACCAAAATCCGATATCTGTAGCTCTAGTTATGCTCTGCGCAAGGCAAGAAGGTCAGGATGAGTGAAAAATCTGAAAATTAACAATGTTTAGCAATTAACCCCAATTAAGCCCAATAATGTAAAAGCAAAATCAATGATTGTAAAAGTTGTATAATTTCCGTCTCTCTCAGGCTTGTACGGCTGTAAACTGCAATTTATGTTTATTAATCCTGACCTAACCCTAGACCAAATTAAGGGCCTCTGAATAAGCTTTCCAACAAGGTATCATATGCCTTAATTGGGCTTAAGATGAGTAAGTTAGGTGCATTTAAGTGAAGGAACATCATGGACTGCGCACTGTTCCGCGCCATAGAACTCGGGACCCAATTTAGCCTTGATTATGGCCTAATTTGACAATTCTTGTGAGACATGAAATTATGGTTCTCTTCCTTATCTTTCTAGGGATAGCGAGATCACCGAAATACAATATCTGTAGCTCTAGTTATGCTCTGCGCAAGGCAACAAGGTCAAGATGAGTGAAAAATCCGAAAATTAACGATGTTTAGCAATTAAGCCCAATAATTGAAAAGCAAAATCAATGGTTGTAAAAGTTGTCTAAATTTCGTCTCTCTCTGGCTTGTGCGGCTGTAAACTGCTGTTTATGCTTATTAATCCTGATCAAACCCTAGACCAAATTAGGGGTCTCTGAATAAGCTTTCCAACAAGGTATCATATGCCTTAATTGGGCTTAAGATGAGTAAGTTAGGCGCATTTAAGTGAAGGAACATCGTGGACTGCGCACTGATCCGCGCCAGAGAACTCGGGACCCAATTTATCCTTGATTTTGGCCTAATTTGACAATTTGTGTGAAACATAAAATTGTAGGTCTCTTCCTTATCTTTCTAGGAACAGCAAGATCACCAAAATCCGATATTTGTAGCTCTTGTTATGCTCTGCGCAAGGCAACAAAGTCAGGATGAGTAAAAAATCCGAAAATTAACAATGTTTAGCAATTAACCCCAATTAAGCCTAATAATGTAAAAGCAAAAACAATGATGGTAAAAGTTGTCTAATTTCCAACTCTCTGTGGCTTGTGCGGCTGTAAACTGCTATTTATGCTTTTTAATCCTGACCTAACCCTAGACCATATTAAGGGCCTCAGAAAAAGCTTTCCAACAAGGTATCATATGCCTTAATTGGGCTTAAGATGAGTAAGTTAGGCCCATTTAAGTGAATCAACATCATGGACTGCGTACTGATCCGTGCCAGAGAACTTGTGACCCAATTTAGCCTTGATTTTGGCCTAATTTGACAATTCTTGTGATACCTGAAATTATGGTTCTCTTTCTTATCTTTCTAAGGACAGCGAGATCACCGAAATACAATATCTGTAGATCTAGTTATGCTCTGCGCAAGGCAACAAGGTCGGGATGAGTGAAAAATCCGAAAATTAACAATGTTTAGCAATTAAGCCCAATAATTGAAAAGCAAAATCAATGGTTGTAAAAGTTGTCTAATTTCCGTCTCTCTCTGGCTTGTGCGGCTGTAAACTGCTATTTATGCTTATTAATCCTTATCAAACCCAAGACCAAATTAAGGACCTCTGAATAAGTTTTCCAAAAAGGTATCATATGCCTTAATTGGGCTTAAGATGAGTAAGTTAGCCGCATTTAAGTGAAGGAACATCGTGGACTGCGCACTGATCCACGCCAGAGAACTCGGGACCCAATTTAGCCTTGATTTTGGCCTAATTTGACAATTTGTGTGAACATAAAATTGTAGGTCTCTTCCTTATCTTTCTAGGAACATCAAGATCACCAAAATCCGATATCTGTAGCTCTAGTTATGCTCTGCGCAAGGCAACAAGGTCAGGATGAGTAAAAAATCCGAAAATTAACAATGTTCAGCAATTAACCCCAATTAAGCCCAATAATGTAAAAGCAAAAACAATGATGGTAAAAGTTGTCTAATTTCCAACTCTCTGTGGCTTGTGCGACTGTAAACTGCTATTTATGCTTTTTAATCCTGACCTAACCCTAGACCATATTAAGGGCCTCAGAAAAAGCTTTCCAACAAGGTATCATAGCATGAAAGCCGCTGCCGCTTATGCTCTCTGAGTCTCCTCCGTTACCCGAGTTTCGAGCCACGAGCTTTCTAATAATGAAAAGCATGAAGGCGGAAGCTGCCCGAACTTTGCGCACCGGGGATGAGCTTGAAAAAGCCGTGGCAAAGTGTGAAGAGCAAGCTCGACTAATTGGGTAATTGAAAACTCGAAATGTTGAGCTTGAGAAGACCAAATCCTCTCCTCAATCCGGGCTCTCTAAAATGAAATGATTGACTTTCAGAGGGCTGCCAAGGCTTTAAAGCTTTCCCTTGACAATCTTCAGCAATTTCTTGCTACTAATAAAAAGGCTAATTGCAAGCTTCAGTTCGAGTTGAAGGAAGCTAAAGCCCAGATTATAAGGGAACGCGTTTCTGGGTTCTCGCGTGCTATAAAACAAATCCAGCACTTTCTTCCTGATTCTGATCTTTCGAGAATCAGTGTGGACAAGGATTTTAATAAAGATGGCATAGTGGTTCCTTTGTACGAGCTCGATGATAAGGAAGAGGAGAATAATGAAGAGCAGGTTGTGGGAGAGGAGGAGAACAGAGGAACTGAAGTGGTCGTGCTCGAGCCATCCTCGGTTGCTCTTTCACAAGTCGAAGACACTATTGGTTCCAACCTTGATGGGTCTTTGCTTATGGGAATGCCCATGAGTAACTCAGCAAATTTTTAAGATATTTTGTACTCTTGGATATATCCTATGTACTTTTGCTTTATGAATGATAAAGACTTCATACTTATGGTATTTAACCCAGCATTTGGATTTACTCGGTTAACTTTCCTAAGTTCTTACCCGCCTTTTGTGCTTGGCATTTTAATTTGGCCTCGTGAGCTTTTTGAGCTCGGCCCTATCATAGTTAACTATTTCATGTTTTTCTTGCTTACCTTTTTAGGTTCGGCCTTTCGATTTTAGCTTGGTCGGCGACTTCGATCCGGCATTTCGACTTTAGCTCGGTCAATTTTAGCTCGATAAACCTTTTTAGGTTCTTTGTTTACCTTTTTAGGTCCGACATTTCGACTTTAGCTCGGTCGATTTTAGCACGGTCAACCTCTTTAGGACGTTCTCCTCTTTAGGTTCGGCATTTCGGTTTCAGCTCTGTCAACCTCTTTAGGTATTAGTTTTGCCCTTTTAGGCCCGGTATTTCGACTTTGAGCTCGGTCGATTTTCAGCTCGGTCAACCTCTTTAGGCTTTTGCCTTTTTAGGTTCGGCGTTTCGACCGCAGCTCGGTCGATTTTAGCTCGGTCACCTTTTTAGGCTTTTGCCTCTTTAGGTTCGGTGTTTCTACAACAGCTCGGTCGACTTTAGCTCGGTCACCTTTTTAGGCTCTTGCCTCTTTAGGTTCGACGTTTCGACAGCAGCTCGGTTGATTTTAGCTCGGTCACCTTTTTAGGCTATTGCCTCTTTAGGTTCGGCGTTTCGACAACAGCTCAGTCGACTTTAGCTCGGTCACCTTTTCAGGCTCTTGCCTCTTTAGGTTCGGCGTTTCGACAACAGCTCGGTCGATTTTAGCTCGGTCACCTTTTTAAGCTCTTGCCTCTTTAGGTTCGGCGTTTCGACAACAACTCTGTCGATTTTAGCTCGGTCACCTTTTTAGGCTATTGTTTTTTGTGAGTTAGTATGGTGTTTGAGTGTTCGAGCTGATGAAACTTTATTTTCCAAGGGAGATGTTCTCCCCCGCACTCTTCCATTTAAATGGAGCATGAGCTCAATCTCTATGATTTTTATAGAGGGAGTCTAACTCGGCCTCTATGGTTTTAATTTGAGGAGCTCCGACTCGCTCTTCCTCTTAGTCAAATTTCGAGAGGGAGTTTTGGCTCGATCTTTCGGGAGCCGGAGATGAATTGTGAGTTTTTAAGGAAGTCGAAGCTCGACCTTGTGGAAAGGGAAGCACAGAGCTTCGACCTGTTATTTTCAAGGGAGCCGGAGCTTAACCTTAGATCAGAGTTTGAGGGCGTCTAAACAGAAACGAGATAGAGGTCAGTGTTGTGGAAACTCGGGGCGTGTGACGCCCAAAATACGAATCACAGAACCAACTCCAGAGGAAGGCATCATTACAACAGAGTGTGTCTTCAATGCCGACAACATTGTATTTGCTGGAGAAGGTGGATCATCAAGTATGGCGTTGGGCGGTCCACATGGAGAATGATGTAGCCTACACTCTCTGCCAATGGCAGCAGTGAGCACTTTGTAGTCGCAAATTTTGTGACTCTGGAAGTGGTATCATCGAACATCACTTTGCTCAAATATGTAAATAATATGATATGATGCTACATAACACAACATTAAAGGCTTGGAGCAAAACATATCAAATCATATTATATTTAACCTAGATTTAAAGAACAATATCACCTGAGCATTTCGCGGCCTCTGATTTAGGCATTCCCTCAAGCCCATATGGTCGAGCTCTCCTAGACCGAGCTGTGCTGGCCGAGCTCTCTAAGATATCTTCTTCAACTCTCTGAGACATCTTCTTCAACTCTCTGAGACATCTTCTTCAACTTTCTGAGGCCGAGCTGTGGTGGCCGAGCTCTCTAAGACATCTTCTTCAGCTCTCCGAGACATCTTCTTTAGCTCTCCGAGGCCGAGCTGTGGTGGCCGAGCTCTCTAAGTATTCAGCTCTTCGAGGCCGAGCTGTGGTGGCCGAGCTCCGAGGCCGAGCTGTGGTGGTCGATCTCTCTAAGTCTTCAGCTCTCCGAGGCTGAGCTGTGCTGGCCGAGCTTCGAGGCCGAGCTGTGGTGGCCGAGCTCTCTGAGAAACCTTCTTCCCTCTGAGGCCGAGCTGTGGTGACCGAGCTCTTTAAGACATCTTCTTCAGCTCTCCGAGGCCGAGCTGTGGTGGTCGAGCTCTCTAAGAAACCTTCTTCCCTCTGAGACCGAGCTTTGGTGGCCGAGCTCTCTGAGAAACCTTCTTCCCTCTAAGACTGAGATGTGGTGGCCGAGCTCTCCAAGACATCTTCTTCAACTCTCCGAGACATCTTCTTCAGCTCTCCGAGACCGAGCTGTGGTGGCCGAGCTCTCTAAGTCTTAAGCTCTCCGAGGCCGAGCTGTGGTGGCCGAGCTCCGAGGACGAGCTGTGGGGGCCGAGCTCTCTAAGTCTTCAGCTCTCCGAGGCCGAGTTGTGGTGGCCGAGCTCTTTATCTCTTAGCCTGTGACTAAGTGGAGAGCATCAAGGCGTCCATGGTGTCCTTGCAAACCATTACCATATTTTCACCTCCTCCTACGCCATATATATTCCTTCCTCGTCGCCATTACTTTTGAATGAGACCTTCTTTTATTGTATGTGCAACCTATATTGACTGAGTTTCCAAACTTGGTTTGAGCCGAGTGGACTCACTTCTGCCCAGTATGTTAGAGGTCGACTTCGTAAGGCTAGGATAGATGAGTTGCCTCTGTTCAAATTGAGAATGCCGAATTTTAAGAGGCTTCGTTGCCACGAGATTTTTTGTACTGATCATTGATCAATCGTTCCCAGATGTTGATAAATATGCGCCTGGGGAAAGTTTACCTCGGTCCCACGGTGGGCGCCAAATGTTCCTACCGAGATCCGACTTGCCGGAATCTCGCCGTAGAATGTCAAACCAAGAGTGAACAATGGGGGTTGTTTTAGGTTATGGCTTGACAGAATATTGTATTCCGGTCCTATGTATCCCAATGGGAATCAAAGTCAGATGTAGTTCTAGGTTCAACCGTTGGCCATACGGTGATCTCAATCCCTTAATCTTGTATCTCATGAATATCAGCGAGCAAGGACTCTTCAATAGTCTCTTGGTCAAGCTAGTTTCTCTAATGCGCTTAAGGGAGAGTCACCGGGGTTCGTGAAAAGTGAGTCTCCCTCTTGGGCTCTCCTCCTTTTATAATAGGATCCCCATCCCTTTAAGAAATCTGGATATATTTCCTTTTATCTCTTAAATCTTCTTTGAGATGAAATTTCCTTAATTTAAGGGACATTATCTCTTTTAACCGGATAAGGTTATGTGAGATAATATCAGGATTGATTAAGATAATATCTTAAATTGATCTCTTAACCGGATAAGGTTATTTGAGATAATATTAGGATTATTTAATGATAATATCAATATCTTATCCCTTAATTTAAGGGATATTATCTCTTCTAACCGGATAAGGTTGTTTCAGATAATATCATGATTAATAAAGATAATATCGATATTTTATCCTTCCCGCCTTGATTGGATCGGGTATCCAAGTTCGGTGGCCGTATTTTACTCCTCGGCCATTGCAATACTTATATTAAGCACACTGCGGGAAAGAAAGGATTTTGAGGTTGAACCATCGTTGGACTTTTTTTAGAGCCTTCATATGACAATAGGGACCATAGTGGCTAAGTTGATATTGTATCCATTCTCTCTCTATATGTCTCTGTGACTGTGAGGTGGAGAGGCGAGGGTATTAATCCTTACAATGTGTAGTGGATGAAAAGCTAATGTACTTTTGTTACTGCTGCAGGGATCGATCAATCACGTTAACCATACGCCTGAGGTTGGATGATGAAAATATGTTAACCAAAAGGATCCCTGTATGGCAAATTCCTCATTGAGAAATCATTGTATTGATTGGTTGTATAAGTGCAATTGGGACAAACTTGAATATTTTGGGAATCAATCTTCTCATTTTATGTCAAATTATCAGTATATTTATTATATATTTGAAACATTGAGAGGATTCATTTCCATATATGTAATTTTGCACAGTGCATATGCAGCTTTTAATGGCAACTTTTTCAGATGATAAGTTTGTTTCTCAAGCTAAAGTTACAAAAATTCTGAAGGTTGCATTGGTTTTTTTTTTTTTTTTTGGTGGATGCATTGGTTTATATATGGATAATAATTTGATGAATGCTTGAACCAACTTTAAATGTTTTTTTATAACTTATACAACCTTGTGATTATTATTTCCTCCCTATAAGATGAAGATAATGCAATAAGGGTTGGACTAAGATGCATCACCCATATTTTGTACCACCCACTATACCACTCATATGTGACAAATTTTGGACCAATCAAATTGCCACATGAGTTTGGTCAAAATTTCAAACTTTCTAGTTGTATTTCTACTGTAGTCAAATATATGAATACAATATATTGTAGTATAGCTTTGTATTCGCAAATTTAATCCATATTAAAATAATGTTTTTTGATTAAAAAAACTGATTATATTAAAAAATAATATTTTAATATGAATTAAAATAATGTTCGTTGTCAACTAAAGACCTGGGCAAAGCACGACCGAGAAGAATCAAAGTTCCTGATTTTCTTATTATTTTATCTTGTGGACTGACTCTTCTCAATTTTCAAATGAACATTCAGACTATAGACATGTCTAACTATCATACCATAATAGTATATTATCATCCTCTCTAATGGAAATACCAAGTACTTTCCAATTGAATGAGATTGATTATTATAAAATAATAATTCTCATTAAAGAAAGCAGATTTCAAATGTTATATGCATCATTCTCATTTCTCAAACATAAATTTATGCAGCAATCAATTGAAAATCTTCTAAAAGGAAATTCCAACAATGATTTTGAGCAGCTAAGTTATAAAGAAATTAGTGTGTTTCACATCATCTGAGGCAGGATTTCTATAAATTTCCCTAGCTTCCTTATAAATGATATTTTAAAAATGAAGACCCTTTACCTTCCCTTGCCTTAGACAGCATTTTGCTTAGAAGAAAAGTTCTCTCTTTTTTTTTCTATCATAAGACAAATAATGAAACTATATAAAAAATAATCTTACACAAAAAATAACTTGTGATGAATAGAGTAACAGACTTGTTAAGGTAAACAGGTTCTGTTTTGAACATTAGACACTATAAATTTGATGCATAGCAGCATTGGACAACTCCATGTATGATGCTAGAAAAGCACATCTTGGACTACCAATGAAAACATTGGAGAAATGGTAAAATTGATTAAAATCATGTTAATCATGGCCACAACAATTCTCATTGGTTCTTTAAAGATGTGAGACTAAAAATACTAAAGAGAGTAACCAGTAAATGATTTAATACTTGCCAAGTAGGTATCGATTCAACTTTATGATCATTGGCAAAAAGAAGTCACTCTATCTCTCTTGGTCACATTGCTTTCTTCTCTGTACTTAGAAGTTCTAATCTCCAAAGTTGCCCAAAGAGCGTGTCTGCAATCTGCATATATTCGAAATTGGATCAGGTTGAATAATAATTAAAAAAGGAAACCAATTTGAACAATAGAACACGAACCTGAATTTTCAAGGGCCATCATGATCATGAATAAAGCTGAGATCCACCAGTGAGTACATGAGATCCTCTTATATAAAAATCCCCCCTATACCAAAATACATAAATTAATTCAAACCGAGTCAAAACCAGAATCATACGAACGCAGTGAAAGCGAGGGAAAATCTAAGAGAAAATGCGAGAAAAGTAATAAGAACACAGAGAGATGTAGAGAGATTGAGAACCTGGTTGTAGAGAGAGAATGAGTTGGAGTGAAATCACCTAATGGATTTTTATATGCAAAGGAAAACTTTTTTCTTCTCTCTACCTTTCGCACTGGGTGGATGGATGTGCATTGTTGTTATTTTTCCCCCTTTCCTCTTGTGGCTTCTCTTTCGTTTTCTCCCTCTGCCCAGTCTGCAATCCGCATCTTTCTGTCATTTTTGAAGCATTTGCCGTGGAAACTGACGCATAAAGGAGAGGTTTTATTACAACTAGTGGCAAGACAAGACTCACGTCTTCGCATTTCTAATGCTTTTAAGTGTATTTGTTATATAGATTCATTCAACTTTATAATGTATCTATACAATATAAATAAATATTATATACATCAATGCGTTAATAATATCATGTTATAAATAATTGTAAAAATAAATAATATGCACAGTTAAAAAAGCTGTTATGTATTTTTTTAAACGCAGATTTGCGCTTTATTTCCGACCAAAACATAATAGTGCTAGAGATTTTCTTAATACTTCACCAATGGCCGCTTCCGTTTGCCACCTTACAAGCACATGTACACGTTGCAATGCACGATTATTTTATCATGAATCACGTGACATGTGCTGCTCTGGTGGGAAGATATCGTTAGAACAAGTAGATGCACCTCCGGAGTTGCTAGAAATATTTTCGACGATTCAGTTCGGAAGGAAGACATTTTAGACAACACATCAGGAGTTACAATCATGTGCTCTCATTCACTTCAATGGGTGTACATATTGATGAGAATGTTGCTGCAACTGGACGTGGCATATATAGTTTTCGTGCTCAAGGTGCAATTTATAATAAGATAGGAGGATTCTATCCAAGTGAGGGTTCAAGACCACGATTCTTGCAAATGTACATCTACGATACAGAGCATGAGTTATAAAACAGGATGCTTGAAAACCCTCAACTACAACAAAATATTGTTCAAAAGTTGCAACAAATTCTCCATGGTTGCAATCCATATGTGCACGCATTAAGGCAACTTGCACAGCGTCCCGATGTACGTGATTGTAGTCTACTCATCAAGGAGCGCCCTCCTAATCAACCACAATATACTATGCCAACTGCATCCCAAGTCGCAGCAATTGTCGTTGGTGGAGACGCGGTATCAATCTCAACTGAAAGGGATATCATCGTGATGAGTCATGTTGGGAATCTAATAAATGTTAAAGAAACTACGGGATATTATGATCCATTACAATATCCTCTATTATTCCCTTACGGAACGTTTGGATGGGACCGCGAAACCAAAAATGAGGAAGGACAACCTATAACATGTCTAGAATATTACAGTTACATGCTTCAGGTACATAATGTAATTTCTAAAATATTTTGATTTATAAAATATATATAATAATTTACAAAAAATAAATTTATATTAGTCATTAATTGTTTCATGGATAGATTCGTTCCAACGATTATTCCATATTACTAAAATCGGGACGACTACTACAACAATATGTTGTAGACAACTATGTCAAGATCGAAGCAGCAAGGTTAAGGTGGGTCCAAACTCACCAACTTAAAATTCGCTCTGAATTGTATCAAGGCTTGCAAGATGCTTTGCATGTGGGAGAAACTGCTACAGGTACTATTCATAACATATATCAAAATTATTTATACAAAAATATATGTCGAATACATCAAACACTATCAACACGTACAATTACTCTTTGTAGAAAATATCGGACGGAGAACCATATTGCCATCATCATTTATTGGTAGCCGTCGAGACATGACACAACGGTATGAAGATGGTATGGCTATTGTGCTTCACGACGGCAAACCTGATATTTTTCTTACCATGACATGCAATCCTTCATGGATTGAAATATCATCTGAACTTGGGCCTTATCAAACTCCACAAGATCGTCCAGACTTGCTGACAAGAATCTTCCGTTCAAAGTTCGAACAATTGAAGCATGACCTAATTAAAAAAGGCGTCTTAGGAAAGGTCAAAAGTTATATGTATGTAACTGAATTCCAAAAACGAGGATTGCCTCACGTGCATATGCTACTGATCATGGAACCTAATGACAGATTACGTAACCCAGAAGAATATGATAGCGTTGTTAGAGCGGAAATACCAAAATTTGAAGAAGAACCACAATTACATGCCGCAGTACTAAAACACATGATTCATGGACCGTGCGGTAGACTGAATCCAAGATCACCATGTATGAAGGATGGCCAATGTAAGAAGGGGTTCCCAAAAGAGTTCATCCAAGAGACACGACAAGGTATTGACTCATATCCACGGTATAGAAGATGGAATGATGGTCCAGTACATTTGAATAGACATATGTCTATAGATAATAGCTGGGTGGTCCCTTATAACCCATGTTTGCTGTTAAAGTATGACTGTCATATAAATGTTGAAGTGTGCAGTAGTATCAAGAGTATCAAGTACCTGTATAAATATGTCTACAAAGGTCCTGATCGAGTTGCCATGGAGGTTCATATGGATGAGGTCAAGCAGTATATTGATGCAAGATGGATTTGTGCTCCAGAGGCGTTATGGAGAATATTTTCATTCACCATGTACCGAATGTATCCAAGTGTTGAAAGATTACAAATCCACCTACCAAATCAACATCAAGTGTGATACCGTACAAATCAGAGAATCGACGATGTACTAAATGATGCGCGTAACTCCATAACAATGCTCACACAATTCTTTGCCCTGAACCGAAACGATCCACAAGCAAGGTGTTATCTGTACCGGGAGATTCCAGAACACTATTTGTGGAATAAAGGAAATAAAGAATGGGTTAGACGAAGAATACAAAGGAAAGTTATTGGACGAATATATACAGTGTCACCTTTAGACAGGGAGAAATTCTATTTGCGTGTATTATTATCTCATATAAGAGGACCAACCAGTTGGGATTACTTGCTCACAGTAAACAACACATGCTACACCACATTCCAAAAAGCAGTCGAGCAATGGGGCTTTTTAGAACAAGACAACAGTATTCACGAATGTTTAGTTGAAGCATCAAGTCTACGAATGCCATATGCTTTACGGAGATTGTTTGCTACTATATTGGTCTTTTGTGAACCAACAGATGTAAGAAGCCTATGGGATGAGTTTTACACCCACATGGTAGAAGACTATCCTTCAACATCCTCTGTGAATGGGTCATCATTAACTAACATGCTATTAAGGGATTTGAATGACCTATTACTTCAACATGGAAAACAAATCACAGATTATGCTTTGCCTGAATTATCATTGGAGACCACTGAAGGTAATCATGTTCCAAGAGTTATACAGGAACAACTATCGGTCCAAGTTCCTATTGAAGATTTGAGTTTCGTTTCGAAGTTAAATGATGACCAGTTGTTTGCTTACAATACCATTATGGATGTTATCCACCGTAAGAAAAGTTGGGTTTTCTTTGTGGATGGGCCAGGAGGAACGGGTAAGACATTCCTTTATCGCACCTTAATTGGAAAATTAAGACATTTGGGTCAAATTGTCTTGGCAACAGCCTCATCTGGTATAGCAGCTACATTATTACCCGGTGGTAGGACGGCACATTCCCGATTTAAGATACCCATCAATACAGAGGAAGGGTCCTTTTACTCAATAAGTAAACAATCTGATCTCGCGAAGCTAATAAGAGAAACAACAGCAATCATTTGGGACGAGGCACCCATGACAAGTAGATATGCTATAGAAGCATTAGACCGCACCTTGAAGGATATTCTTGACTGTGATGCTCCATTCGGGGGGAAAGTGATGATTATGGGAGGGGATTTCCGCCAAGTACTTCCTGTTGTTCCAAAAGGGACTAAGGCACAAACGATTTCTGCATGTATCGTTAAATCTCATCTATGGGCTAATACAAAGGTATTGCATCTATGCCAAAACATGCGTGCATTACAAGATCGAGATTTTGCCGACTATCTTATGCGGATAGGAGATGGTGTTGAACCTACAAAGGATAATGATATGGTGAGGGTACCCCAACAAATAGCAATTCCATGGGAAGGAGAAAGTTCGATACGTTTACTTATACAACAAACATTCCCCAAATTAGAAGATCATGGTTGGGATGCATCTTATATGGTGGAAAGAGCGATACTAACACCAAAAAATGAGGATGTTCAGAAACTAAATGACATTATTATTGAACATTTCCCAGGTGAAGACCAAATTTTGTTGTCTTTTGATGAGGTTGAAGGGGACACAAGAAACTTATATCAACAGGAATACTTAAATTCCATTGCTCCAGGTGGTTTGCCACCGCATATTCTGACGGTAAAAAAGGGAGCACCGCTTATGTTGTTACGAAACATTGACCCTAAATCTGGCCTCTGTAATGGTTCACGACTACTATGTCGTGGTGTATTTATGAACCTGTTGGATGTAGAAATCATAACAGGCAACCATCTTTGGAAGGAGAGCCTTCTTGCCCAGGATTAAACTAAAGACAAGCGAGAGCGCGGGACTTCCCTTTGTTCTTATTAGGAAGCAATTTCCAGTTAAACTGAGTTTTGCAATAACTATAAATAAGGCACAGGGACAAACTATTCCCAATGTTGGGATTTATCTTCCACGACATGTGTTCAGTCATGGTCAACTATATGTGGCATTATCAAGAGGCGTATCTCAAAATGACACGAAAATCCTGATAAAAGAAGGAAAAATTGAAGGGGAAGATGGCCACTTCACCAGAAAATGTTGTCTTCAAGGATATTTTGTTATCTCGAACTCCGGTATTGTATTTTTAAATTTATTAAATCGTCTATACATATAATGCATTACACTAATATTACCCAGAACAACCAAAAATCATCTTATCCTTTTAAATTGTACAGTTGAACTAGAGTTCAAGGAGAGCTACCGTTTATTGCAAGAGATGATGACAAATATTTCCGGCATGTGCTGTGACAAGCAGGTAGGTTCATGTGAACAACTTTTACTTAAACATTTTTCCATATCAATCTCTTACCAATTCGACTAAAAAAATCATAGGATCGCGACTTTCGAAAACTATGGCATATATTCAAGGCTGAGCGGTCAATCTCATCTTTAAGCCCAGTTGACAACAAGGTGAATTATAAAATTTTATTAGAATACTTCATATTATGACGTTGTATAAAAAACCAATATTCTACTCTTTTGATAATCAGGTACATCATCTAAAGATATACTCTTTTGGGTGGGGTGTCACAGTAACAGCAGATAAGACTCAGCTATGGAATATGGTAAAAAGAGAATTATGGGCTCAAAGGTTAGAAAGGTAATGTATTATGTATTGTATTCGATATGATAATATACATATTTACTATATAATAAGTTTTATTATTTCAACAATCTATTAAAATACTATCTTTTTTTAACAAAAATTATTAGGAAACTTGAGGCTACATTACCAAACACAAGAAGTCGTGATAGCTCAATGCATTTGGAACAAAAAATGGTCTTACTTGAGGATGTAATATGTGTTCTTTTAATACTACATTATATTTGTTATGAATGATTGTGATAATAATTCTTCCAAATTTTTGTCTTACATTTTTCATTTATTTTGTAGTTTATTAAACAAAAAAACATTACAGATGATAAAAAGCATGAAGATTTTTTGACAATCGTGACAAGGTAAGCAACTATTAGAAGTAAATTATGTATTTTTTTTTATATGCTTTGTTACTTTTAATCTAACATAAATCAATGTTAAGTAAATTTATTTTGTTTGTAATATAGGGAAATGAAAAAAGCTCATGAAAATCAATCCATACATAATCTTCTTATAGATCTAAATGCTGCGATGTCGAGGTCAAATAATAGTTGTAACTAAATTATATTTGGTACCTTGGATTTGTTTTTTATAAGAATATGTATCTTATTTATTTTTACAATTATTTGTAACATGATATTATTAACGCATTGATGTATATAATGTTTATTTATATTGTATAGATACATTGTAAAGTTGAATAAATCTATACAACAAATACACTTAAAAGCATTAGAAATGAGGCCAGACAGGCACGTGAGTGCCTGTCTTGCCGCTAGTATTTTATAAATCAAAATATTTTAGAAATTACATTATGTACCTGAAGCATGTAACTGTAATATTCTAGACATGTTATAGGTTGTCCTTCCTCATTTTTGGTTTCGCGGTCCCATCCAAACGTTCCGTAAGGGAATAATAGAGGATATTGTAATGGATCATAATATCCCGTAGTTTCTTTAACATTTATTAGATTCCCAACATGACTCATCACGATGATATCCCTTTCAGTTGAGATTGATACCGCGTCTCCACCAACGACAATTGCTGCGACTTGGGATGCAGTTGGCATAGTATACTGTGGTTGATTAGGAGGGCGCTCCTTGATGAGTAGACTACAATCACGTACATCGGGACGCTGTGCAAGTTGCCTTAATGCGTGCACATATGGATTGCAACCATGGAGAATTTGTTGCAACTTTTGAACAATATTTTGTTGTAGTTGAGGGTTTTCAAGCATCCTGTTTTATAACTCATGCTCTGTATCGTAGATGTACATTTGCAAGAATCGTGGTCTTGAACCCTCACTTGGATAGAATCCTCCTATCTTATTATAAATTGCACCTTGAGCACGAAAACTATATATGCCACGTCCAGTTGCAGCAACATTCTCATCAATATGTACACCCATTGAAGTGAATGAGAGCACATGATTGTAACTCCTGATGTGTTGTCTAAAATGTCTTCCTTCCGCTGAACTGTCTGAAAATATTTCTAGCAACTCCGGAGGTGCATCTACTTGTTCTAACGATATCTTCCCACCAGAGCAGCACATGTCACGTGATTCATGATAAAATAATCGTGCATTGCAACGTGTACATGTGCTTGTAAGGTGGCAAACGGGAAGCGGCCATTGGTGAAGTATTAAGAAAATCTCTAGCACTATTATGTTTTGGTCGGAAATAAAACTGCAAATCTGCGTTTAAAAAAAATACATAACAGTTTTTTAACTGTGCATATTATTTATTTTTACAATTATTTATAACATGATATTATTAACGCATTGATGTATATAATATTTATTTATATTGTATAGATACATTATAAAGTTGAATGAATCTATATAACAAATACACTTAAAAGCATTAGAAATGCGGTACGTGAGTGCCTGTCTTGCCACTAGTTGTAATAAAACCTCTCCTTTATGCGTCAGTTTCCACGGCAAATGCTTCAAAAATGACAGAAAGATGCGGATTGCAGACTGGGCAGAGGGAGAAAACGAAAGAGAAGCCACAAGAGGAAAGGGGGAAAAATAACAACAATGCACATCCATCCACCCAGTGCGAAAGGTAGAGAGAAGAAAAAAGTTTTCCTTTGCATATAAAAATCCATTAGGTGATTTCACTCCAACTCATTCTCTCTCTACAACCAGGTTCTCAATCTCTCTACATCTCTCTGTGTTCTTATTACTTTTCTCGCATTTTCTCTTAGATTTTCCCTCGCTTTCACTGCGTTCGTATGATTCTGGTTTTGACTCGGTTTGAATTAATTTATGTATTTTGGTATAGGGGGGATTTTTATATAAGAGGATCTCATGTACTCACTGGTGGATCTCAGCTTTATTCATGATCATGATGGCCCTTGAAAATTCAGGTTCGTGTTCTATTGTTCAAATTGGTTTCCTTTTTTTAATTATTATTCAACCTGATCCAATTTCGAATATATGCAGATTGCAGACACGCTCTTTGGGCAACTTTGGAGATTAGAACTTCTAAGTACAGAGAAGAAAGCAATGTGACCAAGAGAGATAGAGTGACTTCTTTTTGCCAATGATCATAAAGTTGAATCGATACCTACTTGGCAAGTATTAAATCATTTACTGGTTACTCTCTTTAGTATTTTTAGTCTCACATCTTTAAAGAACCAATGAGAATTGTTGTGGCCATGATTAACATGATTTTAATCAATTTTACCATTTCTCCAATGTTTTCATTGGTAGTCCAAGATGTGCTTTTCTAGCATCATACATGGAGTTGTCCAATGCTGCTATGCATCAAATTTATAGTGTCTAATGTTCAAAACAGAACCTGTTTACCTTAACAAGTCTGTTACTCTATTCATCACAAGTTATTTTTTGTGTAAGATTATTTTTTATATAGTTTCATTATTTGTCTTATGATAGAAAAAAAAAAGAGAGAACTTTTCTTCTAAGCAAAATGCTGTCTAAGGCAAGGGAAGGTAAAGGGTCTTCATTTTTAAAATATCATTTATAAGGAAGCTAGGGAAATTTATAGAAATCCTGCCTCAGATGATGTGAAACACACTAATTTCTTTATAACTTAGCTGCTCAAAATCATTGTTGGAATTTCCTTTTAGAAGATTTTCAATTGATTGCTGCATAAATTTATGTTTGAGAAATGAGAATGATGCATATAACATTTGAAATCTGCTTTCTTTAATGAGAATTATTATTTTATAATAATCAATCTCATTCAATTGGAAAGTACTTGGTATTTCCATTAGAGAGGATGATAATATACTATTATGGTATGATAGTTAGACATGTCTATAGTCTGAATGTTCATTTGAAAATTGAGAAGAGTCAGTCCACAAGATAAAATAATAAGAAAATCAGGAACTTTGATTCTTCTCGGTCGTGCTTTGCCCAGGTCTTTAGTTACCACAAAACTACAACTCCTTGGCTTAATTCACCTTTATAGATAGTGTAGAAAAATGACCCAAGTCTTTACACCTGACAAAGTACACAGGAAAAATACTTTCCACAATTTCTTAGCTTCTAATAAACTTGATTATGTTATACGTATTAGATGGAGGCTACCTCAATCAAAGATATGGCACAGAGGCCATTGGAACAAATTTCAACTTATACAGTTGTATTTGTTGGTATATCAGACAAATAGTAACATCACTAATATGCCATAGTTGGGGAGTAGGAGTATCATTGCTTTATTTGCTTACACTGCTTCAATCATGAGAAGCCTTTTCTTTATATTCTTCCAACTTTGTGGTTTCCATTATGTTTTAAATCCAGACAATGAGAAGAAAGAAACAAATCAATGAAGACTAGAGAAAGAACAAATTTGGTTAATAAGTGGAGCCATGGCTACTGCAGCAAGTGCAACTGGTCTTTTGTACTACACATTGGATAGGAAGTTTTAGTCTTGCACAATTGATGAAGATGATGAAGAACATGGCAATGATGCACCCTCAAATGTGCCTTGAGGTATTGATCGTGTTTCTCATGGCTTAATCCAAGCCCATGCTACATGGTTGGAGACAATCTCTACGTTGTCAAAGACATATACAATGATACATATGTGTTTACAATAGCCAATCAGACATATACAATGATATAAAATCACAAATATTATTGATCAAACATTTTTGTCTTTCTCAAATGACCAAAAAAATACTTATATATCGACGGCGTGCATGCACACGAGTAAAAGAAATAGAAATGTGGGCAAACAGGCACATCAGTGCCTATCTTGCTGCTAGAAATAGAAGGCAAAGAATGACCGTGGATCAAAGGCGACATCAATTAGCTTGACGACGAGAAGTTTATAGAAAAACAAGGCGAAGAATGAGCATAAAACCAAGTACAATGAGACTGACATCTCTGTAACGTCCATATGGTCATCAGATAATCAACAATATAATACAAGTATATCATAATTTTATATGTTTTATATATTGAGATTTAAAATTATATCCATATGTTATATTTAACTCAAATACTATCATCATTTTTTTTTTAATATATTGATATCATAATTTCAAAACAAAATATTATTTTATTTGACGGACAGAACATAATATTATTAACGTAATGATTAAGTATATAATATATGTTTATAGTAAGAAGTTACATTATAAAGTCGCATAAATTACTGATTAAAAATACCTGTTTTACACAAGTAACAAATAAAATATTATGTACAAAAAATATGGATAAAGATGGATAAAAACATTATAAATGTGATTAGATAGACACGTGAGTGCTTGTCTTACCGCTAATAATAATAATAATAATAATAATAATAATTTTTTATAAAATATGAAAAACATTTTTTATAATCCATAATGAACATATCCTTATTGTGTCTTTCCTGTAAAATATAAATTTCTATCTATAGTATCTTGCTATATCAAATAACGATATTTATTTTATTAACCATTAACAAGAAATGATTTTTGTTTTAAAAAAAAAACAAAAAAATGATTTTAATGAAAAATATGCACGGGAATATTGCACTGGTACTTGAAGAAAAATGGAGCAGGATAACCAACGTGTAAAATACGTCTGCAGACTAGCCCGTCAAAAGAGGGTAGATTGGCAACATGGAAAGAAAAACCTGATTTTGCATTGACCTTTCCTATTCCACTCTTCAACTTCTTTTTTTCCATTCACTCTTTTTCATTCTCAATTATTCAATTATTTCATCGATCTCGTTTTTTACCTAACAAAAGTTTTAATTTCCATCTCGTGTTTTCATTTTTTTTCCGTCTCTTAAAAAAATCTCACTTTTACCATTCATAAAACCCGTACCATCACTCTCTCCTCCTCATCATCATATAATAATATCCGGGTTTCTTGCTCGCTCTCCATATTTTTCATAGAATCTCCTTCGTTTTTTGGGTCCAACACAGGCTAAGGTGGTTGCCAACGTTGTCCTTGCGGTCGGTGAGTTTCTGTGTCTTATTGTGTTTCTGGGTCATCGATAGAATTTTTAATGCGTGTGGATTTGTGTTTTCTTTAAGGGCCTTGTTAATACGTGAATTCGCCTGAGCTTTAAATGATATGTTGTGTGATTTATTGCTGTGTCACGTTGAAAATTTCATTCTGTTATGCTTTATGTATAGAGAAAATGAGCACTGCACTCCAATCTTTTGGAACCGTAATAGGATGCTCATATGTATTGTTTAACTGGATGGTGCATTCGTCATGAGTGTACTTGAGGTTTTTATTTGACAAATCGAGAGTTTGATTTGGTGCTAATTGGATAGTTCAACAATTTTTTGGGATGTTTGAGTAATTATCTTCTAGGGTAGCGTTTGGCATCTGGAATGTTTTATTCCCAGGCAAACTACATTTCTGGGAGGGAATGTGACTCCTGTGAATAAAGTTTTCCCACCTTCACACATGGGAATAGAGTTTTCCCAAGTTTATAACTATCATTCACTAATTTTATTCCTGGGAATCTTTTATACCCATGAATAAATTTTTAAAACTTGTAACAAATATGGGAAAACTTTATTCCCATGCCAACATTCCCGATAATACTTTTTTAAAACTTATATCAAACGCTACCTAGGAAACACATCCGACACGGGACATACATAATAGGGGTACAACTGCACAGCCTTACCACAAATTTTAAATTTTATAGGACATGACGTGGCTATCATATAAGATATAAAATTAGTGTAAGTTTAATATAAAACACAAATTTTAAATTAAAAGGGATAAATAATGTTTTGAAAGTTGCTACAAGACTACAAGTCATTGTAAACATAATAAAATGCTACCATTTGTCTAATTATTGTGGCATTTGCATTCGAAATGATATAAAAATTCAAAAAATAAACGTAAAATAATTGTAAAATACAGTTTCAAGTATTCAAATGTGTCCAAAAATATCCATGAAGTTCATAGCTTATAAGCTTAGCCTGGTCATTATGATGATTGTTTTTGTAATTGTTGCTATTTGTTTCGAATACTTATATTTATATGCTACTTTTGCTATTCATTGTCCTGTAAGTTACTCTGTTGCCATGTGTACCACATTGATGTTCGCTGGTAGAATATGATATTTTGTGTACCTAGTTATATGGGAAGTAATATATTATGAATTGATAAGTTTGCTTTTGTGCCTTAAATAAGCTTTTAACTCCTGGTATCTGTTTCTTCTTGAAGCATTTCCTGGTAAGAATACCTTGATTTGGACCTGAATAAGGGGATCGAATATGACAAAATGCAGGAGTTTATTGGTAATAATGGAAAGAATCAACTATGATTCAATTACAGGTTATTTTGAAGAGGACCTTGTGCAGGCCATTCAATGTCTTCTGTTAAAAGTTCTCCACAGGGGCTTAAAAGTGATGGGATCCAGAGCAAAGGCTCTGAGATTTTACGCAGGTAATACATAGATGATAGATCATGTGGTGATTTTTTTGTACTGATTAGTTATTGTTTTGGATGCAGAAAGAACTCTTTACTGAATATGTTTGGAGTTTGAGGGAAGGGGGTGAGATTAGAGGGGAGGGGAGGGGGGGTTGGAAGTGCATAGAATAGAAGAATTCTTTAGTGAATATGTTTGGAGTTTGAGGGAAGGGTGAGATTAGAAGGGGGGGGGGGGGGGGATAGAATCCCGCCTTTATACAGTTAGATACAAATTTATCCATTTTTGAAACAGGAATAAAGTAGTAGATCTTCTAGTAGAATTTGTTTAAAAAATGGTTTACTTACAGTCAACTTGTGGCTTCCTGTCCAGAGAAATTGGCCAATCCTGATGTAATTTTGTAGGCTGCCATAGTGATAATCTTTGTTTTACCTTAAATAAATTAAAGAAATTTGTCACAGATGATCGAGTAGAAGATACAATCAGAGAGGATGATATGATATCCTCTTAAAACTTAGAAACTTGAAAGGACACAATTAATCACGGAGACTAAAAAATGTAGCTACAAGCGTTTCCAATTTCTGTGCTTATCAGACTTGGAAACTCCCTTAAAAGAGCCATGAGCAGAAAAGCAAAGATAGCTGATATGCACTCCACTGCCCCATAACATAAGTTTAAGAGTTGAAGAAGTTGCAGAAAACCGTGCTCCATCTAGGTGGACTTCTTTGTATTTATATACAGCAAAATAGACTACTGGTACTAAGTACAGTGTAGTACAGCTAGGTAAAGACTAAAGAGTAAAGACATAAATACCCTCAAGCACCTTAAACATATTGTTATACTCTTAACAATATGTAAAGACAAAGTGGTGCCCTTGAAAATGCAGGCATTTGATTCTGACATAATACACCAGTCAACATAAAATGCACGCTGCCAAAATTGTTTTAGCTTCCTTACTCTCAGTGAAAGCTTTGAAACATGTTGTTAGTAACTGCTCCAAATTTACCAGCACACACCTAATACTCATCCAATGTATGATTACTACCTACCTGGATCCATCCAATGTCTTGCATATTCAACCTCTCTCTCTCTCACTCACTCACTCACATGATAGAAGAGGAAATTCATTCTGAACAGAATATTATCATAAATAATTTGGAGGATAAGGGATCCTCCTTAATGTGAGTGGTGATAATGTTTTTTAATTAGATAATTCTCGTCTCCAACATGTTCTAATGCTCCAGGTACATTTGCTATTTTGCTTGTGTTTTGCTGAAACTTACAATCTGTCACGTTCAAGTTGTATGTTATGTGATAAATTTGTTACTGTTTGCATCATAGGCACAGTTTTGAAACGCAATTGGCTCAGAGAAATTTCGAAAGCAATGATGCACTGAATCACATCCAGGACCTTGATGCTATGGTAATAAAGTTCAACAGTGTTTTTTGTGTAGGACATTGTGACATAAAAAATTTGCTAGACGATGCTACAATGCATTCTTGCATGTAATTTTTCTTTTCAAAATTCAAAAAGTTTCATATAATTCCATCAGATTATAAGTTTATATGTAGGAACTTTATTCCCAAGCCAGGGTGCAAGAAGAGGAGATCCTCTCCCTTCGTGAACAGATTGCTGTTGCCTGTATGAAGGTATGAACTATACACATGTAATAAAGTTATATCTACATCTTTTGCGTTCAAGGATATTAATTAAATTTAATGGAGGCAGGAACTGCAGCTATTCAATGAGAAGTGCAAACTAGAGAGGCAATTCTCTGAACTAAGAATGGTTAGTCAATGTTTTGTTATTTAATCTTACTAAGATAACTTAAATTTTAAAATTCACATGTGATTTTGGTTCATCAGGCAATTGATGATAAACAAAATGAAGCCATCACATCTGCGTCTAATGAGTTGGCTCGAAGGAAAGGTGATCTTGAAGAACATTTAAAACTTGCTCATGATTTGAAAGTAAGTCTAGTTTCATAATGATGTTAGCATTTTATTTGCCCTTTTATAATTTTCTTGATTTGCTAATTTTATGGCAACTTTTTAATTTGGTTGATGCAATTTCACAATCACCTAGACGACTGTAATTAGATGGTGCCTCGACAAAAGTTATTAACATCCAATAATGATTTTCATGTATTGTCGTTATTGCAATGTTCATTTTCGAAACGACCCAAAAAAATGATTGCTTAGCTTTTAAGTTGGTATGCATGTTGGTTTCTACTAGTCTTAAATTGAAAAAGTTCATCGAAAGGCCTGAAGCAGTTGGATTGAAAGTAGATTTGATATTATACAATTTACCTCATGAAAGAATTAATTATAGCTTGTCAATTATGAACTATCCATAAAGCTTATGCTCTCTGGTATTTGCCTAGGAGTGACTCTTATGAGTTGAATTAGAGGGTTTTACGTACAGAAGCAGGAAAAAATAGATAATAGTCAGAATAATATGAGAATGATATTGATACTAATATGATGATAATGTGACATAAAAGAAAAACTCAAAAGATATATTTATATTGATACTAGACTCCTAGGCCTAGGCCTAATAAAATAAATAAAAAATAAGGAAATATAAATATGAAATAAGTTCTAAGAGATCACTTTGCATACTTCAAATATTTGAAGATATAATAATGATATTATGAGATATTTTCCTTTATTCTATCACTCCCTTTCAGGTTTAAGCTTCCTAACCTTGAGCTTGTTACAATTAAACAACAACTATGCCTTATCCCACTAAGTGGGGTCGGTTACATGGATCAGACGATGTCATTAATGTTTTATCATGAATCATGTTTATAGCTAAACCATTGGCCTCAAAATTTTTCTTAATAGTTTCGCCTATGGTTTTTCTTGGCCTTCCTCTACCTCTAGCGATTGGATTGCCTTCCATCTGGTCTACACTCCTTACTACGGAGTGGATGCAAGTGAGAGGGCGTAATTACATTTCTGCAATCCTCAATTCCCTATTTGTAACCTTGAGGACAGGTTGTTTCCGGAGAGGGTGGTATTTTTAGGGCCCGACCTAAGTAGAAATAAAGAGAAATGTAATAGTTAGTTAGTTTTAGTAGCCAACTGAATAAATAGGAGAGATTGGCATTAGGGAAGCAGTTAGTCGTTTTGGTGTTGAGATTATGGCCTCGAGCATTTGACTCGGTGAGTTGTAACCTTGAGCATAGCTCGGTTGTAGGGAAGCCTTTGGGAGATTCATTTCCTAGCCTCAATAATACTCTTTCTTCCTCTCTATTATTCTTGTCTTCTTTCTATATTCAATAGCTTAGTTGAGGTGCCTAACAGAAGATATACCACTGATATGATTGAATGATTCATTAGTTAGAAAAGAATGACATGACAAACACCAGAGAAGAAGCAGCCGCTGATGAAGTTAAGCACCACAGATTTGTGTGTAAAACACAAAAGAACACAACCCAAGGGAGTTGAACAACCACTTCATGGTGGCCAAAGGAAGCAATGGGAGCTGGGCTTGAGAGGAGATGGTGAGATGAACAATGGCAGAGGTTGTCGAAAATAAGGCAAAACACAATTGTTTCGACCTCGAGGAATTGCTTGTGGATCTAGAAGAAGCCATGGGTCAGGGTACAAATGCCAAAAAATGAAATCACAAAAAAACCTGGACGGACCGTGTGTGAGTGCAAGTACAAGTACAAGTCACCTAGGGGCGTGCTAGGGATTTTAAGGCCAGATCTGGAAAAAGGAGACGGAGGCATGTCAGGCAGGACCCATGACTATTGAATGGTCATTGCCACTTGCTAATGGAGGGTGAACGTGTGAGATCTGAGTGCTAAAGCTAAAATGACATTCGAGGTTGTTCGAAAGAGATATGCCCTCAGGGTTGTAGAATTGAGATGGAAGTTCCAGGAGGAAAGAGAAAGTACAAAAACATTGGATTGTGAGGTGCTTGGGTAGTTAGACAAAATGCACTAGACTGTTGGCTGAATTGGGGATGTTGGAGAGGATGGTGTTAGCGGTGGGTTGAAAGGCCTTTTGTTGAGAGGGAAATAACACTTAAAGTTTCGAACAGGAGAGGGAAATTGTTAGGATTCTCTTTTAGGTAAGAAGAAATTCTAACAATGGAGCTCAAAGCAGAATAGGGAATAGGGAAGAAGACTCAGAATTTCTGTATATACCCCTGTATTCTAAATAGAATTGCAAGAATAGTACAAAGAGAACAAGTGTAACTAGTACAGAATGTACCCAAATGAGCACTCTCCTTTCACACTAGATATCAATCCAGTCAAATCAATTAATATTCAATGCTGCCCTATTACAATCTGCCTATCTACATATATAGGCAGGTTCCCAACAGATTGACCCACCTACTCACTGCCCTAACAACTATAACTATTAGTTTTATCCTTCCCTATTGGACCCCTTCATCTATAGTAAACCCGCAAGGTATTCCTGCCTGTGTCCCCTTTGGCAATGGCCTAACAATACCTCCCTCCTCAAAAGGAACCTTGTCCTCAAGGTTGAATTCTGGAAACTGATGCTGAGTTGTGTAAATGTCTTCCCAATGTGACCTCCTCTGGTGGCTTATTGTGCCACTGCACTAAGACCTGTGGCACTTGAACACCATGTTGAGAGAGGATGCGTGTCCCCAAGATGTTAGTTGGCCAGAAAGAGGATGCGCTACCCTACAGATCCGCGGGTAATTTAGCTTCAACAGGATGGTGTCCAACAGCAAGCTTTAGCTGGGAAACATGGAAAACTGGGTAGATTATGGCTTGATCAGGTAGCTGCAATTGAAATGCTACTGCCCCAATTTGTTTGAGAACCAAATAAGGACCATAGTATCTAGCTGAGAGTTTTGGATGAATTTTAGTAGGCATGGACCCTTGCCTATGCGGCCTAATCTTCAAATATACCCAATCTCCAACTTTAAGTTTTGAAAGTTTTCTATGTGCATTTGCATACTGAGTCATTTGGGTTTGAGCTCTTTCCAAATGGAACTTCAATTGCTTCAAAGCCTCATCTCTATCCATTAAATCTTGGGCAACCACTTCCACCAAAGTTTCTCCTGGTATATACCTGGCCAATGAAACTACTCTACTGCTCCGAGGCTTTGTGGCAAGCAAATGTGACCCTTCTCTTTTCACTTTGCATAATGCCTCCTTCTGCATAATGATCTTGGTCTATGTAGATGACATACTTGTCACTGGAAGTTCACTGACACACATTCAAAGTCTCATTGAAGCTCTGAACACAGAATTTGGTCTCAAACAGCTAGGTAATCTAGATTATATTTTGGGAATCGAAGTAACTCATTTGTCCAAAGGTGCTCTACTTCTTTCCCAAACCAAATACCTTAGAGACTTACTGGCTAAAGCTAAGATGGATTCAGCAAAGGGCATCAATACTCCCATGGTTGCTATAACACCCCCCTTGGGCATTACTACGTAACACATGCGGAAGTAAATTAAAAGATAATTTGCTGGTTGCTTTCAGAAATTTGTTTTCTTTTAAGTCAGAAAACTGGGGTATAAAATTTTTTCTTTAAGGATAACTCTGAAATCCATCGTTCATACATTCAAAACGTAAAGTCACGTTCGTAACGTACAACATTTCTCTAAGTTTCCACTTTCGAAAGAAAAAGTTCAAACTACAGATGGATGTATATAACACTACATTTACCGACCTCTTTAGATATACAACCCAACTCAGACTCCTAAGCTTGTCATTCTATCAAATATTCATTGGAGAGACCCCCAATCAGAATACTTTCCGAACCTCTAACACTAGGTCTTCAAGTGACTTAGAAAGACTCCTCTGCAACATCGGTACTAGAGTACCAAGGTACTATAGCAAAACCCGGAGAGACCTGATATAACTGTAAGAGTGAGATACCGACAAATAGATATATCACACAACAACCGTACACATGATACATACAACACCTTGGCATATTATCATTTTAACATTACTCATAGGTAAACAACAAGTATTATTTCAGTGGGTCTCATACCCGAATCAGTCAATTTTATAAAGATAATGCATGACACTTCTATTATCAGGCTCTAATCTTAATCTCATGAGATACCATCACCGTTTTATCATCAAGAAAGAAAGAGTTGATCAGGCTCATACACCCCGTTTGGCAAGTTGTCTCCGTCACCTCATGTGCCCGGATCAACATCATCACGAATCCCTTATAACGGCCATTCGGATGTATACCTCATCGAATACCACATCTTAAGCGGGTATTCGGATAACTCAAGCATGTCTGCTAAGGGGAAATGCATATGAATAAAAGACTTTTCATTATCGAGACTTTTCTTTGTGTTCACTCTTTTCCGTTGTCGAAGCCCAAAGCTAACGACTATTCACAATTTTCATTACTTGAGAATCAATAACACAGGACACGCAGTCCGAGTGCTTAATCACAATACCTTTGACCGATGCCGCAGTCCGAGGTTGTGGTCGTAGAAACAATTATAATTTTATCCATGTTTTATTTCAACATGATAAGGACTCCTAGCCCATAACAACGAAATTAGGACACAGTCCTCAATTCCAAAATTAGGACTCCTAGCCCATAATATCATGATTGGGACCCTTGGTCCATAATTCTTGACACGGATCCCAGATCATGTGCATAAACTGAATGCTAGAGGCGACGTCTCACGAACTAGTATTCTCTTTCACATGTGCTTACTTTTCGCTCAGTGAAAATCAAAAACCAAAACAAAACCTCGGTCATTTATCCAAGTAAACGGAACGTTTCTAAATCATTTAGGAGAAAATCTTTTCCTTTACAAAGTCTTTTATAAAACATTTGGAAATTCGTTTGCTTTTGAAATCCTTGATGGAATAAAGTCAAATATTTTCCAAAGGGTTTTTCCTTCATGAAACACATAGTTCGAAAAAAGATTTTCTCTCGTACAAACTTTGGATCATAAAAAGGTAGTTTATATTGACTTAAAAACACTTCAACGTTTCTTTTCAAAACAAGAATCTCATTCTCTTGAAGTAAGCGTTTTAAACAAGGAACTTTTATAAATGAAATCAATACTTTCAAAGTTATATTCAAGACTTATTAAGGCTTTTAATCCTTATAATCATTGTGCACTGACTCAAGTCCGGCTTCTCAAACTTCAATCAACAGTAATATATTCTCAACAATAATGTCACAGTTAACGACAGTTCATCACATATATACAACTCACAATACTTTAAGGCAAGTAATAATCAACTTCAAGTAATAATCACAATAGTTCAAGTAAACAAGTCATTCAAGTGTTTGCTCCACATCTTAATAATATTCAAATCACTCAAGTAAACACATACACACATGCATATAGTCATTGAATATCCCTAGGCAATCCCCTCTTACCTTCCGTGAAGGTAAGGAGATTAGATGCTTGGAGAGGTAAACCACGAACGTCCTTGTTTCCTCTCCGATGAAAGTCTAAGGTTATGAACACAAAATCACAAGTTAAAATCAAACAAGAACACTAAACCACAAGGTATAGGTTCGGCCAAGACTAGTTCTTAGGGTTAGAGATTCCCGAAAATTATACAACTCATGGATTTATGATCTTTAAGTGTTAGGAGTTCATAAACAATGATCATTTAAAAAAGTTGAATTAAAATCCCACTAAGTTATAAACTTAGGATATTCGGCCAAGGCTAGTAAAATAGGCTAGCATTCACTAAACTTTCCAATCTCTTAGGTTTAGCATCCATATGTATTAAGGAGCTCAAAAACCATGATCATTTTGGGAAAATAAGAACAAAGTTTTCGAGGCCCATAACCTTCTAGGTTCGGCCTTCATAGGATTTATAGGTTAGAAATCTTTAAACTTTCCAATCTCTTAGACTTAGCATCCAAATATCTTATGGAGCTCAAGTCCATGATCATCTTGGAAAAATGAAAATAACACATAATAGCTTTAATAACATAAAATAAACAAGTTATAAATCCTTAAACTTTCCAATCTCTTAGACTTGGCATCCAAATATCTTATGGAGCTCAAGTCCATGATCATCTTGGAAAAATGAAAGTAACACATACTAGCTTTAATAACATAAAATAAACAAGTTATAAATCCTTAAACTTTCTAATATCTTAGACTTAGCATCCAAATATCTTATGGAGCTCAAGTCCATGATCATTTTGGAAAAATAAAAACTCAAACATCCTAGTACTCTAAGTTTTGGCCATCATAGGATGATGAGGAAAATATTCTTTGTTTAACAATAACTCTTATGTTTAGAATCACAAGGTATTAAGAGTTCTAAATCCATGATCAATACTTGGAAAGTTGAAACATAGTATCCTAGGCCTACTTATTCATATTTTTCGGCCATCATATGAACAAGCTATCAAAACTTCCAAGATTTATAGATTCAAGATCAAGGGATAGTTAGAAACTCAAACACATGATCATATTCCAAAAGTTAGAACAAAAACTTCCTAGGTCACAAATGCAAGCATTCAGCCTTCATTGGAAGAGATAGGTAGAGATTTTTGTTTTACACAACCTCTTAATATGTGAAAATATAAGTTAACACAAGACTATAGAAAGTGGTTTCAACTCAAAAGGAGTTTTTTACCATTTTAGAGAGATTTTAGAAGTTTAAAGCATATAAAGAACACACAAAGTAAACTAAGAAATAAAAGATGAACCTTGCAAAAAGATTCATATGAGAGCATTACCCTTAGTATAAGGAAGAATTTTAATGAAGAACTTAAGTAGAAAAGATGAATAAAAACTAAAGCTTTAAGAGCTTGAACTTTTAGAAGAAAGAAGAAGATGAAGGTTTAATGGAGTTTTGAAGGAGGAAGATGATGAAGTGAAAATGAAAGGGGTATATATAGATAGGGGAGAGAGTGGCACGAAATTGAGGAGAGAGGAATGAGCTTGGAGAGCAAGTTTTGACCTTGTGCCTTGTTTGGTTGAAGAGGAAAGAGAAAAATAGGTTTTTAGAATATAATATGATATATTTCAAAAAGTTCATCATGACCACTTTTTAGGAGGTAGCTTAGGCCATACCTCTAGTGAGTCACCTCACTCCCTCATGTCACCTCAAGCCTTTTATGTCTCTTATTCTGCTCCATTTTGTACCCGGTTGCATTTCCGATCGTAAATCTTCCGACGTTTTCGCCCGAATAAAATATTATATTTTATTTTTGAACAAAAATTTTCAAAATAACCAAAGTGGCAAGAAACATAATAAAAACACTAACTATCTCATTCACGGGTAAAAATTAGGTTTTCTGCTCAGTAAACTTGTACCGGCAGTGAAAATGCAGATCGGCTTCCGTCTGAATTTTCAACCGAAATTTTTACCGTAGCTTCATATGATATAACAACACAAGAAAATGATTTTAGTTTAATTAAAATCATCCTCTGAATTTAATATAAAATAAACACATTTAAATATGTATTTACTTCTACAGAAAGCATAGGAAAAACAGGGTGTTACAGTTGCCAACCTCAATCTCTCTAAGATAGGCGTTGATTATGTCCCCGATCCATCTCTGTTTCGGTCTATAGTTGGAGCCTTGCAGTATGCAACCCTCACTCAGCCTGAAATCTCCTATTCGGTTAACAAAGTATGTCAGTTTTTGTCTCAGCCCTTGGAGGATCATTGGAAAGCTGTCAAGCGCATCCTTAGGTATCTTAAAGGTACCATTCATCATGGAGCATGTGTGTATCTTGGCCCCAATTTAACCTGGTGGTCAAAGAAGCAAACCCTGGTAGCAAGGTCGAGTGCCGAGGCAGAGTATAGGAGTATGGCCGCCCTCTGTGCAGAAATCCTATGGGTTCAGTCTCTGTTGTCAGAACTGCGAGTTAAGACTCAAGTCCCTAGAGTTCTGTGTGACAACCTTAGCATTGTTTCCTTGGCTCATAATGCTGTTCTACACTCCCGGACCAAGCACATGGAGCTGGACATTTTCTTTGTTCGTGAAAAAGTGCTAAATCACAGTCTAAGTGTGACTCATGTCCCAGCTCATGATTAGTGGGCCGATGTGCTCACCAAGCCTTTATCAGCCACACGGTTCTGCACTCTTAGAGATAAACTCAGAGTGTTTGACAAGCTAAGCTTATGCCGGGGAATGTTAGAGATATGCGGGGGAATGTTATGCTGGGTTGCTCAAACACCTTGAGCTTATGTGGGGGAATGTTAGAGATAGTCTAGTTTGTAGTAATTGGGCTTAAGGCCCGTTCCCCTTAGTTGTTGAACAGCTGTAGCTAGCTGTAGCTTTCTGTTAGATGCAGTTAGCATCTCAACTGTTTTGCCTATCACTATATAATGTGATAGCTCTATGTAATTCAACAGAATGAATAATATCAGATTCAATTCTTCTCTATTCTCTCCATTTCTACACTTGTAATATGGGCTGACTCATTTACTCGTCTCATATCAGATTAGATATTGCTTATGATAGCTTAATCAACTAATCTATGCACCACCCAAGGGAAGCTCATTTACAGGCGGCTTATAGAATTTTGAAATATCTCAAAGGAAATCTAAGGAGAAGAATTTTGTTCAAAAGAAATTAGAATATGAAAATTGAAGCCTACATGGTATTGGTTTATGCCCTAGAGCAATGTTGTGAAAATTGAGATCCTAGCGAGGATCGGGATGGGGATGAAAGATCGTAACTCGAAGGATCGTAACAAGGATCGTAAGATCCTAGCTAAAGTAGAAAATATACTTATACATCTACATATGCATGAAAAACAATGTAGATAAGGAAAAAGGATTAAGAAGACGTCACATCCAATTAACCCATTTTTTATTGAAATAAATATTTTAAGTTTGTAACTAAATTTTACTTTGTGAAAATATATATAAAAAATAAAAAATTTGAAGAATAAGAGAAATGAACCAAGTAAACCCCCAAGTAAACAAGAAGCCAAAGTAAACCCCAAGTTGCATACGATTTGCTGTGTGGTTCACAAAATAAGCTGTATACTGTATGCATCTGTTTTCCATATTTTTCTCCAGAATCACACTTTCTTTTCTCATATACTTCTAGTTTCTGTTATTGATATAATCATTAATCTAGGCTGTAGAGGACGAAAGACATATCTTCATGTCATCTATGCTGGGGTTACTGGCAGAATATGGTCTATGGCCTCGTGTTATGAATGCCTCTGCAATATCCAATAGCGTAAAGGTATGAAAAATGTGGTGCTGGATAAATGATAGGTTTACATGATATGAATTGATCCTTGCCAAGTACTGTTCTGATTTCACCAGTTGCATGAATTCTGAAGCGTCCCTTTAATGCCAATTTTTGTCTGAATTAACAATAAATTCAAGGACGTGTTGATAAAATCTGGAATGAACCCAGAACATTGATATTGGTATACTGAATGTCCATAATATTTGTGCATTGCACTGCTGTTCATATCAGATTTTTATCCACTACTGAAATTTCAAATTTTCTACTACGTGGAGAGTGCATGCCACTATGCATATGTTAATGATATAGGGATAACTGACTGAAAAGGAAATTTGATAATAGCCTCATTCATTCATATTTATATAGGAAAATTTGATCCACTTCCCCTGAGAATTGAGAATATTGAGAATATTACAACATGGCTTGAGAGATTTGCCTATAAGCACTGGGCGCAGTGGATTAGGTTGTTTTTGCAGAGACGAGTTGAAATCCGCTCTAATTCAACTTTAGAGTAGGTGAATTAGGGCTGAATTGTGTCTTGGCCGACCACACAAGATTTATTATATAATTCTACCAGCATTAATTAAAAACATACGTGATCCTTATCAAATAAAAGTGTAGGAGAACCAAGAAATATCCCTGATTTTATTCCATTTGATCCCATCTTTATTACTCCGATATATTATTTTTATTTTTCTCTTTATTTCCTTCCTTAATTATGGGAAGAGGTTTTATTATATATAAGCAGTGTTAGATTGATAAATAAAATCGCAACAACATTTGTTCCACTGCCTTACTATATGGTATTAGGAGCTCTACGTTAGGGTTTCTCTCCCCTCCATGGCGGCACACCCAATTTCATGGAAGCATGCCCTTATATGCGCTGTCGAAGACGGAGACCGCAGTGTAACCGACGGCGCAGTAGGCGACCCAGGCAGTGGTGGCGGCAACGCAGGTGCAAGCACCAGTACAGGAGGCACTGCCTCAAGCAATGCGGGTACGGACGGCGGCGCAGGTGCAAGAGGCTGCGGCATAGATGGCGGCGGTGGTTCAGGCGGCGACGTTGGTGGTGGTGTCAGCGATGGACTAAACTACCATTTTAATGGTTATTTCATGGGAAAAACTACATAGGATGGCCCAAGACTGTTATATTGATCCTAGAAAGCAAGGGAACGTATGGATTTCTTACAGGAGACACACCGAGACCTACATACAGCGATCCAAATTTCAGGTTCTGGAACTGAGAATTCTTTAATCATTACTTGGCTAATTAATTCCATGGAACTAGCAATTGGAAAGCCCTTCATGTTCTTGCCAACTGCGAAAGATGTCTGGGAAGCTGTCAAAGACACATACTCTGACATTCAGAATTCCTCTCAATTTTTTTTTTTAAAATCTAGGTTATGACATGGCAAACAAGGTAATCGAGATGTGACTACTTATTATAATGAACTAATGACTCTGTGGTAGGAATTGGATCTTTGCTATGAGCACAACTGGAAGTGTGTTGATGACCGTGTCCTATTAATCAAAAGGTAAGAAAATGATCATGTGTTTCAAAGTTTATGTTCCTTGCTGGGCTGAATAAGGAACTTGATGAAATAAGACGCAGAATTCTGGGGAAGACACCTCTGCCAACTATTTGTGAAACTTTTTCAAAGGTAAGAAGAGAAGACGCCAAACAAGGAGTTATGACGGGTAAGCCAGCCCCGATTTCAGAAATAGAGGACTCTGTGCTTGCTACTAGAAACTACAATGAAGAGGGGAAGAAAGATGGCAATATAAATGATAAATGGTGCGAGCATTGCAAGTACCCGGGGCATACTCGTAAGACATGTTGAAAGCTCCATGGCAAGCCTACGAGTTAAAAGAAGGTGGCGGTGAGAATTGTGCATTACAGGCTAGTATTTATGTTCAAGAGAAGCAATTTTCTTCAAGCTCGTTTCTTTTTACTAAGGAATAAATTGACCAACTATACAAACTTCTTGAGTCTCAAACCCCTTCTTGCTCCATAGCCAACTTTGTTAAAACTGTCCTTCTAAGTGTCAACCATAATTGGATTGTCGATTTAGGTGCTACTTCATATGATAGGAGAGTCTAGTTTCTTTTCTTCATATTATAGTCCTTGTGCAGGTAACCAGAAAATTAAAATTGCAGATGGTTCTCTATCAGCTGTTGTAGGGAAAAGGGTCCGTTGTCCTATCTCCAACGATAGCTCTCCAAGATGTCCTTCATGTCCCAAATTTGTCATGTAGTCTTTCATCGGTCTGTAAATTAACCCGGGTTAAAAACTGTCAAACTAATTTCTTTCCTTCTCATTGTGTGTTTCAAATTTAAACTCGGGGAGGATGATTGATAGTGCTATAGAGAATGGAGTACTCTATTACTTTGAATGTAGTTTTATTTCTAATAACAATAATGATATTATGTTATGGCATTTACGGTTAGATCACCCGAGTTTTAGGCACCTTAAACATTTATTTCCTAAGTTGTTTTGTAATAAAGTCCTTTCTTTATTTCATTGCGAAACTTGCGAATTTGAAAAACATCATCGCTCCTTTTTCCCTATGCAAACTTATTGGCCAATAAAACTGTTTTCTATTATTCACAGTGATGTTTGGGGTCCTAATAAGACAAGTACACTCTCGAGCAAAAAAAGATTCTTACTTTTATCGATGATCCTATTAGACTTAGTTGAGTGTACTTGTTAAAGGAAAACTTTGAGGCTGGTCAAGCTGTAAGAAATTTCTTTAAAATGGTGCAAAATCAATTTCAAACAAATATTCAAGTCTTCAGAAGTAATAATGGAAAATAACATTTTAACATGATTTCGGGGAATTTCTTTCGTGAAAATGGGGTTGTGCATCAAAGTTTATGTGCTAATACACCCCAACAGAATGAGGTTGCAGAGAGAGAAAAATAGACATCTCCTAGAGGTGGCTAGAGTGTTACTCTTTGAAACAAAAGTTCCAAAATATTTGTGGGGAGAAGCTGTTTTAATTGCAGCATATTTGATTAACCGTATGCCATCCAAGGTTTTAAAATTTCAAACTCCCCTTCATATTTTTAAATAGTGTTTTCCTATGGCTCGTCTTTAAGCTAATTTACCTTTGAAGATATTTGGTTCTACTATTTTTGTTCATGTACATAAGCATCTTGGGAAGTTAGAACCACATGCTATAAATTGTGTTTTATTGGATACTCTCCAACCCAGAAACGATACAAGTGTTTTGATCCAAAATCGAAAATGATTTGTGTAACCATGGATGTCACTTTCTTTGAATTTTTTTTTTTTTAAGGACATTCATCTTCAGGGGGGAATTCACATGAAAATTCATTTGAAACTATTATTTTATCTGAAAATTCACATGATTTCGACACTTGTACTACTGCACCAATAGCAAATGACCAAGATTCATTATCTGGATTACTCCCATCATGAGTAAGGCTCTTACGGAATCTAGGTCTACATCCCTAAATCAACACTTTGATACAACCTTTGGAATGTAATAATAATGAAGAACTAATCGAAATACCACAACATGATGATTTTTGTAAAGAAGAAAATAACAGGTTCAAGGATGGTGACCAAAGGTGGGGAAAGTTCTTTGTTTCAAAGAATCGTAGGAAAAGGAATGACGAATCAACTCTCCAGCACAATCATAAATCCGAACTGAGGGAAAATTCAACCAGTTAACCTGATAAAGGTTAGTCCCCTTCTGAACCAATAGTCACAATGAATCCGCTGAATTAGACATCCCCATAGCGCTTAGGAAAGATATTAGATCTTGTACTAAGCATCTTTTGTCTAAATTTGTGTCATATCCAAATTTGTCTTCCTTTTTTGCTGCATTTACCTCAAAGTTGTCTGGTATAGAAGGTTCGAAAAATGTACAAGAAGCTCTAAAAATTCCAAAGTGAAAGGAAGTTGTTCTTGAGGAGATCAGAGCTCTTAAGAAGAACAATACTTGGAGTGTTATAACCTTCCCATCTGGAAAAAACATTGTGGGTTGCAAATGGGTGTTTACTTTGAAGTATAATTCAGATGGATTGGTGGAAAGATACAAGGCATGCTTGGTGGCCAAGGGGTTCACTCAGACCTATGACATAGACTACTTAGAGACTTTTGCTCATGTTGCTAAGTTAAACATTGTCAGAATTCTCTTATCCTTTTCTGCCAACTTAGATTGGCCTCTGCACCAACTGGATGTGAAGAATGCCTTCCTCAATGGTGACCTATAAGAAGATGTATGCATGGATGACCCTCCTGGATTTGAAGAAAAATTTGGGTTAACTGTGTGTAAATTGAAGAAGTCTTTCTATGGCCTCAAACAGTCTCTCTGAGAGCATGGTTCGAAAGGTTCACCCAACGGAAGTAATATAAGGGAATTGTGGTTTCCCAACGGAAGTACCTTCTAGACCTTTTGAAGGAAACTGGAATGAGTGGTTGCAGACCAACCGATACCACCATGGACCCAAATGTAAAACTTTAGGAGAAAGGAGATGTCCCTGTTGATGTTGGGAGATACCAGAGATTAGTTGGCAGGCTAATCTACCTGTCGCATACCAAACCTGACATTGCTTTTTCATTGAATGTTATAAGTCAGTTTATGCACTCTCCATACGAAGAACATCTTGAGGCAGTCTACAGAATTTTGAGGTACTTGAAGACCAATCCTGGCAAAAGGTATGTACTTTTGAAAAACTAGTGACAAGAATGTTGCTATTTTTATTGATGCAGACCGGGTAAGATCAGTCATCAATAGAAAATCAACTTTGGGATATTGTACCTATGTGTGGGGAAATTTGGTAACTTGGAGAAGCAAGAAACATGCATGGTTACTAGAAGTAGTGCTGAGGCTGAATTTAGAGCAATGGCCCAATGAATTTGTGAAGGATTGTGGATCTACATAGTCTTGGAGGAACTCAAGATTAAGGTTGATCTTCCATTGAAACTGTACTGTGACAACAAGGCAGCAATAAGCATAGCTTATTCCCGTCCTGCATGATAGAACCAAACACATTGAGATTAATCGTCACCTCATAAAAGAAAAATTAGATGCTGGAATTATCTGAATTCCTTGTGACTTCCAACAAACAACCAACTGATATTCTGACCAAGAGTCTAGCAACATCTGTGTTTGAGCATTTGATAAGCAAGTTGGACATGATAGATATTTATGCACCAATTGAGGGGGGAGGATAGGAGAATCAGGAAATATCCCTGATTTTATTCCCTTTGATTCCATCTTTATTACTCTGATATTATTTTTATTTTTCTCTTTATTTCCTTCCCTAATTATAGGAAGAGGCTTTATTGTAATCTCTCTATATAAGTAGTATTAGACTGATGAATAAAATCATAACAGCATTTGTTCCACTGCCTTACTATAAAAAAAGAATAAATCCTAAGACTGGTCCTAGTTGATTCTATCATATATACACACAATATATTACAATATATGTATAGATATTTTAAATGTGCCTTGAAATGATTTTACTTTTCAGATAAACGTAAAGAAGTTTGGTTTTGGATGATTCGAGCTTGTTTGGGAAAGATTAAATCTTTCCCATTCAGCTGTTTTTACACTTAAAAGCTGTTTTGTGAATAATCTTTTTTGTTTGGGTTTACAGTTGAATTTGTTAAAAAGCTTTTTTATACAATTTTAAGCTGTATTCAACCATCTGCATTATAGGACTGTTTTGATGAAAAATTATTGATTATACTTTAAAGATTTCCAGGCTTTCCCATTATACCATCTTTCCCTGATAAATCAACATGAACGAGATGGCCAACGTTTCCAAGGCTTTTTTGTTGTTCAACGCTAAGCACAAGAAGATACTCCATTGTATAACACATTAACACCCCACCCCACCCCCCACCAAAGATTTATTATAAATTAACAAATAAAAAATGTTACACTGATTATATATTTCAAATATTATAATATTCAAATATAAAAAAAAAAGTTAAACAAACAAATAATGTTAAAAGTGAATAAATCTGATTATAAAAAAAAATCAAATATTATTCACTTTTCCCATAAAATATTTTAAACAAATAACTTCATACCCTTTTTTGTAATTTACTATGTAAAATTGAATTATTTTTTCAATACCCAAATGAAATAGATTATCTTAAAATCGCTTTTCAGCAAACAAACAAAAAACGATTTTGATTATAATCGATTATCACAATAATCGATTATTTGAAAACAGATTGTCAGCATAATCTTTTTTTTCTTCAGCTTTCCCAAACACACTCGATCATATTTTTTTTTGATTTGGTTTCTCTTTATGTTCTTTGACTTCATCTCTGAATGAAATAGTGGTATAGTGTTTTCTTATTGTTTTATTCATAATGTAAATAGTTCTTGTATTTGTCGTTGTCCAGCATTTACATGACCAATTACAATGGAGGATTCGAAGTTCGCATGTAAGTTTCCACACTTATGATACTCATTTAGCATTTACTTCTGCCCTTCAGAATCATAACCTGTGTCACTATCTTGTTAAAAAAAAATTATTACCATCTGTTAGGAAATTAATAAACTTGATAAATTGGCATTAATTGGAAAAATGGAAACCAGTGGCTGAGCTAAGCATTTCTCACTTTATTTTATCTAGAACTATATTTGAAATAAAAGAGCACTTCAAGAGGGGCGAATTTCAAGAGGGGTGAATTGAGGTTTTGCAATTTTTTTTGAAAAATTTGATTTCTTAAAAAAACTTTGGCCTCTCTTTAATGATATAAAAAATGTATCAAAAGTAAAGAGAGAAAATAAGAAACAAAAGTAATATAAGAATCTTGCAAGTAATATGATCCTATGTAAAAGGTATATTGCTTCTAACCTAGCAACCGAGGCGTAGGTTTGATCATAATCAATTCATTCTTCTTGATTGTAGCCTTTAGCCACTAACCTAGCATTATTTCTTACTATTATACCATTTTCATCAAGTTTATTTCGGAAGACCCATTTAATTACTATTATTTGCATATTATTGGGTCTTTGGACTAATTCCCAAACTTGATTTCTTGTGAATTCATTTAATTCCTCATTTATAGCTATAAGCCAATGCTCATCTAGAATGACATCGTCTTTAGATTTGGGTTCATATTGAGAAACGAAGGACATACAATTACATAGTTCCCTTAAAGAACAACTTGTAGTAACTCCTTTTGACATGTCTCTAATTTATATTGTCAATTAGAGGGTCTTTGACAAATATCCATTGTTTTGGAAGTCCTTGATTTGTTTCTTCAATTGTTGACTTTTGGCCTTGATCATCTTTCGATTGTTGGCCTCCACAAGGATTATGAGGGATTTCTACAAAACCATCAATAAAATCTTTTCCATCCTTTGGGGGTTAGTCTGATCAAAATTAACATGAATGAACTCTTCAATCATAGTTCTTTTATTAAAGACTCTAAATGATTTACTAGATAATGCATAACCTAAGAAAATTCCTTTATCCAGCTTTGCATCAACTTTGCCAAGGTTGTCTTTTCCATTGTTCAAAATAAAGCACTTGCAAATGTTGACCACATGTAAGTGAGCTATGTTGGGCTTCCTTCCTTTATTACAAGTCATGGAGTCTTTTTAATTTTTTACCTAATTAGAATCCTATTAGTTATATAGCAAGCGATGTTGACCACATCGGCCCAAAAGTATTTTGGTAAATTTGATTCATTAAACATGGTTCTTACTAATTCTTCTATTGACCTAATTTTCCTCTCAACAACGCCATTTTTTTGAGGGGTCCTAGTTGCCAAAAAAGTATGAGTAATAAAATGTTTGTCAAAAAACCTTTGAAATTCTTGATTTTCAAATTTACCTCCGTGGTCACTTGTAATACATACTATTTTTAGATATTTTTTATTTTGAATTTGATTAGCTAATTTTCTAAAGGCTTGAAAAGCGTTATTTTTATGTGAAAGAAAAAGAGTCCCTGTAAATCTTGAAAAATTAACTACCACAATAGCATAATAATTTCCACGTAAACTCGTTGTTTTAGATGGTCCAAATAGGTCCATATGTAATAGTTGTAGTGGTCTATTAGTAGAAACTATATTTGTGAATTTAAAGCTAGTTTTAACTTGCGTACCCTTTTGACAAGCACCACATAAACCTTCTTTTTGAAACTTGATTTTAGGGAGACCTATAACTAAGTCATTAGAGATTAGTTTGTTAAGATGTTCCATGTGAATGTGTGTGACCCTTCTGTGCCATAACCAAGTTTCATCATTTTTATTCGACAAACATTGAAGATTATTATTGATGTCATCTAGGTCTAGCATATAAATGTTGTTAATTCTTTTTCCAAAAAATTTAATTTGATTATCATGCAAACATTCTATTGTGCAAAATTTACTATCAAACACAACTCTATAACCCTTATCACAAAGTTGACTTCTGTTTAGTAAATTATGCTTTAAACCATCTACTAAAAGAACATTTTCAATGGTAGTAGACTCATTTCCTATCTTACCAATACCAAGAATTTTACCGTTGTTATTATCACCATATGTTACGTGGCCACCTTGCTTTGGGGAGAGATGAATATGCTTGGAGCACCCACTATCAATCAAGATACCATTCCTTTCCTTCGGTCTTCAAGCAATTCTACAAAACAAATTTAGGTATTAGGTACCCAATCTAGTTTGGGTCCTTGAACATTAGTTTTGGATACCACATTTTAGGAACTCACATCATCTTAGCTTTCTCAACACCAATTCTCTTAATATAGCAATTGGGAGTAATTTGACCATGTTTACCACAAAAATGACATGTCACTTTATTTTTTGCATTTTTACTAGATGATATAAATATCGTTGTATGTTGCTCTTTCTTATTATAGGAATTGTAACCTAAACGGTTTTCACAAAGGGTGATTGCTTTTTACCAAGCAAAGAATTCAAATTCCTTTTACCATTAGTAAACCTAGAAAGAGTATCCCTTTAGTCCTTATTCTTTTTTTCAAGATGCATACATTGATTACATTTAAAAGAACTAGGTTTATCATTTGTAGAACAAGCATATATCATAGTCATAGTATCAATTTCTAACTTCAAGTCATCTATCTCCTTAGTTAGTTTTATCTTTTCACTTTCATGTCTTGAGATAATTGACTTTTGTTTGGTGACCATTCTAGCTAATCCTATTGATTCCTCAAGTAATTTTTCAAAAGCTAATTGCAACTCATCATAATTATAAGACAATTTAATTTAAATTCATCATCACTAACCTCTTGGTCATCTTGATGAGTAGTCATTAAGCAAAGATTTGAAACTCCATCTTCCTTACTTTCATCACTTGTTGAACTAAGATTCTTGTCCTCCCATGCAATGTATGCCCTTCTCTCCTTGTTCTCCTTCTTAGGCTTCTTGTTACCTTTATCTTTCTTTTTGAGAGTTGGACATTCAAACGTGCCCGGATTTCCCACATTCATAGCATAAGGGAGTTGATGAAGTTGCATCTCTCTTTGTAGGTTACTTGAAATTGTTAAATCTTTTCCAATTACCTTTATTTTTGAGGAACTTTCCAATCTTCTTACAAGTTGATTTGCTCATCCTTCATCATTGTTGTCATTGCTCTCTTTGTCACTATCTTCTTTCTTGGAGGAGGAAGCCATAAGAGAAATTCATTTGCTCTTATTCGATTCTTCGTTCACCTTAAGCCTTGTTAGCTTAGCTCCAATTAATGTTCCTTGAGCTTTGCAAACAAGGTCGCTAAAGACATAGTGGAGAGGTCCTTTGACTCCATGATGGCCGTCACCTTTGATTATCATTCACGATTTAGACACCTTAGTACCTTGATAATAAGATTCTCCGTAGTAAATGATTTATTGAAGGCAAATAATTGATTAACAATAATTTGACCAATATTTCCAATACAATAAAGTAATATATCAATTTTCAAGATAAATCATAAAAAATTCAAGAGAGAAAGGAAGGAGGAATCACACAACAAATTTATACCAGTTCGATCACAACCTGAGTGATCGACATCCGGTCCCCTAGCATGAACTCGAGTATTTCACTACACTTTAAATAATTACACAATCTTTTACAAGCATATAATCACATAAAGGATTCCCCACCTTTATTTCCTAACTTGAGATTCCCCACTCAAAAACCCAATCACCTAATGATAGGGACCTTAGATACAAATTGGGATACCCCACCCAATCGTAAAAACAACAATAACAATTCAAAGAAAACTATCGAAAATGTAGCACTCTATAAGTGCATAACTTCTAAGAAGCTCAAATGATAAAAAAATTTAGAGAGTAGAAGAAGGATAAGGTGATCAAAATGACAACATAACAGTATAGAATTTGTTAGAATATTCGTATGTTATCATTTCTGAAAAATCCCTTTATTTAGAGAATGGTTAAGAAATAAGCAGGTTCTGTTTTTGCTGGAAGTAATCAATTACTTTCAGTAGTAATCGATTACTTTTCTGTAACAACTTTGAAGGAATCGGTTACTTTGAAAGTAATCTATTACTTTATGCCAGAAACCCAAGATTGCAAAGAACACACGTGGTAATAGATTACTTTCAATAGTAATCGATTACTTTTATAAAATTCATATTTTTTGGTTCAAAGTTCTTGCAAAATGATTTTCCATTTAATTTCTAACATTCTCTGTATATTTTTCAAATCATTTTGTTGTTTAAAAACCGTTAAAATAATTTTCCCTGAGCCAATTACTAAAACAACTAATTTAGATCATGCATCAAAATCCTAAAAAATTAACTATTACAAGTCTTCACAAGTTGGAAATGAGAGTTTGATGCGCATCATTAAAAGTCCTTGTTGAGTAGGTTTGAAAGCGCATTTGGAAGATCAACATACACAACTTTAATTTTGGAATGTGACATTTTACATCATCTCTGGAGGTTTCTTTATATGCTTCTGTGTAGTTATAGGTAGTTGTTAGTGCATTGACGTTTAGTCTCTTAAATTATTCAAATTCTATATTGATGCCCCTTATGTTCATTTGCTTTATTGTTCTGTTATTCTAGCCCGTTTTGGTTATACTCTTAAGTGAAGTCTGTATTTGATAGGTCATTCTCACCGACATTGGTTGGTTGATTATTGTTAAATATCTTTGATTACTTTTCTTGACAGGATAGAATTGGAGAGTTAACATCTGTGCTAGAAAGTCATGCTGATAATGGAAATCATGTTGTTGAAAGTCAAGGTTCTGGAAATTTGACAAGCCACATTCATAATAAATTCATGGTACTATTGGCATGTTATCTTCTCGCATGCTTTGCCCTCATATTGTATGTTATCATCATAAATTTTCTTTCTTCCTGATTAGTTACAATTTGACTTTACATTTCAGAATCAGCATGACATGCCTCTGCAAAATAATTTTTGGACTGAACAAGATCCTCAACCAATGAGCACAATGCCAGGATATATGCACCCTGTTCTTAATGGTGATGTAAACTGGGTTTTCAATAAGGCCAACTATCAGGAGATTTCTAAGGCTGATAGGTTGGTGTTGGTTAACCATTCTGTTTTGCAATGTGAATATCCCTTATCGATCATTAGTTAGGACTTAGGAGCAATGTCTAGCATGATATCTTTCGCTGTGTACTTGTGCAATTTGAAAACACCGCATGTTCCTCTTATGGTAAAGTTAATTCATTGACCGTTTTGAAAAGTAGAATGAAAAGGCTGATGGAGAAATTGCTAATGGTGATCTAACATAAAGTCATCTAACAAATATGCGCTTTCAACCCTTGCTCAGACTCGTTCACATACGCACACCCATAGCACTAGAGGAGCCCGTATTGACTATTCAATCTCACATAGATGGTCAACATTATAAGTTATTTAAAAATCAAATGACTACTTAGAAGTCGCATGATTTTATGTTTTAGTCTTGACCATATATGTATGGGATAGAAACCAGAAGAGTGAAGTGCAGAAAAAAGGAGAAAATGCTTAAGAAAAGGAAATACAGAGGAATGGTGATTTCTACTGTCCAAGAGCCAAGCCCCTTCAGAAAACAGAATGTTCTCTGCCCATAACTACTCAGTGATTTCTCTCGATACCTTTCTCTCTCTACTCTTCCACCTTATAATAGAATTTTTCCCTTACATGGTTCTTTCCTTGTTTCTTGCCTCTCACTCTCAGCCATGTGGGTATTCCCATTCTGCCCTTTCCTATTTCTCCTAACATAAACCCCCCACACATTGGGCTTGGGCCGCTACTGGACCAGCAGCTCATTTGGACCCCTCTCATCATTAGGAGTCCTAACAGTATGGTTCAATTGTTAGGATTAATTCCTCACTCTCACAATAAGCCTCTTCACTCACTAGTCTCCATATATATATATATATATATACACGAGACATATCAAGTGATGTGTATTTTTATGAGTTAGGAGAGAAAATCTGGGCTTTTGGATCATACATGAATGGTAAAGATTAGAACATAAAGTCATGTGACTTTTTTAAATGATCACATGATCACTAATTAACTTCCATGTATGGTTTAGAAATGTTTACAAACAATGTGAGTATTCAATGGTGAGGATTACTTCGTAACGATATAAATTCATATCTTTTGTGATTAGTATATGATATAAACTATACAATTATTGTAAATAGACTTGTCAATCCCTAAAACTTAGGGTTATGATTTTAATTTTTAATTATAAATTCATGTCTGAGAGGGTTTCTCTCAAGCAATTCAAGATTATCAACTACCTCGAGTTGGTATTAAGAGCCCTTGTTTTTTTCTCTCTGGTTGAGAATTTTCAATCCAACTTCAATGTCACTCTAGCAGTCACCTTTCACCTCTCTTAAATCTGCTGACCGGAGAAAGGCTCTCAACCGCACGGTCTACCACCCATCATAAAGTAACTTCATGTCTTGAAAAGAGTACCCTGGGCGTGAAGCAGAATCCCTGAGCAAATCCTGTATAATTCCTCTCAATTTGGCATCAGATTGAATTTCCTCTTCCCATTCCTCTAACTCTGAAAACTGAACCTCTAATATAGCTGCATACTGCATTCTTCTAGTAGGGCATCTGCAGCTCTATTTTCACATTCAGGCTTATATTTGATTTCAAAATCCAACCCCATAAGTTTTGAGGTCCATTTGAATTGTTCCTCTCCTAGCACTCTCTTTCCTAGCACTCTCTGCTGCCTATTGAGTAGTGTCTCCACTTTTGGATTGCCATAACAATTGTCATGAATTCCCTCTCATATACTGACTTCTTCTGACTTCTACATGATAGTGTTTGACTATTGAAGACTACAGGCCTGCCTTCCCGCAATAGGACTGCCCCTAATCCTTTGTTGGAGGCATCGGTTTCAATGAAAAAGTTCTTAGAGAAATCAGGAACTGTCAGTACTGGTAGTTCAATGATGGCCTTTTTCAGAATTTCAAAAGCTTCCTGGGCTTCTGCATTCTGCCCAAAATTATCTTTCTTTAACAGTTAGGTCAATGGTCTTGCAATTTTAACATAATCCTTTACAAACTGCCTATAGTATCCGATAAGTCCCAGAAATCCCCTCAGCGCCTTGATATCTTTAGGAGTAGGCTGTTAGGATCCTTCCTTTAGATCAAGCAATCAGTCTCACAGCAGGACAAAATAGTAGAAATGTCTAGAGATAGAGAAGGGAAAGAAAGAAAGAATTTCTGTATTATTCAAGATAGGCAAAACTATACACAAATGTATAAGGAGCACTCTCCTTTCACAACGGAAAATCCCAGTCGAACTAAAGAATTCAGAATTACATGCCCACCTCTTTATCTGGAGGGTTTATTTATACTAGCTGCAGCTAACAAACTAGCAACAACTCTAACTGTCATCTAACTAACTAAGTAGGCTTGACATTCTTCTTTCTATAATAGACTTGTAAGGCTCTTTTGGGAAATACATTATCTTGCCTAACAATACCTTCCTCCTCTGAAACAACCTTGTCCTCAAGGTTAAAATCAGGAAATTGGCTGCTGATTGTAGTGGCATCTTCCCAAGTAGCTTCTTCTAGTGGTTTGTCCTGCTACTGAACTAGGACTTGCTGAATTTGTGAGCCATACTTAGTGATTGTGCGGCTGCCTAAGAGTTGCTTAGGCTGGTACCCTGTTGCTGTACCCTGCAGATTTGCAGGCAGCTCTGCCTCCACTGGATGGTTTCCCACTGCCTTTTTCATCTGGGACATGTGGAAAACGGAGTGAATCCGGGCTTGCTCAGGCAGCTGCAATTGGAATGCTACTGCTCCAATCTGTTTCAGAACCAAGAATGGACCACAATACCAATCAGAAAGTTTGGGATGGAGCTTTGTAGGCATTAAAACCTGTCTGTGGCGCCGAATCTTTAAATAGACCCAGTCGCTTGGTTGTATGTTGGCTGGTTTCCTCTTAGCATTTGCATAGTGAGTCATATGATTTTGTGCTCTCCCTAAGTGTAACTTTAGTTGCGTTAGTACTTCATCCCTGTCCTTAGGTCCTAGGTTACAGCTTCTACCAACACCTCTCATGGTATAAATCGGGCTAAAGAAGTGGGTGGTCTCCCGTACTATTAGGAACCCAAGAATATGAATGGAAAAGTAAAGGCAAAGAATGAATCTTTATTGAATTGTAAAACTGAAAAAAGAACAAGAATAGGAGAGAAACTCTTCTCCAAGGGTTTCACAATCACAAAGGGTTTCCCCTTTCACACCGAGCCTTTGCTTAGTTCTACAAACTAACAAATCTCCATACCCTTTCCCTTGCCCTCATCCCATATTTATAGGGTAGAATCTTCTAATTAACTAAGCGTCTCAACACATGCTAAATAACTAAATATTATATTTCTTATTTTTCCTAATTGGGCCGGGCCCCAACAATACTACCCTCCCATGAATGAATCCGATTTGGGCTTGACCCATTAAGTCTAATTCTTCCCTTTGCACTTTCCCTTACGTAGCTTTCCATCTCAGACCGATGCTGCTCTCTCCACCTTCACACACGGTTTTTTGATCCTCAGCATTGGTGGGCTCAACGGTCGCTTCTGACGACAAAAAGCGTGGTGGTTCGGGTAGTGGCAGCGGCAGGGTTCTGGTTGAACATAGGCCGTGCTCCATCGTCTTGTCTTTGCAACTCAAGGTGTGGGTTTTGTCTCCCTTATTGTCTTCTCTGCAAAATCCTCTTGTTCCTGTGACCCATTTCCAACTGGCCTTTGCATCTTTGGCGGCAATCTTGTTTGAAATATCACCGTATCTTGAAAGATTTTTCAAGGGCAGCACCGAAACTACAGCCTCTGTTTCAAGTTTTGCTTGCTCTTCAGTTCCTTCTGGACCGACAATCATCATTTCCCTGTGTGGGTTCTTTAAAATCTGAGTTTCCATTGATGCTGAAACTCCAAAATCCCAAATGACAGCAACCTCTTCGTACTGCTGTTTCAATTGAGTGGAAGCTACCTCCCCCACAACCAGGACTCCTTCTTAGTTCTCATCTCCAACTGCCATTCTTTATTGAATCTTGAACCCAATACCTCCACAAGCAATTCTTTTATGTAAACCATGTCAGTTTTCAGCTCCGACAATATCATTCCTTGTTCGCTGGCCATCTTCTCCAATGTAGCCATCCGATTCTCCAACGTAGCCACTCGATTCTCCATCGTAGCCATCGTCTCCATCCCGAAAAGGATCCGGCAAGTCGGACCAATTTGTTAGGAACCTTTTTTTGAGATAGGAAAAACAGAGGCCTAACTCAGTAAACCCAATCACAGAAGGGAGAAGAAAACTGGAAATACTTCTTTATTGATGGAAAAATGAAAAAAATCACAAACAACAAGATATACAAGTATACCCTCAAAAGAGCACTCTCCTTTCACACTAGGATTAACCCAGTCACAAATCAATGATTACAAAAGCTACCTTTCTTAATTTGAAGAGGTCTTTTTATAGGACTAACCTTCAACTAACTTGCCTAATCTACTAATAACCACTACTAAAACAAATCTAACTAACAAACCCTTATTTTTATCTTTATTCCCTCTTGGGCCGCCCTAACAACCTCCTTTTGAGATAGGAAAAACAGTAGCCTAACTCAGTAAACCCAATCACAGCAGGGAACGGATACGTGGCAGTTCATGGCGGCCGCATGGCGGCCGGCGGGTATGGTGGAATAGCCTGCCATGGCGGAAATAGTAGGCTTTTGGGTTTTTTTTGAGGAAAAAAACCTTGACCCAGCCTTCTGGGTTGTTTGGGTTGTGCGACCTGACCCGGAATATGACCCAAAATGGTTGAAAACCCTAATAACTTTGTATCAGTCATTTCCTCCCATCATTTTATCGTATACAGAAACCCTTAGAGCAGAACCTCTTCTCTTCCTCCCATTTCACTCTTTCTTCTCCGACCACCCACTCCCCGACGGCACCCACTGTAGGGCGACCACCGTCCGACGACCACCCTTTGACCGGCGACCAGCAACCAGCAATCAACCTCTTCTTTTCTCCTTTTTTCAGTCATTTTCGAAAATGACAGTTATTTTGAATTTTGAAATCTTGATGGTAATAACCCTTGTTAGTAGTCTATGATAGGTGAATATGAGACTTATATGATATTTTCTATCAATTTAGTTTATGGTTCGTGACATATGTTGTTAGTGTTTTGGATTTTATATTTATTTCTACAATTTTTTTTATATATATATATATATATATATATATATATATATATATATATATATATATATATATATATTGTCTGCCATGGCATCCGCCATATGGCCTGTAATACCCGAAAGTACATTAAGATACTACTAGATACAAAACATAAGATACACTGAAATTAGCTTTTCGCTAAACAACTCATATATATATATATATATATATATATATATATATATATATTCAAAATCATACTTAGAGACTAAACAATGACAATATGACACTTGATTCCGATCCGGCAACATCTTCCATAACAGAAACATCTTACATTGGAACAACTGCCAAGTATTTCCGGGGATACTTCACAGTTCTCCAACATAGGAGAGATTAACCTGAAACAAAAGGGTGAGGGGGTGAGATATGAAATCTCAGTGAATTCCCTGCAAACAGAGCACTCAGTCTCACACATATACATATATTAGTAAACTTATACATATTATCAGGTATAAACATCATTGCTGCCCCCGCGCACCAAGGTACTTAAGAGGGACTAGCTTTGGGTTTAATCCTGGTATCATCATGTCATTCAAAATATTTGTGAACAACTCATTTGGACATCACTTTTTAATTTTGTCAGTGAAAAACGTCGCTGTTCCCCACGGATCGAGGTACTTAAGAGGAACTAGCTCTATACTGTAAGGCAGGACATACGTCTATGACCACAAGCGGCATCCCACTTGCTTTGCACTTACTTGCTTGCCTTTAAAACTGAAAGGACGTTGTGATTGCCTTCCAAACGGGAAGGACTCTATACTTGCCTTCCAAACTGAAAGGACTTCTGTACTTGACATCTGTAATGTCATTGATAACCATTCTAATTCAATTCAAGAGTAGAATTATCATGGTTACTACCTTTGGATGCCAAATGGTGTTTCACATTCATTTCTTCATAATATTAAATAACTTAACACATATCAATTTATAGCTTAAAAACTAACGACCTAAAGAAAAACTTATAAACCATTCATATGAACAATATATAATCTCTCAATCAAGTATTCAACAAGGGATAATGCATCAACAACATAAGCAGAATTTCAGCAGTTTTCAGTTAACTTCTATGATTTTATTAAAATACCAAACGAAGTCGGATTTGGACAAACGACCCCTCTATGGAAAGATAAACAAGTCTAGTTTAGGAATAAAATTTTACTCTTGGAAAACAGCCTTCCAAAAATTACAGTTTTGATAGGAAAGCCTCTGCACTCAGAAAACAGGACAGCTGCAATACCCTAACTTGCAACAGGTTTTTCTCCATCCATACTCAATGAAAAACAGCAAAATCAGTGTCTAATGTGTAGCATTTCGAGTCTAGTTTCTAACAAAAGAAGAATCATACCAAATAGAGCACTATAGAAATAGTTACAAATAAAATATTATACATATGTCTATACGGTTCTGTCAGATCAGCAGCTTCTTTTAGGACTTTTAACAAACAGAATACATGCATGTAAATTGAATATTCTACATCACAATTCTGCATTCATTTAAAACCATATAATCAACATGCAATTCTGAAATCAAACAATAAAATCAAATTTAAAATTCCTAAGCTTGGATTTATGATTACCAAGCACTAACTAAGGAAACTCACTTGACCAAGTAGTGGATTTGGGGTTGTTTGTGTGAATCACCCTTGAGTTCTTCCTAAGCTAACTTGGTTCTCCTATTTTGAAATCTTTGAGGAGAGCTAGAGGTCTTGCATGTTGTCCTCCACAAGTTTCTGGTCGAGAATGAAGAGGAAGGGTGGAAATAAGATGGTTGCCTTGTGTTCAAATGATGAATGAGAAAGAAGTGTGGGAAAGCCTAGCCATGGAGTTATGGCCGAATTTGAGTGAAGAGATGGAAGGGTTTTGGCTGGCCAAAATTGCCATGGATGAGGAAGAAGGAGAGTTTTGTTTCTTGAAGAAAATGAAGTTTTTGAATGAAATAAAAAGTGAGTGTGTGTGGGTATGTGGGCAACCATGTAAGTCAAAGAAAATGAGGGGAAAAAGTGTGTGATGTGTGTATGATAAATAAATAAAACAAAATTCTATTCCATTTAAAAATCACAAATAATTAACTTCATTAAATTAATCAACCACACAATTTTACATTTACGAAATAAAAAAAAAAAAATTCAAACACCCCCATAGTAGAATTAAAAATGAAAAGACTAAAATACCCTTGGGAAAGGATGTTACATGGCCGCTTTGCCAACCGCTACAATGTATGACGGATTTTTGGCCGGCCGCCATTGATAACACTGGCAAGGAGAAGAAAACTGAAATGCTTCTTTATTGATGGAAAAATGAAAAAAATCACAAAGAACATGGTATACAAGTATACCCCCAAAGGAGCACACTCCTTTCACACTAGGATTAACCTAATCACAAATCAATGATTACAAAAACTACCTCTCTCAATTTGAAGAGGTCTATTTATAGGACTAACCTTCAACTAACTTGCCTAATCAACTAACAACCACCACTAACAGAAATCTAAAACCCTTATTTTTATCTTTATTCCCTATTGGGTTAGGCCCTAAGAATACTACAAGCCCTTGAAACAACCTTGTCCTCAAGGTTGAGATCTGAAAATCCATTTCGAAACAGTGCTGCTTTATCTTCTTCATTGGATCGACACATTTTAACTCCAGGAAAGCCTTCTTGTAGTAGCCTGCATCAGGTGGTTCAGGGGGTGTTTTTGCTGAACATTTTGTGATAATGCCAAGCTGGGATAGGCAGCTCTGGTGGCGGCGGCGGTGGTGGCGGTGGCTGCGGCATGGTTATCTCGAACTTTGTCTTTTCCTCCGACGACGACTCCCACATCTTAGTCTTATGCCCAATCATTTCACAACTCGATGGCGGCTCTGGTGAAACTGATGATGGCGGCTCGGGCGGTAGTGTGACACCCAACTACCCCGCATGTTGTAAAGCATAAAAGGTAAAGATAAAACATAAAACATACGTCTTTTAATAAAAGGTTATGGGTAGAAAGGTCCCACATGAACTAGTTCACAACGCGGAAATTAAAACATGTTTAAAACAATTAAGACATAACAAAGATAAACAACATAACCCAACCCCGATGTCACATAGAAAGCTGGTATAACTGTTCTGGAATAAAATCCTCGGAATACAAGTGAAACTAACAAACTAACTGAAAGGGAAAAACCCTAACTATGAGTGGTGGCTCCTCATAGTCACTCATCTCTTGACTGCTCGCCATTCTTTGCAAGGGTGCCGATCAGGCCAAACAAACAAACAAACAACGGGGAGTAAGAATCATGTAAACATATACGGCATGGAGGTAGGAAGCAAGGTAAACAAACAACATAGCATCATCATAACATTAATCAACATACATATATCAACATCAAGTATGCTATGCAAGGCAAGGCAATGCAATGCTACTCCACTACTACAACTATGTATGTGGATCCAACTAACTCAGGATGAACGACTTCGGAGTTACATATCCGTATTGGCCATAGAAGCACAAACACCGGCAGTTCACCAAACCTTGGGTGAACCCCATAGATAGCCAATGCATCAAGCCGTGGATGCCTCATCACCGGGGGGGGGGGATCACCGAACCATCGGGTGACCTACCGTGGATGGTCAGATCACCGTACTCTCGGGCGATCTCCCCTATGTCGAACCTCCCCCTCAACCATCAACTCCAATGCTCTATGCATGGCAAACAGCAAACAATCCCAACCACCTCCTTGCCCAGGCCAAAAATCTCCCAGGACTTCAACATAAACTCAACGTGCTTGGGCCAATAAGCACCCAAGACTTAAACATCAACAACACCTTTGACCCAAACCGTGGGGTCAAGGTTCCCTTGGCCAAAAAGCACAAAGATACAACTCATCAACGTGCGGTACCCCAACGGGTACCGGCTTAATCATCTCAACATCTTTAATTATCTTTGTTAATCATTAGCCAAGTTGTCTAACCTTTATCTTTGATTAGTTATGTCAACTGGTCATTATTGGGGAAGATTGGGTTAGAAACCCCCTTTAAGTCTTTTAATTCCATCTTTGTCTGATAGGGGAGCACAGGCGTGCTCGTCCCCTGCACGATCGTGCTGGTCACATAAGTGAAGCACGGTCGTGCTTCCATTCTTGCATGGTAGTGCTCAGTAGCACGATCGTGCTTCCTCTGTTGCACGACCGTGCTTAATGCGCGGCCTTTTCCCGAATTCAAACTGGGAGCTTCGTGCTCCCTGTTCAGCACGGCCGTGCTTAGTGCACGACAATACTGTTCTAGGCAGAGTCTCACATCAGATTTTAACCAATTATTAGGGTACAATAATCCTTTAATCGCAACTCATTTTTAAGCCTTATTAGCCAATTAATATTTTATCAACAAAACTCAACAATAACAACCACCATCATCTGAACCAATCATCCAGTATCATCATGTCAATCATATCATCAACATAGCAACATATAGGCAACCAATCATGCACATAACATATGAAACATAACGCCAACAGCCAAGAACAGGTTATCCAACAGTCAATAAAACATATTAACTCGTACATATATTCATACAAAACAACAACAGGGTTATGGGAACCCTTTTTACCTTACGTTACCCCCAATGCCTAATGAATACACTACCTTTCTCCCCATACCTGGATTGAAGGTAGCTCTAAACGCAAAGCCAACAACGAACCGATCCCGAAACCGCAAGCGGCTTACTCCGGTGCTAGGCCTTGGTCAACCAAAACATAAACTAATCTGTTTCCAAATCAAAACAAGAAAAGGAAACCTTAATGATGACAACCAAATGGTGAGGTTGCCTTGTTGATGATCTTTTTGGTTGAATTTTTAAGAACAAATTTGTGTAACACTTTGTAACCAAAATTAAAGTGAAGAAAGAAATAAAATGGAAGAGATAAGGGATGATGATGGCGCCACAAACATGGAAGTTTGATAAGCCTAGGAAGTTCGCCACAAGAATCTTGGATTCTTGATAAGAACAATTTGGCTCAACTAAGAACCCAAGAGACAATTCTCTCACAAAATGGAATTTGATCCAAAATGAACATCCAAGTTGTCATTACATGTGTTTGTCACGAATTACATATAATTGGGCAGCCAACTTTTGGCTTTCAAAAACAAACCATAACCCCCACTTAATTGGCCTAATTCATGACCTTAAACACACTAAAAGCCTAACTTAAACCAGCCACCAAAATAAAAACGAAAATACATAACCCCTCACTTAATTAGCCTAATCATGGCACTAAAAACACTCACTAATACACACTAAAGCCTAACTTAAATCAGCCACCAAAATAAAAACGAAAATACATAACCCCTCACTTAATTAGCCTAATCATGGCACTAAAAACACTCACTAAAACACCTTAACTCAGCCACCATATTCAAATTCACACCCCCACCCCTTTATGACTCTCTCTCATACTCATTATGTGGTGGTTATACTTGCTTCTCAAATTAAAAGTGTAACCCCCCCTCCCAATTTACACAAAATATATAAAAGACTAATAATTCAAAAAGGAGTTACTTGTAGTATGCAAACCAAAAGATACCTCCAACTAAGCCTAGAATTCGAAATTCTGCATGAAACCATTCTTATTACACTTTATTTAATAGAAATAAACTAGAAAATGCCATTTTTAAGAGGTGGACGTCCAAGCCCATCATGGGTCTTCAAGTTGGATGAGATAAGTAAGCATTTTGGCCCCCACTCTATTAAAACTTGAACTTGGCCATATTTCCATCAAGGTTGACACTATTTGGTTTATAACTTCTTGGGCTTTCTTGACTTTAGCTCTTGTCTTAGGCCCACCAAGTCCTTGTAGCGCTTCTTGATCCATGGTCTTCATTGGGCTCAAATCATTCTTGTTGAAAAGTTGACTTGCCCCCCCTTGGTTCATATCACTTGAAGAGAAGAGACCTTACCTATATATCAAGCACAGATGAACACAAGCTCCCTACAGAAATCCAATACTCAAGAATCGCTCTGAATATGATGGAAATAGGGAACGTAGCAGTGACAGCCGAAATAGGTCAGCAACCACCAAAAGTAGGGTTGAAAAGTACAACCCTCGGGTTCTGTGCTTAAAATATATAGGCTGCACCTGAGCACGGTCGTGCTCAACTTAGCGTCACCGAGACGCGATCAACACATTGAGCACGGTCGTGCTCAACTTAAAAACAGAAACACGCTTCTGGCTATTGAGCTCGGGCATGTTGGCTATTGAGCACGGGCGTGCTCAACCACCAGAAAGGGACTTTTGAGCCAAATTCCCCATTAAGCCCTTAATCAACCAAACAACTTACCCAAAAGCACTTAAACGAAAAAGCAGGGTGTTACAGGTAGAATCTCGGCCAGGATAGTTTGTTCTAGCGTTTCCGACGGTCTGGATCTCTTCGATCCGTAAGATGGCATCACTGAAATGAACCCAATCAGCGTCATATATGGGTTAGAATCCGGTGGTTCGACTGACGGCGACCGTGGCCCAAGCTCCATGACCCATAGCTCCATTGGCGTTTAGACTTGATCATTCTCTGTGAACGTGCTTGAGTCCGGCGGTGCCGGCAGCAGTGGTGACTGCGGAGCGTCGGCAGGAAGGTGAGAGACCCACTCTTCCAAGCCTCTCGTCTCCGCCATCACATGCCTTCCTTCTACTATCGCCCGATCTTCAACCACCATTTGCTCCCTTGCCTCAACCTTAACCTCCACTTTGACAGTTCCTCCGTCTTCACGGTTATTCACCATCTTTGTGCCTACATCTTTACTTCTGATCTTGGTTCTCCAAAGTTTCAATATCACCCCCGGTCTTGATCTGGGTTCTCTTGGCTCCAAGAATAGAACCAAAGCATTGCGGCACCTTCCATCCTCATGAACAGCAACTGCAACTTATGGAACAAAGTTATTTCTTCCACCACAAAGAATTTCTCAGTCTTAGCAATCCACCCAACCGAATCTGTCCCCATAAAATCCGGCAATTCCATCTTCTTGGCCCACATGTCCTCCAACTTCGGTAACAATGGCTCCTCCTTTTTAACCGCCTTAGCCCCCAACGGAGGCCGTCTTCTCCGTTATCATCTCCTGTAGCAACTGTTTAATGCACTCCAGGGTCGCATTCAATTCCGTCCATACTACTTCTTGTTCACTGGCTAGCCAAGCTACTCCCAATATCACATCAACCCCTCCAAGATCAAACACAAAAAATTCTCCAGATAGAACATACTCTCCCATTTGTACTATTAAATCCTTGCAACACCCTTGAGTGGGTTTTCTATGACCATCCCCCATCCTTTCCCTGAAGCTTCATAGTTTGTGGCTGGGTTAACCCCACCAGCTTAACATATGGAAAGATCCATCCATTTGCATGCCACCTCCTGCTGTTCATATCCTTCCTCACAGAGCTCTTCATGCTTAATGTTAGTGATCTCCCTGAAATGAACAGATTAAAACACGAGAAGGGGGGTTGAATTTTGTTTTAGTTAACTTTTTCGCAAACAAGAAAGTTTTCTCCAAAAACAGAATCAGACACTTGGATGCGTCTGATATAAAACATGTTAAATGAAAAAGTTGGCACTTTCAACCCAGTTAGCATAATAAATATAAATCAAACTTAAAGAGATAAGGGTAGAGAGTTGACACAGATTTATACTGGTTCACCCCAAACCTTGGGCTACGTCCAGTCCTTAGTTTCACCAAATATTATCACTATAGCCGATCAGGTTACAGACAGGTATTATTTGCACACCTAGCCTCCTCAGGCTCAACTAACAAGTATTGTTTGCACACGTAGTCTCGTCAGGCTCAAGACAAGTATTCTTTCAGCAAGCCTCTTCAGGCTCTACAAAAGGTAAGAATTGAATGAAGCAACAACTTCAAGATTTATAGCTTTGCAAGTCAACCGAAGAACACTCTATGAGTGAATATGATTTTAGGTTGGTATGACTGCAGTAATAACTTCTCAATAAAAACAAATGATTGAGCAGAGAAGTATTCTAAGAAGAAGAACTTAGAAAGCTTTGAATGCGAAGAGAGTATTGAATGTTTGAGTGATTAAGTTCAGCTATGTGTCTTCAGCAGTCTTCAAAGTCTTCTATTTATACTCATCAGCAATAAATCCGTTGAGTTGCATTCTTTAGATGAGTGAAAATTTTGCTCTTCATTCGTTTATGCCAAAGAGTCATTCTGAATCTTCATTTAATATTTATGATCGTTGGAGAGCTTCAATTCAAGTTGAACATATTTCTTGACATTGCTTTATCGGAGTGCAACATGATTCAAAGCAGTAGCAGTTGCTTTTCTAACTTGGGCAGTGCGACTTTCTTTATTTGTGTAACACGGGTCTGTGACCGCATGAAGGTTACTTTGCTTGTTGCAACAAAAGAAATGTCCAGCACGGCTTGATGCTTTTTGCTTTTGAATTCAATTCTCAGGATTTGAAAATGCAAGGGAATATTCTTGTCTTTCGAATAAGAGTGGAGTGAAAGACTATCAGTCATGTAGTAGGGTCAGACACATTTTCATAGATTGTTGTTAGTGAGTCTCACTTCAGACACATTGTGCAAGTAAACACTGATGCATCTTTGAGACATGTCGTTTTGCCAGAATGCTTTTGCTTTATAATATGCACACTTAATACACACGAGTAGATTTCAAAATGTTCAATTAAAATCATTCTTTGTTTGGATTCATCAAAATTAGATATGTCAAAACTTAGACTTAACACTCCTCTATCTCATCCACTTGCTCATTCTCAGCTAAAATCACAACCCTCAAATTCTTTTCGGGACATCGATGGCCTGGCTCAAAAGCCAACCCACATTGGTAGCATTGTCCTTCCTCCTTTCTTCTCAGAAATTCTGGATAGGGAAGAGTCTTTGTAACTTTGTTTCTCGACCAAGAAGTAACACATTCTCTTGGTTTTTCCACAGAGGACATTGATATGGCCCTACTTCCTCCTTGCTCAGTACAACCACCTCCGCTAGAAGCTTGGGTATTCTTCGCGCCGCCCCCTGGCCCCACTCGCGACACGATTCCACCACCTCCCTGATATAAAAAATTAGAATTATTTCGATTCAGAGAGTCCCCAACCGTTTGTGTCACCTTCATCGCCTCCTCTACATCCCGAGCTATCTCCATGGCAAGAGTCAAGTTTTTCGGGTTGTGAGGACGGACTTGCCCCCTAATGTCTTGCTGCAACCCGACCAAGAAGTACCTCAGCAATTGTTCCTCTGATGTTGTTGACGCATGAGCCACCAATAGTTCGAATTCTTGAACATACTCCTCCACACACGAGCTCTACCTTAGCGTCGCCAATATTTCATAGCGCCGTCGAGAAATCCTCCCAAGAAGGAGTCTTTGTTTTTTGGTGCCAGGACTGGAACCAGTGGACTGCATTCCCCTCCATGCTGATTAAATCGAAAAGAAGCTTCTCCGAGGGTTTAATTTGCTGAACCTCGAAGAACTTCTCGACCCTAGCTATCCATCACAGTGGGTCACTCCCCTCAAAGGTGGGTAATTCCACCTTTTTCAACCAAGAACGAGATGGTTCGTTCTCCTCCCCATCAGTTTCTCTGCCCTCCGTTTCCTCTTCTGAGGACTTATCGTTCTTGTTAATTGAATTGTCCTCCACTATAGACGGTGTTTTCTTGGTTTTCATCTTCAGTTTTCAATATCAGTTTTCAACTCCGCCAACTTCACTCCTTGTTCACCGGCCATCTTCTCCAACGTAGACACCTGATTCTCCATCACCACAGTGATCCGACATGTTGGACCAAACTTGTTAGGATCCTTCCTTTATATCAAGCCATCAGTCTCACAATAGGACAAAATAGTAAAAATGTTTAGAGATAAAGGGAAAGAAAGAAAGAATTTATGTATTATTCAAGAATAAGCAAAAATGTACACAAGTGTACCGACAGCAGCACTCTCTGTTTACATTGGAAAATCCCAGTCAAACTAAAGAATTCAGAATTACATGCCCACCTCTTCATCTAGAGGGTGTATTTAAGCTAGCTGCAGCTAACAAACTAACAACATCTCTAACTGTCATCTAACTAAGTAGGCTTTACATTCTTCTTTCTATAATAGACTTGTAACGGTCTTTTGGGAAATACATTATCCTGCCTAACATAGGCAAATTCAAGATAACTTCTAACTTCTTGGGATCAACTACCACCCCCTCACCTGAAATGATATGGCATAAGTATTCCAGCTTTGCTTGCCCAAAACTGCATTTCTTTTTGTTGCTGTATATCACTCCCTGAATTTGTACTCCTATATACTACTGAGTTCTAATTCGGATTCTTGTTTCAAGATTCCCATGTGACAGTTCTGGTTCTAGGGTAACTCCGATTTGAACCTCCACCTTTATTACTCCAAGAAACCCCCCTTCTAAGCAACTCATTTCTCTCATCAATCCTCTGAGCATACCTTATCAATTCAGGTAATGTCTTCAAGGGGTGCAAGTTTAATTCGTCCTTTATCAAATTGTTCAACCCATTTAAGAAAATACCTTTAAGGTACTCTAAATCTCCCCCCTTGAGTGGCCCTACGTAGAGCTGGAACTGCTCTCTACACTCCTCCTTTGCACCAGTCTGTTTGAGGCTCAACAATAACTCATATTGGATCATAAGTCATTCATGGATGAAACCACTCTATAAGAGCAGTACGAAATTTTTCCCTTGTGGGGTCTACAACACGAAACTCCCACCATTGATACCAATTCAGAGCCTTACCTTCCATCGCTACCATTGGTACCATGGATGCTTGGAGCTTTTCTAGGTCCAAAACTCCTTTCAGATTGAAATATCGCTTGATCTTGCTCACCCACCCATATTCGTCCTCGCCGAAGAATAACGGAATTTCGAGTTTCTTCCATTTGTCTCTTCTTCGACTCAACCCTTCTCCAATTATCGTGTTGTCGTCGTCACTGGCATTACTATCACCAGTGTTATGGTCGTGGTGACCATTACTTTTCGAATTCCAATTAAGTATTTCCAGAATCTCATTGAACTGCCTTCGGTATAACGCCCAATCCTCCTTGAGAATTCGCCTGTCTTCTTTCTTCCATCCTTCGAGTATGAACCATGAAACAATCCCAGAACCAAGAGCTTTGGTACCAGTTGATAGAACTGGTTAATTCTATAACGGCTCGTTTTCTCAATTAATGTATGAGGAAAGGATTAAACATGTTTGAAGGCTTAATCATGTTCCTTAGGTGTTAGTGAACTTGTGTTTCAAGTTTGAGGAGAATCGGAGTTGAAACGGATCCAGAATGCAAAGAAATGCAAACTGAGCAACTAATTAATTAATTAATCAAGTAATTGAGAGTTAGAATATTAAAATTAATCCGGGCTTGAGTATAATATGTTTTTAGTAGTAGCCTAAAACAATACAAAAAAATATCTCAGCATAGGTTACGCAGGAAAATGCAGAGGAAAACACATGGACGTGCCAACAGGGTAATACACGGTGTCATGTGTTGTCACCTCCACTAACTCATCCTAATCCCCTTATCTTGACACCAGAATTCCACTAACCTAAGTCTAAACACCTAAAAGCATGACACCTAGCCCACTAACCCACCTAAATAACCTCCTAATGACACATGTATTCCACTAATTTTCCAAAAAGCCACCTAAGTCATCTAAACCTAACCAAGGTATTAACTAAGTGAAAGAGTGATCAGACTTCATCTTCTTCTCACTTTCATGCAGCGGAGAAAGAAGAGTTGGAGAAGAAAATTCTCAAAGTACAAGGTTGCCATTGTTTAGTGTTGGAATGCTTGGTTGGAGTGGTCACTGTGGAACCGTCACCAAAAATTTGTCAATCGTTGGATCGTGCTGATATTTGGTAGGAAGGTTCCAGACATGTAGTTTTTCATCTTCATCGTTTGGATTTTCGAATCAATCTTTGGAGAGTGAGATATTCAGCTCGCATAGTAGACCTAGAGGGTGAAAAACTCATCTCGTATACCACCTAACCTGTCACCATAAAACTCCCATCAGAGACTCGTTCACCATTGGATTGGGCTGAAACTTGGTCAACATGTTTAGGACAGCTAGTTCTTCATTCTCACCGTTCATATTCATAATTAAAGGTCTGGAACATGAGATATGGAGCTAGGATAGTAGCACTTTTGATGTCTTTTCCCTTAGAACTTGAACTCACTTTCTAGTCCAAATTTCGTTTAAGTCAGCGGCTATTTTTCGTTTTTAGTTAATTTCGGATCACTGTTTCAAACCTTCTGTTGGTTGGTTGTTAATTTTGCAATTGTTTGTGTTTCTGCCTGTTTTTGGAACCCGTGCGTGTGGTCGGAATTTTTTTTGGTCAAACGCATGTGTCGGGGGTATTGGTGGCAGATTCGCCATTGTTGGAGAATGTGTCGATTCTTGACCGGTAGTGCAGACACATTTGAAGCTCTTACGGAAAGCGTGCACGTCAATAATGTGGGGGAGAAAGTGCCTAACACGTTGCAGAGGCAAGCATAATACTGTGTGTTAAGTTGTATGTGTAAGGTGCCCCATACCTTACTAGTTGCGGAGTAGTCGACAATAGCTAAACCCTTGTTGAAAACGGTTTTAGAATTCTTGTTAGGGTTTGGTTATTGTAGGCTTATCAGCTTTAGGGTTGGTTTGACAATTCTGGTTGAGAATGCATGTTTTATCTGCTATATGATAATGTCTCTCGATGATTGTGCTGGTTGATGTGTGATACTTGTTTATATGTTTATTTTATATATTAATATTATTGAAGGTTGGCATGTGATGTGTATACATGTTGTTGTTGAGGTTGATTGGTTGTTGTTTTAGAAACCCTAGTTGACACCCTAAGGGTACACTGTATGCGAAAAGGGTTGAGATGGCGGTGTATGGGCACCAAGATGAGTTGTGGATGCTTTGGGTATCGTAAAATGGTTAAGTGTGAGATTTGTACCTGTGTCAACTTAGGTTTTTTGTGCATTGCGTATTAACAAAGTCGTGAGCCGCGTGACTGAGAGTCTTGCGAGGTTGGTGTACCCGGGTGTGGGTACGGGATACAAGAGGGACAGGATACAAAGGACGACAACCACCGCACCGGAGAAATTGGTCTGATTGGAAGTGCCACACGCATGAGGGCGCGTGTGACAGCGGCAGATGGCGGTTCTTCCAGGGATGGGCCGATCTGGAGAAGGCACACCTCGTGGTGGGGTTGGCTGCCGGAAATATCGTCGGAAAAAGGGGCGGCTGATGGCGGCAGTGGCTGTTTGAGGTGGCAAACAAGAGTAGGAACACGGTTTGCCAAGAAAAATTTTCACCGGAAGATAGTGGGTCCACCTGGTAAGCACGGTTTTAGGGTTACCTATGTCTGGCTCTAGATACCATCTTAGAATTTGGGTTTGAGCCTAACTTAACCTTAAAAGCTAGCTTGTGGGGTGAGGTTGTCCTTTACTTATAAGCACTCTCCAGGCCATATCACTATCCAATGTGAGACTCTAACAGCCACGAATAAACACAATCCACCCAAACGAGAGAGAAGAGAGTTCCAAATCGAAGCAAGGAGACACGTAGCGATTAACACATCTTGTTTCTCCCATTCAAGGTACAGAGGATTAACTTCATTTTCTTGATCGGAATCAGTGAGAAAGCATGATGGAATGCGTGCCACGAACTACCCCCCAGATCCGTTGCTTCCATCGCCGAAATTTTTCTCATTGAGTTTGAGCCAAATTAGATTAGTAAAGCTAACTTGTGAATTGCTAGGGTTCCCAAAGGGATTCACGGAAGACATGGTTTCAGGATCAATGAGCTTGTGATACCATATTAGATGAATACAGGCTTTACAAACATCCTTGCATAGACAAATGAAAATTGGGGAAGATCTCTTCTTATGGTAAAGCAAAAAGTAGAATGTAGTTGCTAGATCCAATGCAGAAGCAAATTATCGAGTCATGATTCTTAGTGTTTGTAAACTTATATGGTTGAAAAAACTGTTTCAAGAGTATTAAGCCAGAAATTCTTTGAAACTTAATTGTGATAATCAAGTAGCATTACACATTAACTCGATACATATAGAGACCGATTGCCATTAGATCCAAGATTGTCTTGAGAGAAGTCACTATGTCATTTGTAATTTCTAATGGTCAACTAGCAGATATTTTCACAAAGTCTGTCTGGGATTCGAGGGTAACTGGGTAACATACCTAAATAACAGTTTGATCCATGTGACATATATGCACTTATTGTAAAATGTTTTGTCAATCCCTAAAATTGAGGGATGTGATTCTGTAATTATAAATCTATTTCTTGTGTGGGTATCTCTCAAGGGATTCCAGATTTTCAACTATTTCATATGTTAGCATGGCAGATTAGTCATGTTTTGTTTAGGATATATGTACTTATATGTACTTATGAAACAATTTGTGCAGGGAGGTATCTTCGATAGCATATGGGTCAAATGATAAAATTGGAGTGCAGGACAGAACCAGTGAAAGAAAATTTGTCAATGGCAAGTTGTTGGACCATCAAGTTGACACCAATGAGACTGCTTCCTCTGTTTCCGATGGTAATTTATGTTTTTCACTGTAATAGAATAGATTCTGTATCCTCTTATGCTAATGATGAGTTGCATTTTTCTAGATGGCCCTGGCATTGAGGGTTTTCAAATTATTGGTGATGCTATTCCTGGAGAAAGACTTCTTGGATGTGGCTATCCAGTCCGTGGAACTTCTCTTTGTATGTTTCAGGTGAAAATTGTTACTATTTATCTTGCATATTATTCGTAATTCCATATTTCCCCTAATCTTTTGTATTGCACATATCACCATAATTTTTGTCTTCTTGTTAGTGGGTGCGGCATCTTCAGGATGGCACTTGGCAGTACATTGAGGGTGGGTTGGACTTTTACTTTACGGGCATTTTCATTGTTGTAATTTTTACTTAGGGAGTGTAATGACCTGATAGAAGTTCAACATAATATGGTTCAGGAGCCACAAATCCAGAGTATATAGTTACAGCTGATGATGTTGATAAACTGATAGCTGTTGAGTGTATTCCAATGGACGATAAAGGCCGCCAGGTTTGAAATACATTCGTTATAGATGTGTTGTGTTTCATATATGTTGTGTACATTATGTGGCATTCTAATAACTTACGGCCGTATTTGTGGATATTATACTTGCACAGAATTTTGTTTCTTTATCCTAGGTTATGCTTGATAAAACTGAAATGTCAGCATTAGAAGTTCAATATGGATTTTGTTTTTCTTTTGCGAAAAAACATTCTGTACTTTCCATCTAGTGGGATAAGTCATTTTTAATGGTGTTGCAAAAATTAATTACCGAACTAATATTTGAAGTGATTTTGCAAATGATATATTCCTAGTTTATGAGTCGGGAGAGGAAATGAATGGGGGGTTAGGGATGTGGAGACAAGGTTTGGAAGCACATGGCTTTCGATTGAGTAGAAGTAAGAAGAAGTATATGGATTGTAAGTTTAGCAAGAAGCGCATCACTCCTATCTTATTGCTAGTCACGTAGTTTAAATATGAGGGGTCCATACAGAACGCCAGAGAAATAGAGGGAGATATAAGCCATGAGATTCAAGAGGGGAGGATTGATAGGAACCCATATTACAGGAAATAGAAAAGGAAACTATACTGTATTATTGTCACAAGCCTGTATCAGCTGATATCAATGCTTGGATATGGAAAATAGAAGGGAGCAATTACGGATCAAAAGAGGAAAGATAGCCTAGACAATTAGAGAATGTCTCGTCTCTCCCAAGTCCAATTCCATCTTAAAACTCTTATGACCCTCCCCCCATTACAATATACTCAGCCTTGTGTCATCAGGTGTTCCTACTTAGTAATTCTGGCCCCATTGGGCCTATTGGGCTCCAGGTCCTTATCATGGATGAAATGCAGAAGAGCTTCGGGTGTTGTATGTGATAAAAGGTACCGCTCAAGCTATAAGACCAGCGATGTTGTATAAGACTGAGTGTTGCGTGGTAATGGTCAACAAGAGAATAAACTGAATGTAGCAGAGATGAGAATGTTGTGTTAGATGAGTGTAAACAAGATAGGATTAGGAATGATTGCATTAGAGTGATAGTCGGGTTACTCCTATTGTAGAAAAGATGGTAGAATATCGTCTTAAATGGTTTGGGCATGTATGCAGAAGACCTATAGAATCCCTAATAAGGAGAGTAGATCAAATGGAGGGCCGCCTAATGTCCAGAGGTCTTGGGAGACCGAGATAAACTAAAGGCGAAACCGTTAGGAAGGATTTAGAGGTCAATGGTTGGTCTATAGACATGATTTATGATAGAACAATATGGCGTCGTTTGATCCATGTAGCCGACCTTGTCTAGTGGAAAAGACTTGGTGGTTGTTGTTGTTCTTGTAATGTTTGTCTTCATTTCTGAAATTGTATCGATAAATAGATAAAGGAAACAATTGATTATAAGGCTGAAAAACAAGTCTTATTATCATGAATAGGTTTTATATACACTTAACAAGAAATTAATTTACATAATTTCTATGCCATAATAGGCGTATTCCTAAGTAGCATTAACTTATTTCTTAGAATAAGAATTTAAATACAACTTTGATATTTGCAACACAATATTTCCTAGGATGTTTTTGTGGAAAACCTACCGAAGCAATCCCTAGTTTGTGGAGTGAAAATAAGCAGCAACATAGAGGTTTTCTATCATTATATTTGTGAAAAGGGTGAGCAGTCTTGATTGCTACCATAATGGTGTGAAGAAATCCATTGATTGATGTGTGCTCCATACGGAATCATGTTAATGATTTTGGTAACTAGTTGAGGGAGATTAACATCTGTGCTCCAAATGGTGGGCGAGTCTTAATAATTTAGTGTGGGGGCATTTTAGTCAGTTTATAATATTTTTGTAAACTCTTGTGCATTTGTATCCTTATTCCTGAAGAAAAATTAAATATAGTGAGGGTCTTAGTCTTAGATACTTTCACAATTGTAAATGACTAAAAACGAATCAGATGAAAGGAGTAAAATGAAATCATTTTGTAGGTCTAAATTCTTGTTTCCAGGTGCATCCTTTTTTTTTCCGTCCGTTTTTTTTTAGCACAAATCTGATAGTCTACTCCCTGGTTTTAATTATTTATCATTCAAGATTCAATATATTAGAATTTAATAAATATTCTTACATGAATATATATTTGTTGAAAATGTCAGATATATCTCCTGTTCATGACAATGTTATGCCTGTTTATTCTTATTTTGTTTTTGGGTTTAATTTGTTCTCTTTCTCAGGGGGAACTAGTGAGACTTTTTGCTAATGATCAGCACAAAATAACATGTGGTAAGTGGTACGGGAAGAATTTCCATAACACCTAACACCCTCCAACAATCATGCATGTGCCATAGCCTCCAATTCTTGTCCTTAAACCACCTAGCCATTAGTTATCTAGCCTAGCCATTAATTACATGGCCCTTAAGTTTGACAAACTTCCATTTTTGCTAGTTGTTTTCCCATTGTAATCTAGTCATGAAGGCCTTTAGGATTAGTATAAATAGGGACATCCTCTCCTTGTATTTGCATCTTGAAGTTTATGAAAACCTTGAGTTTCTCTTTGTGAGAATTAGAGAGTGGATTCTCTCTTTTGTTTCTGTGCCAATAAGTTTACTTGGTGCTGAATCTCGAAGACTCTAATTGGGCACTTATCTTTTCTATTTGATACTAAAATTTATTATGACGTGGAAATTAAATTACTACATAATGAAAGGAGGAATTCTGGAATATCTGAATATTATCCCTTGATCAAATTGTACAAGAATGAATACAATATATAGACAAAAGGGAAATAAATGCTACCCAAAAAAAGGGTGAATATCCGTCCTAATAATGAATAGAATAAACACCTAATCTCTACAATAATAATCGACGATATCAAACATTAATACAATATATTACAACACTCCCCATCAAGCTGTTGAATGAATATCTATCATTCCCAGCTTGCAAGTAAGTTGACTGAATCGTTCTGTTGGTAAGCCCTTTGTTAACACATCTATCAGTTGGTGCCCAGAGGGGATGTAGGTTTTTGTTATTAATCCGCTATCCAACTTTTCCTTAATGAAGTGTCGGTCTATCTCAATGTGTTTTGTCCTGTCATGCTGAATATGTTATGAGCAATACTGATAGTCGATTTATTGTCACAAAACAAATTCGTAGGGCCCTTATATCTTCAAGTCATCAAGCACAATTTTCATCCACAATAGCTCACAGTTTCCTTGTGCCACGGCTCTGAAAGACACACTTGACCCAGAAAGACACACTTTTTGTTAGGTGCATAACCCAGAAAGACACACATGACAGCACGAGAATCTAACTTAGTTCGATGCTGCTTATGAACATGAACATAGACAACACAACCAAATACCCATGACTCAAGACTCTGCCTAATAGGAACAGAAGGAAAGTATGAGAGCATAAACTGAACAGGACTAACATTACATAGAACATGAGATGGTATCAGATTAATCAGATAGGCAGCAGTTAGTACAGCTTCTCCCCAATATGACTTTGGGACTGACATTTGGAAGAAAAGGACTCGAGCTACTTCAATTAAGTGGTAGTTTTTCCTTTCTGCAACCTCATTTTGCTGCGGGGTGTCAACACATGTAAATTCATGAATGATGCCCTGTTTACTATTAAAGCTAGTAAAGCTATGATTAACATATTCTTTTCCATTGTCAGAACGTAACCTTGTAATGCTTTTCTCAAACTATGTCTGTACCATATGATAAAATTGAGTAAACAGTTGGGTTACATCTGATTTATCCTTCATAAAAAAGAGCCAAGTTACTCGAGTACGGTCATCAATAATGGAAACAAATCATCTTGCACCATAAATGTTAGAAATAGGGGCAGGTCCCCAAATTATGAAAACAAGGACAGAAACGTAGACTTAATTAGAGAAAATGAAGGATGACCAAGATGCTTATGCTGAAGCCAGACCTGTACTGCAGGAGAATGAGACTCAGACTGAGATTGGAAACAGGAAGTCAACACCTTCTGACATCCTCTTTCATCAGACAGATAGTATAACCCTCCCTATTCCTTAGCGACTCCAATCGTCCTCCCCGTGGCAAGATCCTGAAAAACACAATGAGAAGGGAAAAATGTTAATGCACAATTTTAGTCTCGAGTAAGTTTATGAATAGATATCAAGTTATTGGAAAGTCGGCAGCTGGTGGTTGGCAACAAGGACAAAACCCTAGAATGTAAGGGGCAGCAATGAAGGCTGTAAGCAGAGACAACAATAAGGCTGATCGAAAAAATAAAGGAAGAAACCCTAGGAAATAACCTGGGCTCTTGATACCACATAGACTTAATTAGAGAAAATGAAGGATGACCAAGATGCTTATGCTGAAGCTAGACCTGTACTGCTGGAGAATGAGACTCAGACTGAGATTGGAAACAGGAAGACAATACCTTTTGACATCCTCTTTCATCAGACAGATAGTACAACCCTCCCTGTTCCTTAGCAACTCCAATCGTCCTCCTCGTGGCAAGATCCTGAAAAACACAATGAAAAGGGAAAAAGGTTAATGCACAATTTTAGTCTCGAGTAAGTTTATGAATAGATATCAAGTTATTGGAAAGTCGGCGGCAGGTGGTTGGCAACAAGGACAAAACCCTAGAATGTAAGGGGCATTAATGAAGGCTATAAGCAGAGACACCAATAAGGCTGATCGAAAAAATAAAGGAAGAAACCCTAGGAAATGACTTGGGCTCTTGATACCATATAGAAAGTTGGAATTCCAGAATATCTGAATATTATTCCTTGATCAATTTGTATAAGAATTAATACAATATATATACAATATATAGACAAAAGGGAAATAAATGCTACCCTAGAAAAGGATGAATGTCCGCCCTAATAATGAATAAAATAAACACCTAATCTCTGCAATGATAACTGACGATATCAAACATTAATAGAATATATTACAACACTACACTAAAACAATGATTGTGGAAACTTCAAATTAAAAAGCATATTGGTTCACTTGTGGGAATATATTTTTCTACTTACTAGACAAAGAAAATAAGAATAAATTTTCCGTGAATTTTTTTTTATTACTCTTCTTGCATGACAAGTTAGATGTAGTTGCATTAACTATCATTATTCTATACTCAATAACTCGGTAACAAAATCCATGAACCTTTCACCTCTCCTGCAAGCCTAAATATAAGATGTGAATTTTTCTCAAGGCTTATTTTGCATGAGCAACACAATCTATTCTTATATTATGTTGGTTTTTACTCCTTGATGTTTTATAATGTTGGTCTTCTGTCGGATGGCTTTACAGACCCGGAAATGCAACTTGAGATTGACACAAATCTGTCTAAAGGACAAGCAACGTTTAGTGTTCTACTTCTGGTAGGTCTGGTTTGAGTTTGAATATCCTTTTATGCTCATTTCGTATTTGATTTATTTATGCATATTCCGTCTGGTTTAAGGTTACCTAAAAAGTATAGGGACCAATTTGAATCTTTCCAAAAAGTTCGGGGACCCACAAATGACGAGTGGATGGATCACTTAACGGAACCTTAACGGATACTTAATGAAACCCTAACGAAAAAGTGTATGAAGGATCCAATTACAAATTTTATGTTGTTCCTGGACTCTATTACAAACTTTTAAAGTATAAGGACCTATTTGAAATTTTCAAAATAGTTCAGGGACCTACAGATTAATTTAACGTATATAAATATTAGTTGCTAAGTTTGTTTCACTTATGCATTTTCACCGAACTCTTTGTCTGATTCTCTTGAAGTCTCTCAAGTGGGATAATATCATTTTTGAATTGGAGTTCCTTATTTTGGGAAATCGGCCCAGGATTAGTGATGGGATCAAGTAGTATTCTCTTAGATTGATATATCATGGTGTATTTTGATGTGATAAATAATATAAATAAAAATCAGTTTTCCAAATATAATATAAATAAAATATAAAGTCAGCATTTCCGGTCTGGGACTGCTCGTTTCTGCTGAAAAACCTCTGTCAAAATCATATATTGACCATCATTGGCATCGGTTATCTGCCAAATTGGTCTTCATTGCCGACATTATCACACACCTATTGACCTTGATCGCTGGTCATATCTTTTTTATGTAATTGGACCTTTATTGCCTTGAGTATGTTCTATGCATTCGATGCGTGAGAGCAAAGATAATGAGGATACTTATCAACAGTGCTGGAAGCTTAATGGAATACCACCTTGTCGATAATGGGGTCAACAAGGAGAGCAACCATGGAACAACAACAAGGCCCACATTGCTAGAATGTTACACGGGGAATCAACCTCAAACAAAATTCAGCTGCCTTAACTAAGAGGAGGTTGACAGGTTTAAATTACTTATAAGCAGTCTTGAGAAACCCCCAAGTAGTTAATCTCTGGTATATTCAAGTGAGCTTCCAATCTATGTTGCATTGAATGCCTCAGGTCCTTTCCTAAATCTTTATTATGAACTCCGGAGCCACAAACAATAGGACTAACACATCCCCAATTAATTCTCAACCTCTTCCTCATACCCAAGAAGTATGAAAGTAGCCACATTCGATGGTGTTGGGAAAAATCGCACACGCCAATCGAATTACCCACATGCCCAAGGATCTTGGATGGAACACACACAAGCACACCACAAAGAGAATAATAGAAGAACACACAAAGATTTAATGTGGTTCGATACCTCTTGCCTACGTCCACAAAAATGCCTCATCAAAGTATTCACTATCTCAAATATGATTACAAGATTGTAATCTACCCCAAATTGTGTATCACTCTACAAACTCAAGTACTTAACTCAAGTTACAAAAAATGATAACACTCACTCACACAAGAGACTCTCTCTACAAGTGATCACTCACACACTTGCTCTCTTGCTTTTGGTTGGGATGCTTCTGCTCTTCCTCACGTGACCCTTTATATAGTGAAGGGACATGGCTTCCTTTCATGAATGTGACTAGTGGACATTAATTGTCTCACCTTTCCAACTAATCTCTCTTTATGATAGTGGAGTCTCCAAGAGTCAAGATACATCCCTCCACCACATGTAATGTATCTCTTAAATTTTCACTCACTTGCATTTATTTGGAAATTTGAATTCCTTTTCCAACAGATGGTTCCGGTTCCTTAATCACTGGCAAGAATATGAAATATCCAAATCAGTCCCCTAATAACTTTGAAAAAAGTCTTTCATGTCCGTAAACTGGCCACAAACCTTGTCTCTCTCCGTAAATTGACTCAAAACTTATCTTGTGATATGATCCCTTTCAAACAGGAATCGGGCTCCAGAGGTTAAGGGGAGGGAATAGGAAAAATAACCAAAATATTCTAAATAACTTCTCTGATTTATTTCATTCATTTGTCATGGGTATATAGATGCTATGGCTTCCTACAATTACGGATCATATGGCATGTGTACAGTAGAAATGAAATTGCAAATAACTAATGGAATATGCTAACAAAATCAGTTTCACTACATTCTTTTGCATAAACGTGACAGAAGGAATCTATAGAAAATCTATTGAAAATCTTTCATCCAAGCTGGCTTGTTTTTGGTGTGAATGGGCCTCCCTGCACTGGGCTTAGGTGCTGCTGTTGGGCCCAGCTCCTTCCTGTAGTCTGAATTCGCCGTATCAATACTCCCGGGGTCCACGACAAAGAATCCTAATGCATGCTATATACAAGAATATCGTCAAAGAACACGAGGACAAATTTTCGCATGAAAGAGCGAAATACTGAGTTCATGGTTGCCTGGAAAGTCCCGGGGGCATTTCTCAATCCAAACGGCATAACCAAGAATTCAAAATGGTCATCAACTGCTCGGAATGTTGTTTTAAAAGTGTCCTCGGCTGCCATTAAAATTTGATGGTAGCTCGATTGAAGATCTAATTTGGAAAAGACCTTGGAGCCATGGAGTTCATCAAGTAATTCGTCCACCGTGGGGATGGGAAAGCGGTCTTTGACGGTGATCTCTTTTAAAGCGCGATAATCGACACAAAAGCGCCAAGAGCCATCTTTCTTACTAACTAGGTGGACTGGTGATGAGAATTGGCTAGTGCTTGGCTTGATAATGCCTTCTTGCAACATTTGCTGGATCATTTGGGTCATAATGTCTTAATGACACTAAGGGTAACGGTAAGGGTTGACATTGACTGGTGGGGAGTTAGGTAAAAGGTGTATGTGGTGGGCTTGGGCTCTGTGAGGTGGTGTAATGGGTAAACTGTGATAGTAAGGCAGCAAGGGTAGGTGGGAGAGTGGAGAAATCTGGTGGGGTAGTGTTGTTTGGGGTAGTGGTAGGCTCTGGTTTGTCTATTTTGGTGAAAGTGACGGAGTGTATGGAGTCAATGGCATGGGTGAAAAGGAATCGATTGAACTGTGAAAAGGAGGCAGCTGATGGGGTATTGGGGTGGGTCTCGTCAAGGTTATAGTTTTGTTGTTATAAGTAAACTGGATAGAGGGAATGGTATAATCAGAGAAAAAAGGTCCGAGAGTTTGTAACCACTAAACTCCAAGTACAAGATTGACTCCATGAAAAGGCAAGATGTAAAAAGGATGGAAAACATTTGGTCAGAGAGTTGTACCATCACCTCTGGATAGCAACTCGCACACTGGATTGAAGCTCCATTTCCCACCACCACTGAAAAAGGGGAAATCGCCACAACAGGTAAACCAAGGAAATATGCAATCTGAGGTTGCATAATATTATGTGAGCTCCTAGAGTCCACCCAAATTGTAATTGTGAGTTGGTGCACCTTGCCTTGCAAACGAAGGGTTCGGGGTGATGGGGGACCCGAAATAGCAGCCATGGATAACTGAAAATGGACGATGTTAGGGGGGTGGTCATCCGATGGAGGTGGGTCTAGTTTCGTGGTATCAGTATCACTAGGGTCGAGGGTTTGTGGCTCTAGATCGGGTTTAGGGTGTTCTTCCGAGCTAAGGAGGAGGATTTGCTTGGCTTGGCAACTATGAGCGGGCCCGAACTTCTCATCGCAATTAAAACACAATTCCTTGGCTCGACGTTCATGCATCTGGGCAGGGGTGAGGTAACGGATTGGGGTTGGTTGTTTTGGTGGTGGCGCGGCCAACAGGGTGGGGTGGTGTTATTGACTCGTAAGGCAGGGTTTCTGGTGAAACAAGATGGGGATGGTTTGGCATCCATGATTTTGGCCTCTAACTAATTTTGCCAAGCCGGTAGCGTGGCTTAGGGAATGGGGTCGAGGAATTGCTAACTCCTTTTGGATATCTGCTTTGAGTCCCGAAATGAAACAATTAAGCAGGGCCTTAGGTGGGAGGCCAACAACTTGGTTGGAAATGGGCTCAAACTGGAGCTATTAGTCCATGACAGTCCCAATTTGTTTTAGCTTAAACAGAGTGGCTTGGTGGTTGATGAAGGAAGGGGGTCTAAAACGAAGTTCCAAATCACGGGTGAAAGCATCCGAAGTGGTCAATTGATGATTGGCTTGTAGCCATTTGAACCACCCAAGAGTGGGTCCTTGCATGAACAAAGGGATAAAGGTTAGGCGTTGCGGGGGAGGACTTGGGGTAAGGTCAAAATACTGCTTAGCTTGGAGTATCCACTCCAATGGGTTGGATCCATCGAAGGAGCTGAGGACGATTTTAGGCGGTTTAGGTGGCTGAGGTGGGGGTGGAAAGGGTGGTGTTGTAATGGCTGAAGTGAGGATGATTCTCAATTTGTGCAGCAAATTGAAATGAAGGATTTGGGGAATCTGAGATTTTTTTTAGGCATGGAAATAACTAGAAATCAAGCAGGTATTTCAATTTGTCAAAGAAAATATGTGTTGTACTTATTGAAAGAAACTAGGGTGATGGGGTGCAAACCAGTGGAAACACCTGTTGATCCTAATGAAAAATTAGATTCAAATTCTTATACAAGTCCAGTTGATAAGGGGATATATCAACGATTGGTTGGAAGATTGATTTATTTATCACATACACGCCCAGACATTGTTTTTGCAGTCAGCCGTGTAAGTCAGTTTATGCATTCACCTAATGAAGATCATATGAATGCAGTCAATCGAATTCTTAAGTACTTGAAGGGAATTCTTGGAAGAGGTTTAATTTTCAGGAAAAATGAAGAACGATCGATACAAATTTACATAGATGTTGATTGGGCAGGTTCTGTTAGTGATCAGAGTTCTACATTAGGATATTGTTCTTTTTTGTGGGGCGACCTGGTGACTTGGCGAAGTAAAAAACAACCAGTGGTGGCCAGAAGTAGTGCAGAGGCAGAATTGAGATCAGTTGCTCATGGGGTATGTGAAGTTCTATGGCTCAAATTACTTTTGGAAGAACTGAAAGTTGGCTTCAAGGTGCCTTTGAAGATGTTGTGTGACAACAAGGCAACAATTGATATTTCTCATAATCCAGTGCATCATGATCAAACCAAGCATCTAGAAGTAGATAGACACTTCATTAAAGAGAAGATAGATGATGGGACTCTTTGCATGTTATATATGCCTCCTTCGGAGCAAACAATAGACATTCTAACCAAAGGCCTTCACAAACCAGCCTTCGAGAAATTGATTGACAAGTTGGGAATGCACAACTAGTACTCACCAGCTTGAGGGGGAGTGTTAGTATGCTAGTTAGAGAATGTTAGGCTGAGTAGTTTGTTAGCTTGTTTTTATCTCTTAGTATCCTATAGTTTAGGATAACAATTTCTGTTTTTTTTTTTCCTTTTATCTCTTATCTTTTATCTTCTGTATATATAGCAGAATTGTTTAAATGTAAATGTAACATTGAATCAGTTTCAGAGATTAATAGAAAACAGCGTTTGTATATGGTTTCTTTCCTCAATTTAACTTTTATGAATAAATTTCAGTTTTCATATTCTTGTCTCGATTCTCTATTTTCTTTCCATTTCTCTATTCTTGCGTGAATTAGTGAAGTATGTGTGTGTTTAAACTGAGGCATACACTAATGCAGATTATGTCGGATCACCAAGTGTTAGAAGATCAACCACTTGGTATTGCACCTTATTGGGGGAAATTTAGGGATTTGGAGGAGTACAAAACAAAATTTGGTGCACAATCAAGTGCAGAATTTAGGGACTAGCTCAAGGTGTTTGTGAATTACTTTGGTTATAGATTATACTTGAAGATTTGAAGATCAAGTGGGAAGGATCGATGCGAGTCCTTGACAATAAATCTGCGATTATCATTGCCCACAATCTAGTACAAGATGACCGAAAAAAGCATATTGAGATTGTCAGACACTATCAAATAAAATTTGGAGAGTGGATTAACTTGCACACCGAATGTGACTAGTACTACACAAAGTCAGCTTGTTGATGTTCTTACTAAAGGGTTGAGCAGTCAAGCATTTCCAAACATTGTATTGAAGCTGGGAATGGAGAATATTTATTCACCCGCTTGAGGGGGAGTGTGGAAAACGGTGCATTATCAATGTGGGTGATGTGTAGTCAATATGGGAAATTGTGTCCAATTGTATTAAATTGTATTGGAACTCTTCTCCTAGGAAATAGTTAGATTTATTATTGCATAGGAATTAGCTTAATTATTTCTTGTAAATAGGAGTGCATTTATTATCTAGATGTATATATATGAGAAAGTCTTGGGTAGGCACATACCCAACACTTCTTCATTGGGCATAACCAATAGTGAGGTAACAACACATTAATCTTTAATATATTGAAAAACACAACCCATTTCTTTTCTCCGATCTTCCAACCATACCAGTTTCTCTCTCATCTCATTCCTCTTTCACCTTCAGAAACTCCATCGTTTCTACATTTACTCAATTTTTTAGAAAATGTATTATACATTCAATCAATTTTTGAAATTTTATGAAACTTTGTGGAGTTTATCTACTCAATAAGTTTTAATTTGATGACTGGATTATTGAAATTCAATGTCTCTGGTGAGTTATTAAGAGGCATAACTCTAACAAGAGTTACTCTTGGAGTAAGTATCAATATATATATATATATATATATATATATATATGTTTGGTGGGTTGTCAGCTCATCATTGGTTGCGTCTAAGAATGATGTGTTAGATATGTGCCTACCCAATACTTCCTCTATATATGTTCCAAGGTTATCATTTACTTTTCAATGAACATTATTACAGTTTTCTAGAGTCTATGATAAAAGTCTATATTCTCTCTCTTGCTGATTTACTCCTTCCCTACCTAAACGAAATTTCAACAAAAAATACCATTGTTATTGATATCTTTGATATCTTTGAGCTTGTAATTTAGCTTTGTGCTGTGAAACTATATTTTATTATTTCCATATTGTATGCAGCCTTGAATTATTTCTGTTGAAAAACCACTTGAAATAACACTGATTTATCCCTGCATGTTAACCTCAAATGATATTTTCATTCCCTGCATTTCATACAAGATAGCTACAATATTCTTTTTAATTCATGATATCTATTGAAAGACTTGGACATAATTTAGATAACAATATTTGTGAAATGCTTGAATGAATCTTCTATTCATCATACTTGATATATATATATATATATATACACTAAACAGTAAATACACTTTACAATTTACAAGGGAATGAATGCTAAGTTAATTCCTAGGAACATAGTTAAGCTCACACCGTCCGCACCGTCCACACCGTCCAACTAATATCAACAGTCCCCCTCAAGCTGGAGCATATAAATCAAATGCTCCAAGCTTGGAGCAAATATTTTGAATTCTTGGTCCTCTTAGAGATTTTGTAAAGACGTCTGCCAGTTGATCATTAGAGCTAACAAATTCGGTGACGACTTCTTTAGAAAGGACTTTCTCTCGGACAAAATGACAATCGATCTCGATATGTTTAGTTCTCTCATGAAATACTGGACTGGAAGCTATATGGAGGGCTGCTTGGTTATCACAACATAGCTTCATTTGTTGAGTATCTCCAAACTTCAATTCCTGAAGTTGTTTAATCCAAATGAGCTCACACGTGGCTATCGCCATGGCTCTATATTCAGCCTCTGCACTAGACCTTGCAACAACATTTTGTTTCTTACTCTTCCACGAGACAAGGTTTCCTCCAATAGACACACAATACCCTGAAGTGGAACGCCTATCAATAGGTGATCCTGCCCAATCTGCCTATCAATAGGTGATCCTGCCCAATCTGCATCGCAAAATCCAACTACTTGAGTGCTTCCTTTGTCTTCATAAAGTAGTCCTTGTCCTGGTGTCTTTTTAATGTATCTCAGGATTCGAATTACTGTATCCCAATGATCATTATGAGGAGACTGCATGAATTGACTCACCACTCCAACAGCAAAGGAATTATCTGGCCTTGTAATAGTGAGATAGATGAGCTTCCCAACCAATCTCCGATATCTTTTTGGATCGGAATAAGGCTCCCCCTGGTTGGGTAGCAGTTTTTGATTTGGATCCATAGGACTATCGGTCGACAATCCAACATACCAGTTTCTTTAAGTATATCTAACACATACTTCCTTTGTGAGAAGATATTCCCGTCTTCTGACTGAGCAACTTCAATTCCAAGAAAGTATTTTAGCTTTCCCAAATCTTTTGTCTGAAAGTGACTAAATAGGTGTTGCTTTAGCTCAGCAATTTTTTTCTGGTCATTTCCCGTGATGACTATATCATCTACATAGACCACCAAGTAAACACATTTATCTGGAGAGGTATGGCAGTAAAAAACTGAATGGTCAGCTTCACTACGTTTCAGCCCAAAAGCTTGAACAACTGAGCTGAATTTTCCAAACCAAGCTCGTGGGGATTGTTTGAGTCCATAAAGAGACCGTCGCAGTTTGCAAACCAAGCTAGACTCCCCCTGAGCAACAAATCCAGGTGGTTGCTCCATATAAATCTCCTCTTCTAATTCTCCATGCAGGAATGCATTTTTAATATCCAACTGGTACAGTGGCCAATGTCGGATGGCAGCTATGGCAAGAAATAGTCGAATAGAAGTAATTTTAGCCACAGGAGAGAAAGTATCTCCATAATCAAGGCCATAAATCTGGGTATAACCTTTGGCTACCGATCGAGCTTTGAGACGATCAATCTGTCCATCGGCCCCAACTTTTATAGCTTAAACCCACCGACAACCAACAGGTTTCTTGCCCGGAGGAAGAGGAACTAACTCCCATGTACCATTATGCTCCAAAGCCTGCATTTCATCAATCTTGGCTTGTCGCCATCCTGGATGATCAAGTGCTTCCCAAAAATTTTTAGGAAGAGTAACAGAAGATAAAGAAGACCCAAAAGAATGATAAGAAGGAGAGAGACGATGATAACTTAAGAAGTTATAAATAGGATGGGGATTACGTGTGGACCGAGTACCTTTCCTAAGAGCAATGGGCAAGTCATGATTATCCTCAGGTAGGTCCGTAGTCGGGTTGTCTGCTGAAGTAGGACATGATTCAACTAGTCTTTCAGTACCTTCAAGTTCTGTATTGGGAATTCGTGGACGACGCCGATATAGGATGGGTGATCTGTGAGTCTGTTCAGGTGGAGGATTGACAGGAATATCTACAGAAGAATCGACAGTTGACTCTGATTCCTGCAAAGGTGATGGACCAAGATAGGGAATAGGAAAAACTTCATGAAGAGTATTAGACTCAACGATGGAGGGCGAGAAATATGACTTTTCTTCAAAAAAGGTTACATCTGCAGTGATATAATAACGATTGTGAACTGGAGAGAAACTACGGTAGCCTTTCTGTAATCTGGAATATCCAAGGAAGACACATTTGATGGCTCTAGCAGCAAGCTTATCAAGACCTGGAGACAAATCATGAACAAAACAAGTGCATCCAAAAATACGTGGCGCAATATGAAATAGAGGTTCTTTAGGAAACAAAATGGAATGTGGAATTTTATTTTCAATAGAGGAAGAAGGCATCCGATTTATCAAAAAACAGGCTGTCAAAACAGCATCACCCCAATGTCGGACAGGTGTATTTGCATGAAGTAATAATGTCCGAGCAGTCTCAACAATATGTCTGTTCTTCCTTTCGGCAATGCCATTCTGTTGAGGGGTATGAGGACAAGAGGATTGATGGAGAATGCCCTGTGATGACAAAAAGGAAGAAATAGCAGAAGAAAAATATTCTTTTGCATTATCACTTCTAAAGATCTTAATTGTCTTATCAAATTGAGTTTTTATTTCATTAACAAAAGAAGTGAGAATGGACAAAATTTCAGAACGTTCTTTCATTAAGAACACCCAAGTACATCGAGAAAACTCATCAATGAAGGTAACAAAATATCTATACCCCATAGAAGAGACACGACTAGGGCCCCATATATCAGAATGAATAATTGAAAAAGGAGAATCAACACGACTTTCAAGATGTCTAACAAAAGAAGAACGAACATGTTTTCCTAGCTGACATGACTCACAGGTGAAAGTCTTTATTTTTTTCAAGGCTTGGAACCATTATTTTTAATTTAGCTAAATGTGGGTTTCCCAAGCGTTCATGAAGGAGTTTTGGTGATGTGGCAGCACTGCAAACCCAAGCAGGATTAGGCTTAAGGTAGTAAAGACCATGAGATTCATGTCCTACGCCAATGTTGGAAATAACAATGTTTATGACTTCCCTTCCCAAGTAGTTAGGTTCATTGTATAGAAGTAGATACATTGCACCGTCCTACCGTCCATTTTAATTCCAGCATAGTTATTTACCTTGTAAATTGTATTTAGCATGCTATTTCCTGTGTAAATCAGCTCTATAAATATATCTTTTGCTGAGTGCATTATTCACTCAAGCTATTCAAAAATACTCGTGTGTTTGGATATTTGATATGGTATCAGAGCTCCCGATCTAGGGAGCTCTGCTTCCGCCGTGTATTTTTTTTTTTTTGGTTGCCTTCATTGCTTCCGCCATGTCAAATGAGGAAGAGGTCGTGAATCCAGCCAACAAGGCAGAGAACTCACATGTTCGAAAGCGATCGATCTGGAGAATTGCAGAGTATTCAACCCGCCTATCGACTAAATGGGAAAAATTACTTGAAATGGTCCCACTCATTCGAACAAAGTGTTAAAGGGCAAAGGAAAACTTAGTCATTTGATGGGTCCTAGACCAAGGGAAGGAGATCCTAACTTTACACAAATGGGATGAGGAAGACTCCATGATTATGGGATGGCTATGGAACTCAATGATTCCGGAAATCGATGATACATGCATGTTCTTAAGCACCGCTAAAGCGATTTGGGACACGATAGAGCAAACATATTCGAAAGCCAAAGATGCTGCCCAGGTGTATGATGTGAAGGTAAAAACACTTGCTTGCAAAGCAAGGAAACAAGACAATCCACCGAGTATGCCAATCAATTGAAGTCTCTTTGGATGGAATTGGACCATTATAGGGTAATAAAGACTAAATGCCCTGAGGATACAGCAGTGCTCAAAGAATATATTGAGCAAGATAGGATCTATGACTTTCTTGTGGGATTAAATCCTGAATTTGACCAAGTAAGGGTTCGATCCTTGAAAAACCGGAGGTACCATGCTTTAATGAAGTCGTAGCTATTGTGCGAAGTGAAGAAAGCGGAGAGAAATTTAATGCTGGATACTCTACCTGTTGAAAGTTCAGCCATGGTAGCTGAGAGCTCAAGAGATGGACATGCAAAGTTGGAGAAGAAAGGAGATTTGTGGTGCACTTATTGTAATAAGCCACGACATACTCGGGAGAAGTGCTGGAAACTACGTGGTAAACCTCCTACTCGTGAATGGGGTCAGAAAGGAGGACCATCAGGAGGATCATATAGAAGGAATAGTAAAGCTCATATTGCTGCTGGACGAGAATGAAGAAGACAAGTCGAATCCACTAGGAAACCCGAATTCCCTAGTCTAAGCCAGGAGGAAATAGAAAGGATGAGAGCATTGCTCAATAGCTTGGAGAAACCTTCAGGTAACTGTAATTTGGCATATTCAGGTAAGCTTCCACTTTCATTCGGATTTAATGTCTCAAAAAATTCTCCTACCCCTTTTTGGATATTAGACTCAGGCGCCACAGACCATATGACACCCTCCTCTAAATACTTCTCCACATATTCTCCTTGTTCCAGTAATAAGAAAATTATCACTGCTGATGGTAACCTTGTAACTGTTGCTGGGATTGGAAACATTGAGATAAATCCATCTATAACTTTAATGAATGTTCTTCATGTTCCAAAACTATCCACAAACCTCATCTCCATACAAAAACTTACAAAAGACCTATCCTGTAATGTGATTTTTTATAGTAATTGCTGTGAATTTCAGGACAAGGATTCGGGGAGGATGATTGGACGTGCTAGAGAAGGGAATGGCCTTTACTATCTTGAAGGAACAAGTGTGCTCTACACAGCCAGAAACAACTTGCCCCACTCATACAAGTCAGAGTCCGTCCTTTCGAATAAAGAGAAGATCCATTTGTTTCACTGTCGATTAGGTCACCCCTCTTTCAGTGTCATCAAAATTTTGTTTCCATCTTTGTTTACTGGGTTGACTGTTGAAAGTTTCCATTGTGAGGTATGTGAAATGTCAAAACACAAGCGTGTACCTTTTCCCATAAGTAATAAAAGAAGCACATTTCCTTTTTATCTTGTTCATACCGATGTTTGGGGACCCTCTTCTATTCCAAATGTGTCTGGGGCTAGATGGTTTGTGACATTTATTGATGATTGCACTCGTGTTACTTGGGTTTTTCTGCTTAAACACAAATCGAAGTCAAGATCGATTTTTCCAAACTTTGTTTCAATGATCAAAAATCAGTTTGGTGTGGTAATAAAAAGATTAAGGTCGAGATAATGGCAAGGAATACTTCAATCATGTTCTAACTCCATTTTGCCAAAAAGAGGGAATAATTCATGAATCTTCTTGTGTCAAAACACCGCAGCAAAATGGGGTTGCGAAAAGGAAAAATGGGCATCTTCTAGATCAAACCAGAGCACTATCAGTATCAGAAAAATGTTCCAAAAGGTTTTTGGGGGAAGCTGTTTTAACAGCAACATATCTTATTAATCGATTACCCTCTAGAGTCTTGGGGTTTAAAAGTCCTATGGAGATTCTTTCCTCTTTCTACCCTAACTTATCCCCCACTAATAACCTCAAACCGAGGATCTTTGGGTGAGTCTCCTTTGTTCATGTTCATAGTCAAGAAAGAGGTAAACTTGATCCTAGAGCCTTAAAGTGTGTTTTTGTTGGGTATTCCTCCACTCAGAAAGGATATAAGTGTTACTATCCCCCGTCGAAAAAATTCTTTGTGTCACGGGATGTCACCTTTCATGAAGAACAAGCCTATTTTCTCCAACCTTATCTTCAGGGGGAGAGTTTTAGGGAAGATAAGGAGGATACAGAAATTCATTTGGAAACTCCTGTTCTCCCTGAAATTCATTTGGAAACTCCTGTTCTCCCTAACCTTGAGTCTGGTACCAATGAGCCTCAATCTAGTACAAATGAGCCTCAATCTAATCTTGAAGTTGAAACTGAAATGGAACCTTCTTCATCAACTATTGATACTCCTTTGGCTGATAATTCTGGTCCTGCTGGAAGACCTTGGAAAAATCAGGTGTTTAGAAGAAGGCTAAAGGTCATTCCTGAATCAACACACATCCAAGAATCCGACTCAATTCCTTCAACTCAGGTAACAAATTCTGATCTTCCAGCTTTACAAAATAATTTTCCAGCTTTACAGGATGAAACAGAAACCCAAACAGTTGAAGACCTAGACCTTCCCATTGCAATCAGAAAAGGCACCCGAAAGTGTACCAAACAACCAGTATATCCTCTCTCAAATTACCTCTCATTTAAGAAATTCTCACCAACCCACAAGACCTTCCTTGCAAACCTAAACACTACTTCCATACCATCTAATGCTTTTGAGGCATTATCTGATAAAAAATGGAAGCAAGCCATGGATATAAAGATGGAAGCACTGGAAAAGAATAGAACTTGGGAGTTTGTTGCTTTGCCCGAAGGGAAGAAACCAGTTGGGTGCAAGTGGGTGTATACAGTAAAGTATAGGGCCGATGGATTGATAGAGAGATGATACAAAGCAAGGCTGGTTGCCAAAGGCTTTACACAAACTTATGGGATTGACTACTTGGAGACCTTTGCTCCGGTTGCAAAGATGAATACCGTCCGGGTAATATTATCTCTTGCGGCAAATTATGGCTGGGAATTACAACAATTTGATGTAAAGAATGCTTTCTTACATGGGGATCTTGAGGAGGAAATTTATATGGATGTGCCACTAGGATATGGTAAAAGTGCTCCAACCAATGCTGTTTGCAGGTTAAGAAAGGCATTGTATGGGTTGAAACAATCACCCCGTGCATGGTTTGGAAGATTCACTAAAGTCATGACAGCCCTGGGATACAAACAGGGTCAAGGAGATCATACATTATTCACTAAACACTCCAATTCAGGGGGAGTGACAGTATTATTAGTGTATGTGGATGACATCATAGTGACCGAAAATGATTGGAGGGAGCAGCAAGTCTTAAGTCAGTGTTTGGCAAAGGAGTTTGAGATCAAGACTCTTGGGAAGCTGAAATACTTTTTGGGAATTGAAGTAGCTCATTCCCGAAATGGCATTTTCATATCTCAACAAAAATATATCACAGATTTGCTTAAAGAGACAGGAAAGGCAGCATGTAAACCTACAAGTACTCCCACAGATCCGAGTCTAAGAATGGGAAATGCAGAAGAAGATGTTGCAATAGATAGGGAGATGTACCAGCGCCTAGTTGGGAAATTAATTTATCTGTCTCACACAAGACCGGATATTGCTTATCTTTGTAAGTTTGGTTAGTCAATTTATGCACAATCCAAAAGAAATCCATTTACAGTGCTGCTTATAGAATTCTCGAATATCTCAAAGGAACTCCAGGAGAGAGAATCTTATTCAAGAAAAATGGTAGAATGACTCTTGAAGCATATACGAGATGCGGATTATGCGGGGTGAATTACTTGTGAGATCCACTACCGGGTATTGTACATTCCTCGGGGGAAATCTAGTGACTTGGAGAAGTAAAAAGCAAAATGTGGTGGCCCGCTCTAGTGCTGAAGCTGAGTTTCGGGCTATGGCACAAGGTATTTGTGAATTATTATGGCTTAAAATTATCCTAGATGACTTGAAGATTAAGTGGGAAGGACCTATGAAGCTCTATTGTGATAACAAGTCTGCAATCAGCATTGCACATAACCCTGTTCAGCATGATCGAACTAAACATATCGAGGTGGATAGACATTTTATCAAAGAAAAGCTCGATTGTGGTTTGATTTGTACTCCTTACGTACCCTCACAAGAACAACTTGCAGATATTCTAACTAAAGGACTAAGCAGCCCTGCATTCGAAAGAATTCTATCCAAGCTGGGAATAGAGAATACCTATTCACCAGCTTGAGGGGGAGTGTTGGAAATAACAATGTTTATGACTTCCCTTCCCAAGTAGTTAGGTTCATTGTATAGAAGTAGATACATTGCACCGTCCTACCGTCCATTTTAATTCCAGCATAGTTATTTACCTTGTAAATTGTATTTAGCATGCTATTTCCTGTGTAAATCAGCTCTATAAATATATCTTTTGCTGAGTGCATTATTCACTCAAGCTATTCAGAAATACTCGTGTGTTTGGATATTTGATAGCCAATCGTTCGACCCGTACCACGTTCCTGTATGACAAAGGAGTTAGCATCAAATGTTACTGAACAATTATGAGAACGAGTAAGTTGGCTGAGAGATATTAAATTGAAAGGACAACCAGGTATGAACAAAACAGATTTTAAAGACAGAGAAGAAGAGGGTGATACATGACCAATTCCTTTTGCTGCAACTCTAGAACCATCAGCTAGAGTAATGAAATGAGGAATTTCGGGAGGAGAAATGGATGAAAATAAAGAACCATTACCAAGAAATGTGATCGAGAGGCACTGAATCAATTATCCATGGACTTTGATCATTACCAGATCTAGAAATACAAGCAGTAGAGTTATGAGCTCCTATAGCAGACGATGTTTGAGATTCCTTGGCAGCCTTTAGCTGGAGGTACTCTTGGTAATCAGCTTCTGAAAATTTTCTCTCTGGTGTTTCAGACTTTAGAAATATTCACGGATTTTCCGGGGAATCCATGAAGGGAGTAGCAAGTGTCTTGAGAATGGCCCATTCGTTTGCAATAGGAACACTGAGGGCGCCCTCCTCTTCCACCTTGTCCTCCTCTGTTTGGTCCTCCTCTGTTTGCATGACCTCCTCTCCCCCCTAGATTGGAAACCATGGCAGAAGTTTCGAAACTGTCAACTGAATTTCCTTCTATTCTTGATGAGGGGACCCGAAGGAGTCGAGTAATCAGATTTTCTAATGAAGGAACTTCTTGGCCAGTTAAGACTTGATCGCAAACATGATCAAAATCTGGATGCATTCCTCGTAGAATCAACACCATATACAGGTTATCAAGTTTCTTCTTCATGTCTTCGAGTTTATCAGCTTCCAAGGATAATTTTAACTCCTCAACTGCTGATTGGGCTTTCGAAACATAGGCAACCATGTCATGATCAGTTTGTTTAAGAGTGGCCAATTTTTGGGCAGCATCATACAATCGTTGAATGTCATTAGCAAAGACACTTTGAGCCTTTTTCCAGAAAGAGTGACAAGTTTTGAAGGCTCTGAAATTTGTGAGGATGGCTGGCTCCACAGATTGCCACAAGAGAGCACAAAGTTGATAGTCAAGTTTCTTCCATTGCTCACAATTTTCTTCTGAAATTTTCTGAGGACTTTTCCAGATGTTCATAATATCCTTGACCAAGAAACCAAAGTTCTACAGAGGCTGACCATGCAAAATAATTTTTACCATTCAATTTCTCTGAAGTAATTGTAGGCGTTCCAGAGATGGAGAAGGCAGGACCATCATTTTTCTGTGAGGTAGAAGCCATCTTAACACCTGAGAATGAGAAGAGACCAGCAGCAGCAAGGAACCAGAAACAAAAGAAAAACCAGATACAGAGAACTGAGAACCAAAGTGAAGGAAACCCACTTGTCAAAGAGTCGGAGAATCGAAGAACCGACCCCCTAGACAGGAAGAGGAGAAGCCGGCGAGCAGATCTGGGCGAGCGTGCGGTGGCTCCGACGTCGGGAAGGTGGCGCGTCGTCAGGGAGGAGTGCGTGTGGAGGCGCGTGGGGACGTTTCCGGCGACAGGTCTCCGGTGGACGGCTGATCGGTGGCTGCTGAGTGGTTTTCCAGCGGAGGTGGATACTGGGCTGGCCAGTGACGGGAACTTTGGGACCTTGACCTTGCTGTTTGGGTATATGGAAAGAGACCAGTTCGTTAAAAAAAAAACTGGGTTCTACTGACCAGAAGCAGAAACCTTAAAGGACAAACAACCTGGCTCTTGATACCATATTGAAAGACTTGGACATAATTTAGATAACAATATTTGTGAAATACTTGAATGAATCTTCTATTCATCATACTTGATATATATATATATATATATATATATATATATATACACTAAACAGTAAATACACTTTACAATTTACAAGGAAATGAATGCTAAGTTAATTCCTAGGAACATAGTTAAGCTCACACCGTCCTCACCGTCCACACCGTCCAACTAATATCAACAATATCAAGCCCAAATTTTGTACCCGTACAGATTTAACTTATTCTTGGTCCTCATTTTCAGCTTAATGATTTGAATTACACGATTCTTTAATAATTTTCTGGTTACAAAAATCATTTCTTAAGTATAAACAATATATTCTGTAATGTTCATCTTAGTATACATCCTCACATTTTCCTGGTCATTTGGAACAGATGGATTCTTCTGAAAATTGGGATCCAGCTACTCTATACTTGAGACGATCAGGATACCAAATTAAGATTAATGTTACTGAAGTTGTGGTGGTTGCTGAGAAATTCTCAAAGGACTTATCGGTATGTGATTCAAACTTCCAATGGTACACATAACTAAAATAAGGTTAATAGTTCCATAACCAATTATAAGTGCATCAAACCGTTTATACTACATCCTTGGAAACCTGTTCAAATGATACAATAATTTCTTAAGCAAACAAATTGGTCGGAGTACGTAGAAGGGATTTTCTCACTGACCGACTCAGTAATCTTGATCCTCCATCTCACCAAGTAAGAATGTTGTCTTCACCTCTAACTACTCAAGCTCTAGATCATGAAGAGCTACTATCGCAATTAACCAGTTCCCATGTCATCTGAACATGAAATAACTTCACTATAGTGATAGAACTGGTTCAATAGATCTTGGAATTCACTTATTTATACTGATATTATTGATGAATCTTCGAGGAAAATGTTCCCAAAGCGAGAGAAAATGCAAGAGAGAATAGAAAGACAAGAAAATGTAACTGCCCTGTCAAGACTTTGAGAGCCTGGCCCTCTCCCTAACCACCTTCCAAATGTCTAACTGAATGAATGTTAGGCCTTAGCTAAAAAATAGTTAGTAGTTAGTCGGTTAAAGGGGTCAAACTTGTAACAAACTTTAGTTGTTAGCTGAGTTTGTTTGGGTCTGTTAGTAGTTGTTAATAGGAGGGATATAATCCCTATAAATAAGCTGAGTTAGTTTGGTTCCATTAGTAGTTGTTAATAGGAGGGATATAATCCCTATAATAAGCAGTCTAATGATTAAGAGGGTGAGTTAGTGAATATTGTGCTTTGACTGGGGTTTCCTAGTGTGAAAGGAGAGTGCTGCTTTGGGGTATACTTGTATTGTATACCTTGTACTTTGTTACTGTTTTTCATTTGTTCATCAATACAGAAGTATATTCTTTGTTTCTTCTTTTTTTCTTTTTTTTTTTTTGGAAAAGGCAAAAAGTATCATTAAGAGAGTACAATGGGTACTCTAAAACCCTTTTACAAGAAGTGTATTACAAAATTCATGGTAGAAATAGCAAAAACAAATCTCCTAATGTACCAGACAACTCAATGGAACAATACACCAGTCTGAGAAGGAGCAAAAACTGCCACCATAACCTGCTGAAAGCCAATTCCAAGAGATCACTTTCACCCTATCCAATAGGAAAATAAAATCTGCCGAATCATTCCCAAATATAATACCATTATGAAGTTCCCAAATACACCACACAACCGCATGCCACACCAATAAACAACTTCCTGTCTTCACCCTTCTAGGGAAAGCTTCACTAAAAAGTGAAAGCAGCAAAGAGATAGAATTAGGGATGGAGAAACTAGCCCCTAACCAAAGTAGAATTGTAGATCAAAAGGAAGAAGAGAACGAGCAGCGTAGGAAAAGGTGGTCCACAGATTCGTCACAACTATTACAAAATACACAAAGCAAGGAGAAATCCTCCCCTGAAGCCTTCCTATGGTGAAGTTTAATCTTAATAGGGATCCTATCTAGCAACATTTGCCAAGAAAAAGCCACCACTTTTAGGGGTGCCTTACTCTTCCATAAACTTCTAAACAATTTTACATCTAAGTCCGCCGAACCCACATTCTGAGGCACTCTTGAGATGAGAACATCATAGCCCGATCTGACTGAATATCCCTCCAAAGGTTGTTGCTTCCACACCCACCTATCCGCCTGTTGGAACAAAGAGACCGAATTAAGTGTATTGTAAAACTCAACTAGAAGTTCCTCCTCCCAGACGAAGGTGCTTCGTCTCCACTTAAAATCCCACAACCAAAGTGGTCCCTCCCAGTTGCTACAAGTGGAGTTACACTCATTTTGTAAGGAAAAGATAGCAAAAAGATGCGGAAAAAGCTATTCCAAGGTAGAACCACCAAACCAATTATCTTTCCAAAACAAAATCGAACTCCCATCTCCCAGCTTCTTACCTACTCCATCCACAAACCAATCTCCCACCCCTCCTCTAGAAATACCGATGACATGCAAATCTTTCCACCAAACCGACCAATGCCTGGAGCAACCAACAACAACCGGATTAGGGTTAGAACTAACACCCTCCGCATACTTTGCTCTCACCACCTTACACCAAAGCGCTTCTCTATCAATCAACAACCTCCATCTCCACTTTCCAAGAAGGCTAAGGTTAAATAGAGCTAGATTTTTAATCCCTACACCCCCTTTATCCTTAGGTTTACAGACATCCGACCATTTGACCCAAGGGATTTTCCTAACACCCGATGAACCCCCCCAAAGAAGAAACTCTCTTTGGATCCTGACCACCTCCCGCCACACCTCGAGAGGCATCTTCGTATATGACAAGAAATTAATGGGAATTCCAGTTAGAAACGAATTCAGTAGTACAATCCTGCCACCTAGGGACAAATACCTATTTTTCCATGAAGCCAATCTCCTCAGAAGAGCATCGAGCATCGGTTGCCAAGTTGATAGTTTCCTTGGATTGGCACCCACCGGCAACCCTAGGTACTTAAACGGAATCCCACCCACTCTTTAATTCAGAAATTCTGTAGTCGAGGACAAAAAGGACTCATCAACATTTACCCTCATCAGGCTACTCTTGTGAAAATTGATCTTTAACCCCGACACCAACTCAAAACACCGTAGGACAGCTTTCATAACCTACAAGTTTCCTTCACAAGCTTCCCCATCCAGGATTGTATCATCTGTATATTGTAGATGAGAAATGGAGACATCCAAAGAGCCAACCTGGAAGCCTTTGAATTTACCAAAAGAAACAGCATTCCTGACAAGCCCACTCAGACCTTCTGCAACCAACAGGAACAAATAAGGAGCAAGTGGATCACCCTGCTTCAGTCCCCTCTGAATGTTCACTTCCTCGGTCGGACTGCCAATAACCAAAACTGATAATTTCCCCAAGAAAACACGCACGAATTCTGGAGCGTCACTTTTCATGAAAGCCAAATCTAAGTAACATATAATCAAGAAAATCCCAGCATATGGAATCATAAGCTTTTTCAAAATCCACTTTAAAGATGACACACTTCTTTCCCCTTTTTCTGGCCAGGTCAATTAACTCATTCATTACCACCACCCCATCCGCTATATGTCTCCTTTTGATAAATGCCGATTGATTATGTGAGATGATAGAATCTATAACCTTCGCTAGTCTAGCTGCTAGCACCTTGGAGAGAAGCTTATAAAGACTCCCAAGCAGGGAGATAGACCGAAAGTCCCCTAGACCTTGTGGGCTGGATGTTTTAGGAACAAGTGTAAGAAAATAGGAAGACAAACACTTTGGCAATCTTGCATTACTATAAAATTCCGAGAACATCTGAAAAAACATCCTCCTTTGTTAGAACAGACAAACTAGAGAAGAAAGAGAGGGAAGAAGAGAGAGTGAGAAAGAGAGAGAGAAATTTTCTATTTCATTCAATCGAGTATTCTCTGATTTACATTGAATCTGGCCAACTGATATTTATATCAGTTGGCTATAGTAAGTTGTCCTGAAGAGGCGGTTACACCTGTAACTGATTGTAACTGAGTTGCATGTGTCTGCACTCAGGGTGGGATACAATACACTTAGGTCTATGATAAGTACAATACACTCACACACACCCCCACAAGGTCGAGGTGGGGGTCTTGGATCAGCCATGGCAGACACCTTGAGCTTGTCATGCAGTAAGAGAAATCTAGTAGGGGACAAAGGCTTGGTAAGGGCATCAGCCCACTGTTCTTGGGAAGGGACATGGAAAACCTGCAGCTGCTTACTGAGAACCTTTTCCCTCACAAAAAATAGGTCAATCTCCATGTGCTTAGTGCGGCATGGAGGACTGGATTATGAGCCAGAGAAACTGCACTCTGGTTATCACAGTAAATGATGGGAGCAGAGAAGTTAATGCCAAGCTCAATGAGAAGTGTTTGGATCCAAAGAACATCTATTGTTACTTGAGCTAGGCTATGGTACTCAGCTTCTGTGCTGGACCGAGCCACAACTTGTTGCTTGCGAGACCACCAACATACCAAAGAACAACTTGTTGCTTGCGAGACCACCAACATACCAAATATGGCTGCACTCAAAGTGGACCTATGATCATCAGGATCAGCAGCCCAACCAGCATCACAGAAGGCCCTTAAGGCAAGTGGGTGATGTGGAGAGGCAGGGAGAAATTGCAGCCCATGATGAAGAGTACCTTTCAAGTACCTTCGAATTCTTTTTACAGCACTCCAATGAGATTCTAGAGGGTTTACCATAAATTGGCAGACTTTATTCACTGCGAAGCTGAGTTCCGAACGTGTGATAGTCACATATTGTAGTGCACCGACTACAGACCAATACATGGAAGGATCAGAATAGGTGTCAGAACCAGTTTTGGACAGTTTGCAAGAAGAGGTCATTGGAGAAGAGATAGATTTAGCCTCAGCCATATTTGTCTTGACTAATAAATCTCGGATATATTTGCTTTGAGTGAGGAAGAGAGTGCCATTCTGCTGTTTATGAACCTCTATACCGAGAAAATAGTCCAAAGCCCCCAATTGCTTTAGTGCAAACACAGAATTAAGCTTCTGAATTAGAGTGTGAACTAGAACAGAGTTGCTGCCAGTGATGATAATATCATCAACATACACCAAGAGATAGACAACAGCCCGATTGAGATTATAGACAAACAAGGAAGGGTCACATTTGTTGTCCTTGAAGCCAAGATTAAGTAAGCTGTGCTTGAGCCGTTCAAACCACTGCCTCGGGGCTTGTTTTAAGCCATAAAGAGCTTTGTGAAGCTTGCAAACAAGACTGGAATCAGGTGCCTCAAACCCCGGAGGCTGCTGCATATACACTTCTTCCTCCAATAAACCATTAAGGAATTTATTCACATCCAGCTGCTGTAATGTCCAGTTACGAGTGAGAGCAAGGGTCAAAATCAGTCTAATTGTCACTGGTTTCACCACCGGAGAGAAGGTTTCATTGTAATCGAAACCATGGAGTTGATGAAATCCTTTTGCCACCAAACAGGCCTTATACCTATCGATAGAACCATCTGGATTTTCCTTGATGCGAAACACCCACTTGCAGCCAATGGGTGTTCTATTAGGAGGCAAAGGAACTAAGGACCACGTGTTATTATTTTGCAGGGCAGTAAACTCTTCCTGCATTGCAGCATGCCATTTTGGGTCATTAAGTGCCTGTTTTGCACTCTTCGGTTCCACATGAGTAAGGAGAAGACTTGGATTGACTCTAGGACATACAATTCCTGACTTTGAACAGGTTTTCATGGGATGACAGTTGATTGGTTGAGTGGACTGGGCAGAAGTGGGATTAGTTGGAGTGGGACTCAAGGGAGAGGTACTAGACTCATGATGGGTAAGAGATCGGGATGAAGTGGACACAAGATTAGGAATAGGAGTGGGAGGAGTAGGGGAAAAATTGGAGGGTTGAGGTGTGGGAGAAACTAGGGGTATAGTAGCCAAGGGAAGAGTGGGTGGAACGGGAGTGACAATTGTAGAGGGTGCTGGAAAAAGTTCAGAATAGGGGAAGGAGGGGGAAGCATGCACACCCAAAAACTTCAAGTTAAAATCTGGCTGCTGTTTGAACAGAACAGTGTAAGGAATAGCAAAATGAAGAGAGGCCGTAGGAAGGCGATTAATGAGAAAACAGCTGTTTGGAAGGCATAATCCCAAAGTTTTAGAGGTAGGGAGGCATGATACAAAAGCATGAGGCCAAGCTCCTCAATATGCCTATGTTTTCTCTCAACCACACCATCTTGATGGTGTGTGTGAGGGCAAATTAGCCTATGAATGACTCCAAGTTCATTTAGATATTTATTGAAGGGACGATATCCCCCCCCCCCCCCCCAACAATCGGTTTGGAGGCATTTCAATTGAGTGCCAAATTGTAATTCAGCCATAGCCTTAAACTGTTTGAACACTGTTAGGGCATCAGATTTATTTTTGAGAAGGTAAATCCAAGTGAAACGAGAAAAGGCATCCACAAATGTAATGTAATAACGAAAATTTTGAGTGGACGACATGGGGGATGGTCCCCACAAGTCACTGAACACAAGTTCAAGAGGAGTAGTATATTGAGTATTAGAGGAAGGGGAATGAAGTCGATGGGCTTTCGCAACACAACAAGCAGCACAAAAACTATCTTCGTTTTTATTAGAAGGTGAAATGTTACAATACTTCAATGCAATTCTCATAGTATGAGGATTAGGGTGACCTAGGCGTAAATGCCAAGTAAATTGGGAACTAGGGGATACAATTTTAGTTGTATGTGATGTAGGTACTTTGTTACATGAAATGCTGTTTACAAGAGGAATAGAAGAACTAGGAGACAAGGATGACATAGCTTTGGAGCTAGATGGCAGAAACTGCAAACTTGGAAACTGATACAACCGATCAGAGCCCACTTGACCACGAATGAGGACTGCACCATTTGCCCGAGATTTGACAAGACAGTGATTAGCATGAAACTCAAAAAAAACACAATTATCCTTTGCAAATTTGCTAACACTAATCAAGTTCTTAGCGATTTGAGGAACATGTAATAGATTGTGAAGAACAAGAGGTACAATGGAGTTTAAAGGAGACTTCAAATAAGTGGAACCAGAGGAACTAATGTGCAAACCTTCACCATTCCCAATGAAAATCTGATCATGACCTTCAAAGGGAGTTGGCTGATGTATGTTATTAGAATCTGCAGTCACATGGAAGGAAACACCAGAGTCAGGATACCATTGCTGAGTGGCCCGAGGTGAGTTCATAACCATGGCACTTGGTTGAGACATGTGACCAGAATATTGCTGCAGTGGTGGACGAAACCGAGGTGGTGGAGTCCAGTGAGAAGAGGAACCAGAACTTGAAGATCCTTGCTGATAGGACTGAAACTGAGATGGACCTTACTGATACTGAGAAGGTGGAGACTGATAGCCTTGAAAATAATTCTGGAAAGACTGTGGATTAGGCTGATATCCATTATACTGAAGATGTGCAGGAGACTGATAGTTCTGATTAAATCGATTGTAACATATATCAGCCGTATGGCCATATTTGTAACATACTTGGCACTGAATATTTGAGCGGCCACCGCCACGGCCACCACCACGGCCAGAACGGCCACCACGTCCACGACCAGAACCTCGAAAATTAGGGAATTGACTCGAATCCGAATTATGAGATAGATGAACTTGACCCTGAGTAGAGTCACTAGGTTGAGAAGAAGAAGGTGTCAGGCTGTGAGTTAGGTTAATAGAGCTGGACTCAGCAAGCTCCTTCTTGCGAAATTTGTTCTGCCTGAGTTCATGAGCCAATAGAAGTGCTTCAACCTCATCAACAGGTGAGGGTTCAAACTTGCTCTTGATCACCGAAATGACAGGGCCAAATTCTTGAGGCAATCCTTCAAGAATCACATCAACGTGGTCTTGAGATGAAACTGGATCGCCTATAGAAGCAAGTGAATCCACCATAGCCTTAATACGAAGGAGATACTCAGAGACTGTGCGATCCACAAGAACCGTTGATCACAATTCAGAACGAAGTTGTCGCGTTTGCGCGGGTTTGCTTGTAGAAGAAATCGTGGATTTTCTCCCAAAGCTGAAACGCATGTGCACAACCGAGGAATCGAGACAAGATCGCACTCGAGATAGTTGACTGAAGCCACGAAAGAAGGATTTGATCTTGTTGCTCCCAATTAGCAAACGCAGGATTCAGCGAACCTGCTAATCGATCGACTTCCCTCAGATACTGTGGTGGAATTTCGGGAGAGACGACGAATCGGTGAAGATGATGTGCCTTGATCACCGATTCGATTTGCTCTCGCCATAAGACAAAATTCTTGTCGTCGAGTTTATCATTGATTTGATGAGAAAATGTCACCGGAGAAGATGATACAGTGCGTATAGGAGTTACGCGATGCGGCGGTGATGGCGGCGGAGCAGGCGGCGGAAGAGAAGAATCGGCCATCAGAATCATTGAGCTCGCGATACCATGTTAGAACAGACAAACTAGAGAAGAAAAGAGAGGGAAGAAGAGAGAGAGAGAGAGAGAGAGATTTTCTATTTCATTCAACTGAGGATTCACTGATTTGCATTGAATCTGGCCAACTGATATTTATATCAGTTGGCTATAGCAAGCTGTCCTAAAGAGGCGGTTACACCTGTAACTAATTGTAACTGAGTTGCATGTGTATGCAATCAGGGTGGGATACAATACACTTAGGTCTATGATAAGTACAATACACTCGCATCCTTCAATAAATGCCAACAAGATTTAAAGAAAGAAAAGTTAAACCCATCCGGCCCCGGACTCTTGTCACCATCACAATGACCAAGAATATCTTCTATCTCATCAACACTAAACCTTTCTATCAATAGTAAATTTTGCTGGTCAGAAACCTTTTCAAACACAATACCATCTAAGCGCGGTCGAGCCCAAGAGGATTGAGCAAAGAGCTTTGAAAAATGATTCACCACCACATATTTCACGCCTACCACATCCTCCACCCACCCATCTTGCATCTTCAAAGCAGAAATCAGATTTGAAGCCCTTCTAGAATTTAAACAAGCATGAAAGAACTTGGAATTTGCATCTCCTTCCTTGAGCCACCTACATCCTCATTAGTCTCATCCAGTTCTTTGATCATCTCTATAAGCTGCTCAATATTAGAATCCATACCCCCATACACCTCCAAATGCCACTTCTTAAGAGAGAGCTTCAACAATTTCATTTTTTCAAACAAAACAAAGCCTGCCCAACCAGAGATAGAAGCTTCCAACCAACATTTCTCAACCACCTGATGGAAGTCCTTATGGTGCAACCAGAATTTTTTGAATTTAAAGGGCTTCGGACCCTAATTTTGTTCTGCATATCTGAGGACAATAGGGCAGTGATCGGAGACATCCCTATTTAAAGCCCATTGGGATGGAACGCCCCAATGATCTAACCAACTTTCCGACACCAAAGCAATCCAATCTGCTAAGGGCGGAACCATTTGGCCTAATCCAAGTGAACTTTCGACCCATCAGAGGAAGATCATTTAGGAACATATCATCAATAAACCTGTTGAAATCTCTCATCAAGACAGATCCATCTTCCCTCGAACTACCAGAAGAACCTCTTCTTTCCGAAGGAGATTTCTCAATTATCCGGGTTCCCACTGTTTGAAGCCTGACGATGGAGCTGATGTAGTCGGATGCTTCCTTCCACCCGGATCCCAATTTTGCTCTTCTTCAATTCCCATGAAAAAAACAGCATCTCATGCTTCTCTTCTTTGTGGACCTATCCATTCCTCATAGTGTTGAGTTGTGGGTACATGTAAAAAGAACTCTAATAATTGAGGCCACCACACTTCTGTTGCCTTACTTTAACACTTCTTCCCCTCCCTTCACGCCCACTACTAACTCCATATTGTCCCTGACAATCATGTCGATGCAGCAAAATTGTTTAACATATACTAGGTCATAAAATTCAACAGCCATATGCCCAAAGCTTGCTAAGTCAATATCGCATAATGTACACTGGGGGAACTTTTTGCAGTCTCACCATAGGGAATATAGTAGGTGCTAATTGAATAAGGGACCTCCTCGAAATGTATAGTACACACCCAATAATTCTGGTTTGAATCCATGCAAATATCCAGGGAATCACATGAAGGTATCCAATTCCTGTTGAACTCTTCCTTTTCGCGGGGCGGTTACCTGTGTAAAGGAATCCAAATTCTGCTTCAGGTGTGGCTTCACTAGGAGCTTCAATTTTAGGTTGCTCAAACAAGTATAATTCCACTTTGCAATGGAGAATCAACATCTTCCTAGAACTCAAAAGTCCCTTAGAGATTACTGTGTCCAGAATGTGAGATGCTTTGGGACTTTGTTGATTCTTTTCCATCTACCTTGTCATATTTGCTTCCAGAGTCTCTTTGCTGGGAATTTTTTGTAGCCAACTCTATTGTCTATTTTCTCCATTTATTGGTCAAAGTATTCAGATAAATGGGTACTGGTTTGGATTGGGACCCAATAGTAGCTTTACAAGATTGGGCCACTCTTAAATGAACCTCTCTTTTCTTGGCTTCTTTCCTGACAATCCGCTGCCTCCTTGAGAAATGATGGGTCTACCCCATTAGGTCACAAAGGGAACTTATGCTAACCCTCTTTCAGCATTCTCCTCTTTCACAATAATGACCATTTGCAATCCGTCGTAGCTGCTTTCTTCTCTTCTTGCTTCCTCAAAATGGTTTCTTATCCTAACCCATTTGTTTTCACCGAAATGGGCCAAGCCCATTAGATCACTTGCCATTTTCCACTTCTGCCCAGCGCTACTACCATCGTCCTAATACCAAGGCACGGCGGTTCCGGCGGTGGTGGTAGCTTGACTAGTAGTGTCTCCTCCATCACCGTTGTTGCGGGCTTGGGTTGTCGTGATACCGCTATCATTGTCCTCAACATCGCTGCCTCGATCTTATCATCCACTGTAGAACGATGATTGTCCGGTGGTTCTGGCGGTGGCCTGGCTTGTCCTTCTTTCCAAGACACTCCCATTCCTTGCCATTCTTAGGTGCTTTTGCCCTTGTGCTCGATTGTTCTCTCTCATTCCACCGCCATACTTGACCACGATTGAGGTTGGTTCTCTCCCACGGTAACGATCTCAACTTTCTCTATGTCATCACACTGTTGTTGGGATCAAATCGAGATTCGAATCCTGAAGCAGAAGACCTATTTTCCAAATCGTGAATCAAATCTTATTATGAATCGTAAGATACATGGTCAATAAAAATATGGCATTTTTAAGTAAAAACAAGTGAAAAAGTAGAACAACATAAGCTGATATATCATATATGAACTTCAAAATAATGCAAGATTCAAATCTTAAAAAATAGAGAGTGGGAACAAGACAAGGGGACCAAAAAACAGAGAAGAATGAAAGAGAAGAGGGCACACAAAGCATTGTGTAGGCAAAAAGAATAAAAAAATGCACTATAAGAGGGAGTGGAAACCAAAAATGCAATGTGCTAGGGCTGTTTGTTTGTTATTCTAATGGGTTATTTGGAAGGTTTGGTTTCGTCTAAGAAAAAAATTGCAAAAAACAACCCTAGCATGTCTTTTAGAAACTAAGTTGCTCAACTTAGCCTATCTTTGAGTTGCACCAACGATGAAATTTGTATTGTGTGATTCATCTGTGAATCGAGATTCATGGGATTCAGTAGTGTGAATCGAGATTCATGCTGAGATTCATGTCCAAAAGAGATTCGCACTAGGATACGTATCGATTGCATTCGATTTCGTTTCGAATCAAGATACGAATCGTAAGATACTAATAACAATGGTTGGGACTGCGGTGGTTTCCCTCTCTCTGTAACGAATTCTTTCTTGTGATCCTCCGCCTTCCTAGTTCTCTAAACCAAATCTGAGTTTTGGAATATCTGGCACTTGGATGCATCACCATTATCTTCCTTCTCTTCATTTCTTGGCTCTACCGCTTGTGTCGTATCTTCTTGGCTTTGTTGTGAAGCCCGAAACCTCCGTATCACGGCGGAACAGAAATCCTCCCATGTGGGATTCAAAGCACACATCTCCCACCATTTGAACCACCACAAAGCCTCTCCCTCCATCGCGACCTTCACCGCCTGAATTTTCTCCTCATCGCTCTTACCTTTCAACTCGAAATATCGTTCTACTCTGTTGAGAAAGAGAGAAAACAAGAAGGCAAAAATGATAGAATCCATGTGTATTACACATCGGAGCTCTGCTATTTATAATGAATCGGAATTAATACAAAATATTAATGCTATCCTATTTTCTATATTTACATGATACTATGAAATCACCCTATTTATTTACATTATTTCTAACACTCCCCCTCAAGCTGGAGCATATAAATCATATGAACCAAGCTTGTTACATATGTAGCCAATTGGTCATTTGAACTAACAAAGCTAGTAGTGATGTATCCAGATAAAATCTTTTCTCTAATAAAATGACAATCTATCTCAATGTGCTTAGTCCTCTCATGAAATATTGTATTTGAGGCAACATACAATGCAGCTTGGTTATCACATATGAGTGTCATCTGAGTGACCTCTCCAAATATAAGCTCCTGAAGTAACTGTTTGAGCCATATGAATTCACAAGTAGCCGATGCCATGGCTCGATATTCTGCTTCGGCGCTTGACCTCGCAACAACATTATGCTTCTTACTTTTCCATGAGATAAGGTTACCCCCAATGAAGATACAATACCCAGAAGTGGATCTTCTATCAGTAGGAAAGCCCGCCCAATCAGCATCTGAATATCCCACAACTCGATTATGACCCTTGTTTTCATAGACAAGACCTTTTCCTGGAGCTGCTTTAATGTACTTCAAGATTCGGATTACGGCATCCCAATGTCCTTCACAAGGTGAATTAAGAAATTGACTTACCACACTAACAGCAAAGGAGATATCTGGGTGAGTGACAGTGAGATAATTTAGCTTGCCTACCAATCTTCTGTATCTTTTTGGATCTGAAAGTGGCTCCCCCTGACTTGGTAGGAGCTTTGCATTAGGATCCATAGGAGTGTCAACTGGTTTAGCATTCATCAAACCTGTTTCCTCAAGATTGTCCAAGGCATATTTCCTCTGAGAAATTACAATGCCATCCTTGGATTGTGCTACCTCTATCCCCAAGAAGTATCGGAGCCTACCAAGATCCTTTGTTTGAAAATGGTGACAAAGATGTTGCCTTATTTGAGCAATGCCATGATGATCCCTGCCTGTAATGACAATGTCGTCAACATACACAACCAAGTGAATACAACCTGTGCCTGAATGGTGATAGAAGACCGAGTGATCTGCCTCACTTCGAGTCATACCAAACTGTTGAAAAACATTGCTAAATCTGCTAAACCAAGCTCTAGGATATTGTTTGAGCCCATATAGAGATTTACGAAGGCGACAAACAAGTCCTGAAGACCCCTCCTGAGCAACAAATCCAGGAGGTTGCTCCATATAAACTTCTTCATTTAGATCACCATGGAGGAAAGCATTCTTAATATCAAGTTGGTGAAGAGGTCATTGGCAAATAGCAGCCATAGATAAAAACATGCGAATAGAAGTTTATATGGATCCGTATGTGTTACACATCGGAGCTCTGCTATTTATAATGAATCATAATTAATACAAAATATTAATGCTATTTTATTTTCTATATTTACATGATACTATGAAATCACCCTATTTATTTACATTATTTCTAACATACTCGTTTCTCCCATCCATAGGCATCTTTGCTATCGAAGATTGGAATTTCGAGTTTCCGCCATGGTTCTTCACGATTAGGAAGATCGTCAGTCTTATCCCCATCGTTACCGGCTCTGGCCACTCGTATGATCTTGATTCTCACTGCAATTCGCTAATCGACAAAGTATCGCGTCGACTAACTCTCTGACCTGCCTCCGAATTTCACGTTCTTCAAACCTTCCTTCTTCATGAATCTCTCCTTCTTGGTTTCTTGGCTGGTTATGTGGTGTTTTTTGTTCTGAATGCGACAATGGACCCCTGGACCATTCTCCTTTCTCCTTCGTCCAGGGTTCTTGAAGCTTCCTTCCTGATTCTTGTAAACACCTCTCTTTCTCCCACTCTTCCTCCCAGATTCGCCTCTTTTCCTCCCACCTTTTGTTCCATGTTCGCCTCTCCTCCTCCCACTTTCTTTAACACGTTCGCCTATCTTCCTCCCACATTTTCTCGCAAGCTTTCAACCTTTCTTCCTCTTAGAATTTAGGTTTGGGCCTAATTCAACCCCAAAAGCTAGCTTATAGGGTGAGGGTTGCCACTTACTTATAAGCACTCTTCAGGCCATATCACTATCCAATGTGGGACTCTAACACACCCCCCTCACGCCCAGGACTGGACATCTGGAGCGTGAAGTTTGCAGGACTGGACATCTGCGGGTGGCCCAACGGATCTAGTATAGGCTCTGATACCATCTTAGAATTTAGGTTTAGGCCTAACTCAACCCCAAAAGCTAGCTTGTAAAGGTGATGGTTGCCACTTATAAGCACTTTTCAGGCCATATCACTGTCCAATGTGGGACTCTTAACACTTCCCACGATTCTGAATCTGTCCCCATTTTTGAATTATGCTTTTACATCAAATATTGCCGAAACCTCATAATCCAGCTCGGCACGCGTGAATTTATGGTGGATGCTTTTGCATCGAAACTGCGAGGCCCGGACCTGATCTTGGGAGTCTCTTGGCTGAGCACTTTAGGCAAAGTCATTATGGATTGGAAGCAATTTCGTCACCAAGGACACATTGCAACCTTACAGGGAGGCGGTGGAGGGGCAGATAGCAGGGAAAGGCGTGCTACTGATATTTTACCAAGGGAGTTGAATGTCTTAACTGATAATGACACTGAACCAAAGCCGTTTTTGGGCCAGAAAACTGTTACTAAAGGAGGGACTACAGTGCAGCAGAGTTTGATCAAGCGGGAGGGCAGTCCAATTAAGAATGTGGCTTGGGAAGATGGCACCTTCATTCTCAGCCAACTCCCTGAGTTCAGCCTTGAGGACAAGGCTGATATTATAGAGGACGGTGTTATTAGGAACCCTGAGGAGGAGTTGGGCCAGCTGGTGCCAAGTGTGAGAATAGGCCCAAGAAGAATAGAGGTTGAGCTGGCAATTAGGGGAGTGAGTAACATGTAATGGGTGAATTAAAGGTTTGCTTCCTCTTTCTAATCGGACAGAAGGTTCAATCTGTTTTTAGATAATAAAAACTTGCTGGTTAAAGGTTGTCGGATTGATCAAAGCAATAGGTAAATGGCTTGGGTGCAAAACACTAATAATGAAATATTTGCATAAATGTGCAATTAAATTGTTGTTTATGAAATAGTTCGTCATGTACATATTTCCATAGACAAGCATTATATCTCATTCATATAAGACTACATTTTTCTGAGTTGAATTTTCCTCATCTAGTTATTTCTTGTTTATTTAACTAGTTATATCACACTTCCTTCTATCAATTTTCCTCAGATTAAAGTTCCATGTGGTCTCTCAACACAATTTGTGTTAACTTGCTCAAATGGATCTTCTCATCCTCTAAGCACGTATAGTGTCCGGTAATTACATTGTGTTTCACTCTCATGTTGAATGCATGCTTAGTATTTTTACTCATTTCCAACATATTTTTAGTATTAGTGTATGGTATGGTAAAATATCCGTCACTCCAGAAGAGTCGCATTACTGTAACATCATTGAAAACAATACTTGAATTATATTTCTATTGTTATGTAATGTGAATAATATATACGTAGTTCTCTTCCCTTCTTTCTAGCTCCTGTAGCTAAGGGATCTTTTACACTAACTTGTATATAATTTGTTCCATATTTAATTTTCACCCTTTGACATTTATTCTGCTCGGTAATTGCAACATTGAACTTCTTGCTTATACGATATAATTTAAATATCCTATATAACAAGTATAAATCTAGAAGTTACTCTATTTTACAAGCAATATTAACACTGTACGTTGCCATTTCTTTGTAGAATGCGAGACACACTTGTGTTAACCATGCGATTCTTCCAGAGCAAGGTATTCTATCTATTACTGACAGTTGCTTGTACATCTGGGGAATGACAAATAATTGCAATCCTAACTTTGTGCATGGTAGTTGTAATGATGTAAAAAACGTTGGTATCCAAATAGTGAATTCATATTACTGTTTTATTGAAGAAACTATCTTATTTTTTATCCACTTTTCTCACTGGAGCCTTTGTTTGTCTAATTGTTTCTCCAATGGGGTCGGATATATATATATATTTTTTTTTGGACAAAGCAAAGGAGTAACATTAATTAGAGTACAAGGGGTACCGTATAACCCATTTACAAAATCCTTGAAAACATAGCAGATTACAACCAGATCAAATGGAAATGCTCCTATACAATACAATTTGCTGGGCTAATACACCAATCGGAAAAGGAATAACAAGAGTCCTTTGATCTAGCGATAAACCACCTCCAAGAACAAACTTTGATCCTATCCAACAAAAAAATCATATCAAAACTCTTGTTGAAAATTATCCCATTTCTAAGTTACCAAATACCCCAAACCACCGCATGCCAGATCATCACCCAACCTCCCCTCTGTCTCCCTTTAACCTTCCTCCCAAAACCCACCAGGAAAGGTATGATTGCATCAGAACCCAATCCATTGATTCCTAACCATTGTGACACTAGTGCCCATAGCCGTGAAATTAATGAACAAAGTAAAAACATATGATTACTTGTCTCTGTAGCAGCTCTGCAGAAAACACAACAAACTTCCACATTATCACCTAACGCCCCCCTGCTGAACAAATTGACCCTCGTGGGTAGCCTGTTTAAAATCAGTTGCCAAGAAAAAATGGCCACCTTCAGTGGCGCCTGGCTCACCCATAATAAATCAAATGCCATCTTTTCTTCTGATGCCAGGTTCACATCCTGAAACTTTTTAGATAAAAGGAAGACATGTGCAGATTTAACATTATATATGCTAGAAGGGTGCAGTTTCCACAACCAGTTATCTTGTGTATGTTGCGGCAAAACAGGGCTAAGAGTGTTAAGAAGCTCCTTCACTTGCTCCTCCTCCCAAACAAATAGCCGTCTCCTCCAACTAAGATTCCATGACCAAAGACCATTATCCCACATTTCCCAAACTAAAAATTGAACCATGTTGAGAGGAGGATACTGAGAATAGCCTAGGATACATTTCTTTCAAAGGTTGTCCTCCAAACCAAATATCCTTCCAGAACAAAATGCTTTTCCCATTCCCTAACTTTTTACTAACACCACCTGCCATCCAATCCGCTTCGGTCACTGTAGTATAACCAATGGAACATAAATCCCTCCACCAAACCAAAACCCGTCTTGAGTTTCCAGCCGGAATCAAATTGGGATTTGTAGACACCTCCTCCCGATATTTAGCTCTCAAAACCTTACACCATAGAGTTTCATCTTCCACCAATAACCTCCATCTCCATTTACCTAGTAGACATAGATTAAACAACTCAATGTCCTTCACTCCCAATCCACCAATTTCCTTTGGTTTGCACACATCCACCCATTTCATCAAAGGAATCTTCTTCTCTCCCTTAGTACCCCCCCATAAGAACTCCCTTTGTATTCTCACTACTACCTTACGAACTGTTGCAGGCATCTTCAAGAAGGACAAAAAGTAAATCAGAATTGCATTGAGTACCGAATTTAGAAGCACCACCCTTCCACCCATAGATAGATACCTATTCTTCCAAGCTCCCAACCTCTTATTCAAGGCATCAACTACCGGTTGCCAAGTCGCCGCCTTCCTTGGGTTAGCACCAACCGGCAATCCTAAATATTTGAAAGGAGCCACCCCAACCTTGCAATTTAGAAACTCCACCGCCGCCCCTAAGAAAAGGCCATCCACATTAACCCCCATTAGGCTACTCCTGTGAAAGTTAATCTTCAACCCCGATACTAGCTCAAAACACCTTAAAATCGATTTAATCACCCACAAATTCTCATCACAAGCCTCCCCCACAATGATTGTGTCACCCACATATTGTAAATGCGATATGATCACCTCCGAACCACTTTAAATCCTTTGAATTTTCCAAGAGACACCGCCTCTCTTGTTAACCCACTTAAACCTTTGGCAACTAGTAGAAAAAGGAAAGGAGCTAACGGGTCACCTTGTTTTAATCCTTTTTTGATGTTGACCTCCTCCGTCGGGCTACCATTCAAATCGACAGTTTACCCGAGAAAACACATGCTCTCATCCAAGACCTCCATTTTTCATTAAAACCGAATCTCCCCATCATGTAGTCAAGGAATTCCCACGATACCGAGTTATAGGCTTTCTCGAAATCTACTTTGAAGATTAAACAATCCTTCCCACTTTTCTTAACCAAATCAATCACCTCATTTATCACTACCACCCCATCCGCTATATGTCTATTCTTGATGAAAGCCGATTGCTCAGAAGAGATAATTGTGTCCATGACCCGTCCAAGCCTCCCAGCTAGGACCTTAGAAATAAGCTTGTATGAACTCCCCAACAAAGAGATTGGCCGAAAGTCTCCAATCCCCTTTGGGCATTGAATTTTCGGTATAAGTGCAAGAAAATAGGAAATCATGTTCATCGGCATCTTAGCCCCTCTATGGAATTCCCTAAACAGCTGACAGATCTCCCTCTTCACAAAATCCCAGCTTGCTTTATAAAAGGAGAAATTGTACCCATCAGGTCCCGGATTCTTTCCCCCGTCACAAGAATTTAGTACCTCCTCAATTTCCTCCACCTCAAACTGCTCTGTCAAGGTTTTATTCTACTGTTCAGTCACTAAATTAAACATCACTCCATCTAGCCGTGGTCCCATCCACAAGGACTCAAATGATTTCTAAAATATTGAACTACAGCACTTCTTATTCCCAGAACATCCTGAACCCACACATCATCAACCCGCAGCACATTAATATGATTTGAAGCATTCCTTGACTTTATACATGCATGAAAAAATTTTGAATTAGCATCCCCTTCCTTCAACCACCGTACCCTTGACCTTTGGTAAGCCAGGCTCTCTTTATTTTTTAAGAGAACCCATAAATCTGCCACAACTGAGCTTCTTCTTACATTCTCTTCCTCATCTAGTCCAATTTCTTCATTTTTCAAATCCAGCATACTAAGCAAATCTGACAGGTGCTTTATTTTCTCCTCCGCCTCACCAAAAGCTGCCTACTCCGTACCCTTATTGCTGCCTTTAGCCTCTTAAATTTTTCGGACACCACAAAGCCCATCCACCCCTCCACATTAGCTTCCAACCAGCATTTTTCAGTCATCTGAAAAAATGTAAACTGACCCACCTAGTGGAATAAGGATTGGTTTTATTATAGTTTTATTATTATTATTAATTTGGCACTTTTGTTTTAAAGAATAATCTATCATATATCAAATTATGTTTTTCTCCCCCAAGTATATTTGGTTTTTCGATTAGATTACCCTTGCCGGTAACTGCACATTTAACTATTTAAATTTTGTTATTATTTGTATCATGTTTATTTGTTTTTTACATGTTCTATATAAACGAGACGAAAGTATTTTAAACTTCTGTAAAATGGTTTGTTATCGATTTCTCTAACAAAACATTTCTTCTATTTGAACTTTGTTTTGGGGACATTTCTTCTATTTGAACTTTGTTTTGGGGACAGGCATTGGATGACAGAAGGAAAGGGAGAGCATGAACTCAGAATTACCGAAGCCAAGTTTGCGCTTTTTGTATGGAAGAAAATAAAAAATATGAAACAGATGAAGAACAATTTACAGTCGTTTAATTATTGATTTCTTATTGTTTAAAAAGTTTCGAGCCCCTCCTGTTTGTTGTCCAGCTGTAAAAACAGTGCATAGAAGCTAAGAAAGAGTAACATGTGGAGAATGCAATAACAATGTGTAACATTTTTTTCTACCGGAAATAACAATTTAACCATTGTATGCCAATGAATGTGGGGAAATGCTTCAATATTCAAATAAGTTCCCCATATTCAACCTGGTTTTATTCCTTTTCCCTTTGTCTTTAGTTTATTTGTATGCACAACCAAAGATTTGTACTTAAAATGTATTGAAAATGTGGTCTCGTTTTGTTATTTCCGTAACAATTGTGTAGTCATGGGTCACTAAATCAACAAATTATTAGCATCATGTTTACTCACACCTTGCATTGTCGTGATTGTACTGATTTGTTATCTTTTAGTTTAAATTTTGGATGGAATGAAACACTACGAGGTAAACGGAAGGATTAAAACCTAGTCATTTATTCAAAGAAGGTATTTTTCATGGTGACAATAGCACAAAATAAAAGGGCTGAATTGTGTTTCCGACATTCTTAATTTTTTTTAGGGCAAATTATTTTCGTTGGGATATGGTTTTTATTCGCAAATTCCCAATATAAACTCTGTAAGATCACACTCTGATTCATATCTTTTCTTATGCACCAAATTGTAGTATCCAACACTTAAGAGTTGTTATTCTGTCAAAAAAAAAAATTTACTCTTGGAGTTGTTATCCTTGTATCTTTCTGATGTGTCCAATAAATGGAGGGCATTCAAGGATCAAAGAGCCAAGGATGACAAAGAAGAGTCCAAGAGCCAAGGATGACAGAGTCCGGACAAAGAAATGTCCTAGTTTGTAGGATCTTGTAACAAAAAGTAGTTTAGGATCTTGTAGTGTGAGTGTTTTTCTAATTAAGCACTTAAGACTAGTTTAGAACATTGGGCTTACGAGGTTGGGTCAATTAGCCCAACAAAGAATGTGAGTAGGAAACAATTGGGCCAAAGCAAAGCCCACACTTGGGATTAGGAGGAGTGAGGTGCTAAAATGGTCCTAGAGGATGATGACCTCCATGCCATCACCTATAAAAGGACATCATGTACTCATTTCTTCATCAATGAATCATTTGATAAGTTTTCTCATTTTGAGAATTATGAGAGAGTTGAGAGTCTCCTCTTGAGAGGTTCTTTAGTTGAACCTTGATTCTAATCTGAAGTTTTCATACTCTATGACGAATCTTCTAATATGTGTATTAAGTGTACAGATCATAAAGCAAGAGATCTCTGACAAAAACAGCAAGTCTCAAAGATGTGTCTGTGTTATGATAACACAATGCGTCTGAAGGAAGACTCAGTATCTACAAGCTACGAAAATGCATATGACCCTACAACTTGACTAGAAGACCTTCACTACACTTATATTTGAAAGTCAAGAATATTCCTTTGCATTTTCTAATCAAGAAAATCGGATTCAGAAGCTCAAAGCATCAATCCGTGTTTGAAATTCAATTTGTTGCAAAAGGCAAAATAACCTTTACGCGGTGGCAGACCCGTGTTGCACAAATAAGGAAAGTCGCGCTACCCAAGTCTGAAAAGTAACAAACATTGCTCTGAATCAAGCTGCACTCAGATAAAGCAATACCAACATATACGTTCAACTTGTCTTGAACTCTCCAACGATCATAAACATTAAATACGAGCTCAGAACGATTCTTTGGCATTAATGGACGAAGAACAAAAATTTACTTATCCGACGTACTCTCCACAACGAATTTATTACTGATGAGTATAAATAGAAGACTTTGAAGATTGTTGAAGACACACCTGAACTTATTCACTCAAGCATTCAATACTCTCTTTGCACTCAAAGCTCTCTAAAATTCTTCTTAGAACTGCTTAATCATTTTATTTATTGAGAAGTTTTTATTGCGATCATACCTACCAAAATATTTATTCACTCATTGAGTGTTATCCGGTTGACTTGCAAAGTTGTAATCTGTGAAGTTACCGGTTCATTCAACTCTTACAATTTATAGAGCCTGAACAGGCTTGCTGAAAGAATATTTGTTTTGAGCCTGGAGAGGCTAGGTGTGCAAACAATACTTGTTCATACTACCAAAATGAACCTTGATTCATTTTCCATAATCTAGTGGTGAATCTTCCCAAGGCTTATCATCCGATCCTCTTAGAGAATTGAATGTGGTGCCTCTTCCCTTTCATCTTCTTCCTTTTTCCATTTTCTAGTTTCAATTTCTTGCTTATCATTGTAGAGTAGTTTATACAATTGTGATTCTTCTACTCTTTTTGGTTTCCTATTGTCACTTGAGAATCAAGTTTATGATCTTGTTCTTGATCTATAAATGTTTGATCTTGCATTTTCAATAATCAAATTCAAAGAAAGATCCAAAAACTATGGTGATCTACCTTAGATCACATCACTTTCCCTCAAAACACTTTGAGGTAGACCCTTGGAAAAGGTCTCCAAACACCAGTGAAGGTTGAAGAGGGTAAGTGATCTTGTAAAGCTTAGAAGTTCTTGCACAAAGGTGTGTCTATCTTGAGGTGAAGAGTGCTTGGCTTGTGTAAAAGTTTCCCAAGCACCCGATAAACTTGGAGTGGTCGAGAGGATGCTTGTGTGCACCCTTAAAACTCCAAAGGCTCTTGGTGAAGGGTCTCTAGTTTGTGAAGTGTAACATAATTTTAGTGAGTGAAAAGTTGTCATCTTAACAAGTTTTGGGTGAATTTCGTTAGCTAAGCTAACTTGTGTAAGAAATATGTTCAGTGAAAGATAGGGGCTAAGAACAAAGTAAAGGTTAGATAAATCAAAAATATTTAAGAATTCAAACACATGCAAGTTTAGAACAAAATTCAAATACCTCAAAATTTTCAATAGGGAAGCACCTCAATTTTAAACCTTAATTAAGGTAACTTATCATTAATCAAATTACAAGATAATTAGTCCTAGGTGCAGATATTAGTCATAAGTTGAAACAGTATGTAAACTAAATAAAATCTAATTAAGCATAAAGCATTTAAATTAAAGCACTTACCTTAGTTAAACTAGCTAAAACAAATCCTAACCCTATAAGAAAAAATGTATGTAAATTTCATGGTAAAATGAAGACCATCTTTTTTTTTTTTAAGCAACGAAAGGCATGAGTGGCATCACAATGGCTAAAGACATCCCAACCAGGGGTGGCAAAATGATCCATTTGTCCACCATTCATCCAGTCCATCCATGAGAAAATCCATCCAATCCATCCATTTAATAGATGGTTTATGATCCATCCAATATTTTTTACAATCTATTGGACCAACAATAAAAAATGTAATGGATCAACTTTTATCCATTCCAAAACCAATTTATTTTTTTCATATTATTTTTCACCAAATAAAAAAAACCTCCATTTGTAACAAAAAAAAACCACTCCATCTAATTTTCTCTTCCGTTCCCTATTATTTTTTGTTCACTATTTTTTATTTTATTTATCTACCTTTTTTTCTTTTTTTTGTTATATTAAGTATTAACTAATTAGTTGTTCTCAAGCACCAGTAATAGTCCACGTTATCACGTACATTTTCTTTTTTTCGTTGCCTTTTTTTTTTATGAGAAACTTAAAAAAAAGTATTAACTAATTGAAATTACAGAAAAACGTAACAAGTTTCGTAAAACAATGCCATGGAACATTGTGGCTAAAAACCTCTGTAGATGCACATAATCAATAACTCCCATATAATAATTGAAAAATGGCCGTGATACAAAATGGTCGTGAGATAAAGTGGAGAGAGAGTAAAGATAGAGAGAGTAGGAAAAAAAGGGAGAGAGAGTAGGAAAAAAAGGGAGAGGAAGAAAGAGGAGAGACAGGGTGAGAGAGAGATAATATTTTAATTTTTTTTACAAATTATTTTATTTTTAAAAATATTTTAAGAATGGATAAAAGAGATATAAAATTATTTAATTTCTTAAAATAAATTTTAGGGGATGGATTGGATATCTATCCATGAAAAATTGTTAATGGATGGATCATATGGATTTTATTTAATGGATCATGGATGGATTGGATTTTTTTTAATGAATTTTTAATGGATTATAATGGATTAATGAATTGTTTTTAATCCACCCGTTATGATCCGAATAAAAATTTATCCGATCCATCCATTTGCCACCTTTAATCCAACTATGTTGGCACCCCATAAGCCACCAATCATATGCAAGACACCTTAAATTTATTAAAAAGATAAGAAAAGTACAAAAAGATCATGGAGGACATAAACCAAAACCCATAATAAAAAAAACATTATTTAAACTTGAAAAAAGATAAACCTACTCTATTTTTAAACAAGTCATCTCTAACGAAATTAGGTAACAAATCCCACCATCTAAAAAAAATAAGAATGAAACCCTATAGCATGACACAACCTACTTGCTTGCTTAATTCCACCTCCTACTCAAATTTTTGTTACCTTTTGTTACTTTGTGCCAACATATAGCCTAGACCAAAATAGCTATAATGAGTCATAGTACCTACGGAAACAAACTGTACAAAAACTGCGGGTTTATCTTAAGCTTTAAGAATCATAGCTTTCCTTCAACTTAAGTAAATTATCCAAGTCATGACAAACTCATACAAATACCAACCTTCTCATGACCTATGCTTGAAAAACCTTTTCGACAAAAATATATATTCAGCGTCAGGAATATATGGTTGACAGAAAAAATAATCCGACGGCATAGATGAGTTGACAAGGATGATTCGACATCCGGTAAGAGGTCATAGTAGACAGAGAAATAGAATTGTCGAACACAAAGGTGATGGAATGCCAAAGTGTAGATAATTGACAAGACTTTGTTGCTGACACAAGGAAGTTTAGGCCTTTGACGGACAACTTGTAGAATGTAACGTAGTTAGTTATTATAGTTACTTAAAAAACATTCTACACATCTCGATTTGATAAAAGATTGACGGATTACATTCAAATAATCCTTCCAAGTTTCTCTTTCAATACAATGTACAAATCCAATATAATTCTGGTTTTTTCAATCCAAGTTCATCATATATTCTTTATCATGTTTATCTTGTTCTTATTTTAATCTATTTATCCCTTATATCAAATAATTATTGATATTCATCAATTACGCTTTTCTTTTGCTTTAATGTAATTAAGTGTTTCTTTTAATTCTATTTAATTCCTTTTTAATTAAAACTCTTTACTTATATTTATTCATTTTAAATATACTTGTTTATTCCAACATGTTAGTTATTAGTACTTTATAAGTTGCTTATAGTAAAAAATTGTAAACCTTCTATTCTTTTAAATTCAAATTATAGTTTTATAATTTAATATTAACTTTGCACTTTATTTCAATACTAATTTTCTTACCATTCTATTTTTTGTCGAACTTTACATTCTTGTGTCAGTTCTGCAAGTGAGCCAGACACCAGTCTTCGTCGTTATATCCAAAATTTGACTGCCGGTCAAATTTGTATTTTGGTAGACATTATTGTAAGAAAATCATTTGACGAGATTACCGCATAACTCGAGAATCCCATATTCATTTGATTTCAGATATTTGTCTGGATAGAATTTGTCAATACCGAAAATCCGCATAAACACCTAGACAACGTACCTAGGTTACCACCTAAGCAGGAGATAGAGTTTACGATGGATCTTGTAACAGAGATAGGACCAATATCAATAGCACCCTGTCGAATGTCCCTAACAGAGTTTGTAGAATCGAAGAAGTAGTCGAATAACATGCTGAAGAAGGAGTTCATCCGATCAAGTGTTTCGTCGTAGGTGAGACACCCCAATGTCCCATTAAAGAAAACCCTAATTAACTAACCTTAATTGCGATATACGCATTAAACGTCAATAACAGAAAATAGTGTTATTAAAAACTTAAAAGATATAAATATAAGCAGTACACCTCACACATATATATAACCATAAAGGTACAAAAAGCTGTCTAGGGCACCCTATTAGTAGGGTCTCATAATATGCATAATGGTACGAACTGATATAAGCAACGGAAGCTAAAATGTCTCAAAAGACGCACTGGCCACAGACTATACTCAACTACTCGGGTCCATTGCTCGTCCTCTAGCATCTAGCTCATAAGGGGTTCCATCAAGCTCCTCCATACCTGGCTTCTCCGCAGGGTCTTCTCATAATGATCACATAAATAAAACATACACATTATAGAGAAAAGGGAAATAAGAAACTAGCTATCATCATAGAAAGAAAAGGATTCATAGCATATCTATAATAAAAGCACATAGACATGCATCACAAAATAATCACATATAAATATAACAATCATCCTCGTAATAGATTATATTCCTCTACCTTTCACGCTCATGCAACTAGTCTTGTATGCTGACATGGCAACCACCTAATCCTGTCACACATCCCTCGTCTGATTAGGGATATTAGCCAGTTGTCCAAGCAGCTCATCCATAAACGTCGGTGCGCACCTGAGTTCCCACTAGGGTTCTCATTCAAAGAATGACACCATCCCTCGTTCCCTTAGGGAATAACTGCACGGTTCACGTCGGTGCACACCCCAGTTCCCGCTAGGTGCTCATTCAAAGAATGACATTATAGCTGCACGGTACATGTCAGTGCACACCCCAGTTCCTGCTAGGGTGCTCATGCAAAGCACCACACTATAGCTGCACAATATAAATACGGACGGTTCCACAAGGACTACGAGGATATCACGGTAGTCTCCCTCAAACTCAGCATAAGGGAACTCACCAGTGATTCCGGTATCCATAACCGGATACTCTGACATCGTGTGTTCCGTTCACATGGCTGTGATCAACACAATACATCTATATGAGTCTCGTCGACTCGTATCTAGAGCCTCAACCTTTCATCACGATCTTAGATAATCTCTCAAATCACAAGATATCACCAATCCCATCATAAATAAGATATTAATTAATTAATTAGGTTAGGCATGACTAAGTCATACGTCATACGCTCCCCAACATACATCGCTCCAAAATATCATATATCAGTGCTTAGGAACCAACTAAGCATGTATAACAGACAAAGCACATTATCATACCGAGCATGATAATATAAATAAAATAATAATAAAATAGTGAAATAAAATAATTAATTAAACATAATTAATTAAAATAAACATATTAATTCAAACAACACACAGCAAGCAACTCAACGCAGTAAAATCAGACATCCTCAGATATCATAAAATTAACCTAACGGTGATAAACCTACAATCTCCATATCATCATTGGTACCACTAAGTAGTCCCCAATGTGATATTGACATTGTCAATTATTCGCCCACTAGTAGGGTTTAGGTCGCCCTACGCCATTATTGTAAAATATGCTACTTAGCCATTTTTGACGATGGAGGGTTCCTTTCTCCCAGCTGAAGTGTCGTAGGCTAGCTTTTGAGCAATGAAACATGCCCACTCCTATACTCCTCAAATATGCTAGGTGAAGTTCCACTAACTCCGGGGCTCCAAAGATTCACCTGAACACATCATTGTGAAGCATACATTAAGGGTAACCCTAATTTGAAAACAGAATTGAAAACCGATAAATGAATTGAATGATAACCTCAATACCGTTACCGACAACATTTCGGCATAAAAATGACATAGGTTTACCTTAGCCTAATCAAGAAACGAAAGATAGGATAATGAAGTAGGCGTCGCGAGGATCACAACGGTATAGTCGGAATCGCGTTAAGACGAACGGATTGCTCGGAATCGACCTCAGAATTTCTTTCTCTCTCACTGACCCCCTCTCTCTCTTGTTCACTCTGTTTTTCTATCCTCTGCAAGTTGTATCACAAGGTAACTTAAGTTACCTCTTCGAAATCATTTTTTTTTCATTTTTTTGGCTCCTGACGCTCAGCGCCCAAAGAACCAGCGCCCAGCGCTGGCACAAAACTTCCACGCAAAGTTTTCGTGACATGTGTCCCTGCGCGTGCCACTTCTTGACACGTGGAAACTGCCTTCCAGCGCTTAGTGCCCCAACTGCTTTTTAAAACCCTAATTCTCACGTTTCGTCGCGTTCTAAGCTTGTTTGAGGTCCAATTAACCTCAAATTTGAAACACAGACTCCCTCTCCACCTAAGGAACAAGCTCAAGCCCTCAAGTATGCATAGTCTCTTCCTTATCATAAATTTCCTACTGTGTACTCTTCAACATTTCTAAGCTGGATAAGGAACCCTAGTTTATGTTCTCGCTCGATTCGAAGCCGGTTGATCGCGTACTTTCCATGCAAGGTTTCCTATGCTTAAACAAGCATATTAAAATTAAATGAAGGTCTTAATCAGGGTCATTAAACGTATAAACAATGACCTAAAAACATGGATGTTACATTACTACTCCCTTAAAAGAAATTTCGTCCTCAGAATTTACGTACTTCAAAACAGATGTGGATACTGATGTTGCATGTCTGCCTCACGCTCACAAGTAGCATCTTCTGTAGTCTCATCCCAAATGACCTTGACCAAATGGATCTGTCTACCACGAAACTCCTTAATCCTTTTATCTGCGATCCTAACCAGTAAAGCCTCATACTCTAGATTCTCTCGAAGTTGTATAGACTCGGGCTCAAGCACATGAGAAGGGTCAGGGTAATATTTCCTCAACTGTGAGACGTGAAACACGTCATGAAGATTAAAAATTTTAGGCGGTACGGTAATATGGTAAACTACTGGACCAATCCGTCTAAGAAACTGGAAAGGTCCAATGAATCTAAGAATAAGCTTTCTAGACTTGATAATTCTTCCAATTCCAGTATTCGGAGTGACTCTCAAAAACACGTGATCACCTTCCTGGAAATCTAAGGGTCTTCGCCTCTTGTTATTGTAGCTCCTTTGCCTATCATGCGCTTCCTTCATCTTCTCCCTAATCTTCCTAACTTGTTCTGCCGTTTGCTGCACCACATCTGGACCCAACACTTGGCTCTCACCAGTCTCATACCAACATAACGGGGTCCTACACTTTCTGCCATATAAAGCTTCATACAATGCAATCCCTATACTGCTATGGAAACTGTTATTATAGGTACACACAATCAAAGGCAAGAATTCATCCCAATTGCCAGTGTACTATAAAACACAAAAGATCCTCCAATGATTGAATAGTCCTCTCTGACTGTCCATCAGTCTAGTGATGATATGCAGAACTCATCCCCAACTTCATTCCCAAGGCATTGTGCAACTGTATTCAAAATCTAGATGTGATCTCGATTAGAGACAATACTCGATGGCACACCGTGCAACCTGACAACCTTGGAAATATAGATATGTGTAATACCATGCTCTAGTGCTACATCGTACGTGACATTTTAAGGCCGAAAAGTAGGTTAATTAAAATTTGTTGTAACATAGAGGGGTCGCGACTCCTAAAATATAAGATACTTGGAGTCACAGCTCCATAAATGATAACTCTAACTCCCAGACACACCAAGCTGGCCAAACTAAAACCTAATAAGACTATCCTTTCTCGCACCGTGCTAGTAGGACAAACCAAATGACGAGATCTAATGGAACTCTATGTGAGACCACTATAGATGTCACCCTAGAAGATACTCCTTTAGCCACTACAAGTGTAGCTTTCTCAGTCTAAGCCCCTTTTCCATTCCAAAGGAAAAGTCACAACCCATAACTACCGGAAAGTCATGCCCGACTCAAGGAGAAGGAAACTTGGGTATGACCAAGACACAACTCCATCATCTCGATCTACTTGATTGTTAAAAGGTGATCCAGAAACTCCAACAAAATCCCAACTCCATAGTCTTCCATTCGTCAATCTCGGGAAATGAGTCCACGTAAGTGGAACGTCTCATACTCAAGTTGAGTCGATGGTACGACGATGTTACCACGTCTTCGCATAAAATAAATAGAGCCACAGGCAGATAAACATAAAATGATCAGGTGAGATCCTCATTCATCATACAACAAAAGGCAGATAAGCAGTGATACGACTCACATACATATGACAACATACATATCACAGTATAACCAGATAATTAACAGCAAATCCACACATACCCAAAGGTAAACAATATCTACACACAACAAGCTTCTCAAAACACATCAGACGCTGTCAATTCATTGAGACTCGAGAATAGGGATAACTGATTGAAACTACATAGTCCCATTCCTACACAGACTCAAGGAAGATCTGACCCTAACTCCAGAGCTTAAGAGAACATTCAGAATGAGTGGTTAGAGCTCGATGTTTCACAAATGGTTTCACAAATGCCAGTATTATGCATCTTGTGTGAATCAATAATAACAGCCACATGTGGAATTATAATTGATTGTGAAACATTCTCCATAACCTGGTACGGCTAGCATCTAGTAGTAGATGTCAGTGTATTGCATGAAACACCACGACCAGAAGAATCACCAACTGGACATATGTGGCCTTCCTACCCTGACCATCCCCAAGACCATTGAAGATTGTCACTAGCATGTCCACATGCGCACAGAGCATGTCAGCCCGCTTCCTAGGCACAAAGGCCTTACTTACAATTTTGTTTGGATTAAGCTGATAACGGCATGTGTGTTCGTATTTATCCACCGGATAAACTTCGGGATTCCTTTGACGGATTCAATAGCCATTCTAGAGGCAAGATAGTATCAACCCGTGAATCCTTGCACAAGATTTAGGATCCCCTCATTGGTCTATTCTTGTTTCAACGATTTAATATATTATGAAGGTTGGTCATTCTCACCAACTCATTATACCTCTTTAAGTCCATTCCCGAACGGGATTACTTGTCAAGCAAGTAACCTTAAAATACTTTTTGTCATTAAGTATTATGCATGTATGGATATGGAATTATCCACACTTTATGACAAATGGTCATGCTCCACCTAAGTCATAAACTACTAAGTTCATATTTTCACTAAGTCATTTATGACTTAGGTTTTGCATTTTATTGTAAATGCTCGTCCTTACGTACTAAAATTCTTTTTGTCTTAAAACCAAAACCTTTAGATCAAATCAAATCAAATCAATTTTCAGTAACAATTTTCATCAAAGATACACAAGTATCAATTTCTTTAAACCTTTTTCTCGAAAATCTTTAAAAACGTTCAACGACGGTTTCACCGCTTTTTACTGAGTTTAGGCCCAAAAGCCATACTTTTGAAAATATGGTTCTTCACCTCAAACATATTACTTTCCTAAATTATAATACTCATTTAGGATGTTGAAACACTGATGTTACCTCTTTCTCACCAATTATATAAAATTCCTAAAAACTCGATGATTTTTAACCTTAATGGTCCAAAACTCATTTTGGAGTTTTAGAACACTTAGACATGTATGAAAAACAGTTTTTAACTGTCCAGTTATATAAATTTTCAAAAATTATAGTTTAGTCCCTTAACTTTCATTATTTGCAAAAAGATAACCTTATAACTTTTTAACTAAAACTTCAAATCACACCAAACCAACTTCTATAGAAATAATTTTCCAGTCCTCATAAAATATTCAGAAATTACATTTCTGCCCCATATTTTACAATATTTGCAAAAAGGTCTTTGTTTACTAAAAAGATAATATATTTTTATGTATTAATCCAATTAACACCAAACCAATTTCTATGGTTTTATCTCATCAAGGAACTACAATCTTAACACACAAGTATTAGTCCCTAAATACTCATAAATTCATATCTTTCAATATACATATCCAAACCAATTTCTATACTCTTATATACTCATTCAATCCCTATAAAAATTATTCACACAAATTAAATCAATTTGAAACCCTCTCAACCAGTCATGGCCGAATGGCCTAAAATAAGTATTTTAGACAATTTTCTCAAATAGTCACGCATCACATAATCATATTCCACATCAATAATAACTATACCACAAACACAAACATCAATCAATTCCTCCAAGAGGATCACACACATATAACACAATAAATTGCATAACTTTCTCCCTTAAGATTTACAAGACCATATACAATAAATAAACCACCAACATATCAACCCTATGGTAGGATGATGGTAATCTCCCCCATACCTCCTGAAGACAAATGATTATTTTCTTGGACCTTATTCCCTCGTTTCCTTCATCCACACAAGAAATCACACAACTAACAAACACCTTCAAATCAAACAACAAATACAAGTTAAAGGATGAAGGAAATCTTCTCGACCCATTTTAGAGAGGTTTCGGCCAAGAATAAAAAATTAGGCTAGGAATTTCTTTTTCTCTCAACCTCTTGGATCTAGAATGTAGAGGTCTTAGAGAGTTCATAGAAATTATCATAACCTCAAAATAAATTTCCTATGATTTTTCATGAATTTCTAAAGAAAAGAGCATGAAATATGATCTTGAGAAAAACTTAATGAAATCAACAATTTTCAAAAGGTAAATGGAAGAATAGATCATGGAGAAGGAGGTTATACCTCTAGAGGATGAAGAAATGACCAAGATCTTGGAGTTTCAACGAAAAAACTTGTGATGAACTTAGGGTTTTGTGTAGGATTTTGTGAGGAAATGAAGTAAAATGGAGAGTGGTATTGGAAGGGGGAAAGGGTTGCACGAATTTGGCTAATAGAAGGTGGTCATGATCATAACTAATGAGGATTTACCTATAGATGATGAAAGAAGTGAAGGAAGTTGAAGAAATTTGCAAGATCATCAAGGGTGTTCTTTAGGTTTTTTTGTGTAAAATTTGGTAAAAGACATGAAATGAAATGAATGGAATGTTGGGGGAGGGACTACCGTGAACATGTGGGAGTGAGGAGGATATTTTGATTTGTTTAATATTAAATGACAACTATGGTTGAAGCTTACCAAAGCTTGGTTAGGTTAGTAAGAAAAATATCTAGATATTTTAGTATTGGCATTTATGAGCATTGATAAGGGAGGTGAGTCACTACCATGACTCACCATGGTGACTCATCCACTATGAGTCAGCATGGATGACTCGCCGTTCTGTCTCCCAGTGTATCTCTGTGCATCCGTGTCCGGTTCCATTGTTTACCCGATTAGGGTTTTTGAGAGGAAGATGATGAAATGAAATCAAAATGAAATGAGTTTGGTTTAGTGGAGGGGCTGCAAGAAATTGGAGAGGAATTTGGGGTCTAAAAATGTCTTGGGACACATTGGGAATTAATTAGGAACTTTTGGGTATTATGGTCTTTTCCACATATCAATATTTTGTAAAATATCAAAAGTCATGATGACAAGTAGTGAGCCACTAGATGACTCACTAGGGTGAGTTGTCCATGTTGAGTCATTACTCCTATCCTCTGGCACACCTCTGCAGAACCGTCTCCATCTCCATCGATTTACCCGATTTGGGTTTTCGACCCTTTTTTCGCTAAAATTTCACCCGATAAAATAAAATATTTTATTTTTGAGTAGAATTCTTGAAATATATGTTGTACCCAACAAGTTGAAATTTTTTTAAAATTTTCATTTTCGGGCCAAAATTAGGGTTTTCTGCCGGTATAAAATTATATGGTCAGTAAAAACATAGACTGGTTTTCGTCTGAGTTTTAAACCCAAAATTTAACCGTAACTTCCTTCGATATAGAAGATCTCAAATATGATTTTGTTTTCCTCAAAATCATTTTCTGGAACGCCAGTAAAAATATAGAATATAATTATCGGTTAAGATGCGAGAAAACAGGGTGTTACAATCTGGGTCAATCTCTCTAAATAGTAACTCTCACCAATAGGTAAGAAGTGAACACACTACTTTAACCTATAGATGATAACCCAAATCACATCATGTCTCTTAGGAGTTCGTGACAATCCAACCACAAAATCCATAGCTATGCTATCTCACTTCCACTATGGGATATCCAACGATTGCAACAAACCAGCAGGCTTCTAATGCTCTATCTTAGCTCTCTGACAAACCAGACAAGATAAAACATACTCTGCCACTTCCTTCATCGTTGGCCACCAAAACATCTTCTTCAGATCCTGATACATCTTCGTGGCTCCAGGATGAAAAGTCAGCTTACTCTTATGTGCCTCCTCCAAGATCATCTTCCTAAGATCTATATCCTCTGGCACACATATCCTAACTCTGAACCTCAACACATTGTCTGACCCTCTACTAAACTCTGAAACTTTACCTTCATCTATACCTCTATTCACCTCCTGAAGATATTGATCCTATAGTTGCTTATCCTTAAGCTCTTTCAGAAAGTCACTGCTGATGGTAATCATACCTAAGCAAACCCTACCCCCAATCAACTCGATACCTAAGTTCAGATCTCTGAACTGCTCAGTCAACTCCATCTCCTTTACCATCATCGTGGACACATACAAATATTTCCTACTTAGTGCATCTGCTACATCATTTGCCTTCCCATGATGGTACTGTAGATCAAACTTATAATCCTTAATAAATTCCATCCATATCGGCTGCCTCATATTCAGCTCCTTCTGATCAAATAGATACTTCAAGCTCTTATGGTCACTATATACATTTAACTTAGCTCCATAAAGATAGTTTCGCCATATCTTCAATGCGAACACTATAGCTGCCAACTCCAGATAGTGGGTCGGATAGTTCCTCTCATGAAATATTAGTTGTCGGGAAGCATAAGCCACAACTCTTCCCTCTTGCATCAGAACACAACCCACACCTTGGTTTGGCACATCACAATATATGTCAAACTGTCCTAAGGCATCTGGTAAAGTCAGCATTGGTAATGTGGTTAACCTATTCTTCTGTTCCTTGAAACTCTTCTCGCACTCCGAACAACCACTGTACATTTTCTTGTTGTTTGCATCATAGGTAACGCCGTAACACCTAGTTTTTAATTATGATTAATAAAATTGATTAAGGTAAGAATTCTCCAAAAAAAAAAATTCTAAATGTCCCTTTTGAAAAATGAAGTTTTGGATGAAGTCGGAAGAACCTGATAAAACAGTTTATAACATCAAATCTTTTTCCCATTCAAACTTGTTCACTGGTCTTACGTCAACAGCCAGGAGAGAATAAAAACTTCAACTATAATAAAGACTTAAAATAATTAGGTACAGTAATCCCAAATGATTTTCATACATACACAAAGTTTTCATTAATAACATAAAATATTCACAAAGTCATAAGTCAGATGGGGCATGCAGAGCTCCCACTGTCAACCCTATAGCGGGATAAAGGTACTATATACATCAGTCGTAAAATACAGGGAACTGCCATCATACAGGCTGATACAAAAAGATACATCAAGTTCCCCAAGCATTTGTACATAACCAAAATAAAACAAAGTGCGCAAAATATTCCAAGACAGAGGATCCTCCAAAAGTACAAAAGTCTATACAGCCCATCGTCAAATGTGAGACCCTCCAAGTTTGGGAGTCGCATTCCTGATGTCCACCAGATCATGGCAGATTCTCGGTTCCATGTGAGAGGTAGTCATCAGAAGTAGCTACTCACATACATAAGAAGAAACGACATATGGAGGTAAGATTCTATGTCGGGATTATAATGTAGATATGGGTATGCAGGCATCAATCAATCAATCAAATGGATACATATATTTAAGGATACTTTTATAAAATACATATATACAATTTCAGAAAAAAGCTGAGACTCGAATGCATGCCTAAGACTGGACCTAACTTTGATCCAAGGGGACTATTGTTGTCAAAATGTTCCGTCGATATAGCATTCAGGAAATATACGTAAACAACTCGGTGCACAAGTCCACAATCGGAGTAAGCTAACAACCATCTCCTCGGCACTTTCACACGAAAGTACTTAACATCTGAAAAATAGTTAGTTCAGTGGAGTGTCAAGGTAGTCCTGCTGTCCAAGTCTCCACCGACGCAGTGCAGCTGAACACTGAGTCATTGGCAGGATCCACGCATGACTATCCACAAGGCACTACAAAAAAACAACTGTTTAGAGACCGTCATATTCGGTCACTAAACTTTCTAATTCGGTCGCTATTTAATGTAGCGACCGATTAATGGTGGTAGCTGATAACCTGGTCGCTAAGCTTTTAGAGACCGAAATAATAATTCGGTCGCTAAATGGCGACCGTAAATTCGGTCGCTAAATAATAAAAAACGATCGCTACACGGTTGGTCGCATTGTTTGGGTAACCATTTTTAGCGACCGATAATCGGTTGCTAGTTCGGTCGCCATTGTTGGTTACTTTAACCTATATTAGCGACGGTTTTTCGGTCGTTAGACCACAATCTATTAATGTTAACTAAAGTTTAGCGACCGAATTATTGGTTTCTAATTCGGTCGCTAAACTGGTTTTTATTAAAAAAAAATTAATTTTAATTTTTAAAATAATAATTTTTTTCTGTTTTTCTTTAAAGTTTAACAAAAATACTAATAAAACACACCAAAGTACTAATGAAATATACAATCATAAGAAATAATGAATATATATATAAAAAATAATAATCCAAAGTGTCGTACAAGAATCATTTAAAGTCAAAAATATGAAGAAGAAAAATCAGTCATGATGAGGGGGAGGTGGAGGAATCCAATCATCCTCAGTGTCCGTACCACCGACGTCTGCTATCTGATCGTCCTCTGCGATAGCGACATCGATGGTAGCCGGCGGCGAAGCTGGAGGTGCGGCGGCGAGCGCACAAACCGCTCGAGCATCACCCTGAGCAACTGGAGTCTGGATCCTTATCTGCTCCAATACCAGTTGCAGTGTCTGGCCCTGCTCGATGCTCGTCTGCATCAGCTGCTGGTGTGCCTGAGTCAACTGTGCAATCTGGTTCGCCATCTGCTGCTCTCTCTCGCTCTTCTCCCTAAGCTCCGCGTTTAGCTGCGTGATGGTATCTTGTATTTGGTTGAACTGCTCCTGAGGGACGGTATAGGTGTAGGAAGGAGCAGGCGTGCCGAATGATAAAGCGATAAACTCGCCTCCCAGGTGTCCAAGGCCATACACGTGCCCCTTCTTGTTCCTGCCCGTGACGACCTCCAAATAAATGGCATTATCGTCGACAGAGATAGGAGGGCTGGGCCCATCACCAGTCAAGGCCTCATCTTGTGACTGTGAGGAACGTGATATGGCATCGTCCTTCTTCTCGTTGAAGCCCACCTACAAAGTATAGTTGAAGAGATTTAATTAAAATTATAATCAATATTAACAAATCATTTATAATAAATTACAAGTAAACACTAAATTGTTTTTTTGCTTACAGCATAGTTACAGGCCTTGTCGTTGACCCATGTCCCCGACTTCAACTTCTTCGTCCTCTCCACCAACTCCATAGCAGTGGGGGCCCGCTGTTTCTGTGCTTTCTGCACAAAAAAATATAATCTTAAATTCATAAGAATAATTTAAAATGAAAACTAATTAAATAGTATAATAAGTCAAAAGTTTAATGTATTACCAGCTCGTCGTAGTGGGCGGCGGCTGATTTAGACCCGCCGGTCCAAGCACATGCGCCACCATTAGAAGCTCGATTACGTCGAGCTGTGGCCTGGATCTCCTGGAACTTCTCAGTAGCCCCGTACTGGTTCAGCTGCCTCCTGATCTCAGGATCCACCCACTTCCCCTTATTCTTACCCTTCCTCAGCTTGTTCGTCAGATTCTTCACGACCAGTGAGCCTTTATGCTCAAATATGTCCCTGATGAGACCCTCTAAAGCTACGTCCCACCTATACTCTTTCTGCAACTTACAGTTGTTAGGAAATTCGTGTGTGTCTGTGTGTGTGTGTGTGTATATATATATATATAATGTAAATTTAATTTAAATAACTTAATAAATTGTTACCTTAAACTCTTGAAACAACTGATCCCTATGGCCCCCTGGGATGGCCTTCCATGTAGGCCGTGGACCATCAAAATTGCATCGCAGGATCTTCGATATCGAATCAGAAGGTCCCTTCGCGGGCAGAAAGCTGCAGCAAAATTAGAGCATTAATAAAGGTTATAAATATAGTAGGAAAAATAAGTAAATAGAAATTAACAATACTTTATATATATTAAAAAATTAAATTAGCTTACTCGTTATCCCCCCTAGGGATAAGAAGAATCCTCCTATCGAATGGACCATGACTCTCCTGTACCGATGATGATGATGGTCCTGTCATAGGTGTGGATGATGAGGGTGCAGCCTGTGTCCCGACCACATGAGGCTGGGTAGGGGGTGCAACTCCATCACCCAAAGGTGTCCCATCCACAAAGGTGCTGGTAGGGTGGTATCGATCTGAAGGCTGTGGGTCGACCGACGAAGGTACTCTCGCAGCACGACCTCTGCCACGACCTCCACGACGACCCCTACCTCTAGAGGAATCTGCCATCTGTGTAAAAAAGAAAATATGATTACACAAAAGTGTAAATAATACAAAAATAAATTACCTAAGTAGAATGACATTTACACAATGAATTATGACATAAATTACCTAAGTAGAATCTCCGTCACTAAATTCACCCTCACTCTCATCAGTCTCACTTGATTGGAATGTGCCTTCTCTAGATGCGTCCAACTCGGATTGATCCATTAACTCTCTTTCAACTTCTTCCCCATTTCCGGAAATGTCCGCTAGAGAATTAACAATGATGTCCGGCGTAATTTGCAACGGTACGTGGGGTCTTGAAAACTCATCATCTTGGTACGGAGCTTCTTTTTCAAGCTGGTTGATTACATTATCAGTAATTATACTGCGAGCCTTTATCTTAATAACACCCAACCAGCCTTGATGTCCTTCGGGATATGGCGAGTAATAAACCTGATCTGCCTGTTGTGAAAAAATGAATGGGTCGTACGCCTTATTATACCTTCGAGATAGCCTAACTTGAACAATACCATATTTTTTATCGATTTTTGTCCCTATGTCAAGAGTAGGATCAAACCAATCACACTTGAAGATAACTAACTTCATCACGAGGAAACCAGTATAATCGAGTTCAAGGATGTCAGTTAGAACCCCATAGAAATCATCATCTACATTGCCATCAGTGGCTCTCACACAAACACCATAGTTACACGACTGCATTCCTTCATTCCATGTTTTTGTGTTAAATTTATATCCATTTACAATGTAAGTATTCCATGATGTAACCCATCTGTTAGGCCCCCATGCCAAATTTGTCAACAATGGATTTTGAACATTGTTTTCTGAATCTAGTACCTAAAAAATCAAATATTATATTATTCTTATACATGCTATATATTTAAGGAGATAAAATGTATTACAACAAATTAAGATGTTTAACCTACATATTTACTGAACCACGTAGCAAAGTGAGAAGTAATTTCTCGATCAACCTGGTCGTTTGAAATGTCAGGTTGGAGATCCCTTAGAAAATTGTTGTACATCCTACATATGGGAGATTAACAGCAGGACGATTGATAATCATAAATGTCAATTGAACTTATAAAAGACATTATAGAAACTTACTCTAAATATGGTGCCACATCTTCACAATTTTGAAGGATATACAGATGAGCAGCATTAATGTCACGCTGCTCTAAGAAATATCCTTTTGATTTGCCATTAAATCTGCCCGGATAGTTGAATATTGATATAGGAGGACTAGTTGAACTTCCTTCGCCCGAATCAACGTTTCTAGGCATCCTTGTCCTTCTCGTGTTAACTTCGTCCGGATAGTAATAAGAGGCAAAAGTGGAAGTATCCTCTACTAAGTATGCTTCACAAATGGAACCCTCCACTCGTGCCTTGTTCTTGACATTGTGTTTAAGGGAGTGCAGGAACCTATTAAAGACGGATACATACAAATAATTACTAGTTTTAGGGAAAGCTAAACTACGATTTCTTGTTCATGAATTTCATATGTATTAAGTAAAATAGTTGATGTTGTTTACCTCTCAAATGGATACATCCAGCGGTATTGGATTAGGCCACCAACTCTTGCTTCGTAAGGTAGATGAATTGGCAGGTGTTCCATGGAATCAAAGAAACTCGGCGGGAATATTTTCTCCAGCTTACATAACAAAATGGGTATCTTGACTTCCATATCCTTTAATTGATTCACATTTAGTGTTGTCGATGTAAGCTCCTTGAAAAAGTGGCTAAGCTCAACAAGTGGGTTCCAAATTTGCTTCGGTAATGCGTCGAACGCAATTGGAAGCAACGTTGCATGAACACGTGGTAATCATGACTCTTCATTCCATGTAACTTTGCTTCCTTAATGTCAACACATCTACCCAGATTGGAAGCATACCCATCTGGTAACTTTAGTTCTTTAACCCACTTACAGACGGACACTTTGTGTTTTGCTTAGTGTATAACTTGCCTTCGGTTTGATAAATCTGCCACGACCACCGTCCTGCAACTCAAGTTCCTTCCGATTAAAAATTTCAGTCAGATCCAATCGGGCTTTATTTGTATCCTTTGTCCTCCCCTTGATGTCCATCACAGTGTCAAACACATTCAAAAACACATTCCTCTCAGTATGCATGACATCGATGTTGTGACGGAGTAGCTGCGTCCTCCAATACGGCAACCTCCAAAATATACTTTGTTTTGTCCAATTATGGTTGACGCCATAATCAAGAATATGTTCTCCTTGGGATTCATGGACCAGCGATAAGTATTGTACTCTGCGCCATACATTAGGACCAGTCAAACGTGGTGGAGGCGGTGTTGTCTCCGCACTACGCTTCTTGAATGCATTCTTGTTCCGCCTATAAGGATGATCTTCTGGAAGGAATTGACGATGACAATCAAAATATGAGATCTTTCGACTGTTTTTAAGCATGAATTCCTTTGATCGTTCCATACATATTGGGCATCCAAGCTTCCCCGCGGTCATCCAACCTGACATCATCCCATAGGCGGGAAAGTCGTTGATCGTCCACATAAAAGCTGCTTTCATGATGAAATTCTGTCTCAAAGATACGTCATATGTCAACACACCATCATTCCACAGCATCGTCAACTCATCTATCAGCGGCTGTAAGTACACATCAATCTTACCTTTTGGATTAGACGAACCCGGAATTATGACTGCTAGGAACACAAACTCCCACTTCATGCACATCCCCAGGGGAAGATTGTATGGAGTCAGGATAACCGATCAACAAGAGTATGCTTTTCCAGACTGCCCAAAAGGATTAAATCCATCAGTAGATAACCCCAATCGGACGTTCCGAGGGTCCTGCGAAAATGCCATATGAACCCTATCAAAATGCTTCCAAGCTTCTCCATCAAATGGATGACACAAGGCCACCTCATGTGAGCTGCAGTGGCCATCGAAGAGTACAATCTTGTAAGTCTTGGCACGAGCAGAAAGTACCACATCTTTTTTAGCGACCTCTTCTTCTCAATGCCCATCCTAGTGGTTGTCTTATACCGATCCGCACCACAAAATCGACAACATGTTATGCTTTCCGCTGAATCATCCTTATAGTACAACATACATCCATTCGGGCAACAATCAATTTTCAAACACCCCAGACCCAAATTTTCCACAGACTTCTTTGCATGATAAAAACTAGTAGGCATCCGATTGTCTTCTGGAAACATCTTGGACACTGACCTGGTGAGGCGATTAAAACAGCCTTCTTGCATATTGTAGTCAGATTTGATACTCAACCATTCCATGCACATCGACAACTCCGTGTACTCCCGACATCCTTCCCACAATGGAGATCGTGCAGCACTCAGCATATCATAGAATCTTTGAGCTTCGGGATTCGGATTCTCCTCTATTTATTGGGAACTCATTCCACCATCTTCTTCTAGTACAACACCAACCGATGGTCCAACATGATCCATTATCATCTGCTCGTATGGATTCAATTCTTCCCTCCGGTCACCACTTCCATAGTACGAACCTTCAAACACAATCGGGTTTAAATCAGGCAACGTCTCACCATGGTTACTCCACCAATAGTAATCAGGCATGAAGCCCTTCTCATAAAGATCGGCTACAACTCCATCCATGCTTTTGAAAGATTGACACTTGCATCTTTTGCAAGGACACCTCAAATGATCACCGCCCATCCGTATAAATCTCTCCTGGCTAGCAACAAACTCTATAAACTCACCCACTCCAACTCTATACTCTTCCCTAAGATGTTTATTCCGATCCAACCTATGATACATCCATTTCCGATTCTCCGGAATATCCATTGCTGGCAATTAAATAGCCTGACCAATCCTACAATAACACTTATATATTACGGTGCATTCCAATAACTCCATCAATCTCGTTCTTATGACAAGGTATGAACCTATCCCATTCGAGAAGAAACCTTTACCACACTCGGCTAATAATAGTTATTCCCATATTCAAATACCTTATACTTGACAAAATTTTGGCAGCATTTCCCATCGGTCTCCAAGTACATGACTCGAGCACGGTGAGAATCACCACGATCAAGTATGCACCAGGAGAACAAAAGGAAATGAATCAGACCGAGATTTCAACAAGTATATAAGGCATTTGAACATTGAAATGACTATTGTACGAGTGTGAAAAAGGTTTTTTCCCAAACTGTCCCACTTGGACAATTCAAGATTCAATACAATGAGCATGCATGCCCTGAGAAGGTACGCATGCTCATTAATATTGAATCTCAAATAGGAAACTCAGGCTTTCGTAACTTAATAATTAACTCTAGCGGAAAATAAAACCATTGACTTATAAGGATTGCAACATACTTCAAAAAATTTATATTGAAGCATATTTCAATACAAACTTAGATAAAATTTAGTAGCAAACATCCTATTGAGCTCCGCTCTCCACTAACAAGTAACACATAATTGTCAAACACATGCATAACTTCTAAATTAGCAACACACAACAATCATCCCGCCTTTTTGACAGGATCACATCCTATTAAGCTCTGCTCTCCACTAAGGCTATTCTAACTCATTAACCATAACATAAGATACAAATTTAACTCTATCTATAGAGCACAATTTTAGAGACAAAAACGTTAATAAGGACATAAAAATGGCAATCAAGGCATAGAATTGACACATCCATCCTATTGAGCTCTGCTCTCCACTAATAAATAACATATAGTTTACAACCACATGCATCAATTTTAATCTACCAACACACAACCAACATCCTATTGAGCTTAGCTCTCCACTAACAAACAACATATTCAATTTCAACCACATGCATCATTTCTAATCTACCAGCACACAACCAGAATCCTATTGAGCTCATCTCTTCACTAACAATCAACAAATCAATTCAAAGTCTTAAAAAACCACTAGCAACAAAGAAAAAGATAGAGTATTTGACCTACCTCAACTCCAAGCAAATAGTGAAAACGGGTGACGACTAGAGCGGTTGTCAATAAATAAAGAAAACTGTAAGAAAAAATAATAACATCAACAAAGGCTCTTGTGATAAAAGTATGAACTTGGAAATCATTAACCTACTTCGACACTTGCCACTCATGAAAGTATAAACATAACATTTTCATTACATATCAGTACCATAGCTTGTTTAAGCCGGGCATTGTTTTAGTGGCAAAGCAATAAAAAAAAGGTATGTTATGTACTTCAACAACTTATATAAGTGTGCCCAAAGTGTGCTGTGTGCAGGTGGCGTGAATGGAAGGGAAGAGAGTGTGGGGAACTGATAGTGCAGGAACCCTAAACAGAGAGGTAAAATAAAAGAAGTAATAAAAAGAAAAGTGGTAAAATGGAGCAATGCACATGAGACAAACCAGCGTAGCATGTTCAACAAGATGACTTGCGAAATCAAAAATCCTCTTAGGCAAATACCATAGCATAAATATCATAAAAGGTCAATCAAATTAAAACATTGATCATTCAGTTAAGTTATTTTCATTTTTAACATCACAAAAATATTATTTACCTTTAGCTACACCAAAAGAGGGATTTAAAAAGTAGAAACAAAACCAGATTAGAACCAATTGGATATATGCGAAAAGGTGGCAGAAGTATAATGATCCTATAAACACTAAAATACCAGAACTCAAGTAGTCATAAAGCAAGCAATTTTAAAGTACAATTAAAAACCAATCAGCACCTGCACCACCTAGCAAAAATATATACTTTACAACTCATGGTAATTCAGGCTTTTCATCAAACACCCTGCTATCATTATCCTCAACACCTATCATACTGTTTAAACAAGACAATAATCCCCAGAAACTTTACCCATTTGATCAATACTAAACAGTTTAGCAAGTAACAGAGAACAGAAAATCTAATTTTCAATACTTAACAGTTTCAATCATCAAAACTGTACATTTTCAGTCAAGTATTCAGTCAAGTACATTTTCAAGCAGCTATATTCACAGTACCGAGTTTCAGTCAAAATGAAATAAAAAATACATTCAAAGAGGGATTAGGCAGCTAATGTCATGACAGTCGATATCCTGAGGGAATGTTGTCCCTAAAAGACTTTGAAGGGTGAAAAGTCTAAATTAGCTGAGAAGTATGTAGCTAAGATGACAACCGATAAAGACTCATTCTCATATGCATTCACTAACATGGTTTCACTGTACGGCTTACCATTTCCTATATCAATGGGTAAGTGGAAATAGCTGGAGAACAGTGTACGGCTCACCATTTCCTACATTAAAAGGTGAATGGAAACAGCCGAGGCATAAGCAAGCAGTGGAAATAGAATAGGACCGATTTAAAATTTGAAATTTGAATTCATAAATTTAGCGACCGATTTAAAATTCGGTTGCTAACACGCTCTATTTTAATTTTTTACGCGCCGTTTAGCGACCGATTTAACATCGGTCGCAAAGATAGATAAAAATTTAATCGTTGCATTTAACTCGGTCGCCATTTCGGTCGCTAAAAAGTCATAAATTTTTTACTTTACTTTCCTTTATTTTGCGACCGAAATAGAGACCGACAACTCTGCTACGCTCTATTTCGGTAGCTATTTCAGTCGCAGTATCAACTCTAATCAGTGTTTGATTTAGATCCTACAATCGGTCGCTATTTCGGTCGCAAACAGCAACCAACAAATTCGGTCACTAGTTTCGGTCGCCAAATAACCTTTTTTTGTAGTGAGGTCTCCATGGCCCCCACACAATCCCCTAATCGCCTACAAATAGGTGTCTATACTTTCGGAACGACAACGACTATGATTAGATTGGAATGTTGTTCGAAGACAAACAAAGAAGGAACTAAAAGTTCCAAAGCGCCAGTATCAATTTAAGAAAAAGTTATTGTTAAGAGTTGGGCTCGAATAGACCATTAACCAAAATCATTCTTTTCAACACAAACTCATTTGAACACTTAAAATTAATTAAAGCATACTTAGGCTAAAATTAATTAAATGGTAATATAAATAAGGATGTACCTTGGAATTGAATTCATAAATTCAATAAATAAGAAATTGATACCAACTAATAATAATATTCCAACACCTCCCGAATCTAAGTTCGGAAACAAATGCACATCATAAAAAGTCCCTAATGACTTAACGATTATATTAATAGGCTTATACACAGAGCCCAATTACACTGAAAAGATCTAACGCTTGGCGAATGTAATTAACAAATAAGTAAGATTCTGGAATTTGAACCTTATACCAAACAAAATAATATTAGATTTAACATAGAGTTAAATTAAATTTAAAATGCTCAAGCACAATATAAATTAAGGTCCTAGCTACACAAATAAATCAACAATCAGGAGCATGCAACTGTACTAAGAATTCCCTCAAAATAAAATCCTAAGCAATCACTCTAAAATCATCTTCACTTATATGACATATTCATGAACATCCTTGTTTAACCATTAAGTACTCAGATATTCACTAGAAACAACTTAGAGTTTTATGTCTCCTTCTAAATCTGAATTCAACATAGCTGGCATCCAATCCTATGATCGTCTTTAATTAATTCCAACTTAATCTACATCAACAATACCAACAAATATTCATCATGCAGATAATAGGGTATAACATACTATTTTCTTGATCCTCGCCTATTGTACCAATAATTGGCCACCTTCACAATTCAGCTTTATTGACATCATCAACCTCCATCCATAGTTACATAAATAATAAGCATACTATTACCACACTTATACATCCTGAACTATCATTAATTTTATCATCGCAACTCTATGCACATTGTTTCATCATTATACCTAATAAACTATAGTACAATTAATACTTAAGTGCCAAGAGACCTCAATTATTGTGATTTACAACCAACAAAATGGAGCAGCACCAAAGCAGTTTCCTCACTATTTCAGTATCAATATAATCCTTTAATAACTTCTTACTCTTACATTTATAAAGCTTCATAGCTTACTAACGCCATATAAATGAATTGCCATTTTTCAATCACAACTAATCACCAAAAGTCCAACAAGGAAATTATCCTATAATAGATATAGGTCTACGCAGAAGACGTACACTACCCCAGAAACTAAACTAAATCCTTTAAAACACAGGGTTCATAGAAACATTCATTCCAGAATAGAATTAGGAACACATAAAGTAGGCACTAATCATGCATTATACACTTTAACCCCACTCTGGTTCAAACCCACAGATTCACCATTCAACATATAAATCTCATACCATATAATGAAATCAAGAGTCATGAAATTTCACCCATAAACACAAATCCATCACATAACATCAAATAAAGTCTCAATCACAAAAACCATATAGTCCACAAAATTATAACTAAGCAATTCATAAAATTAATTCCATGCAGTTTCATAAGCATACACCCCAAGACCCACATTAATCCCACAGTACACCTACAGTATTATCTTCCCCCACCTGGAATTGATGCACTGAGTTCCTTTGATGTTTCACAGCAACTCGCAGGCAACTCCTATCAGCTCCTGAAATGTACATCATGCTCCTCCAAGCATGACAGTCACATCCATGTATATTAAAACTGACCATCAACATAACCAATAGCAAGAAGAACAAACATCAGAATAATAATCACCAAAAAGTTAATTTGAACTGCTAATTTTTGGATTTAGAAACAAAACAAAATTTAAAATAGAATTTCTGGAACTTCAGGTTCAGGAAGATTGAAGGATATGCATAATGAAGGGGGACGAAGGGGTGGAATCAACTCACTAGTGGAGGAGGAAGAGAGAGGCATGATGGCAGCCCTCTGGCGTAGCTCCATCGCGGTGTCGGTTCACGGAAGCTCGGTGGTCAAAAGCCAATCTTCTCCGATCTCAAAATTTCTTGAGGGGTTTTGTAAGGGAGAATGAGAGGAACAAAGTTATGGTGCTGATTTGTTGGAAGGTGGTCGGGTGATGACCGGAAAACGACCGAACAACGGTGGTGACAGAGCAACGATGACGAACGCAAAAACCAATCAAACCAAAAGAGAGAGGAGATCGAGAGAAGTCAGAATCTTACTGCGGATGGTGGCCGAAATTGAGCTCTTACTGCGGCGACTTCCAGTGAAAGTGACCCTTTACAAAAATGGATCAGTGGAGGATGTAGAGGACGTCAATGGAAACTTGGATATATACTTTGTTTCGTCAGTCTCAGTCGAAAACCACCATGGATGGCGGTCAAAGTGGGGGTTTTGGGGTAGAGAGAAGGAAGAGAGTTGAGTTAGAGAGAGATGAATTAAAATCAGAATGAGAGGGGGAGAGGGAGTTCACGTGGGTTTTGGGGAAGTTGGATAAGGTTGGGTGTGTTAGGTAGAATGGATGGTTAGGATTAACTTTGAAAAAGGGAAATTGGTTTTTACACTTGGATATAAAATTAAAGAGTGTAAAAGTAAAATTTTCAAAATTCAAAATAGAGTTGAGATTGATGGTTGAAATTGTCAACCAAAGAAATCAAATATCTAAAATTAACCTCTGATTAATTCAAAAATCAATTTATTTTTAAATCTAACATTAAATAGAGCAAAATCTAAAAATAAAATTATTTTAATCATATTACTTAAAATATTTTGCTAAACAAATAATAATGGTGACAATAGCTGATCAGCCTCTGGCTCGACTAGTTTTTAACTAGTAAGACCATAGGTTTTATTCGAGTTTAATATCGATTTCGCCCAAATTTGGATGTAATTGTCCTCAAGCAACTTTTTGAGTCACTTAAGTAGTTTTAGGGTATTTTAGTTGATTTTGAGTCAAATAAAGCACTTACTACTATTTCATGTTTTCAGGTTGATAAGAAAAGAAATAAGGAAAGAACACCTGAAGCAGAGGCCATCACGCCCAGGCCGTGACACTGGTCACGACCGTGATGACCTACCCATGGAAGACAGAAAGGATCACGGCCCAACCGTGACACACATCACGGGCGTGATGAGAAGACCCAGAAAGTCAGAGTTGATCACAGCCCAGCCGTGATGGAGGTCATGGCCGTGACAGATCAGCACCCAAAGTCAGAAGCGATCACGGCCTGACCGTGATAGGCATCACGACCGTGACAAACCAGAATTTGAATGCGCGCCCTTGACGGAAGCGGTCACGGCCTGGCCGTGACGGCCATCACGGCCGTGACGCACGGCCTCTTTATAAATAGGAACGCAACAGACACAAAATCAGCCAGTTTTCACTGTTTACACTATACTTTTAGGTTATTGTCACTTTTGTGATGGAGAACTAATTCCCTTGGATTAATCTGCTGTAATCGGGTTCCACCGACAATTGAGATTCCGTAATTCCCGGATTATTTTGCTTCTTCCTTTCAATACTATGATGTATGTTCTGTTTGCTTAATTCAGGATTGTATAGAATAGGTATTGATTTATTTCGATGATCTTATGTTCCTATACCTAATCGCGTTTGCTTAATTCGCGTGTGTTCAATCGTGTTTGCTTAATTCACGAGAGCTTCACCCCGTTTGCTTAATTCGGGAATTGGGAACATATATCTCGTAGTATCAATTTTGCTTGTTAATTATTGCTACAATCGAAAGGGGATTAGAATCTGCTTAGGGCTTGGAATTTATATGAATCGATGATAGTGGGAAACCGAGAACAGTAGATTAATCGTTTTGATCATTTATATTCACTTATTTCTTAATTGCGTCGTTTTCTTAATTAAATTTCAAACCAACCCCCCCCCCCCCCCCCCCAAACTGATTTTTCTGCGAATAACAATCCAAGAGTCCTTGTGAGACGATACTCGAGTTGTCGCACCCTCACTACAGTTTTTACAATCCACTCGCTTTTTGACCCGTGCGCGACAGTGTGTCAAAAATTGGCGCCGTTGCCGGGGACTCTTGTTGTTATTTTCGCATATTTTTGTTTTCGTTCTTTTTTTTTTTTATTTTCTGCTGAATTAGTTCTGGCTACTAGGTCTGGGTGTTCTGAATTGTTGAATTTGATCCTGAAATTGAGAGAACACTGCACACACGCTATAGAGCAATTCAGGCTAGCACTAGTTCACCAACCAGTAGTAATTCTAATTCTGCACCTACACTTGATAACATGGCTGATCAAAGAACATTAAGACAGCTTGCTGCCCCTAATGTTAATTATAATGGGTTATGTATTGAATATGCTGATGTTGTTGCTCCCTTTAAATTAAAATCTGGTTTGATACACTTGTTGCCAAGGTTTAGTGGTCTTGCAGGTGAGGATCCACATAAACATCTAAAGGAATTCCAGGTTGTTTGCTCTAAACCCTTGAGACCGGAAGGAATAACAAAAGATCATATCAAGCTGAGAGCCTTCCCATTCTCACTTCAAGGTGCTGCGAAGGATTGGTTGTATTACCTTGAACCGAATTCTGTTACAACCCGGAATGATCTGAAGAAAGTCTTCCTAGAGAGGTACTTCCCTGCCTCCAGAGCTGCATCAATCAGGAAGGAAATATGTGGCATTAGACAAGGCAATGAGTCATTGGCCGAGTACTGGGAGAGATTCAAGAAGTTGGTATCCAGTTGTCCTCAGCACCAGATTTCTGAGCAGCTACTTATTCAACACTTTTATGAGGGATTGCTGTCAATGGACAGAAATATTTTAGACGCTGCTAGTGGGGCAGCACTTGTTGATAAGACCCCAGCCGCTGCCAAGTAATTGATTGAGAACATGTCACTCAACTCCCAGCAGTTCACAACTAGAAGCAATTCTGCCGAGACAAAGGGAGTGAATGAGGTCCATGTTTCTTCTTCCAACAAGGCCCTTGAGACCAGACTTGATGATCTCACTTCTTTGGTGAAGCAGTTGTCAATGGATAAGGTTCAACCAGCAAGGTTGTGTGGCATTTGCACCTCTCCTGAGCACCTGACCGATGCATGCCCCATTCTGAAAGATGAGTCAGTCACTGATTTGCCTCAAGCTTATGCAGCCAATCTTTACAATCAAGGCAACAATAAGAACCGGTACAACATTCCTGACCTTTTCACAAATAAGTACCATCCCAACTGGAGGAATCATCCAAACCTTCGGTATGGGAACTCTTCTGCACAACAGCAACAACCAATGTTATCGCTGGCACCACTACAGAATTCTCCCCAAGTGACCACCTCTGCACCTTCTGGACCTTCACTAGAGGACCTGGTCAAGCAAATGACTGCACAAAATCTCCAGTTTAAGACCTTGCAGACACAGATTGGACAGTTTCAGCAGCGAACGGATGCTAGTATTCATACTTTGCAGACACAGATTGGACATCTTGCCACTTCGATGAATGCCATGCAGTAAGCTCAAGGATCGAACCAACTACCTGCACAAACAGTGGTGAATCCTAATGCTCCAAATCCTAATGTGAGTACGATTTCTTTGAGATCCGGGAAAGTTGTAGAGGCAGCCCCTGAAAAGGATAAAGAAACTGTTGAGGTAACACCTGAACCTTCTGTTGCTGTTGAAGCTGAGAAAGAGTATGTGCCACCAATCCCCTTCCCGCAAAGAGTGCTGAAAAATAAGAAGATTGATGGGGAAGACAAGGAGAGGGAGATTCTAGATGTGTTCAGAAAAGTGGCGGTAAACATTCCGCTCCTTGATGTGATTAAGCAGGTTCCAAAATATGCAAAGTTTCTGAAGGATTTGTGCACACACAAGAGGAGGTTGAAGGGTAATGAGAGAGTCAATTTGGGGCGAAATGTTTCAGCCCTCATTCAACCTAAGCCTGCACCTGAAAAGGTTACTGTTTCAGCCCTCACTCAGGCACTGCCACGGAAGTGAAAGGATCCGGGCAATTTTGCTATTCCATGTACCATTGGGGATAAGAAATTTGACAATTGTATGTTGAATTTGGGAGCCTCTATTAATGTCATGCCTACTTTTGTTTTCAACAGTCTTGATCTTGGTCCTTTGGAGCATATAGGCCTCACTATTCAGTTGGCAAACAGGACCAATGCTCGCCCCATTGGAGTAGTAGAAGATGTGCTTGTTCAAGTTGATGACCTGATTTTCCCTGCTGATTTTTACATTCTGGACATGGCAGAGGAAACAGATTCTAGCAGATCACCAATCATTCTGGGCAGGCCGTTTATGAAAATGGCAAAGACAAAGATTGATGTTCACGATGGAACCATGTCCATGGAGTTTGGTGACATTGTTGCAAAATTCAACATTTTCGATGCTATGAAGCATCCCTTGGAAGAGCACTCCGTTTTTCAAATAGAGCTGCTATCTGAAATTGTTGATGAAACTTATGATGATATGGTCGCAGCTGCTGATTTCCCATCCATTTCTGGTTTTGATGATGTCTACTCATGTGCTGATTGCACTCACACTGACCCTTGTGCTGTTTGTTATGGGATTGATGTTGCTTTGGAGGGTGACAGTGTGGATGAAGCTGTTTGTTCAGCTGAAGTTCTTGACAGTACGACTGCCCCAAACATACCATCTATTGAGCAGCCACCCTCCTTGGAGCTTAAGCCACTTCCTGACAATCTGAAATATGCTTACTTGGAGAAGAATGAAAAACTTCCGGTTATAATTTCTTCTAACCTTGATGTTGACCAAGAAACTAAGCTCTTGGAGGTTTTGAAGAAGCACAAGAAGGAGATTGGGTGGACCTTGGCCGACATACCAGGTATTAGTCCCTCCAAGTGTATGCATAGGATTCTGTTGGAGGATGGGGCTAAAACAGTTAGGCTGCCCCAAAGGCGGCTCAATCCCTTGATTCTTGATGTTGTGAAGGAGGTAACAAAACTCTTGCATGCGGGTATCATATATCCTATCTCTGACAGTAATTGGGTGAGCCTAGTGCAAGTTGTGCCTAAGAAGTCTGGACTCACAGTGGTGAAAAATGAAAACAATGAACTTGTTCCCACTAGAGTTCAGAATAGCTGGAGAGTCTGCATTGACTACAGAAGATCGAACCAGGCTACTAGAAAGGATCACTTTCCTTTGTCGTCCATTGATCAGATGCTTGAACGGCTAGCAGTTAAATCACATTACTGTTTTCTTGATGGTTTTTCAGGTTACTTCCAGATCCACATTGCACCAGAGGATCAGGAAAAAACTACTTTCACGTGCCCTTTCGGCACTTTTGCTTACAGGAGGATGCCATTTGGTCTCTGCAATGCTCCGGGCACATTCCAGAGATGCATGATTAGCATTTTTACTGAATATATTGAAAATTGCATGGAAGTGTTCATGGATGACTTCACTGTTTATGGTTCCTCATTTGATGCATGCTTGCATAGTTTGAATTTGGTTTTAGAGAGATGCATTGAAACTGACCTTGTTTTGAACTATGAAAAATGCCATTTTATGGTTGAACAGGGGATTGTTTTGGGGCATATTATTTCTAAAAAGGGTATTTCAGTAGATCCTGCTAAGATTGAGGAGATTTCTACTTTGCCTTACCCATCTTGCGTTCACGAGATTCGTTCTTTTCTTGGTCATGCAGGTTTTTACAGGCGCTTCATTAAGGATTTCAGTAAGATAGCTCTTCCTCTGTCAAACTTGTTGAAAAATGATGCCATTTTCAACTTTGATGACAACTGCAGAAAGGCGTTTGCCTTCCTGAATAAGGCACTGACCTCTACCCCCATCATCCAGCCCCCTGACTGGACCCTCCCTTTTGAGCTCATGTGTGACGCTTCTAACTATGTTGTGGGGGAGGTCCTTGCACAAAGGGTGGGCAAGGTTGCCCATGTGATCTATTATGCTTCTAGAAATTTGGATGCTGCACAGGCTAATTAAACCACTACTGAAAAGGAACTTCTAGCTATTGTTTTTGCTCTTGATAAATTTAGATCATATTTTCTAGGTTCCAAGGTTGTTGTTTTCACTGACCATGCAGCTTTGAAGTATTTGTTGAAGAAACCAGAAGCAAAACCGAGATTGATTCGGTGGATGTTGTTGCTCCAAGAATTTAATGTGGAGATTAAGGACAAGAGTGGAGCTGAGAACTTGGTGGCTGATCACTTGAGCAGAATAGAAACGGATGAAAATCCTTCTCCCATCCAGGATGACTTTCCTGATGAGCAGCTTTTACAGTTGCATGGGGTAACTCCTTGGTTTGCTGATATTGTTAACTATCTTGTTGCTAGTGTTTTTCCGACAGGTGCAACTAGGTCACAAGTCCACAAACTCAAGAGTGACGCCAAGTACTATGTTTGGGATGATCCATTTCTTTGGAAATTTGGCAGTGATCAGGTAATTAGGAGATGTGTCCCCGACTATGAGATTGAGTCTATTTTGCATTTTTCTCATGCCTCTCAAGTAGGGGGACACTTTGGGCCACAAAGGACTGCAAGGAAAGTCCTAGACTCAGGTTTTTATTGGCCCACCATTTTTAGAGATGCTTATGAGGTTTACCGGACTTGTAAAGAGTGTCAGACAGCAGGTACAGCCATCACTCGTAAGAGTGAAATGCCTCAGCAGCCTATGCTTTTTTGTGAGGTGTTTGATGTGTGGGGAATTGACTTTATGGGTCCTTTCCCTGCATCTTTTGGTTTTCTCTATATTTTACTGGCTGTTGACTATGTTTCAAAGTGGGTGGAAGTTATCCCCACCAGGACTAATGATTCTAGAGTTGTTGCAAATTTTGTCAGGTCCAATATTTTTTGCAGGTTCGGCATACCTCGTGCTATCATAAGTGACCAAGGCACTCATTTCTGCAACCGCACCATGGAAGCTTTACTCCGGAAGTATGGAGTTGTGCACAGGGTCTCCACTACATACCATCCCCAAACTACTGGGCAGGCTGAGATCTCAAACATAGAGATCAAACAGATCTTAGAGAAAGTGGTGCAGCCAAGTAGGAGGGACTGGAGCCGCTGTCTAGAAGACGCACTTTGGGCTCAAAGAACAACTTTTAAGACACCAATAGGGATGTCCCCCTATAGACTTGTATTCGGTAAGGCGTGTCATCTGCCTGTGGAAGTTGAGCATCGTGCTTATTGGGCGGTCAAAAGCTGTAACTTGGAAATGCAAAAAGCAGGCGTTGAAAGGAAACTCCAATTGCAGCAGCTTGAAGAGCTTACGTTGGAAGCCTATGAAAGCTCTCGGATTTATAAAGAGAAAACTAAGCACTTCCATGACAAGATGATCTCTAGGAAGGAATTCTCTGTGGGCCAACAGGTTTTATTGTTTAACTCCCGCCTGAAAGTGATGGCTGGGAAACTTCGATCCAAGTGGGTTGGCCCATTTGTTGTCACTGATGTTTTCCCTCATAGTGCAGTTGAAATAAAAAGTGCAGGTAGCAACAAGGTTTTCAAGGTTAACGGGCAGCGCTTGAAGCTATTCCATGAGAGGTCGGTGCCTGAAGATGCTATTGTTGAAGAGCTCTCCTTGGGAGAGCCCGCCTACACTGCAACTTGATCAAGGAGCACCTTCTCCTTTACCTCACTCTTTTCTATGTTTATGTTCTTTCATTGAGGACAATGTATGTCTTAAGTGTGGGGGAGGGAACCAATTGTTTTGTTTTGTTTTCCTTGTTTGTGTCGTACGTGTGTTGAGTCTTGTGTCGGCAAGCTTGAATGGGTTTTGTTAAAATTAGCATAGATGGATTGCATGATATGTGTTGACTGTTGATGATTTCCCCCTAGGTTTTGAAAATTGAAAATTGATCCCCATGTGAAAAATTGAAAATTGAACTTTGAGATATTCTGTTGTGATTGCATGATTTATGATAACTTTGGGGTGAAGAGTGCACACACTAGGGATTGAATCTCGGTCAAACAATTTGCAAAAAATTGTCCAGGTGAGGATTTGAGCCTTCGACATGTTTTTAATTGTGTGAATCACTTTCAAGTTGCACTTTCCCGGATTTGCTTGAAGCTCTTCATGGTTTGCATGTTTATGTGTTTCATCAAATGATTTAGGCAATTTTCTTTGAATTAACTACTTGGCCTGAAAAGAACCATCCCCAATGCATGTTCCCTAGTTAGCCACATTGAGCCTAATTAGCCTATTGTTTCTTGATGACCTTATGTTATAAGCCAAAAATCTGGAAAAACCATGTTAACCCAATCTTAGGATTAGGAGAGCATGAATGCTTAGCAAGACAAAGGTTTGCAAGAAGCTAAGTTTGGGGTGGCTACGAGGATATGATGTGCTGTTTTGGATTGAGAAAAAGAAAAAAAAAGGTTGGAGCCAAAGGGCTTAAAAAAAAGAGAACAAAATGTCAAAAAGGGGTATTAGAAGAAAAAGGCTGTAGTCACCCAAGGCAAAAAGAAAAATGGAAAAAGGAACTTGAGTGGAAATTCAATGTATCAAAATGCTCATGCTCTCTTAGTTCCTAAGGACTTAAGCCTAGTACCTTTGAATATCCTACCCTTTTCCAGGCCCCATTACAACCTTTAAAAGACCTTTTGATGTTGCATGCATGTTTCCGTGGGAACCTTGATTGAGATGAAAATCAAATTCATGGGAAGTGCTCTTGAAATGTGAAATTGAGTGAAAGGTTCGTAGCCTAGACAAATTGTGCGAATGAGTGAAACATTAAATGCCCTTGTGAGGAAGGCAATTGTTTGAAATTGGTGATCTCCCTTTTGTGTGTAACTTGGATCCTCAACTCAGATTACTGATTGCATGAATGATGGAATTCTCAATGGTTTAAAGTAAATGAATGTGGGGGATTACATTGTTGAAAAAGGGGGGAAACATTGAAGGGAAATTGTGTTGCTAGAATTGCACGAAATCTGTACGAAATTGGTTGAACCCTTTTAGCTTGCCAAGTTTGAGTCCTTTTGAGTTTTAGGTTGCTTGGGGACAAGTAAAGTCTATGTTTGGGGTATTTTGATCAGCCTCTGGCTCGACTAGTTTTTAACTAGTAAGACCATAGGTTTTATTCCAGTTTAATCTCGATTTCGCCCAAATTTGGATGTAATTGTCCTCAAGCAACTTTTTGAGTCTCTTAAGTAGTTTTAAGGTATTTTAGTTGATTTTGAGTCAAATAAAGCACTTACTGCTATTTCATGTTTTCAGGTTGATAAGAAAAGTAAGAAGGAAAGAACACCTGAAGCAGAGGCCATCACGTCCAGGCCGTGACACTGGTCACGACCGTGATGAGCTACCCATGGAAGACAAAGGATCACGGCCCAGCCGTGACACACATCACTGGCGTGATGAGAAGACCCAGAAAGTCAGAGTTGATCACGGCCGAGCCGTGATGGAGGTCACGGCCATGACAGATCAGCACCCAAAGTCAGAAGCGATCACGGCCTGGCCGTGATAGGCATCACGGCCGTGACGGACCAGAATTTGAATGCGCGCCCTTGACAGAAGTGGTCACGGCCTGGCCGTGACGGCCATCACGGCCGTGACGCGCGGCCTCTTTATAAATAGGAACGCCGCAGACACAGAAAATCAGTCAGTTTTCACTGTTTACACTATACTTTTAGGTTATTGTCATTTTTGTGATTAAGAACTAATTCCCTTGGATTAATCTGCTGTAATTGGGTTCCGCCGACACTTGAGATTCCGTAATTCCCGGATTATTTTACTTCTTCCTTTCAATACTATGTTGTATGTTCTGTTTGCTTAATTCAGGATTGTATAGAATAGGTATTGATTTATTTCGATGATCTTATGTTCCTATACCTAATCGCGTTTGCTTAATTCGCGTGTGTTCAATCGTGTTTGCTTAATTCACGAGAGCTTCACCCCGTTTGCTTAATTCGGGAATTGGGAACATATATCTCGTAGTATCAATTTCGCTTGTTAATTGTTGCTACAATCGAAAGGGGATTAGAATCCGCTTAGGGCTTGGAATTTATATGAATCGATGATAGTGGGAAACCGAGAACAATAGATTAATCGTTTTGATCATTGATATTCACTTATTTCTTAATTGCGAATAACAATCCAAGAGTCCTTGTGAGACAATACTAGAGTTGTCGCACCCTCACTACAGTTTTTACAATCCACTCGCTTTTTGACCCGTGCGCGACAGCGTGTCAATAGCGTAACATTATTGTCTTACAAGCATGCATACACTACAATAATACAATGTTAACGTACCCAATAAAAATAATTTAATAAGAAAATAAATCAAATACGTTGATTCACATAAAAATAAATATATAATTGATTAATAAAGCCAGTTATCAAACAAACACACACACACACACACACACACAGACACACACACACATATATATATATATAATTATCGGGATGTTACAAATGCGATCTTCGAAAAACCCTCTATAACCTTCGATAGTATCCAGCTAATCCCATAAAACTCCTCACTTCAATCACTGACTTAGGTCGCTCCCACTTAAGTACTGCTTTATCTTTGGCAGGATATACTGCTATTCCTTCCTTGTTAATCGCATGTCCTAAGAACTACACCTCTTCCAACCAAAACTCACACCTGGATAACTTAGCATATAACTGCCTATCCTTCAACACCTGTAGCACTACCTCAAATGATCCTCATGCTCTTCCCGAGTACGGGAATATATAAGGATATCATCTATAAACACAACCACAAACTTGTCGAGGAATGGTCTAAAGATCATGTTCATGTAATCCATGAACATTGTTGGAGCATTAGTCACACCGAAAGGCATAACTAGGTACTCGTAATGCCCGAACCTCATTCTAAAAGTTGTCTTGGGTATATCCTCCTTCTTTACTCTAATATGATGATACCCGGACCTCTGATCAATTTTAGAAAACACTGAAGCTCCCTTAAATTGACCCATCAAATCATTTATCCTAGGCAACATATATTTATTCTTAATCGTCACCTTATTCAACTGCTTGTAATCCGTGCACAACCTAGCACTTCCATCATTCTTTTTCACAAACAACACTAGTGCTCCCCAAGGTGAAACACTCGGTCTAATGAACTCCTTCAACATATCATCAATTGTTTCTTCAACTCAGTCAACTCTACGGGTGACATTCGATACGGTGCTATCGAGATAGGTCATGTTCCTAGTATCAGATCTATAGTGAACTCCACCTCCCTCTATGGTGGTAAACCCGGAACATCGAGAAGGAAAACCTTGGGAAACTCTCTCACGATAGGCATAGAATCTATACTAGGAGTCTCCTTAGTTTTCACTAAGAAAAGCATCACATACTGCCGAGAACCATCACTCTTCATAGAGGCTCCTTCTTTGGGAGATACTACGCTAGAAGGGTCAAGAAAAGATAAGGTCTTTCTGGAACAGTCTAACACTACATGGTTAGACGAAAGTCAATCAATGTCAAGAATAACGACTATCTGCTGCATAGGCAAACAGACAAGGTCTACAATAAATGTCATATTCTCAACAACTATAGGACACTGTAAACAGACGAACATCGTAGTCAAGGAATCACCGGTAAGGGTATAAGGTAGCTGAGAAAATGGTAACCGTAAATGATCCACACACTCATACGAAATAAATGAATGTATAACAACTGAGTCAAACATCACTGACGAGAGTCTACCGGATATCAAACACATACCTTGTATAAAATCCGCATATTGAGAGGATTCAGCTCACCTCACAGTAAACATTCTCCCAACGGCCTGAGGTCTAGCCATATATTGTCCTACAGCTGGAAGCCCTCTCCCAGCTCTACCTTTGCCTGTATTGGCTCCTCTACCAGCAGCTATCAACTGCTACATAATCCTCTGCCTGAAATCACGAGCCGGATGACCTAGTTTACCACAAATGTAACACCTAGGTCTCTCTTTGCAATATCTAACATGATGTGAACCTCGGCATCTAAAACAAACTAGGCCACGCTACTGCGGACTCGCTTCCCCAACTGGTACTGGTGTTGATATTGGTACAGATTTAGGAACTGTCTGCACTGGCCTGATATATGGTTCCGGCCTCCACTGGGAACCACTTTCACCTCTTCTCTGAGAACTAAGTCTGATCGGACCTCTACTCCTCTACTGCCTCGGATTAAGCTGATCATGCTGCTCCGTAATTATCTGAAGCATCCGCATGTTCTGCTCTGTTTACTGGAGCATTGCAATAGCCAACTCACGGATGGTTTGAATGGTCTCAGATGACTATCCGCAACCACCTGTGTATAAAGCCTCTGTGTTACCGTCTCTGGAAATTCTATTAGTCGTTCTACCGCCACCTCGTCTTTACACCTCAACTTCTACTAGGAGCCATAATCCTAAGCAACAAGAAACCATTAGTTCACATTTAGAGCTGGGTATATGGGTCTGGACCTGCGGACGGTCCGTTTAACCCGCGATCCGTGCGGGTTAGGCCCATACAAAATCTAGGCTTGATTAAATGCAGGATTATTTAGCCCAGTCCATTTAACCCGTGGTTTATACGTGTTCGGTCCGCGGGTTAGCGGGTCAACCCGCAGGCCAAAAATATTAATACAAAATGTAGGTTCATATATGAATATATAATGTATTTTATAATGAAAAAATAATTATTATATACAAGTGGCTATTTATTTGGGATGTCGTCCGTGCAATTGATCTTTATTTGCAAGCTTAAATATTTAATTCAATACTATAAGCATATTAAACAATATGTAAACTACTGTGAGTTAATTTGAACTTCTTAGGTTAGTTAAAACAGAGTAAATTTTGCAAGTATTAATCCTTCTGGTAGATTTTCTCCATATGCTTTTGGATATTTAGGAACCATGCTTCTAGCTAATTTTTTTTAAAATAATTATTTTTTTCAAAAATTCAAATTTTCAATTTTAAATGAGTCCGCGGACCGGTCCATTAACCCACGGGTTTGGTGGACCGGACACGGACCAGAGAAAATGTAGGTCCGTTAGATTCGCGGGCCAACCCGGTCCGGTCCGTTTGACTGCTGGTGAATGTGGGTTAGGCTTAAACGGACCGGGCTGTGAGACAACCCGTTGTGCCCCATTGTGCCAATAACTTAAAACCTTATTAATTAATTTCTTAATCGTGCGCTGAACGTAAAATACATAAAAATTAAAAACTTAAATATAAAACATATAACATATGAAAGTTAAAGCATCACATATAACACATTCACACATAAGTCTTGCATCAGAGTTACCAAAAATGTTGTTTAGGGTATCCCAGCAACAGGATCCCTTACAGGTGCATGTTTAAACAAACTAACATTTGCGGTGATATAAAACATCTTATAAAACTCGTCCTAGACACAAAACTACATCGTTGGAATCCACAACTCATCCTCCCGCATCCGGTTCATACGGAATCCCATCCAGCTCCTCAGTATCAAGCTCCTCCATAGGGTCTTCTCGTACGATCACATAATAAATAAAATACAGCATACAGAAAAATATAGGGGATAAGAAACATTTCTATCATCAAAAAGCAGAAAGGAATACATAGCACATAATATAATAACAGTCACAGACACACATCGCACATAACTAACAATCATCCTCAAATCATAATATCGTAGACCCTTAATCTCACGGAAACTAAACCTTTATGCTAACGTGACCACTACAATCGTGTCACACCATCTCCAGCCTAATAGGAAGGTTAGTCCTTCGTCCGAGCGAGCACTCCCATCTATCATATATAATATAATATAATATTAGTAGCCCGATTGCTACACATGATAGTAATGATAGTAGCTCGATTTTTACACATGACAATAATGATAGTAGCCCGATTGCTACACAATGTAATGATGATAGCCCAATTGCTACACAATGTAGTGATTCAAGCATGATCGACTCTTATGGGGTCGTAACCTAGTGCCTCAACCTCTCACCAGAAACTCGTATAAATCCTCAAATCATATCTCATAATCTCATCTATAAAGCAACCTAATTAGGCTATGCACCTCTAAGTCCTATTCATTCTCTCACCCACATACATATCCCCCGAACAACATATATCCTTACTTTAAAGTCAACTAAACATATTATCAAACCAGGCAGATCATGCATAACACGTTAATCATAAAATATTCAAACAACAATATAAAATGTCACATGCTGAGAATGCCTCAACCAAATATCACAAACAATCAATAATCATAAAGTCAAACATCCTCGATATTATAAGATTATCCTAATGGCGATAAACCTACAATCCCCAAATCATAATTGGTTTTACGGAAAAGTTTCCAATACGATTTTGGTCTTGTCGATTACTCGACAACTAGTAGGGTTTAGGCCGCCTCTACACAATTATTATAAAATATACTACTTATCCATTCCGACGATAGGTTGAATCTTCCCCCACCCGACTTATCACCGGATTTCCGAACTTTCCGATCCTCGTCACTAAATCACGATTATCAATTAACCTTGGAATGAAGAAGTTTGATGAAGGAAATGAAGAGAAATGAAGAACTTGTCAAGAACAAATATGATGTTACGAAAGTTTTTGTGAAAAACAAGTGTAATAGGAAGAAAATGAAATGTGTTAAGTGTGGGAGGGGGTTGGGCTGCATCCAAATGAGAATTAGGGGAAGAAAAATGTGTTGCTAAAGTGAGAAGAGAACCACAGTTGAGTTTACTTAACATAGGTTAAGTTAGAAAATAATATAATAACTTAACTATAGTTAATTGTAATCATGGTAGAGTTAATAAATGTGTGGGGAAGAATGAAGGAGTGGTGTGACTGATTTTGCACCACATGTCATTAGTCATCCATGACTCATCGATCCAATCCATTAGCGGTTCTCAGAAATCTCGTATTCGGCTCTGTCATTTACCCGATTTCGGTTTTTGAGAGAAAAATGGTGAAACAAAATCAAAATGAAATAGGTATGGTTTATTGGATTTGGCTACATGAAATAGGTATGGATTATAAGAGTTATCTTGATTTATTTTTGAGCTTAATGTCAAATGAATTAATGTACAATTGTACATTTTTATTGGTTATATTTAATTTTAAACCTATTTGTTGAATTTTGTCTTAACAGAATCCTAAACCCCTGTCGCAATATTGATAATCTGCTTGTTGTGTTTATTCTATTTGAATTGTTGTTTGATTATGTGAATTAAATAAGAACTTGGGATTATGTTTGATATGCATATGTTCAGATAGTAAAAGCTTAGGAATGTGGGGTTGATATATTATGTTGTGAATAATGATAATTTCTTAATAGATGGTTGTCAATGTATATTTGAATGCTCAAATTACAAGGGTGCATTATATTTGTATGCTTTCAATTTTCACTCTAGGATTTTAATCCTAGATAAGTGTTATGTGATTAATATTTTCCTAATTGTTGCTATATTTGTGAGTAAATAAAGTATGTTCCTAAAGCCCTTTCAATGAAAATTGTAATTCTTATCTTATTCCAAAAATGAGGGGGGGAGGGTTCTAATGTTTGAACACATGTTTAGATAAATGACTTATTGCAAATTTTGAGGACGAAATTTCTTGAAGGAAGGGACAAATGTAACATTCCAAAATTTGGCTACTTAATTTAATAGGAATTGGATCACTAGAATGATTATATTTCAAGTATAGAAGTGGTTAAAAGGATCCTAAGTGACTTAAAAAAAGTTAAATAGATAGTTTTGAGTGTTTCAGGTTCAATTTTGCACAAGAGACCTCCTATGACCCGACACCAAATGTCACGGCCCACTCTTAGGCCATGACCGGCGCACAGACCATCACTAACTCATCTACCCTTTAGCCTGGCAAGCCTTTAGACAAAATTATACTAGAATCACAAACACCTTGCTAAAACAAATTACTATAAAAAATCCGACAGAGTCTCCTTTGAAATTTTAATATATCAAAAAGTAAACACCTGTCAAATTCATATATACGTATCACCAGAGTTCATCAACCAGAGTTTTCATCATTCAGGTACAAATTCTTCACATAAAATCAAATAATAACAACCATATAGTTTAACTTGCCAATTCTATCTAATCGTATATAACTCAAAAGTCAAGGAATCCCTATCCCTATAGCTGCATCATACTGAAGTCGATGGCATATGCCACCACTCAAAATAAGGGTATGTGTGACACCCTCTACCCCATATATTATTTATAAAACATTTAATTAAAAAAGGTAATATAAAAACATGCATTTATTTCATTAAATAAAAACTTGGATAAAAGGTACCACATTGTAATAACTCAATGCGGAAATAACATAATTTTCAAAAGATAAAACTTAAACAAAGCAATAACATAACCTTAAAATATCTAGATATTTATAACTAAATATCTAGATATTTATGAAGTTGTCATAAGTTCTTGGTGACTCATCCACCATGAGTCATCATGTATGACTCGTTGTCCCGATCTCTTGACGGGTCTCTGCAGTTCCATTTTCGAGTTCGTCGGTTTCCCGATTAGGGTTTCCGTTAGTTTTTCGATCGAAAATTTTCAAAATAAAAAAACTCTTTGGAATTATGTTTTAAAAATAAACCATTTCATTCACGAGTTATAATTAGGTTTTCTGATCATTAAAATTATACTGTCAATAAAAACGCAGACCGTTTTCCGTCTGAGTTTTAAACCCAAAATTTAACCAGAGCTTCCTACCATATAGTAGGTTCTAGATATGATTTTGTTTTGTCCAAAATCATTTCCTAGGTCTCAAATAAAAATATAAATAAATTTAACTTTACTATTAATACAGCATATCTGAAAATCGGGCAGTTACATTACTACCCCACTTATAAAAAAATTCCGTCCTCGGAATTTCGTAACTGGAAACTAGACAATATCTTGTAATCGTATCTTAATCTAAAGATCCTTCATTGTATTTCTTGTCACTGTCTTTCCCCTAAGTGACAGCGGTAACTTCATAACAATTAATTCTTATATCGTTCTATTTATCCATCGAAACAATCCCTCAATACATTATGTTCATTGTCCTTAACATTTCACCTTAATCTATCATCCTTGAAGGACATCGTCAAAACTTAATCATTTTCTCTTCATAATACTAGTCCACTAGAAAACGTTACTTCCACATATACCTCATACATTTAACACCGAGATCAATACTACCTTAACTTCCTACTCAAAGTATCAATTCACCGTCTTAGTTCCTATGAGCGTAACCCAATATTCTGTATTATATCAACATTACACATACCTTATATGAGATCTGCAGAGTGAGAGGATTCAGCTCCCTTCACCGTAAACACTCTCCCAGTGGCCCGCTATCCGCAATCTCGAGCTATATGACCTGGTTTCCCTCAGTGGAAACAACTAGCTCTCTCATGAAATCTCTAACATGATGCGATCCTCCACATCGGAAGGCATTGCGGTTACTGGCCCGTTCCTACCACTTGTGCTGTAGCATCTGATGCTGGTGCAGAAATATACACAGGTCTGGTATATTGTCATTGTCTCTCCTGAGAACCATTACCTTCTCTCCTCTGGAGACTTGATCGAATGGGACCTCCACTCTTTTGCTACCTCTGCTCAGCAGCTTGCCTCAGATCTATGCCTTCTATGGCACTGCATATCTCCATTAGCACCGGAAAACTTTGGATATCGAGAGACACTATTGCTCTTTGCAGTTTGGGTTGCAGTCCTTCCTCAAACCTTCTACATTGTCAGTCCTCATCTGAGAACCTTGGATAGAATTATGAGCACTTAATCAGATCCTCAAATCATGATGCATAATCATCTACAGTCATGTTGCCTTGTTTGAGACTTGTGAATTCCCTCTCTTTCTCGCGTCGAACTAGACGCGGAAAATACTTTTCAAAGAAACATTCGCTAAAAACTGCCAAGTGATAATTCTGCCCTCAGCCTCCTGTTGGAAAATGACTCTTGTATGTTTTGATTAATGACTAAACTTAAGCATTGATTAAACTTTGATTCACTAATCATTTGCCAAGATTACATGTTATGAAAAGATTATTTAGTGAAAGGATATGAACTCAAAGGATCAAAGGAGAAAGATAAAGGCAAGGCAAGGATCATGATTGGAATGCTTGAAGGTGAAGAAACTACAAGTGAAGAATCAAGGAATCTTAAGAAGAGGAAATTAGAATGTATTATGTAAAGAAAAGTTTTACTTAATTTCTTTGATTTAACTCTCTAAAAAATATCTAAATTCAAAAGGTTTTCATAAAATAAAACTGAACTTGAAAAGAAAAAGGTTAATTGAAAGATCTGTACATCTATGTGTACATCTATGTACTTTCAGTTTATTAACTACTTTTTAATGAAAACCTATGTGTACATCAATGTATACATCGATTGATTCTAGAACAACTTGATATGTATGCAATCTAATCTTCTGTCAATCGATTTGCACATTGATGTATAGAGTGAAACAGAAGCCAGTGATTTCTGAAACCAGCGTACAATAGATTGATACATCGATGTATAAGGCCAAATAGAGGCCAAGGAAGTTTTTCATATACATCACATCGATTATTACATCAATGCATACATATAACAGAAGTGGAGTCTTATATTTACAAAGAGCCAATCGATTGACACATCGATGAATAAGCCCAAACAGAGGCAAAGATTTTTTTAAATAATTATGCAATCGATTGAGCAATCGATGTAACCACTTCTGGGCTTCTGATGCTTGTGATTTTCAAGAACACAATCGATGTACACATCTATGTATCAATGGTAATCAAGAAATTCAAGAATCCAATCGATTGATCAATCGATGTACTCAGTGCAAAAATTACAAATCTTGTTTAATACATGGATTAGGCAATCGATTGGCTGACAGAATCAATTTTTGTTTAAAAGTTTGTTTTGATCTTAACTGACTTTTGAAGTATGCCCAACGTATCTATTTTAACATACACCTATATAAAGGCTTGGGCAAACGCTTCTCAATAATCAATTCATTCAATTCTGAAAGATTACACGAAATTGAGAGAGAGATGTTTCATTGAGAATAATTAAAGTCTTTTCTGATAGTGCTTCAAGTTGTAATTTTTGATTTCTTAGAATTTGTAATTCAATCTTTTACTGAGAAAGGAAGAAGAGAGGAGAGAAGGTCTCTCTCTGAGTATTGAACTGAGAGTAGAAGGAACTCTTAGAGGTTTGACAAGAGTAGAAGGGATTCTTGGAGATTACAAGATTGCTTTTACTGGAAAACTGTCACTGGGTAGAAGGAACCTGAGTTGTGAAGCTTTGTAAAGAATTTTGTAATTGATATTTAATCATAGTGGACGAAACTCACAAGTGATTGTGGGGACTGGATATAGGTTATTAGAGGAGGTAGCTGAACTAGGATAAAACTCGGTTTGAATTTCTCTCTATCCCTTAAATGCTTTAATTGTTCATTGCATGTGTTTAAGTTTTGTTAAGAGAAATTTACAATTGTTATGAAATCTGAAATTATATCTTTCTAACATCTTTCTTGATAAAAGAATCAACTCTCTAATTACACAAACTTGCAAAAACTTCTTTTGTTTTGTTGGTTGGCAAAACCTTTTCAAAAGTTTCAAGAAAAGATTCAGTTTTTGTTCTAAGGGGAAAAAGTTTTTTAAAATCTACACACTCAATTCAACCCCCCCACCCCCCACCCCACCCCCACCCCCCCTTTCTTGAGTATTAGAAGCCACAACCAACAAGTGGCATTAGAGCTTTCAATCTTGTGTAAAGCCTAACAGCTTAAGAGGATGGCTACAAATGACATATTGGGAGAAGGGGCTTCTCTATCAAGACCCCCTTCATTCAATGGCAAGAAAGGATGTTAATATTCCTTGAGGCAAGTGGTATTGATGTATTAGATGCTGTTGTGAATGGTTCATTCATCCCTTTTATTCTTGATGCAAATGGCGCCAAGACAAGTAAGCCTAGAGCTGATGGGAATGATGATGACAATAAAAGACTAGGTTATAATGCTAAAGCTAATAATATTATAACTGCTGCTTTGAGTTATGACGAATTTTTCAGGATCGCAAATTGTAAGACAGCAAAACAAATGTGGGATACGTTGTAAGTTACTCATGAAGGGACAAGTGATGTGAAGAGAGCAAGAATGAATTCACTCATGCATGAGTATGAACTCTTTCACATGAAGAAAGATGATGACATCAATGATATGCGAAAGAGGTTCACTCACATTGTGAATAAACTAAATGGACTTGGAAAGACTATCTTAGATGAACAACAAATCAACAAAGTTATGAGATGCTTGACAAGAGAATGGCAACCAAAGATCACTGCTATAGATGAAGCTCAAGACTTAGAATCTATGAACATTGCTACCTTATTTGGAAAATTGAAAGAACATGAGATGGAACTACATAGACTGAATGATCATCAAGAGAAGGAGAAGAAAAAGAAAGGCTTATCACTAAAGGCTAATATCTCCAAAGAAGTTCATGACAGTGATGAAGATGAAGAACTTGAGGAGGATGAAGATTCTGAAGAAGACATGGGACCGCTGGTCAGAAAATTCAAGAGGTTTGTCAAAAAGAAGAAAACCTTCAACAAAAAGCCCCCAAACTTCTTTTCGAAAAAGAATCTCTCAAAAGGTGAAAGTTCAACATCAAATGTCAAATGCTATGAATGTGGAAAAACTGGACATTACAAGAATGAGTGTCCAAGGCTTCAAAAGAAGGACACGCATGACAACTTTGAGTCCAAAGACAAGAAGAACAAAAATCCAAGAAGAGCATACATAGCATGAGAGGAAAATGACATGGATTCCTTTGAAGAATCTGAGGAAGAAGAGGCAAATCTCTGCCTTATGACCAGACATCAAAGTGACACAGAAATTGAAGATGAGGTAAATGATTTTCCCCCTACTTATGATGAACTGCAAGATGCTTTTGATGAATTGCATAGTGAATATCTGAAAATAGCTAAGCAACTCATATCATGTAGAAAAGTAATTGATAAACAATGTAATGATTATGCATCTCTTCAAATTAAGAATAAGGAATTGGAAGCTAAAAATAGTAAGCTAAGTGCATCTAGCTCTACATGTTCCAATTGCAATATGCTTGAGAAAGAGGTTGAAAAACTAAAAACCACTCTCTCTAAATTTACTTTAGGAAGAGATAATCTTAATGCAATTCTTGGACAACAAAAAGGTGTATATGATAAAGCTGGAATAGGATATAAACCAGCTATACATGAAAAATCCTTTAAGAAACTATTTGTTGCTCCTAAGATTTCTGCTAGTCCTTTTGTTAGATGTTTTTATTGTGAAAGAAAAGGACATACTTCATCTTCATGTTATTTTAGAAATCCTTCAAGAATAAATTCTAGGCAAATATGGGTTCCTAAGGGAACATACGTGATGACTAACAACAAAGGACCCAACCAGATTTGGGTAGCTAAAAGAAAAGTTTGAAAATCTGTGTTGTAGGTGTGTTGGAAGGCCAAGAATGTTAAATGGTACCTTGATAGTGGTTGTTCCAAGCACATGACAGGAGACAGAAGCAAGTTTATAACATTCACTCCAAAATCAAGTGGAAGTGTTACATGTGACACCCTGCTACCCCGCATGTTATAAAGCATAAAAGATAAAGATAAAACATAAAACATACATCCTTTAATAAAAAGGTTCATGGGTAGAAAGGTCCCACATGAACTAGTTCTCAACGCGGAAAATAAAACAAGTTAAAAACAATTAAAACATAAGCATGAACCCTAAAGAAAACCCAACCCCGATGTCACATTACAGAGCTGGTATAACAAATCCTAATAACAATTCGGATAGACAAACTGAAACTAAACATAACTAACTACTAGAAGCGGCTCCTCAAAGTCGCTCCTCAGCAAGCTGCTCACCGTCCTCTGGAAGGTGCCGATCAGGCCAAACAAACAACAAACAACGGGGAGTAAGAATCATGTAAACATATACGTCATGGAGATAGGAAGTAAGGTAAAACATACATCATGGCATAATAAAATACACTAGCATACATATCAACATACATCATCATCAACAACAACAAGTATGCTATGCGATGCAATGCAACACTACTCCGCTACTCCATCTATGCATGTGGATGTGGATCCAACTAACTCAGGATGAACGACTTCGGAGTTACATATCCGTATTGGCCATAAAATCACCAACACCGGCAGTTCACCAAACCTTGGGTGAACCCCATGGATAGCCATTACATCAAACCGTGGATGCCTCAACACAGGGGGTCGCGGTCACCAAACCATCGGGTGACCTACCGTGGATGGCCAAATCACCGTACTCTCGGGCGATCTCCCTTATGTCGAACCTCCCCCATCAACCAACAACTCCAATGCTCTATGAAAATGGAACAACAACAAACAATATCAACCACCTCCTTGCTCGGGCCGTGAAGCACCCAAGACTTCAACATCAACGTAACCTTAGACCCAAACCGTGGGGTCAAGGCTCCCTTGGCCAATAAGAACCAAGGTTCAACTCATCAACACCTCGACCAATAAGCATCGAGGTCACTTTGGCCAATAAGCACCAAAGCTATCAACGTGCGGTAATCCAACTGATACCGACTTAACCATCTCGTCATCTTTAATTATCTTTGATAATCATTAACCAAGTTATCGAATCTTTATCTTTTATTAGCTATATCAACTTATCATCATTGGGGAAGGTTAGGGTTAGGAACCCCTTTAAGTCCTTTAATTCCATCTCTGTTTGTTAGGGGAGCACGGGCGTGCTGATCCCTTGCATGGCCGTGCTGGTCACATAAGTGAAGCACGAGCGTGCTTCCTATTAGGCATGGTCGTGCTCAACAGCACGGTCGTGCTCCTCTGTTGCACGACTGTGCTTAATGGGAAACCATTTTCCAGAATTCAACCTGGGAGCATGGGCGTGCACCCAATGCACGACAGTACTGTTTTGGGCAAAGTTAAAACACAGTTCTTAGCCAATTATTTAAATGATTAAGTCTATTAATCCTAATCCATTTTAACAACATATTTTCCAGATCTCACATCCTCATCAACTTAATCATAACATCATCACAGTCCTGACATCAACCATTCAACCAACATAATCAACAACATCAATTCAACAATTATGGTATCAACCAATCAACCAACATGTTCAACAACAACAACGATACATATATCATTATATCCCACATTACAATCACTCATAATTATAAACATATAATCATGGTATTCCAACAACCAACATGTTATCATATAACATAGCCAAAGCCAACAATCATCAATATAACATCATGTTCATATTAGCATTAACAATGTAACCATCAAGAACATACTATGAACATAGGCATGTAAAACAATAATCAAACATGTTATCATAACAAATTAAACCAATAAGTTAATCATATCATCAAACATAGCAAACCGGTGTTATGGGAATCCATTTACCTTACACTACCCCCAATTCCTATGATATACACTACCCTTCTCCCTATACCTGGTATGAAGATTCCAACCAACGAAACCAACTGGCAACCCAAACGAAGAACCAACGCGTTTCCCTCTAGCGGCTTGACTAGTTTTCCAAGCCTTGGTCAAACGAAAGGTTAACCAATTAGTTCTTAATTCATAAACAAGAAAAGGAAACCAAAGAGGGAAATAACCATTACCTTCTATGATTGGCACAGACCAATCAAGACCTCCCAAAATTAGAGCAAAAACACCAATGCATCAAATGGGCTCAAGGGGAGGAAGAGAAAAGAGGTTTTTGCCCCCACAAAAGCTGGCCAAAGTGCCAAAATAGGGTTTGCCTCGTAACCCTCATGAAACTGCTCTATTTATAGACTCTGACACCTGAGCACGACCTGGCTCCCTGTTGAGCACGGCCGTGCTCAACTCCTGAGCACGGGCCACTGAAAGAATGCCTTCCGATACCACCTAGATGATCAATTTGGAAAAACAGTGAAACATGTTACTAGGACTCTAAAAGGGTTGAACCTTTCTGAGGCTAAACTTTCCCAGACATGAACTTAGACATTAAAAACAACCTAACAAGCATATGCAAACATATATATATATATATATATATATATATATATATATATAAATGCATTAAGCTTATTTATGAAAAACAGGGTGTTTCATTACATATGGAGACAATAACAAATGGAGGATACTTGGCATTGGCAACATAGGAAGTGACTCAACAACAATTGTTGAAGATGTACTATATGTTGAGGGATTAAAGCACAACCTCTTGAGTATAAGTCAGTTATGTGACAAAGGTTACAAGGTAAAATTCAATTCCAATAGCTATTTGATAGAAAATCAGAATGATGCAAATTTGAAACTGATTGGTCATAGGACAGATAACATCTATATGCTTTACTTAGATAATATCTCTTCAAATAATGTATGTTGTCTAATTTCAAAATAAGAAGAGAATTGGCTATAGCATAGAAGGGTTGCACATATCCACATGAACCATTTAAACAAACTAATTTCTAAAGATCTTGTGGATGGATTGCCAAAACTGAAATTTGTGAAAGATGGCCTATATGATGCATGTCAAAAGGGAAAGCAAGTGAAGGTCTCTTTCAAACCTAAGAATATTGTTTCAACAACTAGACCCTTGCAATTTTTGTACATTAATTTATTTGGTCCATCTAGAACCAAAAGCTTTGGTGGAAATTTGTATGCCTTTGTAATAGTGGATGATTTCTCTAGATATACTTGGACATTGTTCTTAGCACACAAAAATAATGCTTTTTCTGCTTTTAAAAATTTGGACAAACTTGTACAAAATGAGAAAGAAATGAAAATTGTATCTATAAGGAGTGATCATGGAGGTGAATTCCAAAATAAGGAATTTGATAACTTCTGTGATGAACATGGTCTACACCATAATTTTTTAGCACCTAAAACTCCACAACAAAATGGAGTAGTTGAAAGAAAGAATAGATCTCTAGAAGAAATAGCTAGGACCGTGTTAAATGACTCTAATGTACCAAAATATTTTTTGGCAGATGCTGTAAGTACGGCTTGCTATGTATTGAATAGAGTCTTAATTAGACCAATATTAAAGAAAACTCCTTATGAGTTATACAAAGGAAGAAAACCAAATATCTCTCATTTTCATGTTTTTGGTTGTAAGTGCTTTGTGCTGAACAATGGTAAAGATAATATAGGCAAATTTGATCCTAAAGCTGATGAAGGCATTTTCCTAGGTTATTCTATAACTAGCAACGTTTTTAGAATTTACAATAGAAGAACTCAAACTATTGAAGAATCTATACATGTTACATTTGATGAGTCTAACCCCAAGAGGTTGGAAAAGGATATGGGTGATGATGATACAGGAAATATGGAATAAAATCAAACTGAAGAAAGACAAGAGGATACAAATATTGATGATGTTGCACAAAATCCAGAAAAAGAACCATATGAAGAGCTACCTAAAAAATGGAAGACTGTAAGGGATCATCCCTTGGACAACATCATTGGTGAAATATCCAAAGGGGTAACTACTAGACATTCTTTAAGAAATGCATGTAAAAATATGGCCTTTGTTTCTCAAATTGAACCAAAAAATATTAATGATGCTATTATTGATGATAATTGGATCATGGCAATGCAATAAGAATTAAATCAGTTTGAAAGAAACAAAGTTTGGGAACTTGTTCCAAAACCCAAGGATAAACAGATAATTGGTACAAAATGGGGGTTTAGGAACAAACTTGATGAGAATGACATTATAATTAGGAATAAGGCTAAATTGGTAGCTAAGGGATATAATCAGGAAGAAGGCATGGATTATGATGAAACTTATGCACATGTGGCTAGGCTAGAAGCTATAAGAATGTTGCTAGCATATGCACGTATTATGAATTTCAAATTATATCAAATGGATTTTAAGAGTGCATTCCTTAATGGTTTAACACAGGAAGAAGTATATGTTGGTCAACCACCAGGCTTTGAAATAAATGATTTTCCAAACCATGTTTATAAACTCACCAAAGCCTTGTATGGACTTAAACAAGCTCCAAGGACTTGGTATGAAAGGCTAAGCAACTTTCTATTACAAAAAGGTTTTACTATAGGTAAGGTTGACACAACACTTTTCACAAAAAGAAAAGGTCAAAATATACTGCTTGTACAAATATATGTTGATGATATTATATTTGGTGCTACTAATGATTCATTGTGTAAGGAATTTTCCAAGATGATGCAAAATGAATTTGAAATGTCCATGATGGGAGAACTCACTTTCTTCTTGGGTCTTCAAATTAAACAATGCAATGATGGAACCTTCAAAAGCCAAGCAAAGTTTTGCAAGGAACTGCTGAAGAAGTTTGGCATGGAGGATGCAAAGGAAATGGCAACTCCAATGAGTCCATCATGTTACTTGGACAAGGATGATAAAGGTAAAACTGTAGACATGTCCAAATACAGAGGTGTGATTGGCTCATTGCTTTACCTTACAGGTAGTAGGCATGATATAATGTTTAGTGTTTGCATGTGTGCAAGATATCAATCAAACCCTAAGGAATCTCATTTAACAGCTGTAAAGAGAATGTTTAGTAAGAGTTAGCTTGATTTATTTTTGAGCTTAATGTTAAATGAATCAATGTACAATTGTACATTTTTATTGGTTATTTTAATTTTAAAACTAATTGTTGAATTTTGTCTTAATAGAATCATAAAGCCCCGTCGCAATATTGATAATCTTCTTGTTGTGTTTATTCTTTTTGAATTGTTGTTTGATGATGTGAATTAAATAAGAACTTGGGATTTGTTCGATATGCATCTGTTCCGATAGTAAAAGATTAGGAATGTGGGGTTGATATATTATGTTTTGAATAATGATAATTTATTAATAGATGGTTGTCGATGTATATTTGAATATGCAAATTACAAGGGTGCATCATATTTGTATGCTTTAAATTTTTACTCTTGGATTTTAATCATAGATAAGTGTTATGTGATTAATATTTTCCTAAATGTTGCTATATTTGTGAGTAAATACAGTATGTTCCTAAAGCCCTTTCAATGAGAATTGTAATTCTTATCTTATTCCAAAAAAGAGGGGGGAAGGGTTCTCATGTTTGAACACATGTTTAGATAAATGACTTATTGCAAATTTTGAGGATGAAATTTTTTGAAGGGACAAATGTAACATTCCAAAATTTGGCTACGTAATTGAATAGGAATTGGATCACTAGAATGATTATATTTCAAGTATATAAGTGGTTAAAAGGATCCTAAGTGACTTAAAAGAAGTTAAATAGATAGTTATGAGTGTTTCAGGTTCAATTTCGCACAAGAGACCTCCTATGACCCGACACCAAATGTCACGGCCCACTCTTAGGCCATGACCGGTGTACAGACTATCACTAACTCATCTACCCTTTAGCCTGGCAAGCCTTTAGACAAAATTATACTAGAATCACATACACCTTGCTAAAACAAATTACTATAAAAATCCGACAGAGTCTCCTCTGAAATTTTAATATATCAAATTGTAAACACCTGTCAAATTCATACATATGTATCACCAGAGTTCATCAACCAGAGTTTTCATCATTTAGGTGCAAAGTCTTCACATAAACTCAAATAGTAACAACCATATAGTTTAACATAAGGGTCTGTGTGACACCCTCTACCCCGCCTACTATTTATACAACATTTACTTTTAAAAGGTAATATAAAAACATGCATTTATTTCATTAAATAAAAACTTGGATAAAAGGTACCACATTGTAATAACTCAATGCGGAAATAACATAATTTTAAAAAGATAAAACTTAAACAAAGCAATAACATAACCTTAAAATATCTAGATATTTATAACTAAATAACTAGATATTTCTGAAGTTATCATAAATGCATGGTGACTCATCCTCCATGAGTCATCATGTATGACTCGTTGTCCCGATCTCTTGACGAGTCTCTGTAGTTCCGTTTTCGACTCCGTCGGTTTCCCGAAAAGGGTTTCCATCCGTTTTTCGATCAAAAATTTTCAAAATAATCACACTCGTTAGAATTATGTTTTAAACATAAACTGTTTCATTCACGAGTCAAAACTAGGTTTTATGATCATCAAAATTATACTGTCAGTAAAAACACAGACCCTTTTTCGCCTCGAGTTTTAAACCCAAATTTTAGTCATAGCTTCCTACCATATAGTAGGTTCAAGATATGATTTTGTTTTCTCCAAAATCATTTCGAGGTCTCGATAAAAATATAAATAAATATATCTTTACAGTTAATACAGCATATCCGAAAATCGGGCTGTTACATTACTACCCCACTTAGAAAAAATTCCATCCTCGAAATTTCGAAACTCGAAACTAGACAATATCTTGAAATCGTATCTTAATCTAAAGATCCTTCATTGTATTTCTCGTCACCGCCTTTCCCCTAAGGGTAACTTCATAACATAATTCATTCTTATATCGTTTTATTTATCCATCGAAACAATACCTCAATACATTGTGTTCATCGTCCTTAACATTTCACCTTAATCTATCATCCTTGAAGGACATCGTCAAAACTTAATCATTTTCTCTTTTTAATATTAGTCCACTAGAAAACCTTACTTCCACATATACATTCTACATTTAACACCAAGATTAATACTACCTTAACTTCATACTCAAAGTATCCATTCACCGTCTTAGTTCCTTTGAGCGCATCCCAATATTCTGTATTATAACAACATTACACATACCTTATATGAGATCTTCAAAGTGAGAGGATTCAACTCCCCTCATCGTAAACACTCTCCCAGTGACCCGTTGTCCTCAATCTCAAGTTATATGACCTGGTTTCCCACAGTGGAAACAACTAGGTCTCTCCATGCAATCTCTAACATGATGCGGTCCTCCGCATTGGAAACAAACTAGGCGTTGCGGTTGCAGGTTCGTTCCAACCACTTGTGCTGTAGCATCTGGTGCTGGTGCAGGAGTCTATACTGGTCTGATATATGGTCCTTGTCTCCCCCTAGAACAATTACCTTCTCTCCTCTCGATAATTGAGCGAATGGTACCTCCACTCCTTTGCTGCCTCTTCTCAGGAGCTTGCCTCAGATCTATGCCTTCTATGGCACTGCATATCTCCATTAGCTCCGAAAAACTTTGGATATCGAGAGACACTATTGCTCTTTGCAGCTCGAGTCGCAGTCCATCCTCGAACCTTCTACATTTCCAATCCTCATCTGGGAACCTCTGATAGAATTCTGAGTACATAATCGGAGCCACAAATTGTGATGCATAATCACCTACAGTCATGTTGCCTTGTTTGAGACTCGTGAATTCCCTCTCTTTCTCGCATCGAACTAGACGCGGAAAATACTTTTCAAAGAAACATTATCTAAACAACTGCCAAGTGATAATTCTTCCCTCAGCCTCCAGCAATCTTCTCTTGCCTCTCCACCAAGATTATGCTCCTCTAGTTATCCTGAAGGCATCATACATCACTTTCCTATCCTCACTACAGCACATGGTATCGAATATCTTCTCTATCTCTTGTACCCACATTCTGCCTTCTCTGGGTCATAATCTGATATGTGCCAAGGGGGGGCAAGTCAACTTTTCAACAAGAATGATATGAGCCAATGGAGACCGATTTGGATCAAGAAGCTATTCAAGGTCTTGGTGGCCCAATGACAAGAGCAAGGGCAAAGAAAGCCCAAGAAGCTCTAACTCAATTGGTGGTGCTCTTAATGGACATAAGCCCAAATGCACATGCAAGTAATGAAGACAATGAGCCCAAGATAATAACTTTGCTCATCCAAGCCCAAGAAGCATGAAGATGGCATGCAAGTCCATTTTTCTTTTAATTCAATAAGTGTAATGGGTTATTTGAGTGGATCCAAGTTTGTTAGTGTTGCAATTGGGTCAAGCCCATCTAATCTCATGTTGAGCACGAAATTACATAGGTTAGTTGGGAGGAATATTTTTGGTTTGCATACCAAAAGTAACTCCATTTTGAATTATTAGTCTTTTATGTTTTTAGTTAATTGTGTGGTGGTTACACTTTTAATTTGAGAAATAAGTGTGGCTGTTACATAATGATATAGAGAGTGGGTAATAAGTCACCTTTATGTGGCTGAGTTAAAGAAGGGTTTTAGTGAGTCATTAGTTGTGGAATTAAGTGACATTATTATTTGGGGGTTATGGAATGTGGGGGAATACAATGTAATTCAGATTTGGGCAGCCATGGCTATATGTATTGGGGCCCTAAACACATGAATGATAACTTGGATGTTTAATTTGGATTGAAATCCATTTGTGAGAGAATTGTCTCTCTTTGGTTCTTGGTTGAGCCAACTATTGTTCTTATCAAGAATCCAAGATTCTTGTGGCGAACTTCATAGGCTTATCAAACTCTCTAGTTTGTGGCGCCATACCATCTCTAATCTTCACCATTTTCATATTTTCTTCCTCTTATTTTGCTTCCAAAAATTGGTTTCGCATTAACTTGTTAAGAATTCAACCAAATAGATCTTCAACAAGGCAACCTCACCATTTGGTTGTCATCAAGTGGTATCAGAGCTTAGGCTTTGGTTGAATTTCTGAGTTTTGTTATTCATCTTCTACCTATCTTCTTTTCTTCTTTTAAACCAACAAACTATCAAAAAAAAAAATTACACTTTGATTCTATTTGTGAAGGGAAAATTTCGTGGTTGTTGTTCTTGCTCAAAAAAAAAAATTGCAAGTGTGATTCTCTTCTTCAAAGTTTGAAAAAAAAATTGCACAAATTATAAGGAAAAAAAGTGTGCATGAAATCTTGGGAAAAAAAAAGAGAAGAGAAGAGAAGAGAAGAGAAAAGTCTATTTGAGCAATTTGTGTTCTTGAAAAAAAAATATTTCCCTTCTTCCTTTGTTCTTATTTCCCATAGCTTTGCTTTTCTAGCCTTTCATTTTATTCTCCCGTTTTTTGATAAGTTTTGTGATTTTTGTTACTTGATTTTTGGATTTTTGTGTGGATTGTGTTTGACTCCTCTAAGGGCTAAAAGAGAACAATTGAGTGGAAAAAGGCATGAGTGAAAATTACATCTTGTGTGGAAAAAGCCAATTGAGTGAAATACATTTGTGTGCACAAGTGAGGGAGTGTAGTGAGGAATTTTATAATTTCTTGTTATCTTTTGATATTGTGTGTTCAAGTGATGGCAGCCCATGAAGATAGTCCATCATTTTCTCCAAGGTATTCAACTCTTTATGCTGGAATGACTACTCAAATACAAAACCTTCAAAGGCAAATGGAGCAAATGAGTGCAAATTATGATAGACAACTTGCCATCCTTCAAAACCGGAAGATAGAATTGAAAGGGTCAAGATCCAAGTTCCTACCTTTCATGGGAAGAATGATCCCGAAGTCTATTTGGAATGGGAGATGAAGATAGAGCAAGTGTTCAATTGCAATAATTACAATGAGAAAAAGAAAATGAAGTTAGCATCTCTTCAATTTAAGGACTATGCACTTGTTTGGTGGGATCAATTTCAAAAAGAGAGAAGACGATGTGGGGCGGAGCCTATTGAGACTTGGGTTGAGATGAGAAAAATAATGAGGAGAAGATATGCTCCATACCATTGCCATAGAGTTCTTCACAACAAATTAACGAATGAGGGCAACACTTCAACCTCTAAGGAGGTCGTGGCAAGTGCTCATGGAAAGAAACCTATGGAAGTCTCTCCTAATTTGAGAGAAAATGAAAAAAAAGAGTGAAAAAAAAAATTGAAAAGAAGAGTGATGAAAATGTGAAAAAGAATCAAGAGAAAAAATGTGAAAAAAATGAGAGTATGGAAAAGAGTGAGAGACAAGAAAAAGATGAGAGTAAAACAAAAAGTGAGGAGGAAAAAGTAAATGCATGTTTTGATGTTTTTCCTAACTCTTTGCCTACTTGTGTTGATTCTCTTTTGAAGGAAATCGAAGATGTTCCTCCAATGGAAGCTTGTAAGACAACCGATGTAATTGAAGAGCTAATCCAAAGGGGAAGTACCCCATGGTTTGGGAACTTGCATGGTTTCCCAAAAGCATGGATATCTTAACACAAAGTTTGGTAATATGCTTGGTAAATTGAAAGGGTCTTGTTATTCTTCTACATTTGATAGGAATGAAAACCTTCTTGACGAATTGCATGACTCTTATCATCTTCCTAAGATTGATTTGAGAATTATGAATCAAGACTTGAATGAATTCCTTGATAAATGTGTTGTTGTGCTTTCTAATGTTCATTTGATTTATCACAACAATTTTGAGGAATGTGTTGGATTACTTAGACAAAGTTTGTTTGCTAACTTGCTCACATACTCTTTTGATCAAAATAAAGTTAGCATTTTGAGGTTTGTTATGAGTTCTAAAGGTTTGCATGTGACAATAATTGATGGGTTAACTACTATTCCCCTTCTTACTCTACCCATTTTTGCAAATTCTTTTAAGCTTTCATATGATGATTCTAATGTGTTTGAGAGGATTGTATTGTTTCAAAACGAACCATCCCTTGTTTGTGATAAGGAGAATGTCCTTGAGGTTCAACTTTCTTCGGAGACTTTAAACATAGAAAGTACATTTTCTTGTATGACCATGTTCAAGCCAAGAAAGGTAAACTTGAAAGTAGATTTTCTCAAGAGGTATAATTTTCTGTTTACCCTTGTGATTCATTACCTTGGCTATGAAAGTGTTGAGGTGTTGATTGTACAATATGGAAATGTGTTACACCTATTTGCTACATTTTATGGTTTCTATCAATTTCCATTTGATCCTGGAGGTTGGGTGTGTGTACATAAAAAGAATAAATGGTTTCCCAATAAAAGGAAATCAAAGATCCACCCTAGAAGAGATGGACTATTTCAAGTTGTAGAGAAAATAAATAAAAATGTTTTTGATATTGACTTATCTTCAATATGGCATCTATGTCTTTCATTTGATGTAGGGATTGAAGTCATAAATTCGAGGACGAATTTTCTTCAAGAAGGAGGGTATGATATGTGCCAAGGGGGGGCAAGTCAACTTTTCAACAAGAATGATATGAGCCAATGGAGACCGATTTGGATCAAGAAGCTATTCAAGGTCTTGGTGGCCCAATGACAAGAGCAAGGGCAAAGAAAGCCCAAGAAGCTCTAACTCAATTGGTGGTGCTCTTAATGGACATAAGCCCAAATGCACATGCAAGTAATGAAGACAATGAGCCCAAGATAATAACTTTGCTCATCCAAGCCCAAGAAGCATGAAGAGGGCATGCAAGTCCATTTTTCTTTTAATTCAATAAGTGTAATGGGTTATTTGAGTGGATCCAAGTTTGTTAGTGTTGCAATTGGGTCAAGCCCATCTAATCTCATGTTGAGCACGAAATTACATAGGTTAGTTGGGAGGAATATTTTTGGTTTGCATACCAAAAGTAACTCCATTTTGAATTATTAGTCTTTTATGTTTTTAGTTAATTGTGTGGTGGTTACACTTTTAATTTGAGAAATAAGTGTGGCTGTTACATAATGATATAGAGAGTGGGTAATAAGTCACCTTTATGTGGCTGAGTTAAAGAAGGGTTTTAGTGAGTCATTAGTTGTGGAATTAAGTGACATTATTATTTGGGGGTTATGGAATGTGGGGGAATACAATGTAATTCAGATTTGGGCAGCCATGGCTATATGTATTGGGGCCCTAAACACATGAATGATAACTTGGATGTTTAATTTGGATTGAAATCCATTTGTGAGAGAATTGTCTCTCTTTGGTTCTTGGTTGAGCCAACTATTGTTCTTATCAAGAATCCAAGATTCTTGTGGCGAACTTCATAGGCTTATCAAACTCTCTAGTTTGTGGCACCATACCATCTCTAATCTTCACCATTTTCATATTTTCTTCCTCTTATTTTGCTTCCAAAAGCATTAACTTGTTAAGAATTCAACCAAATAGATCTTCAACAAGGCAACCTCACCATTTGGTTGTCATCATAATCACCTCGGAATTGGGATGGTTTCCCTTTCAGAAAAGTAGCCATTCTGGAATTTTAAGTCATTGCTGCTCTCCTTCGATTATTTAGTTCCTGTTACTCTTTGTTCATCTGTAGCATCTCGGCATTCTGCTGTGTTTGTAGTAGCAAAGCAGCAGCTATATTTTCCATGGTATTGTGAGTCGCTGATGACTTTCCTCCATTTCCAGTATGATTATTCTCAACATTGTCAACTCCGACAATTCTTTCGGGAGTCTTATCACAACTATTGGTATTACGTCCTCTTCCTCGAGCCATGGTCCTATTTAAAGAAATCATCAACTCCCAACTGTATGACATATAATACTATATAAACAAGTATATAAATACTATATGTCATACTAATGTTAGTTATCACATCGAGTTCGGACACACTACCCAAATTCTAAGCATAGTCTATATCCGATGTGGATTCAACTAACACGGCCATTAACAACATCATAAACCTCACAGTTCGATTAGAATCGAACTGCTCTGATACCACCAAATGAGACACCCCGTTGTGCCCAGTTGTGCCATTAACTTAAAACCTTATTAATTAATTTCTTAATCACCCGCTGAAGGTAAAATACGTAAAAATTAAAAACTTAAATATAAACCATATAACATTTAAAAGTTAAAGCATCACATTTTATATAATAAATACATGCACACATATGTCTTGCATCAGAGTTATCAAAAACACTATTTAGGGTATCCCGGCAACAATATCTCTTACAGGTGCATATTTAAACAAACTAACATTTGTGGATATATAAAACGTCTTATAAGACTCACTGGCCCTAGACACTAAGCTACATCATTGTAATCCACAACTCGTCCTCCCGCATCAGGTTCATATGGAATCCTTTCCAACTCCTCAGTATCAAGCTCCTCCACAGGTCTTGCCATACCATCACATAATAAATAAAATACAACATACAGAAAAATATAGGGGATAAGAAACATTTCTATCATCAAAAGTGGAAAGGAATACATAGCACATAATATAATAACAGTCACAGACACACATCACACATAACTAACAATCATCCTCAAATCATAATAGCGTCCTCTACCCTTAATCTCACGCAAACTAAACCTTTATGCTAACGTGACCACTACAATCGTGACACACCATCTCCAGCCTAATAGGAAGGTTAGTCCTTCGTCCGAGCGAGCACACCCCTCTATCATATATAATATAATATAATATTAGTAGCCCAATTGCTACACATGATAATAATTTTTCCGGCCTCTCGAGCTTTGAATGATAAATGCTACCCCTTAGTTGCCCAATTTTGAGCCTAAAGATAAAATACTTTTCTTGGTACCTTGAATTACTTTGATAAATAATGCTTGGTAAGGCACCTTTTAAGGTATTACAAAAAGGGTAATTGGTAGTTGGAAAAAGTATGGGATGAAAAAAAAAGTTACAAAGTAATTTCTCTTGAGCTATAAATCTCCCCTTCTCCAAACAAATAAAATGAAATAAACACAAAAAAATTGGAGAAGGGGATGACAAAGAAAGTGAGAAAAGAAAAGAAAGAGAAAAAGAAAAAGAAAAAAAAAACAAAAAAGAGGTGGAAAAGTAAACCAAAGCCCCTAAAAGGTATTTTAGAAGGTGTCATGCTTTGCAATGTTTGATGATTTGTCTAGCCTTCTTGAAATTCCCTTTCCTTGATTTTCCCACCTAACAATAAATCCCATGGCCACATTACAACCAAAGTAAAAGACCTCTTGATTCTTATGTGTTTTCATAAATAAAGTAGAGATTTGGTTAATAGTCAAGCCTATGGTAAAATACTTTCCTTGAGGAAATTGAGTGAATTGTCAATAAACCCTAAAACACTTGAGTGAGGTGAGATGAGTGCCCAAATCAGTGAGAATATGAACTTGAAGAACCTAAGCTTCTAATTGGACTTGAACTTGATTATCTCTTGAGTGCTTATTGAATATGCCTATCACTTGGATTAGCTTCTAGGGTTTTTAGTTCACTATCCACGCTTTGATTGATTTATCTTATGGCCTGAGTAATTGCTTGAGGACAAGCAAAGTTTCAAGCTTAGGTAATTTGATGAGTGTGATTTCACCTCATCTTTGTCTATCATTTTGCATGCATTTTTCATGTAGTTTAGGCATTTTTTAATTAGATTTTAGGTTAATTTTCCTTTGGAATGGGTAAGGCGGTTTTCGTGTGTTGTTTTGCAGATATCAAGGGTAAATTGCTCAAGATCAACCATGATGGAGTTTGGATGAAGATAGGGCTTTAAAAGTGAAGAAAATGAGCCAAACAGAGCCCATCACGGCCTAGCCGTGATGCCCATCACGGCCATGATCGAGCAAAACTGAAAATGAACAAAGGCTGAAGTCAGAGTCTGTCACGGCCTAGCCGTGATAGCCATCACGGCCGTGACCCAAAACCACCACAAGTCAGAAGCTGTCAGGGCCAGGCCATGATGGCCATCACGGCCAGGCCGTGATGCTCATCACGGCCATGACAGACCAACCAGTGAAGAATTTTCAAGGCAGAATCCGTCACGGCCAGGCCGTGATAGCCATCACGGCCGTGACGCGTATTACTTGGCTCAGAAGTAACAGAATTGGATCTAATTTGAGTTGGATTAGGACTCTAACTGCCCAATTCTATAAATAAGGGACCCGGCAGAGGCAGAAAACATCGACCTTTGGGGCTACTACTCTAGGCATAGATTTAGGATCTCTTTCTTCTTCTCCTTCTTCTCTTAGTTATTTTCATGTTATTTGTAATCATGCCTGTCATCTCCATGGCAAGGCGTGAGTAGTAGCATAGTTTCTAGGGATTAGGGCTCTGCCCAAGTTTGTTTATGATGTAAATTTGATGTAAACTCTTTGTTAATTACGATTTGCTTTAGATCTGATTTCTAGTGTTTAATCAATCGTAAAATCGGCGACCGCTTATTTGCGTGACGTAGACGTTCTAAGGAGGAACCTAGCGGTGAACTTAGGATTTCTAGTGTGTTTCACTCGTAAAGTTCGGCGGCTTATCAGTGAGACGTAGATATTCTAAGGAGGAACCTAGCGGTGAACTTAGGTTATTTGCATGACTTAGACATTCTAGGGAGGAACCTAGCGGTGAACCTAGGTGTCGGATCTATAGAGTCAGACTTGGGACTGAAATCACGAGAGTTAGAAGCCGTCCCTCGAGGATCAACGAGTTGTCACGAAACGCAAAGGGTTCAATCTGGGATCGACTACCACGAGAGAAGTGGTCGGGTCAATTGTGCTCGGCTTTTGTAACCCGAGAGGTAGCTTAAGCTATCAGAGGATAAACTCTCCTTCAAGGCAATTTCGCTAATTAACAAGGGTAATCAACTTCATAACGTAAACGATCTTGTGGTAACCTAAATCCCTAGGAACCCATTTAGATCTGAAAAATCAAAAAGATTTGTTTTCTGTTTTGTTTGATTCTGTTTTATCTCTTAAATTCAAATTCAAAAACCATTCCAAAAATATAAAAATCTTTTTAAACAGTCCAGATCTAATCGATTTGATAATTAGTTGCGATTCGAGAACACAGTCTCTGTGGGATCGATATCTTTTATTACTTGGCGATGATCCGGTACACTTACCGGAATCGCACGAGCGCAGTAAGTGCACATCAAGTTTTTGGCGCCGTTGCCGGGGACTGTGCCTTTTCGAATTTCAATTAGTTTTTAAATTGATTTTTCTGGACCCTTTTCTTTTTATTTGATTTTTATTTCTGAAATTTAAAAAATAATAATAATAAATAAATAAATAAATAAATTTCTTTTCCTTCCATTGTATCCATCTCTCTGTGTGTTATATGCAAAGATCCCTAAGTCTTGGGAGCCTTAGTGAGATTGATCCGGAGATCGAGAGGACCTTCCACAGACGTAGAAGACTACAAAGAGAGGGAGAAAGGTTGAGTCCCATTCCACTCATGGCGAATCAACCGGATACAAAACCTTTGAAGGACTACGCAGCCCCAAATGCGAGAGGCTTGCGAACTGGGATTGCAAGGCCGAGAGATTGAGGCGGAAAACTATACCATACCACCTATGCTAATCAACATGATTAGGCAACATCAATTCGGAGGATTGCCTTCGGAGGACCCGACCGATCATATAGAAACATTCTTAGAGTTCACCGACGCAATCAGGATTAATGGAGCCTCGATCGATGTTGTGCGTTTGAGACTGTTCCCCTCATCTCTCACTGGAAAGGCGAAGGCCTGGCTTAAGCAAATCCCCGCTAACACTTTGACCACTTGGGACCAACTGGAGCAGGCGTTCTTGGAGAAATTGTTCCCTCCATCCAAGACGGCCTACATAAGGACCCAGATCACCGGCTTCTTCCAGAAAGACGGAGAATCATTATCGGAAGCTTGGGATCGATACAAGGGACTGCTGGAGTCATGCCCACATCACGGACTCGAGAGGTGGTTAATAGTGCACACCTTCTATAACGGATTGGATTACTCTTCGAAGGTGTCACTAGATTCTGCAGCCGGTGGAGCGTTTATGAATAGGCCTCTCACTAAGGCATTCAACATCATTGAGAATGTCGCCACCAACTACCACCAATGGGGATCCGAAAGAGGTAATAACCCGAACAAGATTTCGGGGGGTAAGTTTGAGGTAAATAGCACAGATCTTATAATGTCTAAGACAGACTCACTTAATAAACGTTTTGATCGGCTTGAAAGAGCTAATGTGAGTGCATTAGGTGCTACTAACCTTGTTTGTGAGATTTGTGGAATGCAGGGACATGACATGATGGAATGCCCACATGGATCCCAAGCCCGGGTGAGCAAGTGAACTCTTGTAACAACTACTACGATACGAACCCGAAGCTGCCCAACTATGCTCCCCCAAATCCCTACAACCAAAGAAGAAACAACCCTTACCTCTCCTACGGCAACTACAGCAACACGCTCAACCATGAGTTCCAAGAGGGTCAAGGTAATAAGAGAGCAGCACCGAGGTATCCTCAGGTACAAAGATCTAAACTCGAGACTTTATTTGAAAGTTTTGTTGAAACTCAGACAAAACAGAATGAGGAGTTTAGACAACAAGGAAGGGCAGTGAGTGAAGCAACAAAGGAGCTAGCATCTAAGGTAGACAACTTAGCAACTCATAACAAGATGCTAGAAACACAAATTGCCCAACAAACCATCACGTACTCGAGACCTAAGGGTACATTCCCGGGGCAACCCGAAGCAAATCCCAATGAGCATTGCAATGCCATACACTTGAGGGATGATAAGCTTGGGGTGGGGGTAGCTGAAATGGAGGTGGAACCGGAGGAGGACACGAGCGAAAAAGAAGAGCCAGAACCGAAGTATGTCCCTCCACCACCGTACCAACCCCCGATACCTTTCCCACAAAGGTTGGTCAGGAAAAAGCAAGTAGATGTAGAGACTAAAATGCCTACTAAACTGAAGGACCCAGGTAGTTTCTCTATCGCTTGCTCGATTGAAAAAGTGGAAATAGACCGAGCCTTGTGTGACTTAGGGGCTAGTGCGAGCTTGATGCCCCTCACTATCATGGAAAGGTTGGAAAGTAAAGAGTTGAGACCGTTCAAATTCTCCTTACAATTTGCGGACGGCTCAACTAGGACTCCTCTAGGCATACTAGAGAATGTTCCCGTAAAGGTAGGGAAATTTCTCATCCCTACCGACTTCCTGGTTTTGGACATGAAAGGGAATTCCAAATTCCCCATCATTTTAGGAAGGCCATTTTTGGCAACCGCTAGGGCAGTGATAGACGTAAGGAATGGGAAACTCTCTCTACATGTAGAGGAAGGTAGGGTAAATTTTCAGTTGACTAACTCTTATAACAACCCTCCTTTTGAGAGCCATGTGTGCAGAATTGATGTAACATCTCCAGCGGTAGAGAAAGAACTTAGCATGGAAGCAACCCCGAAGATATGCATGGTTGATGATGCACCCAGTAGTGGTGAAGTTGGAATTGCTGTCCATGCGGAAACAAAACTTCCGCTGGAAGAAAGCAAGGCTAGGAAGCTCCGAGAGAAAAGGGCAAAGCGGAAGCATTATTGGCCGTATAAGCAGAAACGGCTTTTTGAAGGAGTTCCTTGGAAGGGAAGTGTTCCTGCACTTCTACGCCCAGCCGACCCCGGTTGATTTAAGGAAGTATGGTCAAGCTTAAGACCATAAATAAGCGCTTCTTGGGAGGCAACCCAAGTTTTCTTTCCCTTTTTCCTTTTGTTTTTGATTTAACCTCTTGAATAATTTGAGAAGATCAAGAGGCAAAAATATCATTAAAAGGTTTGTCTAGTGTTTTCAGGTTGAGAAAGAGAAGAAGAGCATAAAAAAGATAAAGTCCGAGGCCATCACGCCATGGCCGTGACAAAGGGTCACGGCCGTGATGAACTAAACAAGAGCACAGAAAGGATCACGGCCTAGCCGTGACAACCATCACGGGCGTGATGAGTAGGATGCCAAGGCCAGAGAGCATCACGGCCTAGCCGTGATGTAGATCACGGCCGTGACAGGGCAACTCCTGAGGACCAGAAACGATCACGGCCTGCCCGTGATGAGCCTCACGGCCGTGATACAATTTCCACCCAAGTTTTGACTGGAATGTGAAGCCAACACCCGCTACCGACTCGGTAAGTTGTTCCATTTTTCTCCTCTCTCCGACTTGATTATTTACATTGGAGACAATGTAAGTAATCAAGCTTGGGGTAGAGGTATTTTTGCATTTGCATTATTGCATTCATATTGCATTCACATAGGCATAGATTGGTATGATCACATTCTCTAGATTGCCCCTCACTTAGAACATGCATCCGATTGTGAGAACTTGGAGCCAAATGAATTGAGATAGTGAATTTTCGAACCCAATTTTTTTTATTATTCTTGTGATATGGCTAAAAATAAAAATAAAAATTTCTTGAGATAATCTTTTGATAGTTGATAATTAGCATGTGGTTCCTTAGACTTGTGTACCTCACTGATTTTTGAACTACTAAATGTAAGATTTTGAGCCAAAAGGGGTATTCACTAAATCTACCCCCTTTCTTGTGCTAGAGTGTTGTAATTCCTCTTGGACTGTATTTTCTAGAACTTGACTTAAAACCATTTCAAAACTTAAAAATTTTTGAAAGCATTTTTGAATATGATTGAGGCACTAGGTATTTTTCCGGCCTCCCGAGCTTTGAATGATAAATGCTACCCCTTAGTTGCCCAATTTTGAGCCTAAAGATAAAATACTTTTCTTGGTACCTTGAATTACTTTGATAAATAATGCTTGGTAAGGCACCTTTTAAGGTATTACAAAAAGGGTAATTGGTAGTTGGAAAAAGTATGGGATGAAAAAAAAAAGTTACAAAGTAATTTCTCTTGAGCTATAAATCTCCCCTTCTCCAAACAAATAAAATGAAATAAACACAAAAAAATTGGAGAAGGGGATGCTCACAAAGAAAGTGAGAAAAGAAAAGAAAGAGAAAAAGAAAAAGAAAAAATAAACAAAAAAGAGGTGGAAAAGTAAACCAAAGCCCCTAAAAGGTATTTTAGAAGGTGTCATGCTTTGCAATGTTTGATGATTTGTCTAGCCTTCTTGAAATTCCCTTTCCTTGATTTTCCCACCTAACAATAAATCCCATGGCCACATTACAACCAAAGTAAAAGACCTCTTGATTCTTATGTGTTTTCATAAATAAAGTAGAGATTTGGTTAATAGTCAAGCCTATGGTAAAATACTTTCCTTGAGGAAATTGAGTGAATTGTCAATAAACCCTAAAACACTTGAGTGAGGTGAGATGAGTGCCCAAATCAGTGAGAATATGAACTTGAAGAACCTAAGCTTCTAATTGGACTTGAACTTGATTATCTCTTGAGTGCTTATTGAATATGCCTATCACTTGGATTAGCTTCTAGGGTTTTTAGTTCACTATCCACGCTTTGATTGATTTATCTTATGGCCTGAGTAATTGCTTGAGGACAAGCAAAGTTTCAAGCTTAGGTAATTTGATGAGTGTGATTTCACCTCATCTTTGTCTATCATTTTGCATGCATTTTTCATGTAGTTTAGGCATTTTTTAATTAGATTTTAGGTTAATTTTCCTTTGGAATGGGTAAGGCGGTTTTCGTGTGTTGTTTTGCAGATATCAAGGGTAAATTGCTCAAGATCAACCATGATGGAGTTTGGATGAAGATAGGGCTTTAAAAGTGAAGAAAATGAGCCAAACAGAGCCCATCACGGCCTAGCCGTGATGCCCATCACGGCCATGATCGAGCAAAACTGAAAAAGAACAAAGGCTGAAGTCAGAGTCTGTCACGGCCTAGCCGTGATAGCCATCACGGCCGTGACCCAAAACCACCACAAGTCAGAAGCTGTCAGGGCCAGGTCATGATGGCCATCACGGCCAGGCCGTGATGAGCATCACGGCCATGACAGACCAACCAGTGAAGAATTTTCAAGGCAGAATCCGTCACGGCCAGGCCGTGATAGCCATCACTACCGTGACGCCGTATTACTTGGCTCGAAGTAACAGAATTGGATCTTATTTTAGTTGGATTAGGACTCTAACTGCCCAATTCTATAAATAAGGGACCGACAGAGGCAGAAAAACATCAGACCCTTGGGGCTACTACTCTAGGCATAGATTTAGGATCTCTTTCTTCTTCTCCTTCTTCTCTTAGTTATTTTCATGTTATTTGTAATCATGCCTGTCATCTCCATGGCAAGGCGTGAGTAGTAGCATAGTTTCTAGGGATTAGGGCTCTGCCCAAGTTTGTTTATGATGTAAATTTGATGTAAACTCTTTGTTAATTACGATTTGCTTTAGATCTGATTTCTAGTGTTTAATCAATCGTAAAATCGGCGACCGCTTATTTGCGTGACGTAGACGTTCTAAGGAGGAACCTAGCGGTGAACTTAGGATTTCTAGTGTGTTTCACTCGTAAAGTTCGGCGGCCGCTTATCAGCGAGACGTAGATATTCTAAGGAGGAACCTAGCGGTGAACTTAGGTTATTTGCATGACTTAGACATTCTAGGGAGGAACCTAGCGGTGAACCTAGGTGTCGGATCTATAGAGTCAGACTTGGGACTGAAATCACGAGAGTTAGAAGCCGTCCCTCGAGGATCAACGAGTTGTCACGAAACGCAAAGGGTTCAATCTGGGATCGACTACCACGAGAGTAGCGGTCGGGTCAATTGGGCACGACTTTTGTAACCCGAGAGGGAGCTTAAGCTATCAGAGGATAAACTCGCCTTCAAGGCAATTTCGCTAATTAACAAGGGTAATCAACTTCATAACGTAAACGATCTTGTGGTAACCTAAATCCCTAGGAACCCATTTAGATCTGAAAAATCAAAAAGATTTGTTTTCGGTTTTGTTTGATTCTGTTTTATCTCTTAAATTCAAATTCAAAAACCATTCCAAAAATATAAAAATCTTTTTAAACAGTCCAGATCTAATCAATTTGATAATTAGTTGCGATTCGAGAACACGGTCTCGTGGGATCGATATCTTTATTACTTGGCGACGATCCGGTACACTTGCTTGGAATCGCACGAGCGCCATGCAGCAGCACATCAGAAACCACCTCCAAGGTGCTCGGCCCCATACCAGCCGCTCAGCGCCCAATCGCTTTCAAAACCCTAATTCTCACGTTTCGTCGCGTTCTGAGCTTGTTTGAAGTCCAATTGACCTCAAATTTGAAACATAGACTCCTCTACACCTACGAAACAAGCTCATTCCCTCAAGTATGCATAATCTCTCCCCTAACATAAATTTTCTACTGTGCACTCTTGAACGTTTCTAAGTTGGATAAGGAACCCTAGTTTATGTTCTCGCTCGATTCGAAGCAGGTTGATCTTTTACTTTTCATGCAAGGTTTCTCATGATTAAAAAAGCATATTAGACATTAAATCAAGGTCTTAATCAGGGTCATTAAACTTATAAACAATGCCGTAAAAACACGGATGCTATAGTGGGGAGCGTCATTTCTGTTTGTTAAGAAGGAAGATGGCAACTCAAGGCTATGTGTGGATTACCGGCAACTTAACAAGGTAATGATTAAGAACAAGTATATGTTGTTGAAGATTGATGACCTAATGTATCAGTTGTGAGGAGCAACTGGGTTTTCTAAGATTGATCTGAGGTCAAGATACCATCAGATCCGGTGGAGGAAGATGATATACCAAAGACTGTTTTTCGGAGTCGGGCGTGGACACTACGAGTATCCTAGTTATGTTGTTTGGCATAACTAATGCTCTAGTTGTATTCAAGGACTACATGAATCGGATCTTGAGTCTATACCTTGACAAGTTCGTCGTTGTGTTTATCAACAACATTCTGATCTACTCCTCGAGTAGAGAACATGAAGAGCATATTGGAGTTGTACTTCAAGTGTTAAAGGACAAACAGTTGTATGCTAAGTTGTCTAAGTGTGAGTTCTATTTTGACGAAGTAAAATTTCTCGGACATATGATAAACAAGGGTGGGATAGCTGTAGATCTACTAAAGTTGAGGTGGTAGTAAATTGGGTATGCCTTAAGACAGTGGGTGAAATTAGAAGGTTTCTTGGACTAGCAGGTTACTACAGGAGGTTCATAGAGTGTTTCTTAAATAATGTGTTACCGATGATGCGATTAATGATAAAGGGGAAAGTGTTTGAGTCGAATAATAATTCAAGGCTAGCATCGTGTGATGTGTATTGCGATGCATCACATCAAGGCCTGGATTGTGTGCTAATGCAAGAAAGTAAAGTAGTGGATTATGCCTCTAGGAAGTTAAGAGTACATGAGTGGAACTTCCCAACCCATGACCTAGAGTTGGCCGCAATAGTGTTTGCATTACAGATATGGAGATACTATTTGTATAGTGCTAAGTTTATAGTGTACAGTGTAACACCCCCCTTGGGCATTACTTCATAATACGTACGGAAATAAATTAAAAATTATATTTGCTGGTTGCTTTGGAAAATAATATTTTCTCAATCGATTATCTTTTCCCAAAAATGTTGATAAATGTTTTTTTGTTTTCTTTTCTTTTTCTTTTCGACAACCACAACAACACCGTAAACATGATCGTATATGGATACATACATACATACATACATATATATATATATATATATATATATATATATATATGTATATATATATATATATATATATATATATATAACATCATACAACTATACTCCATCATACTGTTTTCACACCTAGACCTTTATAAGTATAGATCCTTATTGAAAAACAACAACATACGATAAATAAAACCTAAGCTAGTCACGCATATAAGACAGACATAATAGTAGCAAAGAAACATCGGCATACCCGGAACTAAGGAAACATATACACATATGCAACTTCATAACAACATTGTCCTCATAAATAAGCAAGTAGTATATCAATGGGTTTCATACCCGATCATCATCATTTGAAAATTATGCATTAACAATTCAAAATTCGTTGACTAACATTTTACTTAATCTCCGGAGATCCCCCAACGTCGTATGAATGAGTTGATCAGACTCGATTGCCAAATAAGGCACGTCGTTTTTTCCATAGCCCATTGTCCAACACAAGGCACAATGAGAACATCGTGTATGGTTTTCATTGACCACCAAGGTACAATGATACGTCGAGACAAGAATATCATCAAGATACCATGATTAACTTTGTAGGAAATGCATATAATAAAAAAAATTTATCGTTTTTATTCGTGTTCAATCTTTTCTTGTCAAAGCTCAAAAGCTTACGACCATCGTAGTTTTCAACATCTTAAAATTTTCATCGTTAACACAGGACACAAAGTCCGTGTGCTCAATCACGAAACCCTAGACCGATGCCCTAATCGTAGGTTCGTGGTAATAGAAGACAACATTAGTCTTTTAACATCGTTTATTACTCCATAAAGTAGACACAATGTCCACAGGACATCAAGTCCTTAACGTCGTAAGAACACTAGTACCCCGACGACTCGGTTACTAAGTTCCATTTCACCATTTACATCATTTTCGTTCTGTGGAAAAACAAATTCAAATCCAAAACCCTGTCAACTTATCCAAGTCACCGGAAATATCGTCGTTGAGTAAAACTTTATTATGAAAAATCATTTCAAAGTTGGAATTTCCTTTGTAAAATCATCAATTACTTGAAATCTTTTTATGAAAATCTTATGTTTCAAAAAGGGATTCACTTGAGACTAAAGAAATATTGTTGTTTTAAGAAAATACTTTCTGTAACCGCATTTTCAGAACCAATTACCGTCTAACGTTTTAAAATACGTTTAAGTCAAAATTTGACATTTTCTCCTTAAATAATTTTATAATATCATAATTAAGTTATTTTTGAAAATTAATTTCACAAAATAACTTTTTTTATTATTTCGGAATTTCTCGTGTGAAAATTAGCAGCACAAAAATAATTTCACGGTTATGTCCTCGCTGTGACTCATAGATTAATTTTACACTGATAAAATCATTAAAAAAATTATTTTCGAAAAAATCTTGTTTTCTCAAATAATTATTTTAAATCATAATATATCCCAATATTTTTCAATTAAGTATTGAATATTTATCGTAAAGCTTCTTAAAGCTTTTATCTCGTTTAATTAATTGAGTACTGGCCACTGTCAGTCTTCTCAAACAACATCCAACATCACATTATATCAATTAACATAGAGTATATCATGCATTAAAATACTATAACATATAACTGCAAATAATTAACTAAAACAGATAATTAATTAACAGAAGATCACTAAACACCGATAAAAGTAACATAACTTAAACAACCACAAGAACCACAGACAAATAATAGAGACCACAAACCGATAGCATATAGCTATCGGAAAAACCCCTCGGGTAATCCCCCTTACCACTTGAAGATTTTGATTCCGATTAGAACATTGTCGCCGATCTGGTTTCACGTACAACACAAAATCACTTACCCTTCAACAACCACAACCAAACAATTACTATCAAGCACATAAACTCGCCTATGTTCTATATGCTAGGTTCGGCCAAGTGAAGGTTTTGTGGATAGAAGTTTCTAAAATTCTTAAGATCATGGATTCATGATCCTTCACACTTAATACATAGGATTAGTTACTTAACAAAGATTGAATTGAAAACCTCCAAGTTCCTCAAAGCATAGTTTCGGCCAAGACACAAAAATAAGACAAGAGATTTTAGTTTGAAACAAGACCTTGGATTCAACATAGATACATGTTAGAAAGATGATACCCAAGGTTACTTTCAAAAGAAATGAACAAAATCTCCTTCACCCTTAACTATAGGGTTTCGGTCATATGATGAAAAATGATAAGGAAATATTGGCTTAAATCATACTCTTGGATTATGAATATAAGGATGATAACAAGAACTTAGAAATTGATTTCATACTCACAGGATTTTTCTATGAATTTCTATGGATTTTCAACCTTTCTAGATCTAGAAATTGAAAATTGTGAACAAAGCTTTAAATCATGAAAATATATGAAGAACGTATAGTTAAATGATGATGAGGATCATGGATTATCTCTTGGAATTGAAGAAAAATGCAAGAATCACTAAGTTGCTTCACAAAGTAAGCTTATGGAGCTTAAGAGAAAGTTAGAAGATGAAGATGACGAATGAAGTGTGGAGAAGAATGTGGAGTCTTCAAGTTGCTTCATGACTTTATGAGCAAGAAAAGAAAGCCTTGGTCTTGCGCAAATGGGCTTGAAGTCCTATAACGGTCCAAGTGTTTTGAAGCTTGAAAAACAAACTTAAGACTTGATACAACCAAAGAAAGTTTAAGAGTACAATTTTGTTTCATACAAAATGTATTCATGATCATGGTATTGGGACTCATGGTCACAGCCCATGATGGGTTTGGATGAGCTAAAATTGGCCCAATTTGAATGACAACTTGATAATTTAACTTAGGACCAAAATGAAATTAAAGGAAAGTTCAAGGACCAAAATGCAAACTATAAAATTTGCCATCCTAACCATGTATACATTTACATACTTCACATGATTGACTCATCCATGTGAACCATCTTGAAGACTTGAGATAAATCCTTTAACAGCTCCTGGAAATCCCGTATTCTGCTCCGTCTTTCGCCCGATTGAACATAACGCCCAAATATAAAATTTTATTTCACTTTTCAGTGAAATATTTCAAAATAATGAAAGGCGTTGGAAAATAAATAAAAACCCTAAGTTTTTCGTTCACGGGTCAAAATTAGGTTTCCTGATCAGTATAATCATACTGTCAGTGAAATTCACAGACCGGGTTTCGCCTGACTTTTCAACCTAAATTTTAATCGTAACTCTCTACCGTCAAGTAGGGTGTAAATAAGGTTTCGTTTTATTTAAAAACATTTTATAAGTCCCTGATAACAATATAAACATATTTATATATATTTCCAATATTAGAAAGTAGTGAAAAATCGGGGTGTTACATTACTACCCCTCTCAAAAAAAAATTGTCCTCGAAATTTTGTAACTCGAAACTAAACAGGATTTCTCAATCCCAAAATCTTACTTTCACAAGAAAGTATATAGAATAAATTTTTATCGATCTGAAAATAATATAAGAATATCATGTGCATAAAAGATTCTCTGATAGGTTCGTAGATGTAAAAATACATGATCGGTACACATTTACAAACATGAATCTAAGAAATCTCCTTCTTTCACAAGAAGTTTATTAACAACGATTTAAAAGAACAATAGTCCGACAAGAATTCAGACTGGATCATATCCACCAAAAGTAAAAGTGACTAGATTAAGTCTCATTAAGAAACTTCTATTATCATGAAAGTGTCTATCCCGAACAACAAAAGGACAGTCCTAACATATCAAATTCCATAATAACTAGTTGAATAATTGGAGTTTGAAACAATCATCATATGACAAAGAAGAAATAGGCTAACTCAAATATTTCACACAACCTATCGAAATGAAAGAATGTGTTGAGTCTGAATTAAAAGTATAGTTAAAAGATTACTATCGTAGTTTGAAGTCTCAGCTCCCCTTACATTATAAACTCTACCCGTAGTCGTCAGTTTATTAGTGCTGGTGTTGTTGACAGTAGGTGTGGGCCTTGGATCATTGCACTCCCTTGAGATATGTCCCACCTGACCACAATTGAAGCATTTAATTCTTCCTAAAGGACAAGTTTCAGACACATTTTTTGAATCTCCACAATTGTAACATCTTTTCACTTGGCCTTGGTTTTGATTCTTTTGGCCTCCACTTCCCGATGCAGCAAAATTAGAACAATATTGTTGTTGATCTTGATTATCTCCCGGTGGTCATAAATAAGGCTTCCTCTGGTCCTGTTTCCCCTCCTGGTTCTAGTTTTGATTCTGAAACTGGTTCTTGGATCGAGAGGGTCCTCCATCATTCCCCCTATTATCTTTTCCTTTCCTCATTTGCTGTATCTTCCGACTCATCTCGACTAGAGCTTGAAAATTTCTAAGTTGCAATGGTAAGACAGATTCTTTAATCTCAAATCTCAGACCTGCCTCAAACCTCTCACACTTCCAGCTTTCATTGTGTTGCGCTTGAAATAAATGGAAGTACTTGGCGGGATATTCAAACTTCGCCGCATACTCCTCCACAGATAAATCTCGTTGTTGTAACCCCAGGAATTCTTGTTCTTTCTCGATCCTAATGCTTTCCGGAAGATACTTGTCCATGAATGCAGTTCGGAAAACATTCCAGGTAATCTCCTGAAGCTCAGCTTCTAGAAGTTGTTTGGCACCTTTCCACCAGTACTCAGAATCCCCTATCAGTTGAAAAGCAGCATGGGTAACCATAACCACTTCTGGAGTGAGAATCAGCTCAAAGATCTTCTCTAATTCTTGATCCCATAAGTCAGCTTTCTCTGGGTCAGCATCCCCACCAAACTGTGAAGGATTTTGGTGTCGAAACGTAGTCAGACCTCTGCCTTCCACCGCTTGCTAGGTCTAAACAGCCATAGCAGCTGTCTGCAGAGCAATAGCAGCCACAATGTTATCCATTGCTTGTGCAGGATAATCCACTCCACCGTCATAGTCCTCATTCACATTGCCACGGCCACCAAAGGGACCACCTCTACGACCCCTTCCACGACTGCGTCCACGTCCTCGTCCACGTCCACCTTCTGGTTCGAGTTCCATAACTGACCTACAAGACCAAATCAGTTAGACCACGACCAGAAAATGAAACGCTTACTTACTTATTAACACACATTACTTTTAAGATGTAATTCAAACAAGTCTTAATCAGAGAAAACACAACATCAACACAACAGGCCTATTTCCCAAAGATTCCCGAAAGACTCGACCAGCTCTGATACCACAAATGTAACACCCCACTTGGGCATTACTTCATAATACGTGCGGAAATAAATTAAAAATTCTATTTGCTGGTTGCTTTCAAAAAATATTATTTTCTCAATCGATTATCTTTTCCCAAACACGGTGATAAATAATTTTTTTTGTTTTCTTTTCTTTTTCCTTTCGACAACAACAACAACGTAAACATGACTGTATATGGATATATATATATATATATATAACATCATACAACTATACTCCATCATACTGTTTTCACACCTAGACCTTTATAAGTATAGGTCCTTATTAAAAAATAACAACATACGATAAATAAAACCTAAGTTGGTCACACCTATAAGACAGACATAATAGTAGCAAAGAAATATCGGCATGCCCAGAACTATGGAACCTTCTTCTTGAATACATCATATCACCTGAGCAGTTCATCTGAACTCCCCAATATAGAGAACAGAGACAATCCAACAGAAACAATGCAAGGGTGAGATACCAATATATGGATTTACACGATAACTACATGCGCGACACAAAAGAAAACATATACACATATGCAACTTCATAACAACATAGTCCTCATAAATAAGCAAGTAGTATATCAATGGGTTTCATACCCGATCATTGTCATTTGAAAATTATGCATGAACACTTCAATATTCGCTGCTCTAACATTTTACTTAATCTCCGGAGATCCCCGAACATCGTATGAATGAGTTGATCAGACTCGATTGCCAAATAAGGCACGTCGTTTTTTCCATATCCCATTGTCCATCACAAGGCACAATGAGAACGTCGTGTATGGTTTTCATTGACCACCAAGGTACAATGATACTTGGAGACATGAATATCATCAAGATACCATGATTAACAAATACGTTGTGACATTAATATCATCAAGATACCATGAATAACTTTGTAGGAAATGCATGTAAAACATTTTGTTTTCATCGTTTTTCTTCGTGTTCAATCTTTCCTTGTCAAAGCTCAAAAGCTTACGAGCATCGTAGTTTTCAACGTCTTAAAATTTTCATCGTTAACACAGGATACAAAGTCTGAGTGCTCAATCACGAAACCCTAGACCGGTGCCCCAATCCTAGGTTCGTGGTAATAGAAGACAACATTAGTCTTTTAACATCGTTTAATACTCCATAAAGTAGACACAACCACCGTCTAACGTTTTAAAATACGTTTAAGTCAAAATTTGACATTTTCTCCTTAAATAATTTTCTAATATCATAATTAAGTTATTTTCGAAAATTAATTTCACAAAATAACTTTTTATATTATTTCGGAATTTCTCGGGTGAAAATTAGCATTACAAAAATAATTTCACGGTTACGTCCTCGCTATGACTCATAGATTACTTTTATACTGATAAAATCATTAAAATAATAATATTTTCGAAAAATTCTTGTTTTCTCAAATAATTATTTTAAATCATAATATATCCCAATATTTCTTGATAAAGTATTGAATATTTATCTTAAAGCTTCTTAAAGCATTTATCTCGTTTAATTAATTGAGCACTGGCCACTGCCAGGCTTCTCAAACAACATCCAACATCACATTATATCAATTAACACAGAGTATATTATGCATTAAAATAATATAACATATAACTGCAAATACTTAACTAAAACAGATAATTAACTAACAGCAGATCACCAAACACCGATAAAAGTTACATAACTTAAACAACCACAAGAACCACTAACAAATAATACAGACCACTAAGTGATAGCATATAGCTATCGGAAAACCCCCTCATGTAATCCCCCTTACCTCTCGAAGATTTTGATTCCAATTAGAACTTTGTCGCCGATCCGGTTTCACGTACAACACAAAATCAATTAACCTTCAACAACCACAACCAAATAATTACTATCAAGCACATAAAATCTCCTATGTTCTATATGCTAGGTTCGGGCAAGTGAAGGTTTTGTGGATAGAAGTTTCTAAAATTCATAAGTTCATGGATTCATGATCCTTCACACTTAAGACATAGGATTAGTGACTTAACAACAAAGATTGAATCGAAAACCTCCAAGTTCCTCAAAGCATAGTTTCGGCCAAGACACAAAAATATGACAAGAGATTTTAGTTTGATACCAGACCTTGGATTCAACATAGATACATGTTAGAAAGATGATATCCAAGGTTACTTTCAAAAGAAATGAACAAAATCTCCTTCACCCTTAACTATAGGGTTTCGGTCATATGATGAAAAATGATAAGGAAATTTTGGTTTAAATCATACTCTTGGATTATGAATATAAGGATGATAACAAGAACATAGAAATTGATTTCAAACTCATAGGATTTTTCTATGATTTTCTATGGATTTTCAAACTTTCTAGATCTAGAAATTGAAAATTATGAACAAAGCTTTAAATCATGAAAATATATGAAGAACATATAGTTAAATGATGATGAGGATCATGGATTACCTCTTGGAATTGAAGAAAAATGCAAGAATCACTAAGTCGCTTCACAAAGTAAGCTTATCGAGCTTAAGAGAAAGTTAGAAGATGAAGATGATGAATGAAGTGTGGAGAAGAATGTGGAGTCTTCAAGTTGCTTCATGACTTTATGAGCAAGAAAAGAAAGCCTTGGGCTTGTGCAAATGGGCTTGAAGTCCAATAAGGGTCCAAGTGTTTTGAAGCTTGAAAAACAAACTTAAGACTTAATACAACCAAAGAAAGTTTAAGAGTACAATTTTGATTCATACAAAATGTATTCATGATCATGGTATTGGGCCTCATGGCCGCAGCCCATGATGGGTTTGGATGAGCTAAAAATGGCCCAATTTGAATGACAACATGATAATTTAACTTGGGACCAAAAGGAATTTAAAGGAAAGTTCAAGGACAAAAATGCAAACTATAAAATTTGCCATCCTAACCATGTGTACATTTAAAGACTTCACACGATTGACTCATCCATGTGAACCATCTTGAAGACTTGAGATAAATCCTTTAACAGCTCCCGGAAATCCCGTATTCCTCTCCGTCTTTCGCCCGATTGAACATAACACCCAAATATAAAATATTATTTCACTTTTCAGTGAAATATTTAAAAATAATGAAAGGCGTTGGAAAATAAATAAAAACCCTAAGTTTTTCGTTCACGGGTCAAAATTAGGTTTCCTGATCAGTATAATCATACTGTCAGTGAAATTCACAGACCGGGTTTCGCCTGACTTTTCAACCTAAATTTTAATCGTAACTCTCTACCGTCAAGTAGAGTGTAAATAAGGTTTCGGTTTATTTAAAAACATTTTCTAAGTCTCGGATAACAATTTAAACGTATTTATATAGATTTCCGATATTAGAAAGCAGTGAAAAATTGGGGTGTTACATACAGCGACCACAAGAGCTTGAGATATATGTTCGATCAGAAGGATTTTAACATGAGACAAAGGAGATGGATGGAATTCATAAGGGACAATGAATTTGATCTCCAATATCAACCAGGAAAAGCAAATATCGTAGCAGATGCGTTAAATCGGAAATCTTTGCAAGTGTCCTCTATGATGGTCATGGAATTGGAACTGATCGAACAATTCAAAGATATGAATTTTGGGATAAAGGAATTATCCCAAAATAAGGTAAGTTTAGAAATGGTCACTATCACTAGTTGATTCATGGGCTTAGTTTGGAAGAAGCAGGCTGAAGGTGAAACATAAGATAAAGGTCTTTTGACCTTGAAAGTTAGTGACTACTGACATAATAATTTTCAAACAAAGTCATTGAATAATTTTGTTAATCATTAAAACTTTGAGGGGTTTAACATTATCATTGTTTTGGTTCTAACACCAACACCACGACTTACTCACATTGTTGACTGAAGAGTGATTTGATTCGTAACTCTTACAACATAAAAATGAAAAGTGCCCATCCTTCTTGATGAATTCATGAATAGTTGCTCCAGAGTTTGAAAGGAAGAAGGCCTGAAGTGTTGCTATGTAAACAAACGTAAATAGATAGTAGCATAATAAATAATAAAAAAATTGAAAAAAAAAACTATAGTGCTATAAATGTTATTAGTCGGTAAGTAATAACTAATTTAAAAATTGAAAGGAAAAATTGCATTGGAAAATGAAGAGTTGTTCTGGAATTTGCAATATTGGAATAGCTGAGCGGCTTGTGAAGGAGCCGTTAGAGAGAAGATTCAGCTTTCTTATTTTATAAAGGTGAACAATTAAACCCCAACTACCTCGCTAACAACTGATGCATTAATTTATCTATTAATTTAAAAATTAAAAATGTATTAAATTAGTTTTTTAAGTGAAATTATCAAAAAGGGCTGCATTTTAAAGGGAAAAATGCCCCAGCGACTGTTACTTTTATATATATAAAGATAAAGTTATAAGAGTTAGCCTGATTTATTTTTGAGCTTCATGTTAAATGAATCAATGTACAATTGTACATTTTTATTGGTTATATTTAGTTTGAAACCTATTTGTTGAATTTTGTCTTAACGGAATCATAAACCCCCGTCGTAATATTGATAGTCTGCTTGTTGTGTTTATTCTTTTCGAATTGTTGTTTGATGATGTGAATTAAATAAGAACTTGTGATTATGTTTGATATGCATCTGTTCAGATAGTAAAAGCTTAGGAATGTGGGGCTGATATATTATGTTGTGAGTAATGATAATTTCTTAATAGATGGTTGTCAATATATATTTGAATATGCAAATTACAAAGGTGTATCATATTTGTATGCTTTAAATTTTCACTATAGAATTTTAATCATAGATAAGTGTTATGTGATTAATATTTCCCTAAATGTTGCTATATTTGTGAGTAAATAAAGTATGTTCCTAAAGCCCTTTCAATGAAAATTGTAATTCTTATCTTATTCCAAAAAAGAGGGGGGAAGGGTTCTCATGTTTGAACACATACTTTCTGCCTTTCAAACAAGCCAGATTTTGTGTTTCTGTCAGAGCCTTGGATTGACATATCAGTTATTCCTATCTCACTCTGGAACCAACTGAACTTGAAGGTGTTTTGTCTCAATGACAGAGGTAGTCATATCCCTAATCTTTGGGGCCTGTGTAGTTCTTTGTTGAATCCATCCATATTATCATCTTCTTCCCAACAATGCTCTTTCACTATTTGTGTGGATGGAAAAAATATTTTTGTCTCTGCCATATATGCCAGCACTTCCTACCTGCTGAGAAGGTCCCTTTGGAATGAGTTGATTAATATTCAAATTAATAACCCCGGTCCTTGGTGCATGATTGGGGATCTTAACTCAGTTTTAGGCTCTCATGAGGTGAGAAGTTCATCTTTGCCTCTAAAAACTGCTTGTACAGACTTCAGGAACTTCACTGATATAGGGAAACTAATTCATATTCCTACTAGAGGTGCTAGCTTTACTTGGAGCAATGGTAGAAGGGGCTCTGCTCACACTGAAAAAGGTTAGATATAAGCCTATGTAATGAAGCTTGGCTCTGAGTGTTGGAGCTCTACATCTTGCTGCACATTGGTTAGAAGTCAGTCTGATCATTTCCCTCTCTTATTGAATTGTTCTAGTGTGGTGATGTCCTTTCCATCTTCTTTCAAATTCCACAAAATGTCGATTGGCCATTCCGATTGTCATAGATTAATTGAAGAGGTTTGGAAAAGGCCTGTATATGGCTGCCCCATGTTCATTCTTTCTCAGAAGTTAAAGGCTCTAAAAACCGAATTGAAAAGCTGGAATAAGCTTGTCTTTGGTAATATTCATCTCCAAGTAGAAACTGCTCTAGCTACTGTGAATAATGTTCAGCAGTAAATCAATGTTAATGGTGTCACAGATGACTTGATGGAGCAAGAGGTTCTTGCCCAAACTGCTCTACAGCAAGCCCTGAATTATGAGGAGGAGTTCTGGAGAGAAAAGTCTAGAATAAAATGGCATACTCAAGGGGGCAGAAATACTGCATTCTTTCACAAATCTGCCAAAATCAGGTATGCTGCCAAGTCCATGAGTATGCTTAAAGATGGACAGGACATACTTGAAGATCACGATAGCATTGCTCAGTATGTTACCTCTTACTTCTCTAATCTTTATGCTGTTTCCAATGACTGTCATCAGAATAATCTCATAAACAGTGTGATTACCCTTTCTGTTTCTGCTGAAGATAAACATTTTCTATCCAAGCTGCCCTCAATTGATGAGATAAAAACTAAAAAGTGCAGTTTTTGCCATGAATAGTGAGGGAGCCCCTGGTCCTGATGGGTTTGGAGGGTGTTTTTACCAAACCTTTTGGAGCATTGTGAGTCATGATGTCTGCAATTCGGTTCTGCAGTTTTTCAGTCAGAACTGGCTTCTCCCTAATCTGAACTCCAATGCAGTTGTGCTCATTCCTAAATCACATAATACTGACAGAATTGAAGATTACAGGCCTATTGCACTAGCCAACTTCCAATTCAAAATCATAACAAAGGTGCTAGCTGATAGACTTGCACAAATTGCTCCAAAAATTGTCTCCCCCCAGCAAAGAGGATTTGTGAAAAGCAGAAGCATAAAAGAGTGTATTTGTGTAGCTTCTGAAGCTGCTAATCTGCTGGACTACAAAGCCTTTGGTGGAAACCTGGCCTTAAAGCTTGACATTAGGAAAGCTTTTGATACCTTGGACTGGAATTTCATCATATCTGTCTTGGAAGCTTTTGGCTTTAACAACATTTTCTGCAATTGGATTAAAACAGTTTTGTCTTCTGCAAGGCTCTTTTTTTTTTTGGTAAATGGTAAATCAGAAGGCTTCTTTGCATGCAAGAGGGGTGTGAGGCAAGGTGATCCTCTCTCACCCTTTGTAACATCCTAAAATTTCCATATAATCTTTTGGATAAAAGATTAAGCTATTAGGAGGTTTAGTATAGAAAATGATTAATTTATAACAGTTGACTAGTAATTAAAAGAATACAGAGTTAATATAAAAATTATATGAAGTTAAAAAAATTATAAAATTGAATAAAAAAATTAATGAATTAAAATTAAAAGCAAAGAAAGTGGGGGCCAATATATAACCTTTATTTTTAACATTGGCTCTTTTGCCAAATGCTTTGCAGTGCAGGAGAGTTCACGTGAACTCTTGGAAGAAAACAAAGTAGTTTAATAAAAAGATTAGCGGCCCGAATTAAAAATTAATAAATAAATCAAGAGTATATATATGTATAGTGAAAGAAAGCTATCTGGTTAGTCTCCTGCGCCGCTGAGTGAAGAAAGAAAAGAAAAAGAACAGAGCCGGTTGTTCCTGCAGTGCTGAATAGAGAGCAACATTGATAAAAAAAAAATTTATTGGCAACAAGAATCAAGTTTTTGATGTAGCATTGACTTTTGTCAAAGATAACTTTTAGAGTTTTTGGAGGTCTTCCATGAGTACCTTTCACTTAATTCCATGGTATAGATTTTAAAGGATTTGATTATGAAATTAAGAGTAATTATTTGGGTTTTGTCGTCAAAATAAAATTGATGTTTTATTAGTGATTAATTATCATGAGATTGAATATTCACATGTTAGTGATATTATTATTTGATATGTGATGCCTTAGAGTTGTTTTGATATGGACTTTATGAATAATAATGCATGTTACATGAGGTTATTTTAGAATGCCTATGAATTGTTTTGATATGAGCTATACCATTGAGATTAATGCATGAGGTCATATATCATGTCCTGGGATCATGACTTATGTCAAAAATATGATTTGGATTTTTTTTTGTGATTGGTCAGATACCTCCTTCAGGGTAGGGGATGACAGATATCTCCTCGTTGAAGACAGATACCTCCTTCTGGGAAGGGGATGACAGGACTCCTTCTGGGAAGAGGATGACAGATACATCCTCATTAGAGGGAAAGACAGATACCCCTTGTTAGAAGGGAAGATAGATACCCCCTTCCGGGAAGGGGAAGACCCACCATTATAGATACCTCCTTCTAGGAAGGGGAAGGCAGTGATACGTCATTGCATTTGTCATGAGCTCATAGACTAAAACTGGGTAATTAAATAAAAGAGACTTGGATGATAAACTGAGATTATTTGGACACAAGAGATGTCATTTGTATGATTGTTTTAAAGTTACACGTACTTTTAGTGATGGATTATATCTGTTTGATGATTTTATGACTTGTGCATGAATTTTGTGAGATTATATTAATTATCCTTAATTTATAGAAAATATTTTGAGTTATATTATTTTGGAAATGGTGGATTATCATGGTTGTTTTTCCGGTTACTGCACCGGCTGAAAGCAAACCTTTTCGAAAACCTTTTAGAACTGTGTTTACTTACTGTGATTATAAATCTCATTAGTGGTGTTGTCTTTCAGAGTTTACAGGTGATGAGATAAATGATGCAGCGTCTTGAAAGAGTCTTGAAGATATTAGTTCTAGTTTATTTCTTTTTATTTATTCCTTTTGGATTTATTAGATATCCGTGTTTTGAGGTAAAAACAACTGTAAAAGAGTTTTGTGATTTTTAATAATTAATATAAATGATATTTTATTTTATTTGGATGTGATGATTTATTTGGCACTATTACTTTGTTTAATTATTTTGAATATACGAGATATTTTCAGACTTAAATATATTATGAAAAATTTTATGACTCGACTATTTAATTTAAATGTTTTAAAGGTTTTTAAAGAAAATTAATTTGGGCTACTAATGTAACGAAGGACGTTACGGCCTTTTGTCTCAAGATGTACTCAGTAGGGGTATTTCCAAGCTTGTGGATTCCGGCCTCTTAAACACCATCTCTGTGTTATGGGTGAGAAGTGCCCAATTGATAAAAATGATGTGAATGAGGAATTGGGTGATGACGTGGCAAATGATAAGGAAATAAGGCGCAGCAATAGAATCAAAAAGAAGCATCCAATGTGGACCCAGTTTGTTAGTGAGTGGGAGCTTATTAGTAGTGGGTAGCTCTAAGTGTGTGTGTGTGAATTTGCATGAGATCATTCTCTCTCTCTCTTTCTCTCTGATTCACCACCAGCCTTGTTATTGTTTTCGTTTCCACTATTTCTTGTATTTCCATTCTGTTAAGAACCTACTTGGATTGTATTCCATTTATCATCAATATACAAACCCGAGATTCTGCATATATTCTCTCATTATCTATATTCCAATCATTATTGTTATTGCTATATAATCTGGGCAACATTACACTTGTTGCTTTCATTCCATCCATGGCCGACAACACCCGAATGAAAGAGCTTGCAACGGAGGTACGACGTCAGCTGAAGTTCGAACAGAGCGAAAGGGTCAATGCTTGCTCGTTTTTGAGCAAATGGAGACGATGCAGCAAGCATCGGAGTCACGATTTGCAGAGCTGACCACATCGATGGAGATGATGCTGAAACAAATGCAAGCTCTAGCCGTCACCCATGGAAATCCGAACGCAGGGACACACTCACCATCGTCGGGGAATTCTTATACACCACCCCCTTTTCATGTTCGCAACATCAAGCTGGAGTTTCCAAGGTTTAATGGTAAGAATGTTCTTGATTGGATTTTTAAGGCTGAACAGTTTTTTGGTTATTATAATACTCCAGATCTAGAGAGATTGACCATAGCTTCTGTTCACCTCGAACATGAAGTTGTTCCGTGGTTCCAAATGGTTACGAGATCTCAACCATTTCAATCATGGAAGGATTTCACAAGAGCTCTAGAACTTGATTTTGGCCCCTCAATTTATGATTGCCCCAGAGCTTCCTTGTTTAAACTGCAACAAACAAAATCGGTTCATGATTATTACCTTGAATTCACTGCGTTGTCCAATCGTGTTTATGGATTAAGTAATGATGCATTAATTGATTGTTTTGTAAGTGGATTGAAAGAGGAAATTCGTAGAGATGTTATGTTGCATTGTCCAATTTCGATTGTGAAGGTTGTGTCTATTGCCAAGTTATTTGAGGAAAAATTGTATGTTCAGAAATCTGTATCTGCTCCACAGAAATCAGATTATCCCCAAAATAGAACTCACTTCAATCCAACCAGAAATGACCAAACACAAACTACCGAAAAGGCACCCAATCCACATTTACTTCCCACACCACCTACTAGACCTATGAGCCAACTCCAAAAGAACCCTGCAATCAAAAGGATTTCTCCAGCAGAGATGCAATTGAGAAGGGAGAAAGGCTTGTGTTACTTTTGCGATGACAAATTCTCTTTTTCACATAAGTGCCCAAACAAGCATTTGATGTTATTGGAGCTGAATGATGATACTGAAAATCTCAATTCACCTACCTCAGCAGACATAAATAGTACAACCGAATCGAAAGAGGTGACAGAGCATCACTTATCTTTTAATGCTTTCCATGGAGCTACAGGAATGGGTGTTATCCGATTTAAGGGCTATATTGGTCATGTCTGTGTTTCGATTCTACTGGATGGAGGAAGTTCAGACAGCTTTATTCAACCACGTATTGTTAAGTGCCTAAATTTAGATGTGGAACCAACTAAAGGGTGCAAGGTTCTGGTTGGAAATGGACAGAACATGCAGACTGAAGGTGTGGTCAAGAAACTGGCTCTGAAGATACAGGGCATTGAAGTTACTGTGTCTGCTTATCTCTTGCCTGTAGCAGGGGCGGATGTCATCTTAGGCGCCTCATGGTTAGCTTCATTGGGACCTCATGTAGCTGACTATGCTACATCTATGTTAAAATTTTACCTAGATGGAAAGTTTGTCACATTGCAAGGTGAAATTGGTAACAAACCGGTTGTGGCGCAGCTGTATCTTTTCAAGCGATTAAACCAGATGAATGCAATTAGTGAGTTGTTTACTATCCAAAAGATTGATCCTGTTGTTATAGAGGATAATTGGGATGGCAGACCCGTTGATATTGATCCTGAAATGAGTACACTGTTGCATACATACAGAGAGATATTTCAAATACCTAAAGGACTACCTCCCACGAGAGGATTGAGTCATGAGATATTATTGAAAGAGGGAGCACAACCTGTGAAGGTGAGACCCTATAGATATCCACATAGCCAGAAACAACAAATTGAAAAGATGGTACAGGACATGCTTGAAGAAGGTATAATCCAACCAAGTCTTAGTCCCATTTCATCCCCAATTATCCTAGTGAAGAAGAAAAATGGCACTTGGAGATGTTGTACAGATTATAGGACTTTGAATGCTATAACTATCAAGGACAGTTTTCCCATGCCTACTGTGGACGAATTACTTGATGAGTTACATGGAGCAAAATATTTTTCTAAGTTGGACCTTCGTTCGGGTTATCATCAGATACTTCTCAAGCAAGAGGACCGCCAGAAAACGGCTTTTAGAACGCATCAAGGCCATTATGAGTGGTTGGTGATGCCATTCGGGCTTACCAACGCCCCAGCTACATTCCAAAGACTTATGAATCAGCTTTTCCAACCATTGTTAAGGAAGTGTGTTCTTGTTTTCTTTGATGACATCCTAATATATAGCCCTTCCTGGCATTCACATTTTCAACAGGTAGAAACTGTGTTTCAAATCCTAAGTCAAAATGTGTTATATGCAAAACTCTCCAAATGTTCATTTGGCTTAACTGAAGTAGAGTATCTTGGTCACATAGTTTTTGGTGATGGGGTATCAATGGATAGCACAAAGGTCCAAGCCGTGTTAGATTGGAAGATACCAACAAATTTGAAACAACTACGAGGATTCCTTGGGCTCACCGGATATTATAGAAGATTTATTAAGTCTTATGCGACCATAGCCGGCCCTCTCACTAATCTCTTGAAGAAAGATGCTTTTATGTGGGATGACAATACGCAAAAAGCTTTTGAGCAGTTAAAAAGAGCAATCACTTCAGCTCCTGTCTTAGTGTTCCCAGATTTTTCGCAAGTGTTTATCCTTGAGACAGATGCTTCGGGTACAGGAGTGGGAGCAGTGCTAAGTCAAGGAGGGCATCCCATAGCTTTCTTTTCTAAGATGACTCCGAGAATGCAGCTGCAATCGGCGTATACGCGAGAGTTTTATGCTATCACAGCGGCATTAGCTAAGTTCCGGCACTATCTTCTGGGTCACAAATTCATCCTGCGAACAGACCAGAAGAGCTTGAAAAGTCTGTTAGATCAATCTCTTCAAACCCCTGAGCAGCAAGCTTGGCTTCATAAATTCATTGGCTTTGATTTCCAAATCGAATACAAGCCAGGGAAGGATAATCAAGCTGCGGATGCTTTATCCAGAATGATGTCCTTGTCATTATCATCCCCGCAATGTGAGTTTTTCGAGGAATTAAAGAAAGCCATTGTTGAAGATGAGCATTTGCAATTAATTGTTCAACAATGCCTTAACAATACTGTGAACAATGGTAATTATGCTGTGAAAGATGGTTTATTGTTTTGGCAACACAGATTGGTAGTCCCAGTTGAGAGTAGTTTGATTCACAAAATTCTCACGGAATATCATGACACACCTATCGGGGGACACGCAGGAGTGACAAGAACTCTTGCAAGAGTTGCATCTCGGTTTTATTGGCCCAATATGAGACAACATGTTCAGAAATTCATTGCAGCCTGTATCACCTGTCAACAAGCTAAGTCTGTCAATAAACCTTATGCTGGTCTGTTGCAACCATTGCCGATTCCGGATCAAGTTTGGGAAGACATCGCAATGGATTTTATTACTGGCTTACCTCCTTCTTCTGGTTTTATTGTTATCATGGTCGTAGTTGACAGACTAAGTAAGTATGCTCAATTCATACCCTTGAAATCGGATTATTCAAGTAAGACGGTTGCCGAGACATTTATGCATAATGTGGTTAAATTACATGGAATGCCTAAGTCAATCGTGTCTGACAGAGATAAAGTCTTCACTAGTCAATTTTGGCAACATTTATTCCAATTACAGGGCACAACATTAGCGATGAGCTCCGCGTATCATCCTCAAACGGATGGCCAATCCGAAGCTGTCAATAAGTGTTTAGAAATGTATTTGCGGTGTTTCTCGTTCAAGAATCCAAAGGCATGGTCCAAAGCTCTCTCTTGGGCGGAACTATGGTATAATACTGCGTTGCATTCGAGTTTAGGAATGTCTCCATTCAAAGCTTTATATGGGAGAGATCCTCCTATGCTAATTCGTTACACTGTTAACAATGCTGATCCTGTAGAACTGCAACAACAGTTAATTGAAAGGGACAAAATTTTACTTGATTTGAAAGAGAATTTGAGGAGAGCTCAACAGGTGATGAAAGTCAATGCTGATAAGAAAAGAAGCAATGTTTCTTTGGAGATTGGTGATCAAGTTTTAGTCAAGTTGCAACCATATAGACAATCCTCGGTAGCTTTGCGAAAGAACAATAAGTTAGGGATGCGGTATTTTGGCCCATTTAATATCATTGACAAAATTGGTGCTGTAGCTTATAAGCTCCAATTGCCCGAGACAGCTCGTATACATCCTGTCTTTCATGTATCTCAATTGAAAGTGTTCAAAGGCCTCACTGCTGTACCATACTTGTCGTTGCCATTAATTACAGTGGAAGAAGGACTAGTGATTCAACCAGAAGCTGTGTTGCGTACTCGAAGCATTCGTAAAGGAGTACAAGTGGTGGACCAAGTGTTGGTGAAATGGAAAGATATGTCAAGTCAGGAAGCCACTTGGGAAGATAGAGAAGAAATGCTACAGAGTTACCCGAACCTCAATCTTGAGGACAAGATTGCTCTTGAAGGGGAGGGTAATGTTATGGGTGAGAAGTGCCCAATTGATAAAAATGATGTGAATGAGGAATTGGGTGATGACGTGGCAAATGATAAGGAAATAAGGCGCAGCAATAGAATCAAAAAGAAGCATCCAATGTGGACCCAGTTTGTTAGTGAGTGAGAGCTTATTAGTAGTGGGTAGCTCTAAGTGTGTGTGTGTGAATTTGCATGAGATCATTCTCTCTCTCTCTTTCTCTCTAATTCACCACCAGCCTTGTTATTGTTTTCGTTTCCACTATTTCTTGCATTTCCATTCTTTTAAGAACCTACTTGGATTGTATTCCATTTATCATCAATATACAAACCCGAGATTCTGCATATATTCTACTGTTATCTATATTCTGAACTGTTATTGTTATTGCTATATAATATGGGCAACATTACACTCTGGTCCTAGAAACTTGACTTCTCCAAGCCATGTCTTGTATGCTGATGATGTGTTGGTATTTTGTAAAGGGAATAAAAGAGGGCTTGAGGCACTTATGGACATGCTTAAAGACTATGCTCAAGCCTCGGGTCATCACTTAAATCTCAGCAAATGCAAGTTCTATTCAGGTAATAATCTGTCTCCTGCAAAGTCCTCTAGAATTGCTAGTATCCTCGGGCTCTCTCCTGGTGCTATGCCTTTCCTATACCTTGGTGTTCCAATCTTCAAGGGGAAACCTAGAAGAATTTTCCTCCAACCTATTGCTGATAAGATCCTGGCTAAGTTCTCTTATTGGAAAGGCAGTTTATTGTCATCAATGGGTAGAGTAGAATTAGTCAAATCTGTTATTCAAAGCATGTTGTTACATAGCTTTTATGTTTATCTTTGGCCAGCTTCTCTTCTCAAAATGATTGACAAGAAAATAAGGAACTTCATTTGGTCTGGTGACCCAAATGTGAAGAAGATCTGCCTTTGTTGCTTGGAAGAATTTGTGCTTGCCTGCCTCTGAAGGTGGTCTTGGTGTTAAATCAATCAAAACCTTAATAAGGCTGCTCTTCTCTTGTTAACATTTGATTTGATAGCTTATTAAAAGGATTGGGCAGAGTTCCTCAAGAAAAGATTTCTGCTGAATATGCAACCTGCTGTCAATTATGTCAAGTCTTCTCTTTGGCCAGGAATTAAAACTAACATCCAGAATGTCCTTTCAAACTCTTTTTGGCAGATAGGGGATGGTAAATCAATCAATTTCTGGCTGGATAAATGGTTATCCCAACCTTTGGCTGAGTTCTTTGAAATCCCTCCTTCTATGCAGAAATCCCTCAAGGCTTCTGTAGCAGATTTTATAGAGAATAACGGCTGGTCAATTCCCTCTATCCTGCTGGACAAATGTTCAGAGCTTGGAATGGAACTCTCTCTTCTAGAGCTTCCTTTATTTTCTGACAAAGACCGGTTAATCTGGAAGAATTCCTCTTCTGGCATGCTCTCATTTAAAGATGCCTTTCAACAGTTCAAACCAGTCCATCCTCCCTACACCTGGGCCAATTTGATTTGGAACATTGCTATTCCTCCATCTAGGTCTTATGTTGCTTGGGCCTATTGCATAACAGGTTGCCTACTGAAGATCTCCTTCAAAAAAGAGGATGTACAACTGTCACCATTTGTAGCCTTTGTTACTTGGAAAAGTGCAGATCACCTATTCCTGAGATGTCCTTTTGTTATGCAGATATGGAATTGGATAAGTTCAATTCTAGGATTTCAAGTCAATTGTTCTTCCACTCTCTCAGTCTTATCATGCTGTAACAAGTCTTGGAGTCCTCATTTAAAAGACATTGTTACTGCTGCAATCATTAACTCCTTTTGGATCATATGGATTTCCAGAAACAAATTTAAGTTTGATGCTAAGAAGACCTCAGTCAGAGCTGCTATCTCCATAATTAGATCATCAATTGTGCTTACTGGAAAGCTCTCTAGGAATATTATGTTCTATGTTGCTGATGAGATTAGAATCCTAAAGTTGCTTGGTATTGACTTTCACCCGAGTAAAGCCCCCAAGGTTATCAAAGTTGTTTGGTTGCCCCCTACACGTGGATGGATCAAAGTTAATACAGATGGTGCGGCTAAGGTTTTTCCTGGTCATGCAGATGGAGGTGGCATCTTCAGAGATAAAAGCGGAGCTGTATTAGGCTGTTTTGCGAATTATTATGCTATTCAGGATTCCTTCTCTGCTGAGCTGTTGGCTGCTATCTCTGCAATTCATGTGGCTAAATCTAAGGGGTGGAGGAAGTTATGGATGGAATGTGATTCCTCTTTAGTAATTCAAGCGTTCTCCAATCCAGAAATTGTGCCTTGGAAGCCAAGAGTCAACTGGAGAAATTGTATTGTGATCACCTCTGGCTTTAATTTCAAAATTTCTCATACTTTTAGAGAGGCTAATCATTGTGATGACAAGTTGGCTAATTTTGGAGTTTCTTCTAAATGTTACTCATGGTGGAACTTGATCCCTGATTTCATTAGAACTTATTTCTTTTGTAATCGATGGGGATTGTCCTCTATTAGGTTCAGATAGTTTCTTCCTTTCCATGAGTTTTGGTCTTTGTCCCCTCATGGCTTCTTGTATTTCTTTTCCTTTTTTTTCTTCAATGAATTTTTGGGGTGCTGCAGATGATTGGTAGCGGTGTTGGTGCCAACCTAGTTGGGATCATCTTCTCTACAGTGATGCTCTTGCACACCAATTTTTGCTTAAAAAAAAGTTCCTGAATGAAAAAAAAATGTTTGGACACATATTTAGATAAATGACTTATTGCAAATTTTGAGGACGAAATTTCTTGAAGGAATGGACAAATGTAACATTCCAAAATTGGCTACGTAATTTAATAGGAATTGGACCACTAGAATGATTATATTTCATGTATAGAAGTGGTTAAAAGGATCCTAAGTGACTTAAAAGAAGTTAAATAGATAGTTTTGAGTGTTTCAAGCTCAATTTCGCACAAGAGACCTCCTATGACCCGACACCAAATGTCACGGCCCACTTTTAGGCCATGACCGGCGCACAGACTATCACTAACTCATCTACCCTTTAGCCTGGCAAGCCTTTAGACAAAATTATACTAGAATCACATACACCTTGCTAAAACAAATTACTATAAAAAATCCGGTAGAGTCCCTCTGAAATTTTAATATATCAAAAAGTAAACACCTGTCAAATTCATATATACGTATAACCAGAGTTCATCAACCAGAGTTTTCATCATTCAGGTACAAAGTCTTCACATAAACTCAAATAATAACAACCATATAGTTTAACATGCTAATTCTACCTAATCGTATATATAACTCAAAAGTCAAGGAATCCCTATCCCTATAGCTGCATCATTCTGAAGTCGACGGCATATGCCACCACTCAAAATAAGGGTCTGTGTGACACCCTCTACCCCACATATTATTTATAAAACGTTTACTTAAAAAGGTAATATAAAAACATGCATTTATTTCATTAAATAAAAACTTGGATAAAAGGTACCACATTGTAATAACTCAATGCGGAAATAACATAATTTTAAAAAGATAAAACATAAACAAAGCAATGACATAACCCAACCCCGATGTTACAAACAGAGCCTGGTATAACCGTTCCGAAATAAAATCCTCTGAATACAACGAAAATGAAACTAACAACAAACTACAACTATTGAAACAACTAAACATCCTAGCTAGAGTCACGGCTCCTCAGAGTCACTCCACCACTGGCTGTTCACCGTCCTCTGCATAAAGAGATACATGCCAACAACAGAAAAAGAGAAACGGGGAGTAAGAAATCATGTAAACACAACGGCATGAAAGTAGTTAAGCAAGATGAACATACATCATAACATGGCCTATACAACGTAACATCAACATAATATAATCATATCAACATGTCATCTAAACCAACATAAGCTATGTAGTGTTACTTATCCACATTGGCCAAACTATCTCAAGAAGGCAACTTCGAAGTTACATATCCACATTGGCCAAAAAGCACCAACGTCGGTAGTCCACCAAACCATAGGTGAACCCCTTGGATAACCAACGCATCATAACGAGGACACACCACCGCGGAGGCACACGGTTCACCAAACCTTGGGTGAACCACCGAGACTTAGCCATATCATCATACTCTAGGACGACCTCCCCTATGTTGAACTTCCCCCACTAACAACTTCAACGTATGAATGCATGAGCACAACAACAGACAAGGCAACCACCTCCTTTGCTTGGGTCAATAAGCACCCAAGACTTATCACCATCATCAACGTCACTATCAACACCTTAACCCTTCTGGGTCAAGGTCCCCTTAGCCAAAAAGCACTAAGATTCAACTTATCAACACCTCGACCGAAAAGCATCGAGGCCACTTTGGCCAAAAGGTACCAAAGCATATCAATGTGCGGTAGCCCAAGGGCACCGGCTTACCAACTTATTACTCTTATTCATCTTAATTAATATTTAATTCAGTTATCTAACTCTTCTTTAATCGATTGGTATCTTATTACATTATTGGGGACATCTGGGGTGAAACACTCCTTTAGAACCTTTAATTCGCGTTCTAACCAGTCAGGGGAGCACGGGTGTGCTCACCCTAGCACGGTCGTGCTGCCACTTAACTGGAGCATGGTCATGCTCACTGTCCAGCACGACCGTGCTCAATGCGCGGCCATCTTCCAGAATTCAACTGGGATCACGGGCATGCTCCCTGTTCAACACGGTCGTGCTCCTGGGCCAGCAGTACTGTTCTGGGAAGATTCAACTTATGTTCTTGGAGCCAAAACTCCCCAATGCTCTTAAATTAGATCCTAGGGTCCTTCGACTAATCCAATTGGCATCAAACCTCACCTATCACTAACAGTTCATGTCTTATGAAGCATTGGGGAATTAATCCCTTAAGCGTTACGTTAATTAAGAGCCCTATTAAATCAATTAGAGTCTTATTAATCGTTCAACTATAACCAACATCACTCATTCAACCAGCATTCAGCCAATCGATACATAACAACAACATAACAACCATATTCATATCATATACAAATTCAACCAGTTATGCATTATTGTCATACAATATAGGATTACAGACAATAGGCATACCAGCGATCAACTAACACTTATGACAATTAACTCATACAACCAGGTAGATCATGGCATCAACAACAGTTTAGGCATAGTCATAATCAAACACAGCATGACATTAACAACAGTTAACAACAACATATAACGGGGCTATGGGAACCCCTCATCTTACGCTACCCCTTTGCCTAATGAATACATTATCCTTCTCCCCATACCTGGTATGAAGAATCCGGTAGCGATAACTCAAATGGTAGACAAAACGACAACCAACGAGTTTACCCTTGAGCGGCTCAGTCAGCTTCCAAGCCTTGGTCAAACAAGAACATTAACCAATTAGTTCCCAAATCTAAATAATAGAGAGGAAACCAAAATAGGAGAAACCGTTACCTATACCGATTTCGTACAAACGAACTAGACGTTCCCACAAGTCTCCAAAGCTCCAACAATGCAGTGGGTTTAGAGAATATAGGGAGAAAACTAGGTTTAGCTGCACTGTGGAGGCTGCTGTTGCCAAAATAGGGTTTATGACTAAAACCCTCGGTTACTATTCTGTATTTAAAGGCACAGACCTGAGCACAGTCGTGCTCGGGCGTGCTCATTGTTGAGCATGGGCGTGCTCATTGTTGAGCATGGGCGTGCTCAACTTAGCGTCAGCGAGACGCGCTAACCCAACGAGCACGGTCATGCTCCCTATTAAGCACGATCGTGCTTTTGACTCAGATAGACACAAGACACAAGCTTAAGAAAGGAATTTTCCACCTAAAACCCCACTTAGCTCATTCTAAACCTTCCTAACAAACAAGGCACATACAAAAGCGCTTAACAAAAAATGGGGTGTTACAGTCTGCCAAAAACAAGAGAACTCCTGGGTAGATCTACAACCCCAAAAAATCTACCCTGCTTCCTGTGAATCTGAGAAAAGAGAAAGGAAATGGGGTGAGTCATAAGGACTCAGTGAGAGCATAATAAACTAAGTGGATAAGAAGAAGAAGCAAGCATCGCACGAGTGTTTTTCATTCAAATACGATTATAAGATAACGAGTAAAAGAAGGAAAAGTTAAAGTACGAAGGACAAGATCACGTTGTAAAAAAAAATTCATAATACAATTTCATAATAGGTATAGATGTAGAACCAAAATCAACTTAAGAGGAGAATCAACCTCAATCAACATGTCATGTATCATGGATATCATAAGCAAGATAAACTCTAATAGGGGTGTATGGGTCGCCTCGGATCGTCCACCTGCGACTTGGATACTCAGGGTAAAGTCAAGAAAACCAGGCTATACTGGGGTACACGACACATTAGGAGCTTTCTAATGGTCGCTGTGAGCCTCCCGAGTCCAGTTCTTATATCCCCAAGGTCTCTTCACAGAATGGCCCCTCCGTAATTCATACTCGCACTCGAGTACAACTAACTCCGTATGACTCCCAATCATATGGCTCGCCACTTGGCAAAATACAATGCAACAAACATCCTTGAGTTAACACCGGAACCTTCTCAGACAGTCACAAACTCAAAACGGATGCCCATACATCCCCGGCCTAAAAGCCATAGTCTCAAGGTATTACCATGGTGTTAACTCTCAACCCATCCATACAGTCATATATCCATCAAATCAATCAACCATCCATATTCATGAATATAATAATAATAAATTTCAGCAATCACATCAATCAACATGGACATATTATAGAAATCAACATATCAACAAACAAATCAGGCAAACCCAATCAGCACAATTTCTCTAACCTAGGGTTCGAACCTAACGGCGATAAACCTACAACAAGTAAACCTGAGACAACGTTAAAATATTATTTAAAAACGGTTTAGACATTGTCGATTATTTGACATACTAGTAGGGTCTGGGGCACCCTACACACATGCATATATAATTATTTTTCTACGCTTGCCTCCCCGACGATGCCGGTTACTTTCTCCCCACCTTACTGATGTGCACGCTTTCCCGTAAAAGCTCTGAATACTTCTGTGCTATCGTCATGAACCTCAGCACGCTTTCCAAAAACAACCTCGAATCTGATATGGACACCTACGGTATGTGCGTTGGACCAAAATTTGTCCTGAGCACATGCACAAGGTCCAGAGGTCCAAAAACTGCCAGAAACACAAACAATCATAGAATCAACAACCGACCAACACAAGAAATCAAAGAAGAAACTCACAAAATACAGTCGATGTCCTATGCCAAGTCAGTTTCGCCCCAGTTCGATGGTCGTTTTCTCGATTGACCGATTTGGCCAAAAAACCCGTAATAGCCTAAAATCCACCAAAAACGATATTGAGACTAAGAATAAGGGGTAGAATAAATTTAAATAGCTTAAAAAGGACAAATGTCGACAGCGTCGACACTGACATACCTTGACGATTATCAGATGCAAGGTCATGACCTCGAAGGTGTCGAAGCCAGAAGCACGAATACGCGATCAGTTTGAAATTTCGATGACCGAAGCTACCTTAACCAAGCTCTCAAAGCCACGAAAATGGCTTCCTTGTACATGTTACTACATATTTTCTTCTCTGGTACTCTTCATTTAACATGAAAGAAGAAGCACATTACTTTAGTTTTGTGACATTTAAGTTAGCTTAGATTTTTAGATTACTTAAGCTTTAATTTGGTGCATGGTTATGCTAGGTGTCACTTAGATAGGCTAGGTTATCTGGTGGTGTGGAGGATAGGTGTCATATGTGGGTGTTTAGTCTTAGTGATATGTGCCAAGGGGGCAAGTCAACTTTTCAACAAGAATGATATGAGCCCAATGAAGACCATGGATCAAGAAGAAATTCAAGGACTTTGATGAAAATCTTATTTTCATTAGTGGTGAACCAGCTGACTTGTTTTGACTGTATCTTGGGTTGCGGGTCTTCAATTGATGCATTCTTTGGTGCGTTGGAAAGCTAAGGAAATTTCCTACAACACGTATTTCATGCCTCTTGAACAGATTCGGCTTCTATCATGATTAAAATAATGGTGGAAATTATGAACGAATTTTACACTAGTTTATTAGACTTTTTATGTTTTGTTAATTATGTGGGAGTTATACTTTTAATTTGAGAAATAAGTGTGGCTGCTACATAATGATAGAGAGAGGGTAATAAGTCACTATTAAGTGGCTGAGTTAAGTGTGAGTTTAGTAAGTCATGAATAGGCTAGTCATGTGGGGGTTATGGAATCATTGGGAAGATAAAGTGCGAAGCCAAATGTTGGCAGCCACACCCCTATATGTAACATGCCTAAACACATGAATAAACAACTTGGATGTTGAATTTGGATTGAAATCCACTTGTGAGACTTTTTTCTCTTTGGTTCTTGGTTGAGCCAACCTTAGTTCTTATCAAGAATCCAAAATTCTTGTGGTGAACGTCATAGGCTTATCAAACTCTCTAGTTTGTGGCACCATCATCATCTCTTTCTCATCCATTTTGTTTCTTTCTTCACTTTAATTTTGGTTACTGAGTGTTACACGAATTTTTTCTTAAAAATTCAACCAAAAAGATCTTATCAAAGGCAACTATCCATTTGGTTGTCATCACTTAGGTTAGTGGGATGTGAGATGGCGCCATGGTATCTGGACACGTGTCATCGCATGTTACTTCGCCAGCACAACCAGGTGTTTTCTTCCGCATCTTCCTACCACTGGAATATTTTTCTTAATTATTAGGCTACTCCCAAAAACTTATTATACGCAAGTCCAGCCTAATTTTTAATATTCCAATTATCAATTAATTAATTAATTGACCAATTAATCTCTCGGTTTGCATTTGTTTGCGTTCCGGCCCCGTTTCAGCTCTGATTCTCCTAAAACTTGAAACACAAGCTAACTAACACTTAAGAAACATGATTAAGCATTCAAACATGCTTAATCCTTTCCTCATACACTAATCGAGAAAACGGTGCGTTACAATGTGTGAGATCTTTATGGCATGCCGGTAAGAAACCAATTTAACTGTGAGGTTTCCAAGACACTTGAGTTATTGTGAAATAATTGAAATGGGCAAAAACCAATTTAATTATGAGGTTTTCGAGCTACTGTAATTATTGTAATCTGTTGTGATGTACAATATGTTTAATTGATGGTGATTATTTTAGAGTTTATATGCCCTTGAGTTTGCTGAAAATATTAATGTAATTAAAAGTATATTATATATATTATTTATAAAATTAGTGGATACCATGAACAGTTTTTCAGGTTATCGCGACGGCTGAGAACGATCTAGACATCATTTATATTATTTTATCTTTCTCGGGTTGCAGTAAATGCCAATTTTTTTAGGCTTTGGATTTTTATCTTGATGTAATGGATTCTTTTTACTTTTCATTATTATTTTCATTAAAATGAGGTATTTTCAAACTCAAATAATTGTGATATTTTTATGGCATGCATTTTTTAATTAAAATTTTTTAAAGGATTTTTATTGTATTTTGGATGGGTTACTAATGTAACGAATGGCATTACAGGTAAAGTTTGTGGTGCCAACCTAATTGAGATCATTTTCCTTATTATAATGCCTTTGCATGCATTAACATTTTATAAAAAATATAAAAGATTTCATACTTTTAACTCAATCATATATATATATATATATAGGTGTTGTCTTAGGTGTACCACCCACCAAAGTGATGCAGTGGTGCACCACCCACGTGACTAAATGTGAGCCAATGATGTTCTCAATTGGATAAGTGAAATTGTCTTTGACTTTTCAACGAGAATTGTAGTCAAACAGTATCTGTTCAGTATTTTGGCAAATAAATATGTTACTACAAATACCGTATATTTTTTCAGAAGATTATAATTTAATTTAACAAAAACTCTTTTGGATCATCGATTGAACCACTGCTCTCTGTTCATTTTGGGGTTTTAATAGCGGCGGGAGTCGAGACCAAAGCTAGGCGGCGACGGCGGCGGTTCGGTTGTAGTTACTAGTTGGTGAAGGTATATGTTACCAACGCAGACCAAAACACGGAAATAGAGCATAAATATCCACACAAAAAAAAACAGAAACAGGATAAAACATTGAGGACCCAAATCTGGTGATTTCAAGCTAAACAAGAAGACTCAGTGTTACCGTCATGGCGTCACTTTTCAAAAACTCAATAGCTATCTTCAAAATCTAAACAAAACAGAACTGGGTCGAATTTTCTGATTAATTTTTAGATGGGTTCCTGTTAATGAAACGTTCAACAAAGAAAACAAAGAAAAAGATGGCATTTTGAGGTTTGCCGGAGTGGTGCGATGAGCGGCGACGAAGGGAAAGGAAGAAGGAAATGCTTCACGGAACTGATGAGGTTGACGCGAAGTTCACCGAGCGGTGATGGGAGGTCGTCAACGGCTGCAGGTTAACAACCCTGTTTCTATCAGAGGATTCATTACACATAGAAGAACACAAAAGGGAAAGGAAGAAGGAAATAAAGAAAATAAGAGAGACCCATTGCAGAGAATGGAGAAAAGGGAAAGGAAGGATCATCCCCACAAATGTTTCTCAATGTTGTTGATGATTCGGTAGTGGTGGGAGCATGCCAGCCAATTGAAGTATTGGAGTGGCAACAGTGGAGACGGCGGATACAAGGATTGATTGTAACTATACGTTCCTAAACAATAAATACCTAAAAAGTAAAATACGTTCACACTTTGACCAATTCCACGTGCTAAATGAGTTGAATTGTCAAACTGAATGATATGGCAAAACAGTTGGTTCACAAACTGTCATATGGGTGGTACACCACTACATCATTTTTGTAGGTGGTGCAGGAGTTTGAGATAAAGCTTCAAAGTTCATGAAGAACATAATTCCCCATCTTCGTTTTGAAGCCACTTGGTAATATCTAGCAGTCAGATTTGAAGCTCTATTAAGGAGAAGATTTGATGAAGAAGAGAACAAGTTTGATTAAAAAAATTGCTAAATCTTAGAGAGAGAACCATTTGAATAGTTCCCCAGTCTAGTTTCTCGGGTTAAGATTCTAAATGTATCGGTCTATAGGAAACAATTCAAACATGAGGTAGACGATAAATAATAACACTCACGGGTTGGAAGTGAAATTCAATAAAGAACATTATTGGAGTCTTGTGGTCGTGTAAACGTCTTGGAAAACAAGTGCATCATCTTGATTGCGTGAAAGGGCAAAAAATAGAGAAAATGATGAAATGTATATCTAATACTTGTTTGGAAAATGTGACAAAATGTTAAGATTATTCAATATGTTACCAAGAAAGGAATCAATAATGTCACCATTGTATCAATATATATGCTTCATGTACGTCCTATCGAGTAAAGAAGTAACTCTTTGGATGGCAAATGAAACGGGGGTAAATGTGAATACAGTCATCCTTTGAATTGTTAGGGCAAGAAGCGTTGATTATGACATTTTAATATGATGTGATGACATGGCTGACAACAAGAAGATATGGGTAACGAAGGCATCTCTGAAATGACAACAAATCCTCTTATGACATCCCACACTATAATCAAGAAGCAGTCACTTTCTTTGCATTACAAGGTTAAAATCAATAAGGTAGCATTTGTTGTCAAGAACTTTGATTGGAGAAACTTCAGCAAGGTGATGTTGTCAACAACTTCAATAATGAAAGACCTTTTTTCTAGCTTCATAGTTTACATCAATTTGATTTTCGAGCTGTTATGAAATAATTATATGTTCACTATGTTTTTGTTGTAACTCTTGTTGTCGATGAAGAAAGTACTTTTGCCTAATATCTATTTGTTTTTCGAGCTATTTCTTTTTGTTGCAATGAAATGAAATTTGGTTGTTTGAATATTCTTCTCATTTTTTGTAAATATTTTAAGTAAGATCAAACCAATACTCTAATGGGCATAGGATCAAACCAATATACTTATGAAAAATATTATTATGTTATATAGGATTGTTTAATATATTAATTCTTTACAAATTAAAAGTCTATTCAGTAGCAACATGTGACAGGTGAAAAAGTATACTTTTCATATACACTCGCTTCTAGTATTGCTTAATGACTAGGTGGGAAAATAATAATCCTAATTAACAAAAAGGTGACGAGTCTACTTTTAATAATGTTCCCTCGAGGAAAGACTATTAAAGTTGAAGAGGATAACCTTTAATAGTTTTCCCTCAAGCCAACACTATTAAAGGTGAAGAGAGTAACCTTTAATAGCGTTCCCTCATGGAAGCGCTGTTAAAGATTACCCTCTTTGCCTGATCAACATTTGAGAATGTATTTGATCTCAACTAAATGGAAATGGAAGTATTTATTGTGAGTTCCTATTGTTGAAACCAAAGTAGTTATGGTTAAATAATCTCTTAAGTTTTAATGTCAACAAAAAGATTAAATTTGTATGGAAAAGTTAAAGTTATGGACTAACTCGTCTATTGTAGGGTGCAGGACTATTTTGAATATCACTAGACGAGGGAACTAGTCTAAAGTTCCTTAAGATAGTCCAAAAGCATCGCTAGACGAGCCATTAAACTCATCTAGTAAAGAACTAGTCAAATAGAGAATCGCTAGACGAGCCGTTAAAAATAACAAGTTTAAAACATAGCAAGTCCAAAGACTTGTAGTCCACCCGGGAAAAGATTAGACGATCTTAGAAACTAGACTACCTGTTAGAACAACTAGACGACCTAACAATAGACTACCTAGTTGCTCTAGTTCAAGGTTAAAAATGCACGTCCAAAGACATACTGCTTATGAACCCGTCTAGTCAGCACTTTTATTTCAAATGATTGTTTATTTAATTCGATTGTTTCTATGTCTTCTCCTGTGTTGTTTCAAATATTTATGATTTGTTTCTTGGTAAGAGAAACATAGTACCATTAATTACACAAATACTTTGTACTCTGACACAATTTGCTGCAAAGTTGACTCAGTAAAAAGAAGGAAAGACAAAAGGCAACTTTCGGGTACAACAGAGAAGTGACAGTATCACTTTCAGCATTTCTGATAACCAAGAGTGCTTTTCTGAAGATCAGATATCAAGTTATCAGACTCAACAGATCCTAGCATTTCATGTTATTTTTGAACGGACATTTCTTGAAGACCATTGAAGAAGAATGAGCTAAAGCTGCACTTCTTCTATAAATACTGGACGAGCCCAGTGAAGAAGGTTAACGAAACAACAACGAAGCACTGATATTTTGAAAGTTCCAAAACTTTGTTAAATCTTCTCTCGATTATATTCATTGTAATCTCTTATCTTAAACTTTCATACCCTCACACATAGTGAGTTCTTAGATCAAACATTTTAATCTCTTAAATTAGAGAGAGCCTGGAGAGGCTTGACTGGAAAAGAATACTTGAATGCCTGGAGAGGTGTTGAATACTTGTGGATTTGTAAGCCTAAAGAGGCAAGTGAAAGAATAATTGTAAGCTATTGGATTATAGTGGATAAAACCTTCAAGTAGAAGGGACTGGACCTATCTCTTTACAGTTTTATTTTATACTAACTGTGGGGATTTGATATTGAGTTTGTTAACTCTTTTGAAAAATTATTTTATTGTGTGATTTGATTTTATAGCTTTCTTGCAAAAGTGTTTTCAAAAGTATTTTGAAAATTTTGTTAAGAAACACAATTCAACCCCCTTCATATGTTTCCTTGTGTCAACTTCACCTATTGGTTGATAAAACACTATTATGAAAAATCCCTAGTCAAGTATTATCGTTAATTAGAACGACATTCAAGTCTTCACATAGGTATCCATTAGAGTAATGATGTGCTTGATTAACCCACCATGAGAATGCTACATGGAACATTATGTGAATGTCATAAGCGGTTCTCATAGTGACAATGGTGTATGTAGTCCTTTCACTTGAAATAACTATAATTTCTAAAATAGAAGTTGTATGTTCTAATGTTGTCAAACATCTTCTGTAACACCCTTCTCGGGCGCTACATTTTCTGTGACATTTTAAGGCCGAAATTTTGTTTAATGAAATTCTCTGCCATAAAATAGGGTAGTTTTTTTTTTTTCTTTTAAGATCAATAGAATGGATCAAGTTAAGAATTCTCAAAGTTTGAAAGAAAACATTTCGAAATGCCCCCTTTGAAAAATGGAGTTTGGATGAAGTTGAAACACCTAATAAAACATTTTATAACGTCAAATCTTTTTCTTTTTCTTTTTCTCAAGGTAAGCAATAAAACATCCAACCTCATCAAATATTTACATAATACAGTCTAGGGTTACTCAGAAGATAACATTGCATTAAAAAATTTACTAATCATGATTAAGGTTATAAGTTCGTAAATCATTTACATAGACCCAACCCAACTCATAACCAGAAATCATAATGTTATATAGACCCAACTTAAAGATGTGGAGACGCAGCTCCTAACGTATAATATACTTGGAGTCGCAGCTCCATAAACGGCAACACTAACTCCCAAACATCACAAGCTGGCCAAACTAAAATATAAAAGACCATCATCTCTCGTACATTGTGAGAAGAACAAACCCAACTGACGTGATCTAGTGCAAACTCTATTTGAGTCCACTGTCGATGTCGTCACAAAAGACATACCTAGAGCCATTCCATAAGTAGCTCTCTGACTAATACTTTCCCTTACCAAGGAGAAAGTCATAGCCTACAAACCAACAACAATCATGCCTGTCTCAAGAAAAGAAGGATTAGGCATGACAACAAACACAAAGACCATCATCCTGGACCATCGGAAAGCTAGAAGACGTCCACTAGAACTCCAACATATCATCTGCAAGCTCGAACCTCAACCTCTATGATGAATCAGCCAAAAGACATCTTGACATCTCAGTCTTCTCAAAAGAACACAGAAGGCACATAACCAGATGACATAGGCAATATAAAATAAGGAAGTAAGATTCCCACACAACATATGGCAGATATGAAAATAGCACGACACCAGATAACATATATTCATATCCATGTACACATATATTGATATGATCCTGATCCGGACCGCCTTGAAGTTTCAGACAAAAGAAGGATATTGACGCCACACTCAAGATATAGGTGAGAAGGTGAGTGATAAGTCATGGGTTTGATCGCCACAAGTTGCCTTGATAAGATCAGATTTAGTTCAATTACCCAAGAACCAAAGGGAAGCTCTCACAATAGAGAAAACTCTTCAAATTTCATTATCTTCAAAACTTTCTATTTGTCTTTTCATTATTTCCTCTTCTCTCAACCTCTTTTTTTCATTCTCTCTCATCTTCTTGTCACGTCTCTCATGCATTTGCCGGATCCACTCTTCAACCTCTTTCCTATGTTCTTGCACATAGTCGAAATTTTCAAATCACAACATTGCAAAGAATACAAGTTAGAAAATAACAAAATATATATGTAAGAATCAATCCACTCACCAAGTTTGCACAATGTATATTTCACTCAATTGGCTTTTTCAACACAAGATGTAATTTTTTTTTCACTCTTGCCTTTTTCCACTCAATTTCTTTTAGGCCTTAGAGGAGTCAAACACAATCCACACAAAAATTCAGAAATCAAGTAACAAAAATCACAAAACTTATCAAAAAACAAGGGAATAAAATGAAAGGCTAGAAAAGCAAAGCTATGGGAAATAAGAACAAAGGAAGAAGGAAAATATTTTTTTTTTAAGAACACAAATTGATCAAAAAGAACTTTTCTCTTCTCTTTTTCTCAAGATTTCATGCACAATTTTTTTTCTTGTAATTTGCGCAATTTTTTTTCTTTGTTTTTCTTTTTCAAACTTTGAAGAAGAGAATCACACTTGAAAACTTGTTGTGGAGCAATAACATAAACCATGAAATTTCCCTTCGCAAATAGAATCAAAGTGTTTTTTTTTTTTTTGGTTTAAAAGAAGAAAGGAAGAAAGGTAGAAGATGAAGAACAAAAACTCAAAATTCAACCAAAGCCTAAGCTCTGATACCACTTGATATGATCCAAAAAAGGATCATGTAGATTTTCGGATCTATCCTTGAGTGACAACAAAAATTATAGAAGAATATGAAATACAAAAATGGATAAGATGAGAAATGGAAGGTAGGCGCCACAATTCCAAGGAGAATTGATAAGCCAATGTGAGGATCACCACAAGGGTCTTGGACTCTTGATAAGATCAAAGGGTTGGCTCAATGAAGAACCCAAGAGAGAACACTCTCACAATTGGTAAAAACCAAATTGAACATTAAAGTTCTATTTCATCATGTAATAGATGTGTACATATAGCATAGGGAAAGAAAAACCAAAGGTCATCATAAGATGACATAAACTCCTAATAACTAGACATAACTCTCCACTAAGTGAATATTAAAAGAACATAACTATCCTACTTAAGAAAATAATAAAAATGACCCATAACTTCTAAAAAGGAGTTACTTAGGCATGCAAGCCAAAAGTCACCCTCCTTTGAAGCTCAAACTCGTCCAAATATTCGTATTAAATTTTCAGCCCATTTTTCACAATGATAGAAGCCGAATTTGATCGAGAGGCCTGAGATATGATTTGTAGATAATTTCCTAAGCCTTCCAACACACCAAAGAATGCATCAATCGGAGATTCGTAGCTCAAGATATGACCAAATCAAGTATGTGGGTTCAATCAAAATTCAACCTAAAAATATTACGAAAATTAAAAATAAAAGGATAAAAATTGGACTTAATTGTTATCTAATAAGCCCACTAATAATAGCGCACTAATATGGATATGAATATGATTCTTTCCACATACTCAAGTCATCCATCCTTCTATCATATATTTCAGTCAAACATTCCAGTATATACAAGTTACAGATAACACGTGCACATATAGTCAACAGTACACAAATCAGTGCAACCACAATCTCATCAAGCATGACCGAACATTGTTAGTTCATAGAGAAACGAGAACAGAGGTAACTGATTGAAACTGCATAGTCTCATACCTACACAGCCTCAAGGAAGGTCTGACCTTAACTCCGGAGCTAAGAGAATGTTTGGAAGGAGTGATTAGAGCATATGTTTCACAACTGCCGATATTAGGCATCTTGTGCATTCGATAGTATTGCATGGAACGCCACGACCAAGAAGAATCACCAATTGGCCATTCGTGACCCTCCTATCCTGACCATCCCCAAGACCATTTAAGATCGTCACTAGCACGTCCTCATGCACACATGCATGTCGGCTCAACTTCCTAGGCACAAAGGCCTTACAGAACATAGTATCAACTATGTGTTTAGGCAACAATGCCGCTAATGGCGTGTGCATTCATATTTATCCTCTGTATAAATTTCGGGGTTCCTTACGGAGACCAAAAGCCATTTCGATCATATTTATCCACCGGATGAATTTCGGGGTTCCTTACGAAAACCAAAAGCCATTCTAGAGGCAAAGCAGACATTACCAACCTGTTGGGAATCACCTCTCATTGGACTATCCATGTTTCAACGCTTTAGTACATTATGAAAACGAAATTAGGGTGATACAATACTACCCCACTAAAAGGAATTTCGTCCCCGAAATTCTCTCATCAAAAGAAAATGAACGCGGATATCGTGCTTCTATCTCAGGTCTCAGATATGCCACATTCTCATCGTTCAAAACTTAACGTGGTGTACCTCATAGATTAAGCTTTCTTTCGGACTTGAGTTGTATTAGTGAGATGACACGAGAAAACATTCGAGGTAAATCCTCTTTAAATTGCTAAAACTTGAAGTACATTTGGACAATTCGAATGTCAAACCAATTAAGGTATATAGCTATCAAATAAATCCTTACATCTAAACGATATGAAACTCCGACTCTATATCTGGTGGCGATTCTAAAACACCAATGATAAAATAAAAACTTGAACTTGAACGAGAAGTTTGCGAAGAGAGAGGAATAAATCCTTTTGTTCTACTCTCATGAGAGAGAATAAAGTAAGATAAAGATAAGATAGAGGGTATTCAATATGCAAAAAGGGTCTTTAATAGGTTCTTGAATGTAAAAATATGTTGTACATCCACATATTTACAAACGTGACTCCAATAAAGTTCCTCCTTCCACAAGAACTTCCTTCGAAACAAATTTTGAAAATAACCTTTTTTCTTTCTTCCCAAGAGTCTAGAATTCAAGTCGAAAATACTCTTGGTCTTTAAGAAAGGCAAGAATAAAACTTTTCGAGTTCCCTCACTTGAAGTAACTCCGATTCACTTGGCACCAAAGATGAAATAAATTTTCAGAGTTTTCATCCTCAAGGAAAATTTATAACTTTTGCCCGTAAAGGCTAACAATATGTGATCTAAAAAGATCACTCCATTTCTCAGTTGTACTCATTTGTGGAAAAATACAAATGACCAAGCTCACAAAATCAGTTCTCCACAACATCGGAGAATTCAAACAGATTAAACCAACAAGGGTTAGTTAACCAACGATTGTAAAAAGTCATTATATCAATGATGACAGAAGAATACAAATCTTGATTAGTTTGCCTGAAGCATAACCAATATGAGGTAAAATGTTTGGAATCAAATCAACTCGAGGCAAGATCGCAACAAAGAAATAAGCAATAAAGAAAGAGTAATGAGAATATCTCAAACATTCACAGGGAATCGAAAATGACTCGCATGTGAACCAAACAACATAGCCGAGAGCTTACTCTCTATGGTACATTTCTCCACAGATTGATCACACCTAATTGTTGTACGTACCGATTCTCCATATTGAGAACAGACAAGACCTATGAGGATACGGTGACTCCTATTGTGGTTACTCCCACGGTCATGCAACGTAATGTTGTAGTAACGACTTGACTCAGTCTACCAATCCTTTTAGAAAGTCGCTACTTACAAACTTTCACAATGTGATCCGGCTTTCCATATTGGAAACAAACGATCTCCTTATCATTGTAGTTTCTAGTTGCATATCTTTTGCATCATCTCATGCAGCTTTGAAAAAGGTACGATGACTTCACTAGTTTCCTTGTCACTCCTCTTTTGAGTTCACTGACAAGGCGGCTAACATATTCTAACAACATTTCGTCTTGGCGTAGTCGCAGAACTCCATTCTCTGATACGCCCCAGACTTTGAGAGAAAAGAGCTTGTTCAGAAGATTATCCTAAAAACTTCCTTAGCAACGGTTCCGTTCTCCGCTTCAACCAAAAAAGGCAGTCAATCCTTAACAAAGTTAAGGATGACACAAATTAAAGCAAACTAGGAATTAAAATTCTATCCACTATCATTCCTCCATAGAAACAATAATGGGAAACAATATCGTCTCCTTTCGAGAAAAAAACATCATGGAAACAGAATCACAAACAAGGATAGACCAAGGCCGTCATCCTTTCAAGCATTGGTTCTTCACGAAACCAAGAACACAAAACAACACAGAAAACAATCAGAGAAAACACAACACAAACGACGACAGACCTATACCCCAAGCCCAAAAGATTCGGTCAGCTCTGATACCACCTAATGTAACACCCTTCTCGGGCGCTACATTTTATGTGACATTTTAATTGTTTAATTAAATTCTCTGCAATAAAATGGCGTAATTTTTTTTTTCTTTTAAGATCAATATAATGGATCAAGGTAAGAATTCTCAAAGTTTGAAAGAAAACATTTCGAAACGCCCCCTTTGAAAAACGGAGTTTGGATGAAGTCGAAACACCTAATAAAACATTTTATAACATCAAATCTTTTTCTTCTTCTCAAGGTAAGTAATAAAACATCCAACCTCATCAAATATTTACATAATAGAGTCCAGGGTTACTCAGAAGATAACAGTGCATTAAAACAACTAAGGAAAACATTTACTAATCATGATTAAGGTTATAACTTCGCAAATCATTTACATAGACCCAACCCTACAAGTAACCAGAAATCATAGTGTTATATAGACCCAACTTAAAGATATGGAGACGCAGCTCCTAACATATAATATACTTGGAGTCGCGGCTCCATAAACGGCAACACTAACTCCCAAACATCACAAGCTGGCCAAACTAAAATATAAAAGACCATCCTCTCTCGTACATCGTGAGAAGAACAAACCCAACTGACGTAATCTAGTGAAAACTTTATTTGAGTCCACTGTCGATGTCGCCACAAAAGACATCCCTAGAGCCATTACATAAGTAGCTCTCTGACTAAGCCTTTCCCTTACCATCGGACAATCATGCCTGTCTCGAGAAAAGAAGGATTAGGCATGACAACAACCACAAAGACCATCATCATGGACCATCGGAAAGCTAGAAGACGTCCACTAGAACTCCAACATATCGTTTGCAAGCTCGAACCTCAACCTCTGATGAATCAGCCAAACGACATCTTGACATCTCAGTCGTCTCAAAAAAACACAGAAGGCACATAACCAGACGACATAGGCAATATAAAATAAGGAGGTGAGATTCCTAATCATCACAACATATGACAGATATGAAAATAGAACGACACCACATAGCATATATTCATATCCATGTAAACATATATTTTAGCCAAACAGTCCAGTATATACAAATAACAGATAACACGTGCACATATAGTCAACAGTACATAAATCAGTGTAACCACAATCTCATCAAGCATGACCGGACATTGTTAGTTCATAGAGACACGAGAACAGAGGTAACTGATTGAAACTGCATAGTCCCATACCTACACAGCCTCAAGGAAGGTTTGACCCTAACTCTGGAGCTAAGAGAACGTTCAGAATGAGTGATTAGAGCACATGTTTCACAACTGCCAAAATTAGGCATCTTGTGCATTCGATAGTAATAGCCACATAGTGGTACTATAACTGATTGTGAAACACTCTCAATAACCTGGACCGGCTAGCATCTAGTCGTTGATGTTAGTGTATTGCATGGAAGGCCATAACCAAGAAGAATCACCAACGACTAGATGCTAGCCATGACCAAGAAGAATCACCAACTGGCCATTTGTGACCCTCCTACCCTGACCATCCCCAAGACCATTTAAGATCGTCACTAGCACGTCCTCATGCACACATGCATGTCGGCTCAACTTCCTAGGCACAAAGGCCTTACAGAACATAGTATCAACTATATGTTTAGGCAATAATGCCGTTAATGGCGTGTGCGTTCATATTTATCCACCGGATAAATTTTGGGGTTCCTTACAGAGACCAAAAGCCATTTCGTTCCTTAAGATGGTTTTAAACACTGTAAAAACAATTTTGAAAAACAACATCTCCTTCTTGTTTTCATTTATCCTTAAAACATTTATTTCTCTAGTTACTAAAGCATCATTTTGGTAATTCAAAATATAACGTACGATCAAAATAATTCTCAACCTATTTCCAAAACCTTAATCAAAAATCAAACTTCCAAAATAATTGTTCAAAACAAATTCCTTTTCCTTTTATGCATTTAACATTAATTTTCTCTCTTAGGGATATTAATGTCGCTTAAGTTTCAAGGATTGGAGTTAAACTCCCATTTCCATTCACATTTGGCCAAAAGCCAATCACAACCAAAGTGAAGGTTACGCTTCACCAAATAATCTCACAATTATACATATGCATCAATATATCAAGTTATATCGAATAATCACAATAAGCAAGTTATTTGCAATAACCAAGTATTAAATCCTCACTTTGATCCAATGATCAAAGTGATGGTTGTCAACATGCTAGAAATCATTTTACAACCAATCAATCACACCAATGAACATAAATTTAACAACAATTAATAACCACAATAATGCCCTCATAAGTGACTAGATAAACAAAGTGGATAATCCTTGATTTAGGATTTTCCAACACCAAACAATTTAAAGTCATCTTCACATCCACCAATATGGTGTGATGTGGTTCACTCCCCCCTTACCTCTTGTAGACAAGAGATGATCATTTCCTTGGTTTTTCAACAGTCCGCTTCCCTCAGAGCGAAGCTGTGACATTCCAGTTTCCTCTGACACCTTACGACAGGTGCAGGCAACTCATGTCAGCTCCCAAAAAATGTAAAACCTGCTTCCCCAAGCAAACACAACCACTTTAACATCCCAGAGAGGGAGTCCAAGCATTTTCAACAACCAGACAATTCAAACAACTAGCTACTCATCATCAAACTCTCACTCTAAGTTGATTTAAATACTTAATTACTCAAAACAAGGTCACATTCAACAGAAATCAGATCTGGGTAAAATAGTGCTCATCACCACAGATTGGGGAAAATGAGATTTTATCATAAGATTAAAAAATCAGTTTGGCAAACATTAATTGACGGTCCCAATTGCCTAATAACATAGTTAATTTCACACTTACAAAACTAATTTCAAATAAAATCAGATTTCGGAAAATAAGACTTATCATCAAAATTGGGGAAAAAGAGTTTTGATTATAGGAACATGAAATTAACCTTAGGGTTTGGGGAATTGGGATTTTTGAAACTGAAACACTTTGGGTTGAATTTTCACTCACTCAACAAGGAGAGGAAAAGATGGTGGCGACTAGGGTGGTGAGCGGCGGCTCCGGTGTGGTGGAGGCAGCGGTTCCTGACCAGAAAGATGGGTTTTTGTGCGACCCCCACAAGGAAGAAGGAGGCGATCCAAACAGAGGCATCAGGGGACCACTACGGTGGCCGGAGCGGAGACCCCACGGCGCGCGTCCGACAGTGGAGCTCGCGGCATCGAACGGTAGCGAACAGGGACACAGCGACAGCAAAAACGACCCAAACGCTCGCTCCAGGAATTGAGCGGCGGGACGAGTGCCGTTGCGCAGTCGAAAATGGAGCTTTGGCGGTGGAGCTCTGGCACCGAACGGCGTCAGCCAGAGGGAAAACGCACAGGATTGAAACGTGCGTCTTCTCCTCCAAGTCACGGCAGTCGAAGGTCCTCCTACATGGTGGTGCGCGGCTAAACTAGAGAGAAAGGATAGGAATTGTTTTTAAAAAAAGTGGAGAGATGAAGGAGATGTGGTGTTTCTGCAAAAGGAGGAAGAAAAGAAACCTAATAAGAAGGGAAGGAGAAGAGAAGAGTGTCGTGGAGCATTCAAGTCCAGGAGTGAGAGTTTTTTTTTTTTTTTTTTTGTTAGTAGGTAAAATGTGTGGCTGGAATTGATTTAAAAAAAATCAATAATATTAATCCTTATATAAAAACAATGAGTAACAAATATATATTTTCAAAATTCAAAAATAGAATAAAGATTAATGATTGAATTGGTCAATCCAGAAAATAAGTGATCCAAAATTAATCTTCAGTTAACACTAAACTAATTTATTTTCAAATCTAAAATTAAATAGAGTAACATCTGAAAATAAATTCCTTTGAATCATATTCTTTAAAATATTTTTATAAACAAAGAATATTAGTGATAATAACGTAACATTATTGTTTAGCAAGCGTGTATACACTACAGTAACATTATTGTTTAGCAAGCGTGTATACACTACAATAAGTAAATAAAATTACTCAAACTAAACCACATAAAACTAAACAAAAGTAACCATTCAAATAATTAATTATTTCAATAAAATAATTAAACATATGCGTGAAAAACTAGGGTGTTACATCTTCTATAGCAAGATGGTTATAAAGTTGGTTATTGGGCACACTGCTAATAATGCAGAGGGATGTGAGTGACCTAGATGTGGGGTTCGTGTCTCCTGCATAACAAGAGTGATTTCTTTGGGACCCTCACTAGAGTGAGAATGTAAAGTGTATGGTCATACTGGAAAGAACCAATATGAGATATTGACGATCATTTTTTGCATCTACGAACCAATAGGATCCTTATGTGCATCCATATAACTCCATAGGCTCTTGTGAAGTTAGCATAGGCAAACACAATAAGGAGGGGTTGAATTGTGTTTGTTAATTATTTTCGCACAAAAACCTTTTTGAACAACTTTTTCGCAAACAGAAGATAAGAAGATTAAGCACACAAGAAAACCTTTTTTCAAAAAAAGATTAACAAAACCAAAATCAAATCCCACAGTTAATAAAAATAAATAAAACTATAAAAGATAAGTGATAGAAAATTCACTCAGGTATTTTATCCTGGTTCACTCTTTTCCAACCAAGAACTACGTCCAGTCCCTTCTACTTGAAGAATTTTTTCCACTATTTCCAAATAGTTTCTACAACAAGTATTCTTTACCTCTCCAAGCTACAAGTATTCATTTCTTACCAAGCATCTTCAGGCTCTTAAATCTAACAAAGAGATTTAAAAATTGATCTTCTTAACTCACTAAGTGTGAGAATATGACATTTTAAGATGAGTTGAATATTACAACAATATTCAAACAAATAAATACAGACTCTTGCTCTTGAAATAATAATGGAATAAATGATAATCAAATGGCAAAAGTTCAGCTAGCAATATTGTGCAGGCAAGAGTTCTTTTTTCAGTATCTGAGGTCTTCAATTTATAGTGACCTTCTTCTTCACTTGTAATTCTTCAACGGTTACTTTGAATAATCCTATTATAGAGATAACATTAAATGCAAGATATCCGTTGAGACTGATAGCTTGATTTTGGGCGAGTTGAAAAACATCATTGGTTATTAGAAAATCACAAAATGGAGGCTCACTGTTCTGACCAATTGTACCTTAAAAACTTTCTTTCCTCCTTTGTGTATAACCCAGCTTTTGTCCAGCAATAAAGATGTCATCGTACAAATCATTTTGCAATTCCAATTATACTATTTGCTTTTTGTATTTCCATTATAGTACTATGAACTTTCGTACAAAGGAACAAGATGTTAATAATTATAAAGAACATATATTCCTTTGAAATAAATATCAATCATTTGAAATAAATTCATCGTGGACCAGATTGCATTAAATCATGTTCAAGGTAGTAAAGATATAGATGATGTAGAACCGTCTACTTAGTTTAAGAACGCATCTACACAAGATTTTATTCTGCTTGTCCACTAATTTGGTAGGGGCGCTCATCCACACAAGTCTTTGGACTTGCTAAGTCCTTAGAGAAACTCCGTCCAATGATGTGGCACTATGGACGTCTACTGAATTTTAGTTAGGCACTATGGATGTATATTTGAGTTTCAAGGATAGCACCCGCATGCTGATGTGGCAAGATGGACGTGCTTATTTTCAAGTCTTTGGACTTGTTGGTCCTAACAAGTTATTTAGGTATTCATTTATAGCATCGTCTACTAAATAAAACAAGGTAAAATTACCACAGTTCTTGAGCAGCCCGTCTACAGGGGTGGACGCGTATTTTTCAATTGGAACTTATCCCAAGTTTATTTTACTTATAAAAGTGTTCTTGCATAACTGAAAGCACTAGTTAGATCTCAGCTAATACTTTGCCAAGAAAATTTAATCCTTTTGTTAGCATCAAAACTTAGAGATTACTAAATCCAAAACCACTTTGGTTCCATCAATCTCCCTATTTTTGATCATGACAAAAACTGATTAAATTTAAATAGCAAAGTCTAAGAGAGTTTGCAAGGCTCCCCCTAAGACATAGCATTCAATAAAACAAGGCAGATCAAACCAGTATTAGAGCACAATTTACTTTATAGACAAAATTTAGGCATAAGAAATCAAGGCAATGTATCAAAAAAGATGAAAGATGAAACATGAAAAGATTAAACTTATGCAGACAAAATATGTTCCTTTTCAAACAAACACTCTATATAAAATTTAATCTCTTTCCTTTCTCCCCCTTGTTTGTCATCAGACAAAAAGGTAAAACGAGTCGACTATCATAGTCAGCAAAACAAATAAGAAAGAAAAGATTTAGGAAGAAGGAGGTGGTGAAGGGGGTTGGTTTGGATTTTGGCTTTTCTAAAAATCCATTAATAAGGCCAGCATTTGAGTCACCATAGCATTTGTAGGGTCCAAGGTATCTTGAACTTGCTTTTGTACTCTTTCCTCAATCTGTTGTGCCATCTGCTCTGTCTTCTCTTCAACTATCTTACCAACCTTATCATCAACAATTCTTCCAATGATGTCCTCAAGATTTGGTGGCAAGGATAATTATCTTGAGCTCTCGGCAGAGTCTGAGACAGTGTCTTGAGCTTGGGCTGGAGGATGAATCATAGCAAGAGTTAATGGTTGAAAAGATGTCTTCGCAGACTAAGCACCTTGCTTAGAAGCACATATCTCGTCAGACTGCTCTATCAGAGTTGGCTCAACAGTAGCAACAGCAACGACATCAACTAAGGGAGTTGAAGGTTCAGAAGCAGGTTTTGAGAAGATTTCAACACTCAGCTCAGGGCCTTCTACAACTAATTCTTTTGTTGTATGCTCAGAGGATGAGGTTGAAGCTGAGGTAAAGGCATATTGTAGAACTGGCTCAGGGACATCCTTTGCCCGGTGAATTGGATTAGGAATTTCCACATCACGGCTGGTTATTGGCAAACCCCAAAGATCTTTGAAGATCAAATGTCTGACACAAGAAAGTCCACATCTGCCTCTAAATTTAGGAGTTTTCTTCTTCTCTTCAGTAGTCAAGCCAGAAGTGGAGGCTTCTCTGGTGCAGTGAATTAGGTGGGATTGCCAGAACGCTCCTACATAATTAGCCTCAGTGACCATCTCAATTGGCAAAGATTAAATGTAATCCATCTGTGAGTGGTCAAAGGGTTCATAATTGAGATCCAGCATAATGTCTTCAACTACTGGCATCTTTCCTTTGTGCCTTGGATGCTTCCTGTCCTTGTCCTTGTTTAGATCGACCATTGATAACCTAGGACAGATCTTGTAGGGCTTGACTCCAACATTTGTAGAAGTGGAGTGTCTTAACCAGGTTGGAGGGATAAACCGTGCATCTCTGTCTGCTCTGAAGTGGCTGAATTCCCATTTCAGAATTTCATACATTAGAGTGTCCACAAACTGGTCAACAGCAGCTCCATATACTCTTGGGTGTTTGAAAGTCATCCATTTTGTAGTCTTGTCCATGACAAAAGGAATTTACCTGAAGGATCTGGCTCTTTTCTGGAGAACACTCCCAAGATCCTTCTTGCTCGGATCAGTATGCCAGTCAGATATGATAACTCTTTCTACTCCATCAGTAAATGGTTTAAAAGGTGGAAGTTTCACTAGGTTGGGGTAGATTTTTCTGGCAGGGAATCTTTGTTGGGAAAGGTGGGTGAGGAGAGGTCCATGTTCATTGAACATTTGAGAAGGGAATGGGTCAGTTGGAGTGTGGGGTTCAGGGTTGACCCAGTATGGATAGATGTTGAGGGGTCATACTCATACTCAGCCAGAGGATACCACTTAGTTAGAATGAGTTCTGGTTCTTGTGGAATGGTGTGGAATAGTATTTTCCATTCTCTCTGTACTTTGGCCCAATTTTCAGATTTGCCAGAATAGAGAGTGGAAGAGGGAATTATGGGTGGAAACAAGGTTTTCAAAGGTTTAGGAAAGGGGGCTCCAATGGTAATGCTATTATCCATATGTGTTAGTGGTGAGGGTGGTGATTGTGGCAGGGTAGGAACATAAACATCATTCACATCATGTGGAGCAAAGATATTATCATCATGAGTTCTCAGATTAGACACTAATTCATCTACTGCTAACCTAACAGGGTCATCAGCAAAGATTACTACCTCAGAGCCAAGGTTGTTCTAGCCCTCTTTGATGGTTGCCTCTTCTTCTTGGCAATAGGACTAGCAACAGCAGCAACTTGTTTTTCTAGAATGGTAGCGATAGGTAGATCATCATCATCTTCTTCTTCGGACATGATGACTTTCCTTGTCCTTTTTTTTGGAGCAGGTGGAAGAGTAGCACCAGAAGATACAGAGGGGACAGATCCTCTATTAGTCCGCTTAGGAATGGGTTGCCTCACAGCCACAGTCTTTCTCTCGGTTCCTCTCTTTAAACAAAGAATTGCAGCATCGTTGGCCTCAAGTGATTCTTCCTTAATCTTCACTTTCTCTTCAAGCTTTGCCAACTCCACTTGCTTGTAAGTGTTGAGTTGCATGCCACTGAGATTAACTCGGCCAAAGTCAACGGCTTGCAATCCTTTCTAACGAAGGAGTCTTTCTTGTTCATCCTTAGGCTTTGCACTTAGAACATCGTACACACCTTGTTGCTTGAGAATTTTTTATAGAAGATGAGTGAAAGTAATGTGAGAAGCAGAATCTCTGTTGGTAATGGCATCCTTGAAGCGATGAAATAGGATCCATGGTAGGTTAATCTTTGTTTTAAAAACCAGATGGCAAAGGCAGAACTTGTGAAGAGCTGATAAGTTGTCCTTAGAGCCAATCTTATGCAGCACCACCTTGTTCAGAATTTGGTGAAGAATCCTTATGCGATCTTTCATCTCAGGATTTCCAAGAATGAGTTCTCATGCTGTCTTGCCTCATAAGGGTAACAACAATTGTCTCTAGACCACCTAGGTCTTCTTCCCAGTTCTCCGTGAAGACCTAACCTTCTTGAGCACAAGCAATCGCATCAGAGATGGTTTTCTCTGATACTATCATTTTCCTTCCTAGAACAAACGCAACCACTTCTGTTTCAGAGAGATCTTTGGTCTCCTCCAGAATTCCCTTATCAAATCTAGATACACTGAGACTTTTTCCAGAAAGATTCCATCCCATCCAGCAGCGTTAATGAACTTACTCACATCCAGATTGTATTCTTTTAGAATTCCAAAGTTGAAGTAATGTTCCACAGATATGGATATAGTGTCAGTTGCAAAAGCAGTCATGGGAGCAGAAGTTGCAGCCATTGTTGAGTAAGATGAGTTTTGGAAGAACAAGGGAGGCAGAGAGTTCGAAAGATTCAGAGAGAGAAGTTGATAGGGATGAAGAGATGCAAAAAGATTTTCAGAGGGAAAGATGTTACTTTTAAATATTTCTGAAAACCAACAGTTTCCAAAAAAAAATAATGACAAGACATGTCATTAAGTGTAAAACGGTGTTGGTAACTTGGGACCGTAAAAAGTTACGATGGGATTGATGAGGGTAGCTGACTCAGCAAGGAAAGAGAAGCGTTTTATATAAATGTGTTCAAGAAAAAAAATAATATAAGCAATAAATGTGTGCATAGACGAGTCCAAACAAGACTAAAAGTGGACGTGTAAAGACATAGGCAGTGGACGCGTAAATTTTACTTGCTCTAGACGTCATGACTAGTGGACGTACAGAGAGAACATGTAATGGACGACCAAATCAACAATAAATATACTAGCTCAATCCACATACAACATATTCAAATGCTTTCTTATAAAGATAAATCTGTCCTCGACAAGAGGTTTAGTGAAGATATCTGCCCATTGGTGGTCAGTATCTACAAATTGAACATCAAACACACCTTTTTGCACATAATCCCTAATAAAATGATGTTTGATTTCTATATGCTTAGCTCTATAATGCAATATTGGATTCTTAGATAAATTGATTTCAGCAGTATTATCACACATAAGTGGAATACTACTTACAAATACATTGTAGTCCTCTAATTGATGTTTGATTCATAGAAGTTGTGAGCAGCAGCTTGCAGCTGATATGTACTCTGCTTCAGCAGTTGATAGAGCAATGGTACTTTTCCTTTTGCTTAACCATGATATTAGGTTAGCTCCAATGAAGTGACATCCTCCACTGGTGCTTTTTCTTTCAATTCAATCTCCAACACAGTCAGCATCACAAAAACCAACTAATCTGTAATCATCATTTTTCTTAAAGCACAAGCCCAGATTAGTACTACCTCTTAAATATCTAAATATTCTTTTAACTGCTGAGAGATGAGACTCTCTAGGATTAGATTGAAAACGAGCACACAAGCAAACACTGAACATTATATCAGGTCTAGACGCAGTCAGATATAAAAGAGATCATATCATACCTCTATATACCTTTTGATCTACCTTTTTCTCTTTATCATCTTTGTTCAGTATTGAAGTGGGATGCATAGGAGTATTCATTGGTTTGCAATCATCCATCTTAAACCTCTTTAGAAGTTCCTTTGTATACTTAGTCTGATGGATGTACACCTCGTCCATAGACTATTTAAATTGAAGTCCAAGGAAGAATTTGAGTTCTCCCGTCATGCTCATTTCAAATTCTTTCTACATTAACTTAGGAAATTCCTTGCATAGAGATTCATTAGTAGCACCGAAAATGATATCATCAACATAAATATGTACTATAATGAAATATGACTTAATAGATTTTCTAAAAAGAGTTGTGTCTACTTTTCCTCTGTTAAAACCATTTTCCATTAGAAACTAACTTAACCTATCGTACCAAGCTCTTGTTTAAGTCCACACAATGCTTTCTTAAGCTTATAAACATGTTCGGGATGATTTGTATTTTCAAACCCTGGAGGTTGCATGACATATACTTCTTCATTAATAAAGTCATTCAAAAAGATACTTTTAACATCCATTTGAAAAAGCATAAAGCTATGATGTGCAACAAACGATATTAAAATTCTTATAGCTTCTAGCCTAGCAACCGGTGCAAATGTTTCAGTGTAGTCTATACCTTCTTCTTGTGAGTAGCCTTAAGCAACAAGTCTTGCCTTGTTTCTCACAACCTTACCATCTTCATCAAGCTTGTTTCTGTAGACCCACTTTGTTCCAATCACTAATTTGTCTTTGGGCAGTGGAACCAGAGTCCAATCTTTCAAACTGATTGAGTTCTTCTTGCATAGCTAGAATCCAACCATTGTCGAGCAGAGTCTTGTCTACTGTCTTTGGTTCCAACTCAAAGACTAGTTCAGACTTGTCTTGTTCTCTGAAGGTTGATCTGGTTCTTAGCTTGTCATTGGTGATCTTGTGGGTGATAATTCTTGAAGTACCAAGATTTTTGAACTGTATCATGTTGAGAAGTGGAAGTTTCTAGTTGTTGAGTGGGGTCATCTTCTTGATCATCAACTTTTATCTCAGGTGAGTCTCCTGGAGTGCTTAGATCAAGATCTGCAAAAGCTTTATCTAGCTCTGATAATTTCTTGTCAGACTGTTTGTCATCAAACTTGACGTGAATACTTTCTTCTACTATCAGAGTCCTAGAATTGTAAACTCTAAAGCCTTTAGATGTTTCAGAATATCCTAATAGAATTCCACTATCTGTTTTAGCATCAAACTTACCAAGTAGATCTTTAGTATTCAGTATAAAGCATTTACAACCAAAAGGGTGACAGTATGAAATTTTGGGTTTTCTGCCTTTCCACAATTCATAAGGAGTCTTATTCAGAATAGGTCTAATGTATATTTTGTTCTGAATGTAGCAGGCAGTGTTCACAGCTTCATCCCAGAAGTGCTTAGGGACATAATTGTCATTGAGCATAGTCCTAGCCATCTCTTGAAGAGATTTGTTCTTTCTCTCTACCATACCATTTTGCTGTGGTGTTCTTGGTATTGAGAAGTTGTGTTGAATACCATGTTGTTCGCAAAACTCATGGAATAGCTCATTGACAAATTCTTCCCCGTGATCACTTCTAATTGAAGCTATACACATGCCTTTTTCATTCTGTACACGTTTGCAGAATACAGAAAAGACCTTGAATGACTCATCCTTGTGAGCAAGGAACATAACCCATGTCCATATAGTGTATTCGTCTACTATGACAAGACCATATTTCTTACCACTAACAAAGGCGGTCCTTGTTGGACCAAAAATATCAAGATGTAGCAACTCTAGTGGTCTATTGGTACTAACAATATTCTTAGATTCAAAAGAACATTTGACTTGTTTTCCCTTTTGACATGCATCACAAAGAGCATCAAATTTAAACTTAAGGTTTGGTAGTCCTCTCACGAGGTTATGCTTGTATAGCTTTGAAATTAATTTCAAACTTGCATGTCCTAGCCTTTTGTGCCAAATCCATCCCTCGTCTTCAATGGACACTAGACATGAGACACTTTGATTTGAGAGGTCCTCCAAGTCAATATTGTAGAGATTGTTTTGCCTTTTTGCAGTGAATAAAAGTGATCCATCATCTTTCTTGACAGTACACATATCCTTATCAAAAGACACTTCACATCCACTGTCACATAATTGACTTATGCTCAGTAGATTGTGCTTCAAGCCATTCACTAAAAGAACATTATCAATGGAGGGAAAATGATGTTTACCAATTTTACCTATACCAACGATTTTCCCTTTCTGATTTCCTCCAAATGTGACCCAGCCACCATATTTGGGTTTAAGGTTTTGGAACATAGACTTTTCTCCCGTCATGTGTCATGAGCAGCCACTGTCCAAGTACCAGGACTTCTGTTTCTTTCCTGTTGTTAAGAAAATCTGCAACAGGTATTATCTTATCTTTAGGTACCCAAACTGACTTGGGTCCTTTCTTGTTAGTTGTAACTGGACGAGTATGCTTAGCATATTTATTGTGTATGCATCTAGATGTAATGTGCCCATTTTTTCCACATACTTTACAAAAGGTGTCGGACGAGCTAGACCTAGCTTTGGTGTGTTTATTTGGAGCTTTTGAAGCTCTATGTTGTTTAAGTGGTTTTGACTTTTTGTGAGATGCGTCTTGCATCTCTTTGTCATAACCAAGACAAGATTTATCATAAGGTGACCTTGAGTACCTTAAAATGAGGCTAAGCTTATCCGAGCCTCCCACAAGCTTTAACAGAGAGTTAGTTAGATATGTTACATCTTGTTTCAGTTTTGCAACTTCACAAGAAACATCAGGTTCACATACCATTTTGTCAGCTAGACTGACATTCATTGATTTTAGTGTATCGTTTTTATTTTTAAGGTTTTGTTTCTCAGTGCAGACCCTATCATATTCTTTAGATAGTTTAGAGAATCTCTTTTTGAGACTCTTAAATTCTCGTGATAGTATGGATGACTGATCATGTAACAATTCATCAAAACCATTTTGAAGAGTGGACGAGTCAGAGTCCATTATCTCAGCATCAGTGTATTCACTTTCTGATGCAATGTCTTCCATGAGACAGATATTTGCCTCTTCCTCAGCTTCATTTTCTTCATCTGAAGAAGATAGATCAAGATCCTCCCATGTGGCCATTAACCCTTTCTTCTTTTTGAAGAATTTCTTTTTGTCCTTTAGCTCAGGGCAGTCTGCTTTGAAATGACCAGGTTTCTTGCATTCAAAGCACAAGGGTGGACCTTTTTCCTTGGAGTCTGACTTCTCCTTGGAAAACTTTATATTGAGTTGTTTCCTTCTGAATCCACCTTTCTTTCTCCACATGTGTTGGATTTTTCTGGAGATGAAAGACAGTTCATCCTCATCTCAGTCATCTTCATTATTTGATGAATCAGCTTCATCTAAGGACTCAGCAACTTTAAGCATCTTTGAGGAACTATCTTTCTTGGCCTTTAAGGCAATGGAATTTCCTTTTCTGGAGTTTTCTTCTTCATTAAGTTCAAGTTCATGAACTTTTAATGACCCCAGAAGCTCTTCTAGAGAAAGAGTATTCATATTTTTTGCTTCCTGGATAGTAGTTACCTTAGGTCTCCACGGTTTTGAGAGACTTCTCAAAATTTTTATCACATGATCTCTATTCTCATAGACCTTTTCAAGAGACCTGAGACGGTTGGTGATTGTTTGGAATCTTCCAAACATCGGGTCTATAGTTTAATGATCAGCCATCTTGAATAGCTCATACTGGTGAACCAGCATGCTTATCTTTGATTCCTTCACTTGTGAGGAACCTTCATGAGCTAGTGCAAGAGTATCCCATATTTCTTTAGCTGTGTTGCAACTATGAACCTTGTCATGCTCAGATCTGGTGATAGCACACAAGAGATAGTGCTTAGCTTTCAAGTTTAGTTGATGTTGGCTTTTCTGCTCTTGAGTCCATTCAGCTCTAGGCACTGCAGCTCCAGCTTCACTCTTTGGCTCAGTGTAGCCATTTTCTATTAGTTCCCAGATGTCAGTATTCTGTGCATCCAAGAATTCCATCATCCTCTTTTTCCAATAATCATAATCAATTCCATCAAAGAGAGGGGGTCTGTTGATAGCTTGTCCTTCTGCATCCATGATTGTAGGGTCGTATTGCCTAAGCACTTGTTAGATGCTCAACCCTGTCAAGGCTGAGCTCTTATACCAACAGAAGTTGGCACAGGCAAACACAAGAAGGGGGGTTGAACTGTGTTTGTTAATTATTTTCACAAAAAAATCTTTTTGAACAACTTTTTCACAAGCAGGGGATAAGAAGATTAAGCAGACAAGAAAACCTTTTTTTTTAAAAGATTAACAAAACCAAAATAAAATTCCACAGTTAGTAAAAATAAATAAAACTGTAAAAGATAAGGGATAGAAAATTCACTCAGGTATTTTATCCTGGTTCACTCTTTTCCAACCAAGATCTACGTCCAGTCTCTTCTACTTGAAGGATTTTCTCCACTATTTCCAAATAGTTTCTACAACAAGTATTTTTCACCTCCTCAGACTATAAGTATTCCTTTTTTACCAAGCCTCTTCAGGCTCTTAACTCTAACAAAGAGATTTAAAAATTGATCTTCTTAACTCACTAAGTGTGAGAATATGACAGTTTAAGATCAGTTGAATATTACAACAATATTCAAACAAATGAATACAGACTCTTGCTCTTGAAAGAAATGGAATAAATGATAATCAAATGGCAAAAGTTCGGCTAGCAATATTGTGCAGGGAAGATTTCTTTTTTTAGTATCTGTGGTCTTCAATTTATAGTGACCTTCTTCTTCACTTGTAATTCTTTAACGGTTACTTTGAATAATCCCGTTATAGAGATAGTATTAAATGTAAGATATCTGTTGAGACTGATAGTTTGATTTTGGGCGAGTTGAAAAGCATCATTGGTTATTAGAAAATCACAAAATGGAGGCTCACTGTTCTGAGCAATTGTACCTTAAAAACTTTCTTTCCTCCTTTGTGTATAACCCAGCTTTTTCAAGCAATAAAGATATCATCGTACAGATCATTTTGCAATTCCAATTGTACTATTTACTTTTTGTATTTTCTTGATAGTACTACGAACTTTCTTACAAAGGAACAAAATGTTAATAATTATAAAGAACATATATTCCTTTGAAATAAATATCAATCATTTGAAATAAATTCATCGTGGACCAGATTGCATTAAATCATGTTCAAGGTAGTAAAGATATAGAAGTAGAATCGTCTACTTTGTTTAAGAACGCATCTACATAATATTTTATTCTGCTCGTCCACTGATGTGGTAGGGGCGCTCGTCCACACAAGTCTTTGGACTTGATAAGTCCATAAATAAACTCCGTCCAATGACGTGGCACTATAGACGTCTACTGAATTTTAGTTAGGCACTATAGATGTATACTTAAGTTTCAAGGATAGAACCCGTCTGCTGACGTGGCAAGATGGACGCGCTTATTTTCAAGTCTTTGGACTTGTTGTTCCTAACAAGTTATTTAGGTATTCATTTATAGCCTCGTCTACTAAAGAAAACAACAAGGTAAAATCACGATAGTTCTTGAGCTGCCCGTCTACAGGGGTGGACGCGTATTTTTCAATTGGAACTTATCCCAAGTTTATTTTACTTATTAAAGCGTTCCTGCATAACTAAAAGCACTAGTTAGATCTCAACTAATACTTTGCCAAGTAAATTTAATCCTTTTGATAGCATCAAAACTTAGAGATTATTAAATCCAAAACCACTTTGGTTCCAACATCTTGGAGAAAGGTCTCGGTTTTGTGAAAGTTTCTCAAGCGCCTGCGAAGCTTGATTGATAGTGATATATCCTAAAAAGGAGCATGTAAATTTTTGGATCTATCTTTGAGTGACAACCAAAATATGAAGAAGAAGAAATACAAAAAATGGATAAGATATGGAATGCAATGTAGGCGCCACAATTCCAAGGGAATTGATAAGCCAAGGTGAGGATCGTCACAAGGGTCTTGGACTCTTGATAAGATCAAGAGGGTTGGCTCAATGAAGAACCCAAGAGAGAATATTCTCACAATTGGTAAAAACAAATTGAACATCAAAGTTATCATTCATATGAAAATGGTGTGTTACATATAGCTTTGTGGTTGCCAACTTTTGGCTTCCAAAAAGATACCACAACCCCCTTATTAACTCACATAACTAAACCACTAATTGGTGTAATAGATGCTTTTACTACAAACAATTAAGTGGCTGTCTAATATTAACTCTCCTACTTAAACCAAATAATAAAATGACTCATAACTAAAAAGGAGTTACTTTAGGCATGCAAGCCAAAAGATTCTCTCCCAACAAGACTTACAAACTCGTGTAAAAATTCGTTCATAAACGTCACCATTATTTTCACCATGATAGAAGCCGAATCTGGTCAAGAGGCATGAAATACGTTTTGTAGGAAACTTCCTTAGCTTTCCAACGCACCAAAGAATGCATCAATCGAAAATCCGTAGCTCAAGATACAGCCAAAACAATTCAGCTAGTTCGTCACTAACGAAAATAAGATTTTCATCAAAAATCAATTTGGCATGAGATTGAACATCATTCTTGGTTTGCATCATTCCCTCCCTCTTGAAGAGAATTCGACCTTGAATTTATTGCCTTTGGGAATCATGTTCATCCTCCGGGTTCAAACACAACTCTTTTGAATCCATGGGGCACCTCTCTTGGAATTACTTCTTCATCTTCCTCTAAAGTAGAATCATCCCCTCTAGGAAAAGATAGGAACATCACCTTGATTTCTTTTATAAATAGATCCTTTGCCTCACTCTTTTTCTGTTGCCCTTTTCCTTTTGTGGTTTGGCCTTCACTATTCTTTTCTTCGTGACCTGGGGGAGAAATGTTAGACAAAGTAGAAGAATCCCAACATTTGATCCACAAGATAATCTAGAAGAAGGTATTAGAGTAATAGATGGCCATGACTTCCCAAATGAATATGAGTTATTCTCGGCTTTAGGGGAAGACCATTCTCTAGTTGTCTTCATCTCCTTTTCTTCCTCTTACAATCCAACTCCAATTGATGCTTTGCATTCTTCCTTTGGAATCACATCTTCAATTTCATTGATTGTCTTGCAAACTTCCTTTGGAGTTACATCTTCAATTTCATTGAATGTCTTGCAAGATTTCTTTGGAGGAAAACCCTTCTCCAAGCATCTTAGATATCTTTGCGTTTCAAAGGATAGTGTTGTCGTGATAAGTGGTGGGAAGAAGATTCTTTTTTTTTTTTGAAAAAAATCGAAGAACAAGATCAAAAGTCACTCTATGAAGGATGGTTCTAGATACCAAATGGCATGATACTAAAAAGGAGCATGTAAATTTTCGGATCTATCCTTGAGTGACAACCAAAATATGAAGAAGAAGAAATACAAAAAATGGATAAGATAAGGAATGGAATGTAGGCGCCACAATTCCAAGGGAATTGATGAGCCAAGGTGAGGATCGCCATAAAGGTCTTAGACTCTTGATAAGATCAAATGGGTTGACTCAATGAAGAACCCAAGAGAGAACACATTGAACATCAAAGTTATCATTCATATGAAAATGGTGTGTTACATATAGCTTTGTGGCTGCCAACTTTTGACTTCCAAAAAGATACCATAACCCCTTTATTAACTCACATAACTAAACCACTAATTTGAATAATAGATGCTTTTACTACAAACAATTAAGTGGCTGCCTAATATTAACTCTCCTACTTGAACCAAATAATAAAATGACTCATAACTAAAAAGGAGTTACTTTAGGCATACAAGCCAAAAGATTCCCTCCCAACAAGACTAACAAACTCGTGTAAAAATTCATTCATAATTGCCACCATTATTTTCACCATGATAGAAGCCGAATCTGGTCAAGAGGTCTGAAATACGTTTTATAGAAAATTTCCTTAGCTGCCCAACGCACCAAAGAATGCATCAATCGGAGATTCGTAGCTTAAGATATATCCAAAACAAGTCAACTGGTTCATCACTAATGAAAATAAGATTTTCATCGAAAATCAATTTGGCATGAGATTGAACATCATTCTTGGTTTGCATTAGATAGTGAAAATCCCAACGTATTGTGAGGACTAGACGTAGATCATGATGGTTATGATCGAGTAGAGATAAATGTTGGTGTGTTCATTTTTCAAAACATTCTATATTTTGAAAGATTGCATACTTTCTGCTCAATCGTAAATGTATATAAATATAGCAAGCAGGAATTTGAGATAAAGCTTCAAAGTTCACGAAGAACTTAATTCACCATCTCCTTAATTTTGAAGCCACTTGATAATATCTAGCAGTCAAATTTGAAGCTATATAAGGAGAATAGTTGATGAAGAAGATAAGAATCATGATAAAATTTTGCTAAAGCTTAGCCAGAAAATCATTTGAATAGCTCAGGCTCGCTACAACTCTGATAAAATTTGTTTCTTGCTAAGAAATCCTTTCTTAGTCAAGTTCCAACAAGGGCATATAGGTGCACAGATTGTACAAGTGCATGTAGTGTTAACGAACCTTGGGATAAATCCGGAGGAGTCACACGAAATTATTTTATTCCCTTGGGTTAGGATCCCAAATATATATCCATCTATAGAAAAATATAATATGTATGATAAATGTATGAAAATTATAACAATGTACGAAAAATATAATACTTTAATAAATATGATAAATATATGAAAAATATAGTAAATATTATTATTGTATGAAAGTATCATTAAAAATATTTATTTAATATAATAAGTGTGATAATAATTTTTATTTTTATTTTTTATTTTTTATTTTTTATTAATTACGTTAAAGAATTGATATTCAAATAACATTTTATATAACAGGAGTATTTAAATAATTAAAACATTTTTTCCTAAGATTATACTATATGAACCAAATGAACTTCAAATTATTTCCAAGAATTTCGAGAAAGATTTCAAGGGATTTTAATTCTTTTTTGACTAAATTATATTTTTGGTCCCTTATCTTTATTTTAGATTTTAATTTGGTCCCTCTTTAATTTTTTAGTTTGTTTTGATCACTTATCTTTTTTTTAGGTTTCAATATAATTTTTTCCGTGTAAATTATGATACATAGAGGACTAAATTGATATAATTTTTGAAAAATAAGGGACCATGTCGGGAAAAAAATTTTAAATGAGGGATCATTTCAGAATGAAAAAAGGGATTACATTGATTTAACTTTTATAAAATAAGGGATCATTTCGAAACAAAAAAATAAAAAGTGACTACATTTAGCGGCGGACCTTTTCAATAACGGGGGAGCCCCAGCTTTTTTCTCCTTCTAAATTTTCTTTTATTATATACTTGAACTTGAACTTGAAAGTCATATTCTTATGTTAGTTGGTTGCTGGCGCCTATCACTCCTAAGTAATTCTCCACTCCATTCCCTGACATACATTGATTTTAATTTTAAACATATATTAAGGTTCACATATTTTATCATATATCATATTTTATCACATATCATATATTACATTGATTTTAAACTTATGTGAGGGTAAGATATATTTTATCATATATTACATTGACTTCCTTTTATTTTTTTTAAGTTGTGGTATTGATATTGTGTTGCTATATTTTTTTATAATAGGCTTTGCTCTACTTTGGATAAATAAATTTTGACATTTATCCAAAAAATATATTCATATATGATATCCTCAAAATAATTTGTGTAACATGTGTCACATGCAAAGTTTACAAAGACACAAACTATCGTATATTTTATTTTATAAAATATTACTGTTAGACCCTATTGACTTAAAAATATTCAAATAACTTAATAACTCTATCAAAATGAATATTATTTTCAAACTCAACATCATTAAGACTCGTTACAAGTATGTTTCTCTTCTTGTGTGCATCCGTACCATTACAAGATGTGGAAACACTTGATAGCAAGGATTTCACATTTTGAATGTTTACTCATTTTACATATTTGAGTGATAAAATTATATATGATTAATTATGAATTTTAAATATATAATTTTGATTAGTATTAAAATTCTAATTTTGATTAAATATATATGATTAATTACGAATCATAATGAGACGCACGACCAGCAAACCTTTTCACCATCAAGAGCTATCTCCATAAAGTCCCTTGCGGGGAGATTGAAAGGTTGATCAGGCCTGCTATCGTGTTCCAACTCTATGGAAGCCGGATTCTTCGCAAGTTTCACACCCACTATAGCCAGACGTTCAAGAGCATCAGAGTGATCCCCCTCATCGATACCCTAATCAACAAAGATAAAACATTAGTGAACACGGTTAAGTTAATTCAATTATAAGTAATTGAATCATTATATGAACACCTTGCCAGAAGAAGACTTCACAGGTCTTCCCAGATGAGACTTTTTGGGTGGAACATCCTTTTCAAAATCCTAAACAACAAAAAAAGTATTAATATACACAATTAAATTATTTCAATTGTAAATATAGAAAAATACAAGTAATTGGATACCTTGGCTGAAACAAAAAAACCTCAGAAGTCTTCTCAGCCAAGAGATGAAATTACCGAGGGCCTGGCCTACTATTTGAACATCCTCAATGGGCACAGGGACTCGAGCATCAGCATCTCGAATATCTTCAACCACCACCCTCACCTTATCATCTCCTAATTTCTAGTTGTGTAAGGTATTTCCCAAGTTGTGTGCCCTCCCAAATGCCACTAAGTGGTCATGATTATCATCAACATACAGCTCACACATGTCAGGATCCTCCTCCATGTCATCAGGCTGATGAGGAGGATCGCATGACCCCTTGGTGCTCACACGGACAGAGGGTGAGACATCGGTATTTTGATGGGAAATAGCAAAAGTTTGCATCTGCTGGGCAATCTCTCGTCTAAGCTCATCTGCAATCTCCCGTTTTAGCTATTATCGATCTACATCTTCCCTGGGGCGATGGTGTGAACATGAACCATGGTATTGGCGAATGCCAACGCCCCATCCAACACCAATGACACGGTCAGGGTGGTCTGGCTTACCAACCGCAGTAGCCAAAATATCTTTGCATCCTTTAGGCACAAAACTTCCTTGAGTGGCCTGCTTGTCCAAGGAATCCTACAACATATAGAATGTCACATTAATTTGTGTAAGACAATGGATAAGATTGTTAAGATTACGATTAGAATTCAAAATAAACTTACAATCTTCTCAGCTACCCGACGTGTCTCCTCTGTTGTATATTGTCCTAATTTTCTTAGTCGAGCTCTCTTCCATGACTTATGACGTGGGGCTGGAGGTGGATCAACAGCTTCTGGAGGGTTTTCAGCATTACGATCAGCCTGAGGGTTTTCAGCATTAGGATCATGTCCTCTAGTCGGTCGCCCATATCTACGTCATCAACTTCCTCTCTTTGAGACACCCTTGACCTGTCTAACGATTCACCATGCCATATCCATATTGTATAACTCTTGCAAATCCCCTCACAAATAAGATGCTCCCCTATCTCCTCAGCTTCTAGTCGTTTTCCATTCAAACAATTAACACAAGGACAATAAAACTTTCCGTTACTACTATCAGGAAGATTTCATTTAGCAAATTGTAGAAAAGCTTCCACTCCATTCTCATACTCATCACTTGTCCGTCTAGCATTCATCCAACCGCGATCCATAGCTACAACAATAACTTTGTAGGATTGAGTTAGCATGGTTTAGGGAAATGATGTATGCAAATACCACCATTTCTAACTTCTAACTTTTGCATGCAAATACCACTTGATCCACAAAATCAAGGTTGACATCAATGACCTTATCTACATGTACCTTGAGATTTTGATCAAGAGAACCAACATGCAGACCTATCAAGGGTATTCAGGAACAAGTTGTTTGTTCCTAGTGATGTTCACTTTGTGGACATGGAACTGCCCATAGACAGGAAGATACTATCTATGATCGGTACATGTTTACAATCATGAATCTAAAAAGTTTCTCCTTTCACTAGAATTTCCTGGTCAACAATTTAAAAGAGCAACAATTTGATAAGAATTCAAACCGAATCACTTCCACCAAAAGTAAAAGTGATTAGATTAAGTTTCATCAAGAAACTTCTTTTATAAACATACCCATCCCGTGCAACAACAAGGCAATCCACAACTCTAGGAAAAGAAAGATTGGATCCAAAGTCTAAACTGACCACAATAGTCAAAAAGAGAAGGGAACTGGAATAAATTTCTTAAAGAGGCTTTTATTCCCGAAAGTCATAAGAAACATACATTCACTGGAACGACTAGTATCATAGGAGACCCAATAGAGTCAAATACTTAAGGGGGTCAAAACAGGATTATACTTAGAATCCTATTACAACTTAGAATTATAGACCACTGCCATAAGACCTTCAAATTGCACACTACTTCTGTCGTAAAAGATCATCAAATTGTGAAGCTCCAGCGCCAGCCATGGTGTAAACTCTTCCCTTTGCCGTGGGTCTATCAGTCCCTAAGGTGTTGACAGCCCTTTCAAACCTTGGTGCATTACAATCCCTTGACAAATGTCCTATTTGTCCACAGTTGTAACATTTTGTTCCCTTGCGTGGGTAAACATCAGCCATGTGATCTGGGTTTCCACACTTGTAACATCTTCTAAATTGACCTCGGTTTTGGTTCTGTTGGCCTCCACTTCCCGATTCAGAATTATCAGAACGATGCTATTGTTGATTCTGGTCATTTCCTTGTGGTCGGAAATAAGGTTCCCTCCGATGCTGTTTCCCTTTTTTATTCTGATTTTGATATTGGTCTTTGGAACGAGTGGGTCCTCCAACAGTTTCTCCGTTGCCTCTTTCCTTCCTCATCAGTTCCACTTTTCTACACTTCTCTACTAAGGCTTGGAAATTCCGGATTTCCAATGGCATCACAGATTCCTTGATCTCGAAGCGCAGACCAGCTTCAAACTTTTCGCACTTCCACTTCTCATCGGGGTTGTTTTGGAAAAAGCGAAAATATTTGGCAAGGGACCCAAACCTTGCCGCATATTCCCCCACTGTCATGTCCCGCTGACCCAGCCTCAGGAATTCCTGCTCTTTCTCTGTTCGAGCACTCTGGGGAAAATATTTGTCCAAAAATTTGTTGCGAAATACTCCCCAAGTGATTTCCTGATGCTCAGCTACCAGCAGTTGTTTGGTGCCCTCCCACCAGTATTCAACATCTCCAATCAGTTGGAATGTTGCATAAGGCACCTTTGCTCCCTATGGGGTGTGCACCAGCTTAAAGATCTTCTCCAACTCTTGAATCCAAAGATCAGCCTTTATTGGATCCACGTCTCCATCAAACTGCGATGGATTCTGACATCGGAAAGTGTCCAGATGCCTTCCCTCTGCAGCTTGTTCTGCCCTCTGTTACTCCTGTTGGTTCTGGGCAGCAGCATTAGCCGTCTGAAGAACTATGGCAGCAGCAACGTTAGCCAAAGCTTGGGCAGCGAAGTCCATCCCGTCGTCATAATTCGCATTCATGTTGGCACGACCACCAATAGGACCACCTCTGCGGTCACGTCCAAGACCACGTCCACGACCGCGTCCACGTCCACCTTCTAGTGCTGGTTCCATAACTGACCTGCCGAACAAATCAGTCAAACCATAACCAGAAAATTAAATGTGTAAAGGCGTATCAACACACATTACTTCTAAGAAGTAATCTAAATAAAACTTAATTCAGAGAAAACACAACATCAACACAATAGACCTATTTCCCAAAGATCCCAAAAGACTCGACCAGCTCTGATACCACCTGTAACGCCCCCCTTGGGCATTACTACGTAACACATGCGGAAGTAAATTAAAAGATAATTTGCTGGTTGCTTTCGTAAAATTTGTTTTCTTTTAAGTCAAAAAACCAGGGTATAAAATTTTCTTCTATAAGGATAACTCTGAAATCCATCATACATACATTTAAAACGTAAAGTCACGTTCTTAACAAAGTTACCATGACATACAACATTTCTCTAAGTTTCCACTTTCGAAAGAAAAGTTCAAACAACAGATGGATGTATATAACACTACATTTACCGACCTCGTTAGATATACAACCCAACTCAGGCTCCTAAGCTGGTCATTCTATCAAATATTCATTGGAGAGACCCCCAATCAGAATACTTTCCCAACCTCTAATACTAGGTCTTCGAGTGACTTAGAAAGACTCCTCTGCAACATCGGTACTGGAGTACCAAGGTACTACAGCAAAACCCGAAGAGACCTGATATAACTGTAAGAGTGAGATACCATCATAAGATATATCCCACAACAACCATATACATGATACATACATCACATAATCATATAAGCAGTTAAATCATGCATATACACAATATAACAGTGTTATATCAAAGGGTCTCAAACCCGCACAGTCAATCTTTGAAAATATGCATGGCACTTCAAGATCAAGCTCTAACTTAATCTCCGGAGATCCCAACATCCTCCGAATGAGTTGATCAGGCTCGATACACCGTCTCATTGGCTAGCTAAGCACAACAATAATACACCGTCTCATTGGCTAGCTAAGCACAACGATAATACACTGTCTCATTGGCCATTTAGGCACAACGATTATGCACGTCGTTTCATTGTCCATTCAGGCACAACGATACACATACACCGTCTCATTGTCCAATTTAAGAACAACGATAATACACCGTCACATGATACCTTTCCTGTTAAGGTCTCACGTTAAAACCATGTCGGGCACGTCTGCCGTAAATGCAAATGTAAAACATTTAGTTCTCGATGTTTTTTTCTTGTGTTCGTTCTCATTCACTGTCGAAGCTCAAAGGCTATCGACTATTCATAAATTTCACCATTTTGATATTATCAACATCAACACGGGACACGCAGTCTGAGTGCTCAATCACAACACCTTAGACCGATGCACCAGTCCTAGGCTTGTGGTCGTAGAAAACAACATTCACCTTTAACAACGTTCATCACAATGTGGGTAGGACACACGGTCCACAACAACGTGATTAGGACACACAGTCCACAACAACGTGATTAGGACACACAGTCCACAACAACGTGGCATGGATCAAGGATCAACGTGCATATTACAAAATACTAGAAGCGACGTCTCGCGAACTAGATTCAATTCACATGTGTTTACTTTTCACTCAGTGAAAATCAAATCCAAAACAAAACCTCGGTCACTTATCCAAGTAACCGGAACGTTTCCAAATCATTTAGGAGAAAATCATTTTCTTTTGCAAAATCTTTTCTAAAACATTTAGGAAATTCGTTTGTATTTGAAATTCCTTGATGGAATAAAGTCAAATATTTTCAAGGGTTTTTCCTTCATAAAACACATAGTTCGAAAAAGGTTTTCTCTCGTACCAACTTTGGATCATAAAAAGGTAGTTTCTATCGTCTTAAAAACACTTCAACGTTTCTTTTCAAAATAAGAATCTCATTTTCTTGAAGTAAGCGTTTTAAACAAGGAACTTTTATAAATGAAACCAATACTTTCAAAGTTCTATTCAATGCTTATTAAGGCTTTTAATCCTTTATAATCATTGTGCACGGACTCAAGTCCGGCTTCTAAAACATCAATCAACAGTAATATATTCTCAACAATAATATCACAGTGTAATATATTCTCAACAATAATATCACAGTAAACGACAGTTCATCACATATATATAATTCATAACACTTTAAAGCAAGTAATGTTCAACTTCAAGTAATAACCACAATAGTTCTAGTAAACAAGTTATTCAAGTATTGGCTCGATATCACAATAATATTCAAATCACTCAAGTAAACACATACACACATGCATATAGTCATTGAATATCCCTAGGCAATCCCCTCTTACCTCACGTGGAAGTTAAGAGTCTCGGATTCGAAGAGAAAACCTCACGAACGTCCTCGCTCCGCTTGGCGATGGAAGTCTAAGGTTACAAAACATGAAATCATGAGTTAAAACTCAATCAAAGAACACTAACCACAAGGTATAGGTTCGGTTTATACAATAATTTAGGATTAGGGTTTCCGATATTTATGCGACTCTTGGATTTATGATCCTCAAGTGCCAGAAGTTCATAAACAACAATCTTTTAACAAAGTTGAATTAAAAACCCCACTAAGTACTTGACTTAGGGTTTCGTCCAAGCATAGGTAAATAGGTTAGGAATTTCTAAACTTTCCAATCTCTTTAGGTTAGCATCCATACATTGTAAGGAGCTTGAAACCATGATCATTTTGGAAAATGGAAAAATCAAATGTCTTAGACCATGAACTCTTAGGTTCGACCTTAACAAGTTTGTGAGGTTAGAGATCTTTAAATCATCCAATCTTTTGGACATAGCATCCTTTAACATGAAGGAGCTTTGATCCATAATCATCTTGGAAAACAAAATGAAATAACACATCCTAGGTCAAATGTTACATTCGGCCATCATAGGAAAATAAAGCAAGAAAATATTTTAAACTTTCCAATCACTTAGACATAGTATCCTTTAACATAAGGAGCTTTTTAGTCCATGATCACTTTGGAAAACAAAACTCAACACCATTGCCTAAAACTCATTGGTTTTGGTCTTTACATAAAAATAGGGTAAAATCTTTAAACTTTCCAATTTCTTAGACATAGCATCCTTTAACATAGAGGAGCCTTGGTCTATGATCATCTTGGAATAGAACTCAAATACAAGTCCATACAAGCAAAGTTAAACAAAACCCACCAAAACCAAAAAGCATGGTTTCGGCCTCATCAAGAAAATAGGGTTAGAAATTTTTGTTTTACACAACCTTTTAGTATGTTGGAGTAGGAGTCAAAATAAGAACATAGAAATTGGTTTCAACTCAAACGAAGTTTTCTACCATTTTTAAGAGATTTTAGAAGTTTGAAAGCTTAAAGGAAATTTGAAGCAAAACTATGAACATAAAGACAAGAACTTGAAAAATAGACAACATAGGATCATTACCCTCAACAATATGAAGAACTTTGATGAAGAACTCAAAGTAAAAATCTTGATAAAAAGATGAACTTTAGAAGAGAGATGAAGAAGAAGAAGAAGAAGAAGAAATGTAATAAGGTGTAAAGGTAAGAAAATGGAGGAAAAGTGATGAAGTGTGGAAATGAAGAGTATTTATAGAGAGTGAGAGAGAGTGGCACGGTTTTGGAGAGGAATAAAGAAGAGAAAAAGAAGGTGGGTTGTAGGGAAAGAAAGAAGGTAAGGTGTGGCAAGGTGGAGGTATGGTGTGGAGGTAAGGTTGGAGAGAGAAAGATGAAAAAGAAATATTTTGAAAAAAAAAAGTCAAGATTCACTTTTTGAGGGGTGTCATAGCTTTCACATCAAGTCTCTTCACGTCACTTCATCCTCTTGATGCTCTGCTCCATTGCGTATCTGATGACTTCCCCGATCGTATTTCACGACGACTTCGCCCGGGAAATCCCTAAGATTTGGCCCTGAACAAGATTTTTTCGAAAAACTCCAAACCCACACAAAACCTCATAAAAACACTAACCGTCTCGTTCATGAATTAAAATTTGGTCTCTAGCTCAGTAAACTTGTACTGGCAGTGAAAACGCAGACCAGCTTCCGTCTGAATTTTCAATCGAAATTTTTACCGTAACTTCATATGATATAACAACACAAGAAAATGATTTTAGTTTGATTAAAATCATCCTCTGCGTTTAATCTAAAATAAACACATTTAAATATGTATTTATTGCTACAGACAGCATAGGAAAAACAGGGTGTTACATGCAACCCTCAGTATCTGAAGATTCTGCTGAAACAGTTGAGCCCTTGAGGTTCAGGCTGAGGAGACCCTCTCTCAAGAGGAAGACTAGTGAAGTTGAGGAATTAGTGGATGTTCTTGCTCATCCCAGCAAGAAAAGGAAGCTAGAGAAAACCTTTGCAAAGGTCAGACAAGTTGAGTCTGAGCCAAGCAAAGAGGAAGCTTCTGCTTAGGGGAGGCAGACAGAGCAAGTCCTGGAAGAACCAAAGAAGACTTTCATTTTGGGAATTATTCCCAAAAAGAGAAGATCTGGTTACCCAATACCTGCAAAAGCTAACACTGCAGAAGACCTATCTGGAGGAGCTCAGACAGTAGTACCCAAGGATAACCAAGTGTCTCCTTCTCACAAGAAGTTGAAGATATCTGAAGAGCAAACATCTCATTCATTCCCTTCCTCTTCTCACCAAGGTATCATCAACCCATCTGTCTCTTCTCCATCTGCCCTTTTTGTTCAACCTCTTTATGTTGCATCTCCTATTTCTTCACCTGTCTCCTCCTTTCAAACTCAAAAATCTTCTTTCACTATTGTACCCGATGACTGTCAGTACACAGTTGTTCATAGGGACTCTGCTCCCAAAGAACAAACTGGCATATCATCGAGACTCTTTGTGTCTGATCTGCAATCTCTTTTATTTTCAAGTATCTCACATGTCTCTTTCATCCCTTCTCCTCCACCTCATATTCGTAACCCCTGTAGAGAACTTTTCTTCTACCCACCTATTATTATCTTCATTAGAACATTAGCTGGAACTCACTATCCTGCTTCTATTGTAATGCTACCACATAGGTCTAGGTATTTCTTTATGTTGGTCACAGGATCTAATTCGTTTTCTGCCATATTGATTCTTTATTACCTATCCATCCCTCTGTTTTAGCTAAAACACCTCTTCCCCCACCTATTCAAAAAAAATCATCAGACTGTCTCTGTCCGAGAGATTCCCTGTGTGTTTCCTTCACCTGATACTGACTGTGTCAGAATCAGTCTTATCTTCAAATTCGTCTTTCTTCCTCTCTATGCCCTTCAAACTCTCCATGAACTATTCTTCCCTTCCATCACCTCTCCCCTATCTCTACCTAAGGCACCCCCAGTTTTAGCCTTACCCTGGCACTCTTCTCCGTCTGTCTCTTCTCAAACAGTGGCCTTACAAGACTTTCATATGCTTCAAAGACAAGTAGAAGACTTAAGAAGACAGCTAGATGAAGAAAGGCGAGCTAGGTTGCTCTTAGAGCAAAGGGTTGCTGCTTTATTTTTGTTAATTAGTCAATCTAGGTAGTTTTTAGGTATATAGACTACCTTGTACTTGTAAACGTTCATGATGAATAAAATAAATTTCTCCTTTATTTCTTTAATGCTTTCATAGTTTATTCCTTTTTGATGTTGACAAAAGGGGGAGAATGGGAGAAATGTGATATAGGAGAATGGGAGAATGAATATGATATGATCTTAAATAATACACGGACATGAGTGTGTTCTAATAGTCGCTATAATTGCTCAGATAAATCTTAAGTAAGATTGCTCTGATAATAATTTCAAAGTAAAACAAGCCAAACTTATGTGTGACTAAGTTAAACAGATTATATAATTAATCTTAATGTCTGATCAAGCATCTGCATGACCTGTCCGCTTAAGAAAATTTCAACCTGTCTAATATATGTTATTTTCCTAGTTGATATTTTCTGAGGTTCATTAAATCATCTCACTGTTTGTCATCATCAAAAAGGGGGAGATTGTTAAGTCTCTAAAATGTCTAATGTGCATTTCCCTAAGTTTTGATGAGAACTAAATATTGGTTAACGATTTAATTAACCTTCATATTGGTTGCTAACCTGTCTATCTAGTGTGCAGATTAAAACTGTACGAATCATCTATCTGCTCATAAGTGACTACCTGTCTGGATAAGCTAAAGTCAACATGTTTGTTAACTATGATTATTGACTTCTTTCAAGATACGTCTTCAACCTGTCTCCCCACGAGTTCCTACACTTGTCTGAGGTTACTCATTGAAGAATCAAGGACCATACAAGCTTTTGTTGGCTGTCTCATCAGAAAGAGACTTGAAGCCTTCTCTCCTACTCAGTCTCACGCCTATCAAGAAAAGTCAGAAATTACTCTCTCAAGCAACCTCGGTTATCAGAACCAAAGACCAGTTAAAGAATGCTTCCAACATGCTTTATTCCCTAGTACCTTTGGTCCTTACACGAAAAGGGAATTGTACTCAGCAAAGTACAAAAAGCTCTCTGCACAACTCTGATATGGTTGTATCACGATGCATAAAGCCATGATCCTTCATGTTAGAGTACAACCAACGTTCCTATTGCATTAATGGCTGCCCAGAATGACTCTATTGCATTTAATGAAGTTCTGCTTGAAGCCAACATCTGAGGGAATGTCTCTAACGGATCCTAAATGCTTGAAGACTATAAATACAGAAGTCATTAAAGATGAAGTATAGAGAATACACATAGCATTAAAGAGCCATTACTCTGCGTATTAATATCTTCATTCTTTCATTTTGTATTCTTCAATCATTTGAAGTTATTATGCAGACTTTCTTAAGCTTTACATCTAAACCACTCTCTGAGTGTTAGTGAAAGATATGTCTGTCTGAAGTTGTATTTATTACAAACCAAATCCCTCAAACAAACCTGAGTGAGCCTGAAGAGGCTAGTTGTGCAAAGAATACTTGTCTTGGAGCCTGAAGAGGCTAGGTGTGCAAACAATACTTGGAGTCTGTAACCTAATCAGTTCTAGTGGATAAAACTTGGTGCTGCCAAGGGCTGGACGTAGCACTTTGCTTTGAAGAGTGAACCGGGATAAATAGTTGTGTCAATCTCTCTTTCCTTATAAACTCTTTAGTTGCCTTAGTTTTCTTATCTGTTTTTCAAGTGGTGTGTTTGTCTAAGTCACTGTTAAAATTTCATCAGACAGGTCACCTTTCTGTCCTGTATATTTCCACTCGTCTGAACCAAGCTTCTGTATGCGAAAAGATTTCAACTTTGTTTAAATTCTGATAAACACAATTCAACCCCCCCTTCTCGTGTTTATAGTTGTCTATTTCAGTTGGTATCAGAGCTCAGCCTCTGGGTTGAGCATCTAACAGTGTAGAGGTAAAAGGTCCTGAAGAATAGACGTGACTGCAGAAGCTAGTTCAAATGGAAGTCACCAGACTGAAGGAGCTCCCCTAACCAGACCTCCTTACTTCAATGGAGAAAACTACAACTATTGTAAGGATAGATTTCAATGGCTCATTCTATCTACAAACTCTGATCTTTGGGATGTCATTACATATGGTCCATTCATTCCCAAGAATGATGAATACATTGACAAACCAAAAGCTTAGTGGATTACTGCAGAAAAGACAAAATGGGAGCTGAACCACAAAGCTAGATATAACATCATTTGTGCTCTCAGTCCTGAGGAGTTTGAGAAGGTATGTGCTCGTGACTCTACCAAAGAAATATGGGACACTTTAGCTATCACGCATGAAGGAACAGTCAAAGTCAAAGAGTCATGGAGGAAGGAGAATCTGATGCTCAAATGGTAGGAAGATTTCAAACTATAGTCAACAGTTTAAAATCTCTTGGCAGTCTATACTAACACTGAGAAGGTTGGAAAGATTCTGAGAAGTCTACCTAAACAGTGGATACCTTTGGTCACTGCTATCTCTCAAGCCAAGGATCTCACTACCTTGACTATGGACGAACTTCTTGGAACACTCACTGTTCATGATTAAGAACTTGGAGATGAAGTTGCACCAAAGAAGGGCAAGTCAATTGCTCTGAAAGCTGATCAAAAGTCAGCAAAAGTTTCCAAGGCTCTAAAAGCGGAGGGAGTCATCCAAGAATGTCTTGACCTATCTGAACACGGGGATTCTGAGAGTGATGAAGAATTGTCTCTCCTGACCAGGAAGATAAAGCTTCTCCTACAGAAAAAGAAGTTCAAGAGGGATAAGCCATTCAGAAGGTTCAACAAGGACAAGAACTTCAAAGAATCCACTCCAACAGACAAAAGTCCTATTGGCTGCTAGGAGTGCGAGAAGCCTGGTCACATCAAGACTGAATGTCCTCAACTCAAGAAGGCCCCTTTTAAGAAATTCTTCAAGAAGAAGAAGAAAGGAATGAGGGCTACTTGGGAGGATATAGAGTCAACATCTTCTGATGAAGAAACAGAGGAAGAAGCCAATCTCTGTATGAGGGGCAACAATGACTCAGACTCAGACGATGAGGTACACCCTGACTATGAGGAATTACTTGATGCCTATGAGGAGTTGCTGGAGGAATACAACTGCTTATCTAAGGCTTTCAAATCCCTCAAGAGAGAGTATGTAAAGCTCACCAGTGAGCATAAACAGAAATCTCAAGAGTGTGAGATGCTGGCTAAGAGAATAGTGAGCCGAAGACTGAAAATTCTAATGAAGCTAAGATCTCAAGTGAAACATCACCATCTGAAGAAGTTGAAAAACTTCAACAGAAAGTGGAAGAGCTTACTGTTGATCTTGCCAAATTTGTTAATGGTAGAGACAATCTGACTAAGCTACTTGGCAGTCAGAGGCACTCTCTTAACAAAGAAGGTATTGGATATGTCCATCAGACACAACATAAAGTATCAACTAAAGCTCTACAGTATCTGTTAAGTCAACTGTAACCAAATCTATACCTATCTGTAACTTCTGTGGAAAAACTGGACAAGTTATGTCTAAGTGTATCCCTAATAAGAGAAGGAAGTCTTCACAGACTCCTAGAACTAACAGAAAAGGACCCAGAAAAATATGGGTACCTAAAAATCAAATAATTTTTGTTGCAGATTTCCTCAACAGGACAAAGAAAACACCACTGCTGGTACCTAGACAGTGGTTGCTCCTGTCATATGACAGGAGAAAGGTGTATGTTCATAGACCTCCAACTTAAGAAAGGAGGACACGTTGCCTTCGGAGGGAATCAGAAAGGGAAAGTTATAAGAATTGGTACTATTGGTGGTAAACCCCCTCTTCCCTCTATATCTAATGTTCTTATGGTTAAAGGATTAAGACACAATTTGCTTAGCATAAGTCAATTATGTGATAGTGGTTTTGATGTTTCCTTTACAAAGGATGTATGCATAGTTAAAGATTGTTCTGGCAAAACCCTCTTTTCAGCTAAAAGGCAACAAAATCTTTATAAGATTGAACTGTCTGATCTCTCGGATCAAAGTGTAACCTGTCTGATGTCTAAAGAGGATGAGAGATGGTTATGGCATAAGAAACTAGGACATGCTAGTATGAAACTAATTTCTGAATTAAAAAGAATAATCTTGTGAGAGGATTGCCTGGTATTAGTTTTAAGAAAGATGTCTTGTGTGATGCATGTCAGAGAGGTAAACAGATAAAATCAAGTTTCAAATCTAAAAACCAAGTATCAACCTCTAGACCTCTTCAGTTGTTACACATGGATCTGTTTGGACCAGTTAGTGTTGCTAGCCTGGCTGGAAGAAAATATGGATTTGTCATAGTTGATGGCTATTCTAGATACACATGGGTACTCTTCCTAACACACAAGGATGGGTCTTTTAAGGCTTTCTCGGTATTCTGCAAAAGAGTACAAAATGAGCAGGGTTTCTATACTTCTACCCTTGGAAGTGATCATGGGGAAGAATTTGAAAATGAGCAGTTTAGACAGTTCTGTGAGGAGAATGGAATCTCTCACAATTTCTCTGCAACTAGAACTCCACAGCAAAATAGAGTGGTTAAGAGAAAGAACAGATCTCTGCAAGAGATGGCTAGATCTATGCTCAATGAAAATAATCTCCCTAAGTACTTCTGGGCAGAAGTTGTAAACACTGCTTGTTATGTACAAAACAGAATACTTATTAGGCCTTTTCTAAAAAGGAGTCCTTATGAATTGTGGAAAGGAAAAAGCCCCAACATATCTTATTTTCATGCTTTTGGATGTGAATGTTTTATTCTGAATACCAGAGATAATCTTGGAAAGTTTGATTCTAAGGTAGATAAAGGTATTTTCATCGGATATTCTGAAATGTCTAAGGCTTTTAGAGTATACAATTCAAGAACTTGTATTATTGGAGAATCTGTTCATGTTAAATTCAATGATGAATTAAAGAGTGATAAAGAACTATCAGATCTAGAAGATGATCTTGCAGGTCTTGATATAAACAATCCAGAAATTCAACAACCCGATCTAACCAAGACAGAACCTGTGCCTGAGGCTGACAAACAAGTGGAACAGACAAGTCAGCAGACAAGTCAACAAACGAGTCAGCAGACAAGTCAAGATCTTCATGATGATCTCAAAAGGGATTGGAAGTTCAACACTCATCACCCTAAGGATCTTATTATTCGAAATCCTTCTGAAGGAGTAAGAACCAGATCCACATTAAGAGAATCAAGCAATGTGGCCTTTGTTTCAGATTTGGAGCCTGAACGCATTGAAGAAGCTCTTGAGGATGAAAGCTGGATTCTTGCTATGCAAAAAGAACTTAACCAGTTCACCAGAAATGATGTCTGGACTCTTGTATCTAAGCCTAAAAACAAGTCGGTTATTGGAACAAGATGGGTCTTCAGAAACAAATTGGATGAAGATGGTAAAGTTGTCAGAAATAAGTTAAGGTTAGTAGCTCAAGGCTATAACCAACAAGAAGGTATTGATTATACTGAAACCTTTGCACCTGTAGCTAGAATAGAAGCCATACGCATTTTAATGTCATATGCTGCACAACACCAAATTACCCTGTTTCAAATGGATGTAAAAAGTGCTTTTCTAAATGGTATAATTGAAGAAGAAGTGTATGTTAAACAACCCCCTGGTTTTGAGGATACTGATAAACCATATCACGTTTTCAAACTTAAAAAAGCATCATATGGTTTGAAACAAGCACCTAGAGCATGGTATGATAGACTCAGTTCTTTTCTCATACATAATGGTTTTACTAGAGGACAAGTAGACACTACTCTATTCAAGAAATTCTCTAAAAAGAACTTTATTATAGTTCAAATATATGTTGATGATATTATTTTTGGAGCAACTAATGAAAAGCTGTGCAATGAATTTTCAAATCTAATGCAAGCTGAATTTGAGATGAGCATGATGGGAGAATTGAAGTTCTTCCTTGGATTACAAATCAAGCAGACAAGTTATGGAATTTACATTCATCAACAAAAATATACCAAGGAGATACTCAAGAAATACAAAATGGAAAATGCAAAGCTCATGAAAACCCTATGCAACCCAATGCAAAACTAAGCAATAAGAAAAGATGGTGAAGGTAAAAAGGTAGATCAAACTGTCTACAGAGGTATGATTGGATCTCTACTGTACTTAACTTCAAGCAGACCTGACATTCAATTTAGTGTCTGTATGTGTGCTAGATTCCAATCTGATCCTAGAGAATCTCATCTTAAGGCTTTTAAAAGAATATTTAGATATTTGCTTGGAACTACTAATCTTGGTTTGCTGTATTTAAGATCAAAAGAATACAGATTAGTGGGATATTGTGATGCTGAATTTGCTGGAGACAAAATAGAAAGAAAAGGCACCGGTGGAGGATGTCACTTCATTGGAGCAAGTTTAGTCTCATGGTCAATAAAGAGGTAGACAACCATTGTCCTGTCTACTACTAAAGCAGAATACATCTCTGCTTTGCTAGTTGCTGCTCTTAACTCTTATGGGTAAAACATCAACTTGAGGATTTCTCTACTTATGAACATAACATATCTGTATGGTGTGATAATTCCAGTGCTATATGCTTAACTAAAAATCCAATTCAGCATTCTAGGGCTAAGCATATTAAAATCAAACATCATTTTATTAGGGATTATGTTCAGAAAGGCATCTTTGATATTAAGTTTGTTAAAACTGAAAATCAATGGGCTGATATTTTCACTAAACCCCTCACAGAAGAAAGGTTTTTATTTATTAGAGATAATCTAAACATGCATTGCATTGTTGAATGACATATCTGAATGTTAACCTGTCTGTGCTTACCTATCTAACTCTGCCGAGTCACTATGCTAGAGCTCATCAGTTTTGTTGAAATGGTTATTATTTAATTAATGCCATTCCCTTATCTGAAGCTAATCGTGTGCACGGTGGTTTACATATCTCGAAAACATGTTTTCATTATGACTTAAGTGGGTGTTGCAGTTCCCCATACAAATCGTGCCATTTTTGAATTAAAAATGTCATTTTTCACTCTCCTACCTTTATGACTATAAAAGCCAATAGATCAGAAAGGTTGAACCTTTAAGTTTCAATATTCCAAAATCTCTTTGTCTTCTAATCTTTCAAACCCTCTTCTCTCTCGAAACCCTAGAATCGTTTTCTCTCCAAAAAAAATGGCATCATCCAAGCGTCTCTCTACAAAAGAAATCGCTGAGAAATACAATCTCAAGGTTACGGAGACAGAAAAGATCATTCCGGGAAAGACTGTTGATCTTCAATAGATGAAATTATGTCACCAACCGACTCAACGGAATCAAAAGCTTTAAGGCTGAAATGGGAGATAAAACCCTTCTCTTCCCCATTAGCTCTCCTGGAGCTTGTCACAAAATGTCCGAGATAATCGGAGCTGGCTTCACCCCCAACTGGGAAGATGAAGTGGGAGCTGACAATGTCAACATTGCCATCTATGGTGTTCCCAAACCAGTGAACCCTAAGCTTGTCAACATGGTGGTCAAGTGCAGATTCCTGCACAAATTGCTGTTGGAGTGCATGATGCCAAGGAAAGGCTCACGAGACAGTGTGACCAAGATGGACAGATTTGCTCTGTACCACTTGTTCCACAAAATCAAGGTTGACATCAATGACCTTATCTACATGTACCTTGAGATTCTGATCAAGAGAACCAACATGCAGACCTATCCTTATGGGATGTTGCTGACAAGGGTATTCAGGAACAAGTTGTTTGTTCCTAGTGATGTTCACTTTGTGGACATGGCACTGCCCATAGACAGGAAGATACTGTCTATGATGGACATCAAGGGAATCCCTCTTGCTGATGAGGAGGAAGACAAGAAGAAGAAGAAGCATGCTGTTGAGCAGAAGGAGGAAGAACCAGTGGTTTCCACTGACGAATCAGAAGTCCCCATTTCTGAAAGATTGTTCAAACCGTTTGGAAAGGTGGCCATAAAAGACCAAATTCCAGAGCTACAACCCTCAGTATCTGAAGATTCTGCTGAAACAGTTGAGCCCTTGAGGTTCAGCTAAGGAGACCCTCTCTCAAGAGGAAGACTAGTGAAGTTGAGGAATTAGTGGATGTTCCTGCTCATCCCAGTAAGAAAAGGAAGCTGGTGAAAACATTTGCCAAGGTCAGACAAGTTGAGTCTGAGCCTAGCAAAGAGGAAGCATCTGCTTAGGGGGAGCAGACAGAGCAAGTCCTGGAAGAACCAAAAAAGACTTTCATTTTGGGAATTATTCCCAAAAGAGAAGATATGGTTACCCAGTACCTGCAAAAGCTAACACTACAGAAGACATATCTGGAGGAGCTCAGACAGTTGTACCCAATGATGACCCAGTGTCTCCTTCTCACAAGAAGTTGAAGATATCTGAAGAGCAGACGTCTCCTTCATTCCCTTCCCCTTCTCATCAAGGTATCATCAACCCATCTGTCTATTCTCCATCTGCCCTTTTTGTTCAACCTCTTTCTATTGCATCTCTTATTTCTTCACCTGTCTCCTCCTTTCAAACTCAAAAACCTTCTTTCACTATTGTACCTGATGACTGTCAATACACAGTTGTTCACAGGGACTATGCTCCCAAAGAACAAACTGGCATATCATCGAGACTCTTTGTGTCTGATCTGTAATCTCTTTTATTTTCAAGTATCTCACATGTCTCTTTCATCCCTTCTCCTCCACCTCATACTCTTAACCCCTGTAGAGAACTTTTCTTCTACCCACCAATTATTATCTTCATTAGAACATTAGCTGGAACTCACTATCCTGCTTCTGTTGTAATGTTAGCACATAGGTCTAGGTATTTCTTTATGTTAGTCACAGGATCTAATTCTTTTTTCTACCATATTGATTCTTTATTACCTATCCCTCCCTCTGTTTTAGCTCAAACACCTCTTCCCCCACATATTCAAATAACAATCATCAGACTGTCTCTTTCCGAGAGACTTTCCTGTGTGTTACCTTCACCTGATACTGACTGTGTCAGAATCAGTCTTATCTTAAAATTCGTCTTTCTTCCTTTCTATGCCCTTCAAACTCTCCATGAACTTTTCTTCCCTTCCATCACCTATCCCCTATCTCTACCTAAGGCACCCCCAGTTTTAGCCTTACCCTAGCACGCTTCTCTGTCTGTCTCTTCTCAAACAGTGGCCTTACAAGACTTTCATCTGCTTCAAAGACAAGTAGAAGACTTAAGAAGAAAGCAAGATGAAGAAAGACGAGCTAGGCTGCTCTTAGAGCAAAGGGTTGCTGCTTTATTTTTGTTAAATAGTCAATCTAGGTAGTTTTTAGGTATATAGACTACCTTGTACTTGTAAACGTTCATGATGAATAAAATAAATTTCTCCTTTATTTCTTTAATGCTTTCATAGTTTATTCCTTTTTGATGTTGACAAAAGGGGGAGAACGGGAGAAATGTGATATAGGAGAATGGGAGAATGAATATGATATGATCTTAAATAATACATGGACATGAGTGTGTTCTGATAGTTGATATGACTGCTCAGATGAATCTTAAGTAAATCTGATAATAATTTCAAAGTAAAACAAGTCAAACTTATGTGTGACTAAGTTAAACGGATTATATAATTAATCTTAATGTCTGATCAAGCATCTGCATGACCTGCTTAAGAAAATTTCAACCTGTCTGATATATGCTATTTTCCTTGTTGATATTTTATGAGGTTCATTAAATCATCTCAATGTTTGTCATCATCAAAAAGGGGGAGATTGTTAAGTCTCTAAAATGTCTGATGTGCATTTCCCTAAGTTTTGATGAGAACTAAGCATTGGTTAATGATTTAATTAACCTTCATATTGGTTGCTAACCTGTCTATCTAGTGTGCAGATTAAAACTGTAAGAATCATCTATCTTCTCATAAGTGGCTACCTGTCTGGATAAGCGAAAGTCAACCTGCCTGTTGACTATGATTATTGACTTCTTTCAAGATACGTCTTTAACCTGTCTTCCCACGAGTTCCAACACTTGTCTGAGGTTACTCGTTGAAGAATTAAGGACCAAACAAGCTTTTGTTGGCTGTCCCATCAAAAAGAGACTTGAAGCCTTCTCTCCTACTCAGTCTCACGCCTATCAAGAAAAGTCAGAAGTTACTCTCTCAAGCGACCTCGGTTATCAGAACCAAAGACCAGTTAAAGAATGCTTCCAACATGCTTTATTCCCTGGTACGTTTGGTCCTTACACGAAAAGAGAATTGTACTCAACAAAGTATAAAAAGCTCTTTGCTCAACTCTGATATGGTTGTATCACGATGCATAAAGCCATGATCCTTCATGTTATAGTACAACCAACGTTCCTATTGCATTAATGACTGCCCAGAATGACTCTATTGCATTTAATGAAGTTCTGCTTGAAGCCAACATCTGAGGGAATGTCTCTAACGGATCCTAAATGCTTGAAGACTATAAATACAGAAGTCATTGAAGATGAAGTATAGAGAATACACATAGTATTAAAGAGCCATTACTCTGCGCATTAATATCTTCATTCTTTCATTCTGTATTCTTCAATCATTTGAAGTTATTACACAGACTTTCCTAAGTGTTAGTGAAAGATATGTCTGTCTGAAGTTGTATTTATTACAAACCAAATCTCTCAAACAAACCTGAGTGAGCCTGAAGAGGCTAGGTGTGCAAAGAATACTTGTCTTGGAGCCTGAAGAGGCTAGGTGTGCAAACAATACTTGGAGTCTCAGAACTTTGATCGGTTATAGTGGATAAAACTTGGTCTTTGCCAAGGAGTTAAGCGTAGCTCTTTGCTTTGAAGAGTGAACCAGGATAAATAGTTGTGTCAATCTCTCTTTCCTTATAAACTCTTTAGTTGCCTTAGTTTTCTTATCTGTTTTTCAAGTGGTGTGTTTGTCTAAGTCACTGTTAAAATTTCATCGAGACGGGTCACCACCGTCTCATCTGTATTTTTCCACTCGTCTGAACCAAGCTTTTGTATGCGAAAAGATTTCAACTTTGTTTAAATTTTGATAAACATAATTCAACCCCCCTTCTAGTGTTTATAGTTGTCTATTTCAGAAATAGCTAGTGATCTCTAAATATTTCAAGCTCTTGGATGATGAATATAGAAGTCATATGAAGATCATAGAAATTGATCTCACATTAAAATGATTTTTCTATGATTTTCTAGGAATTTTCAAAGTTCTAGATCTAAGAATTTTAAATGATAATCATGGCATTAAAATCATGAAATGAATGAAAAAAAAGACATGATTGATCATGTAGAAGAGAGGTTACCTCTTGATAAGGAGTAATGATCAAAACAAGCTTAGTTGAAAATTTGACAGCTTTGAGGGTGTGGTGATGTTATGAGCATATCTCACGATTTACTCATCTAAAAATTACACACTTTGGCTTGTTAGAAATTTAAGAAGGAGAGGCACAACTTTTATGTTTAAGGTTTTGTTTGATTCGGATCGGAACAGGGGTGTTAAGAGCCTTATTTCCACTTGTTCTCTTGGGATACTGAGGATTTTGAGCTGTTTTGGTACTTTGGGCATATCTCCCAATATACGTATCTGTTTTTGGTGATATTTAGCTCGTTGGAAAGAGGAGATGAAGAGGAACAACTGCCATTCATAAAGTTTTTCGAGTTTCAGAACAGAAAAGGGTCAGAAGTTTGGTACAACTTCATATGAGTATGAGCATCAATGAAGTCTTTATGTGTTCTTGGAGAAAATGATGAACAACCTTCATGAAGAAAATGAAACACTTGTGAAGGAGCAAAAATGAAATGGATATAGCCTTTTATAGAGGGGAGGCTGTGGCTTCAAGGGACCAAATGGACAAAAATGTTGTCATGGCAAACTTGGAGTTACAAGGAAAGATCAAGGGTATTTTGGACTTTTCACATATAAGTAATCATTATGCTATAAAATGAATATGTGGTGGAGATACTCTTAGGGTGGTGTGGCTGAGTTTGGACCACAAGAAGGAAGAATATATTTTTAGTTACAAATCATGGTTGGCTAACCTTGGTTGGAGTTAACTAGACATAGGTTAGGTTAGGGGTATTTTAGTCTTTTCACGTTTGCTTGTCATAAATGCACATTAATGACTATGGTGAGTCATTATGGTGACTCATTCCTCTTAATTCATCATGGATGACTCGTCGTTCTGTCCCCCGATATATCTCTGCACATTCGTGTCCGGTTTTGTTGTTTACCCGATTAGGGTTTTTGAGAGAAAGATGATGAAATGAAATCAAAATGAAATGAGTTTGGTTTAGTGGAGGGGCTGCACGAAATTAATTAGATTTAGAGGGTATTTTGGTCAAAATTCACTTAGGGACACTCTTGGAATTTTACTTAAAGATCAAGGACATTTTGGTCTTTTTACATATAACCACCATTACTTGCATTTAATGCAATATGACTAACCCCTATGACTCACCCCCATGAGTCATCATAGATGACTCATTGTGCTCATCCACCCGGCGTCGGGTTTTGTCACTGTACCTCCATTCTCGATTCCGTCGATCCCCGATTGTCGAGTACTTGCCCGATTACGTATAATAACCTATTTATTTTGAAAATTTTCAAAACAATCACTATCATTGGAAAAAAAATAAGAATCTTAACTGTTTCGTTTTCGGGTCAAAATTAGGTTTTTTGATCAGTAAAAACATACTGTTAGTTAAAATGCTGATCGAGTTTCGTCTGAATTTTAAACCTAAATTTTTACCATAACCTTCTACCATAAGGTAGAGTATAAATACGATTTTGTTTTATCCAAAATCATTTTCTAAATCTCAGATAAAAATATAAAGAATTAAAAATTCTATCGATAATGAAAAACAGTAAAACGGGGAGTTACACTATGAAATTAAAGTTTCACCATCCTAAAAATGAATTAAAGTAGTATATATTGCTAGTGCATGTAAAAAGTTTTATATTGATATCCACTAATATTTTGACATGAGTGTTTTTATCTTAATAATTAAGAGAAATAATAATGATGTTGATTTGTCAATATATTATTGGATGTGAGTGTAAAAATCTTTTGATACATAGAAATTAAACTCCTTAAACTTCCATAAAAACAATTTTTTTTAAAACTAATTAAAATTAGAAAATGCAAAATACTTTTTTTTTTACAAGAAAAATGCAAAATATGAAAATACTTAGCACTAACCATTTAGACAATGCCATAAATGACTGGTTGACTATGATTTAGTATTGGATGGAAAAAACAGGAGCAATTATATGGTTCATAATTTTTTGCTAAAGTATGATATATAACAAATTTTTTTTCACAGCTCACCTTAAATATGACATTCATTTAGACATTATAAAAATTCCGTAAAGAAAATAACTTATAGCAATAAAGGTTTTTAATTTAGTGTTTTTACAATATTCTTTTGATGAAAGTCCTGATGCTGAGTACTAGATAACAACACAATAAAGTAGTTGAAGTTGCATAAAATTTCGTATATATCTTCAAATTTAATATATCCATGACACAAATGCGATGCACCATAATAATAAATGAAAAACTAAATTGCTCTTTTGTTATAAAAAAAACTAAATTGCTCCTTAATCTTTATGTTTTTTTTTCTTTTAAGTTAATTGTACTATAATTAATAAAGTTATTTTAATATTATTTTTTGACCATCTACCAAAAAAATTACTCTTTTTTTACCAAAGTATTTAATATTCTTAATCATAAGGAATACATTTTATTATAACTAAATTATCCTTTCCATCATTTTATTAGCATTAATTATTAATTTACTAATTAATAGTATTTTCTTTATTTTTGACTTTTCCATTCTCATTCAATTATTGAGTTTAATAAAAATAACAAGGAATAATGAAAAAGTTAGAAAATCTTTTAATCAATATCTCTTTAATATTTTTTTTTTCCTTGACATAATAGTTAAAAGATTTTTTTTTATTTTACGTAATAGTGGCTCATATTTTAATGGGTTCTATATTTAATTAAAATACAAGAATAACAAGCAATATTTATATTGTGATTAAAAAAAGTAATATTTATATTTTATAATAAGTAGGATACATGGGAAAATAATAATTTTTCTTAGCAACGTAACAAATATTTGTTATTAATTATTAATTATTAACTATTAAGGGAGCACAAAAAAAAAACTATTAACTATTAAGGGGTATGAACCTGACTAAATGGAAAAGCATTATAACAATATCTATATTTGATATTAATATTATAATTACTGATATTTATTTATTTAGTCTTAATTCTTTGTTCAGTAAAAACAAGTCTTGATTATTTGTCAAAATATAATATTTTCTGATTATAAATTGAAAGACAAATCTTTTTATATGATTATTTTTTGATTAAAATAAAATAGATTTTCACATAGAGTTATAAGGTGGCTAGAGTGATTTGGGTGTGAAAATTAAGGAATGAAGTGATATAGAAATTGAGGATTCGAACTTCATTCACTAATAAAAATATTAATATTAACATATTAATATTTATCCATAAAAAAAACAACAAGTTTTATACTAGAATGCATAAAAACAAAAGTTTTATACAAGAAACATTGTTGACAAAAATAAATGGCGGGGTGTGGAGGGAAAACAAAATCCCTTTTTATTTTTTTTGAACAAAAAAACAAAATCCTTAAAAACCGAAAAAAGCAACTTCAAAATTTACGGAAAACAAAGGAGCGTTAAAAGGAGCAGAGAAACGGAAACGGGGGAACAGAAATGAGCGTTAAATAAAAATAGTGATATATAATTTCATATTTATTGGGCGTGGCGATTGACAACTCAGTTGAGTGGACACAACTTTTTGGTGTTTTTTTCCTCGTAGAAGACGATGTTGTTGTTGTTGTACTAGAAAAAATAGTTCAACTCACTCTCACTTCACTCCCAAAAACAAAACAAAACAAAAAAAAAACCCACAGGGAAAGAGGAAAAAAAAAGGTTCTTGTTTATTTTCGATTCCCCTTTCGTTTTGTTGCTGGCACTGCAATGAAGGGTGGAGGGATGAAGGAGACAACTACTACCTCGGAAGCACCGAACGATGATTCTGCTGCTGCTGGTGATGCAGCTGATGTTGTTGTAGATGATGATGCTTTTGTTGGTAATGGAAGCCATGGAGATGGAAGTGATGACCCAGTTGCTCCTTTTACTGAAAACGAGCATTCCCAGTTGCAGAAAGGGGAAGATGAAGAACCCCATGTGGAAATTTCTGAAGGAGAGAATGCAGAAGAAGAATATGAGGAGGAGCACGAGCAGGAAGAGGAGGAAGAAGAAGATGGGGATGCAGTGGTTGAAGAAAGACAAGGTCCTGTTTTTGGTGATAACTTCTATGAAGTTGAAGCAATTCGTCGTAAGAGAGTCCGCAAGGTAAAACACCAGTACTTGGTTGGTTGTTCTCTGTAAAGTTTATTCTTTTCTTCTTCTTTTTGGTTACTTCTTACTTATTAGCCAGAAGATGGGTTTGTTCTTCTCTTGTTTTATTTTATTTTTATTATTTTAAAAAGTTGTCTTGGATTTTGTCCACTTTCTTCTTTGGCCTGACTATGTTTTTTTTGTCTTTTGTTTTTCCCTTGTGAACCTCAAATGTTGCAAATATAGCGTCAGGTCCAGTACCTGGTAAAATGGTGAGGGCCCCTTTTGCTCCTGTTTTTGTCCCTTATTGTTTAACAGGATTATCATAATACTGAAGAGAGAAGAAAAAATGTGGTTTTATTTTTGAGTCAATCATCATTTTGCTCCAAATTATATGGCGGTGACAAGTTGGTCTTTCCCATTAAGAAATAAGAAAAAACGTCGCCTAAATTCAAACGATAGCTTGTGGTCCCCAAAATGTCACCTAAGTGGACTAATATGATTGATTTTTTTCAATTTGGGTGACGTTTTTGTCTATTTTTGTGAGAGATCAACTTGCCGGCGTCCTATAATTTTAGGGACCAAAATGGTTATTCACTCTTTTATATTTATATGTATCTTTACTTATTTATTTACTTATTGCTGAAGGATTGGATGGCCTGAGACAGACAACACTTGGGAGCCTCTGGAAAATCTAGCATCTGTTCCTGAATTCATTGAGGCTTTTGAGCAGAGGTATTCCCTTTTTCTTCCATGTAAACCTGACAATTTTCTTTAGACCCTGCGTTAAATTATGAGTAAGGATTAAGGGCATGTTCCAATTATGTTTTATGTTTGTGTTGTGTTTGCTACGATTACAAATAGGCTTCTTATAAGCATAGGCAAAACATCGTTAAGCGCAGAAATTGGAAGGACTTGATGACTTGTCTAACTTTCTTGTTTACAAATATTTGTTTCTTCATGGCTGTGAAGCTTGGAATCAGGACAACAGCGTAAGCGCAAACGCAAGCATGTGGCTCATCACACACAAATCAAGAAGAGGAAGGAGCGTTCTACCACTCCTTACAGCCTTAGACGTTTTCCAACTAGAACAGCTGACAACCATACACACACTGCTCCTCTCAGCGATCCCAGTCTTACTGATCCTCCTGCTTTTCCTCAAGCTGTGATTTTTGCTGATGAAATAGAAAATAATGGTGATGCCAGCAGTATTGGAAATGCCGAACTTCCTAATGGTAGTAGGTCTACAAATGCTTCAGAACTTGTTGAAAGGAATGAGGAAAGTGATTATGATCCTAAACTTAGCGAACTTAAAGCAGCAACATCCAATGGGTATAATGCAGACAAGCTTACAGTACAGTTTCAAGAAGCTAGGCTTGCAACAGGCAGTGATCACATGGATGGTCAATTGAAGGGTGCTTGCACAGAACCAGTTCAAAGTGGCCCCTGCAGAGGAGCCAAAAGGAGGAAATCTGGTTCTGTAAAGAGGTTCAAGAAAGATTCATATGCTGGTGAGCCTGTTAATACACAAGACCCCAACGACATATCTATCAGTGCATTTGAATCACCATGTACAGGGATTACTGATCATGTGGGTAATAAAAGTCATAAGAATATGGATCATATTAAGCCTGTCTCAAATATTGTCAAGATTATAAAGCCAGTAGGCTTTTCACCTTCAGGATCCACCAACATACAGGATGTTATAGTGACCTTTATGGCTATGAGGTTAGCTACTCAACTATGAACTCCAAATTTGATTGTTGTACCTTGAATTAAATTTTACAGCTGCATTAGTTTTCATAATATGCTTGCTGTTTAGTTTTAAGGTATTTTTTCTGTGGTTTACTTTGTCAGTTTAGAAATGGATGAATGCTAGCTAAGGATGCATATGTCCACTCATCGGTAATGAGCATTTGGTTCATGAGCTCAATTTTAATGCTTATACTAACCTGCCCTTTATTATTACATTTTGGTGAGACAAAGTTTGATCAATCTTTTGTTAATAAATAAGATTCACTAATATTTGCAACATTATTCATCTCTATTTTAGATTCTAACTGATAAAAAATGTTCCTTTATGATATAGAAAGCAGTTTTGTTGTGGCTTTAAATTTATTGAGGGGTCGAAGCTTGAATTTTATTATGCATGTAGAAGGTATTTTCTTTTCTTTGTTTTATAAAAGGAAATAATGTTGACCTCTTAATGAAAAAGTGGGGAAATTTTATGTAATTGAGAAACTGAGATGTCTTCAGTTCCTCTGTAAGGGAAAGATAATAAAACTGAGACCAAGACTTAATTTTTTTAGAAAAAAAAACTAAAAGTCTAAGACCATTAAGACTACTAAAAAATTAAAGAATCGTAAATCAAAACTCTAATACCTTCAAATCTTTTACTTCATCAACTAGAGGAAACCCTCCTCCTTTGTTGCCAAAAATCCCTGCAGATTTATGAACGGAAGCCATGTAAATATTGAGTTCTTTGACTTAATGCTGGGGTTTGTCACAACCATCAGCATCAATCTGCTGCTGCTACTGTGCAGTTGCAATTTTGTATTTTAGATGAAAGAATAATATTATTAGACAGAAAAAATAATGAGTACAAAATAGAAGACGATAAGGTATTCTTAGCGAAGAGTTGAAGCTGTTCTTTGGTAGTTGTTGTTTGGTTAAAATCTTAAAATGTAATTAGGTTGTATATCTAGTATGAAATTAGTGATGATAAACTTATTGGCATAACTTTGGATGGCAAGAAATTCACATAAACATTAAATCTATTGCCTTGTCTCATGGAAGTTTTGCACAATAATAACAAAACCTGGTTTTGACTAGACAGGGTTGGTTATATGTCAAAAATCAAGTTTTCAAAAAAAATAAAAACTATTTGCATCAAGGTCTTTTCAAATGGTTTCTCATATGGTTTTCTTTGGTCTTCCTCTACTTATATTTACTGGGGAGTCCTCCATTTGATCACTCTTATTGGGCCCCTATTGGTTTTCTCTTCATATACCCACCCATCTTAGATGAGATTATACCATCATTTCTCGATACGTTCTACTCCAATTGTTTCTTCAATATCTTCATTCTTGGTATTATCTTTTCCTATGTCTCTACTCATCCGCCACAACATTCTTATCTCTTCAACACTTGGTTTATGCTCTTGTTCAGACTTTACTAATTACTACCTACAATAAAGCAAAGTGATGTTGGATAGAAAATGGAAGAAAAAATGGAAGAACAAGAAAACAACACGATTGCACCTAGTAGTGCTGCAAGCCTTTTCTCATAAGCATTAATTATTTTCTCTCTTTTTTGTATACTTTCTTACAGGGTAGTCAATAGCGCGTGTTCGCAGTGGTGCGGGGTGGAGCGACCGGCGGCCGCTACACAGGCGGCGGAGCGGAGCGTTTTTCTGTAGTGACCGTCGCGGCCGCTAAAGCAGCGGAAAAACACGAGAATGCGGGGAGTAGCGGCGCTCTAGAGCCGCTTTTGCTTCATGGACCGATAGAACCCTCCGGCGAGCCTATTCCGGCCAGAACCCATCGTCGACGCCGCTGTTCCACAGCGCGTCTTCCTCTCCCACGACAGATCTTCTTCTCTTGCAGCTGTTGGTTCCTCTTCTGCGGCTACAATTTCAGATCTAGGGTTTTGGTTTAAGTTTTGGTTCCTCTAAGGCCCACATCTTTTCTTCATTAAGTTGGCCTATTATCTCATTTTTAAGCACTTGCTGAGGCCCAGTATTATGTCTCATGTGAGACCTTACTTCAGCAATAGAAATTCTCTTAATGGAACACTTTTGGGCCTGGCCATTAGGTCAAATGACTTGTTTAACTCAAATTCTCTGTTTTGCCCTCTTTATTTGTTAAAATGACTTGTTTACCCTCACTTATACCCATTAAAATGTCTCATCTACCCTTATTTCTTTAACTCACCCTTCCCTCCCACTCTCTTCTCCCTTACGTGAATTCTTCTTCTTCTTCTTCTGTTACAAGAGCCGTTCCTCCTACTTCTCTTCTCCCTCTCACTTTCATTCCTCTTTCCCCTTTGCCTCTTCTCCCTCTTTGCTTCTCAAGTCTCACCACTGGCCTAAAATAGCGGCCGCCCCGCTACACGCTATCCCGCAATAGCGTTTTCGGGGGCAGCCGCTCCGTGCCGCTATCCGGGATTGATAACTCTGCTTTCTTATTGACTACACTTTTCAAGCATTGGAAACCAGAAATTATGTTCTAAAAAGACACTAAATACACATGACAAATGAATTTAAAGACTAGTCAAAAGAGCTCATGGCAAATGTGTTATTCACGCATCTCTAGAATTCTCCATCACATAGCTAGTCTTATGGTTGTCCAGGGAAGTTTTCCTTTGAACTTGAGAGTCACCTTCCTATCACAAATAATGCTTGAAGCATTTCTCGAGTTCATCTACCTGGTTTCCTATAATTTATATAATTATATCTTCTTCAATCTCTTTGTTACTTTGATAGGTTCATGATATCTAAATCGTGTAACTTTGATATCGTATAATCCCCAAATATGCACTCCAAGCTAGTGTGTGTGTACATCTTGCTGAACTTGCATTCCATTTGCTACATTATACTCATGCTAAACTGAAAATCATATGATTTCAAAGCTTGTCTCCACAACATTAGTGTATCATTTTTTCCCTCAACTCTCCTAGATAAGGCTTCAAAGTTTAACAAACTAGTGTTAAGGGTGGCCTCTCTTGGAGCCTAAGTGCCCCGACCTCAATTTTTTAACTTGACTTTTACATCTGTTTTTTCAGAATTTGTTAACCAGTTGCCAACTTCCACTCCTCAAAAAAAAAAAAAAAAAAAAAAAAAGTTCCCCGTCACAATCTTTCTCTGGTTTTGCCCTTTCTATGTGTAGGGCTAGTTATGGGAAGATGTTGTGTGATCCAACCATGTGTTTCTGCAATAGTTTTAACTTCATCTTAAAATTTTTGTTGCATACCTCTACCAAAAACATTCCTGCATTAAAATTTTTATTTTTGTTGCTAATCTAATACTTTTGGTTAAACCTATTATATTATTATTTTTCTAGAGATGGAGGTTATATATGTTTACTGATGTTAAATGGATGTAAGCTGCTTTGGAGGTGATAACTAGTCTTGCATTTTCTTAATATACATTGTTAGCCTCTCAATTTAGAGTCTCTGGAAAGGAAATGTGTGGATTAGGAAGAATATTTTGATTTTAAAACGGATGCTCTACATCTGAATTTATGATTAAGATAACTGAACTTAAGCAGGTTTAGTACTTTGCATTAGACCCATGATTCCTTCACTGACTCAAAACAAAGATGGAAAGTCCAGAGAAGTAATGTATAGGAAGGAGGGAAGGAACTCAAGGAAGTTTTGAATCTTTTCACATATATTTAAGCCTATACTATTTTGAAGTTTGATCCTCAGCCATTTTTATTTTAAATTCTGAAAGAAATTGGAGTGGAATTTTGTTCTAAAGTCATTGAACAAATGTTGTGCTGCCTACTGTTTCTGTTTCAGCTTATACCACTTGGTTTCATGAGAGCCTAGGATTTCATTTTCAGTATGTAATGTAGTCCCTAGAGTTGTATCCTTTCCGCCTCTCTTTGATTGATTGAGCTGGATTATTTAATAATCATACAACATGCTTCACTTATAGCTTATCTGGGTTAACTTTATAGGTCTGATGGAACAGAAGTGATGGTTGATAACCAATATCTCAAGACATTCAATCCGATTCTGGTATTTCCTTATCTCTTACAATATTTTGGACTGAATTTGATTATTTCATTGTCAAATCGACACGGCATCAAAGGCTTAAGAAAATGTTTCTATGGCCTCTTTACCTTAAGCTAATGTTTTTCTTATGTTCCAGCTGATCAATTTCTACGAGCAGCATCTCCGCTACAGTCCTACATCCTGACTGAACAGAGTATTGAAGGAGCTTCTTTGTGCAGTTAGATTTTAATGTTTTGGTGGTAGTGTTGTACAATGTTGTACTTTTATAGATGCAGCAGATAGTGAGGGTTAAGAAATGCTTTGTTGCTAGTGATATTTAGGTATGACTATATAACCATTAGTTGCCCGTTTGGCTACATACTGTGATGCATGCTGCTGAGCACCATGTTTTATTGGGGATGGCACAAAGAACTAGCTATGTTCAATGCCTCAACATGAGGATTGCGGATGCTTTTCTGAAGATATGGTCAAGAACAAAACTTCATCTTGGATTCATGTTAAATTTTTTATAACTTATTATTTTTGAGTAATTTACATTTGGTTATATTTTGAATACTGATTGGTTGATTGACTTGATTCTAAATGGCAAATTTAAAAAATGAAATGCCATTTATCTCAAGTTCTCTTCCTGAAATATGAAACTCAAGGTTATACAAAAATGAGGTTTGCATCTTGTGGATAAAAATTAGTGTGCGAAGAGAATAGTAATACCGGTAGAAGTGGACAAAACGTGGTTGTATTTCTCCCTTAATTGTTCACTAAGCAGCATAGAAGGCGAGATGTATTGATTTAACTCTCACTAAGCTTGCTTTGGCAAACACTGAAGGAGTTAGAAGTGTCTTCTCTCTTTGGGGTGGCTTCATATTTATAATCGAATTTGTTAGAATGACAAGGTATATTATTAGATAAAGGGTTATCTTAGTTGTGATAAGTTGTTTATTAGTTAGTTTCTAGGGATATTATCCAATCAGATAAGTATTCTTTAACATTTATAAATAGTTAAGACAAGTGTTGGTTGATATTTAAGGGTTATGGATGATCATTCAATTTTGGGTTTAACATATTTTTAGTCCCTAAAAATATGATTTTTTTTGTTTTTAGTTCCTATAAATTTTTTTTGACCATTTTTAGTCCCTACAAAATGTTTGGTATATGTTTTTGGTTCCTGCTGTTAACTTAATTATGATAAGTGATGATGTAACAGCTTTCTCGGACACAACATTTTGTGACATTTTAGGCCGAAAAGTGGTTTAATTAAATTTCGCTGTAATAAAATGGGGTAATTTTTTTTTCTTTAAAGATCAATAAAATGGATCAAGGTAAGAATTCTCAAAGTTTGAGAGAAAACATTTCGAAATGTCCCCTTTGAAAAACGGAGTTTTGATGAAGTCGGAACACCTGATAAAACATTTTATAACATCCATTTTTTTTTCTTTCTCAAGGGAGACAGTAAGCAATAAAACATCCAACCTCATCAAATATTTACATAATACAGTCCAGAGTTACTCAAAAGATAACAGTGCACTAAAACATTTACTAATCATGATTAATGTTATAAGTTCGAAAATCATTTACATATAAACCCAACCCGACTCAAAAACAGAAAATATAAAGATATACAAACCCAACATAAAGCTATGAAGACGCAACTCCTAAAATATAATATACTTGGAGTCGCAGCTCCATAAACGGTAACACTAACTCCCAGACATCCCAAACTGGCTAAACTAAAATATAAAAGACCATCATCTCTCGTACATCGTAAGAAGGACAAACCAAACTGACGAGATCTAGTGGAAACTCTACTTGAGTCCATTATCGACATCGTCACAACGACACTACTAGAGTCACCACAAAAGTAGCTCTTGGTCTAAGCCTTTCCCTTTCCATTTCCAAGAGAAAGGTCATAGCCTACAGATCAACGACAGTCATGCCTTCTCAAGAAAAGAAAGGTCGGGTATGACAAAAAACACAAACACCATCGTCTTGAACCATCTGAAAGCTGGAAGACGTCCACTAGAAACTCCAACCTATCGTCTGCAAGTTCGAACCTCAACCTCTATCATGAGTTAGCCAAACGACATCTTGACATCTAAGTCTTCTCAAATGAATACAGAAGGCACATAACCAGACGACATAGGCAATATAAAATAAGGTGAGATTCCCAAACATCACAGCATATGACAGATATGAAAATAGCACGACACCACATACCATATATTCATATCCAGGTAAACATATATCTCAGTCAAACAGTCCAGTATATACAATTAACAGATAACACGTGCACATATAGTCAACAGTACACAAATCAGTGCAACCATAATCTCATCAAGCATGACTGGACACTGTTAGTTCATAGAGACACGAGAATAGAGGTAACTGATTGAAACTGCATAGTCCCATACCTACACAGCGTCAAGGAAGATTTGACCCTAACTCCGGAGCTTAAGAGAACATTCGGAAGGAGTGGTTAGAGCTTGATGTTTCTGTTAACATGGTTTTTTGGTTCTTGACCAAAATTCCTTCGTGACAAATAATTGAAGATCAAACAAGGTTAGGACCTACAAGTTATGCGGTAATCTCGTCAGAAATGTGCTATTTTTTAAAGCAATGTCTGTCAAGTACAAATTTGACAATTTTAGTCAAATCGAGAATTATTGGCAAAGACCTAGTGCTAAGACAAGTATACGAGTTTGAAAAATGGTGTACAGATTATTCTTGACAATGAAATTGCTTGTATTTGAAAAGGCAAATTTGAAATTTAAAAGAAGAAAGCAATCTCTACGTAGAAAATAACTTCCTGATTGAACTAAGTTTACAATGAAAAGAAACACAAGTTTTAAAAAGAAAGCTTAGCAAAGTAGGATCTAAGTGATACAACTTACAAGAAGTAAATGAATTTAAAAGAAGAATATAAAATAAATGCTGGAAATAAGTAAGAATAAATGAAGAACTTGAATAAAAGATATGGAAATGGCATTGAATTTTGCCACAGTATTGAAATAAGAAGGATGGAAGGAATACTTGAATATAATCCGTCAATCTGCTGTGTGATCGAGATGTGTAGGATGTGTATCAAGTAACTGACCCTTATTATATTGTGATTGCTAGTATTTATAGGCAAATAAAATAACTACGTAGAAATAACTCCCTATCTAAATGACTGCCACATGTCTTTGGCGGTTTTCTTAAGTCTTATACTTAAAACTATTTTGTCAAGCAATCCTACTAACTGCTCAACGTCTTGAACCGCTTCGTGTCAATTTGCTTATCTTCGACAGTTTGAACCGCTTGACAACTTGTATTGATACCTTTCGTCGGATTAGAGACTTAACCAATTTCTTCATTTTTCTATTTCTCTTGACGACTATTCCTTCGACTAAGTCTTCTTTTATTATTTTATCAGAAGTTTGATTGTCGAATCTTTTCCTCTGTCGAACTGTATTTTCTGTCAAACCAAATATCTTCAATACTTAGAAAATTTTGATTACCTCCTCAATCCCTTCATCATCGTATCAAGAAAACACCCGTCAGAAATCCAAAATTTCATCCTCAACAGATGCCCCCCAAGTTTTGCTTTTCGACAACTTTGTCCGAAAGAATAGCAAAATTTGATTTTTCAAATCCTTAACGGGTTTTTAATTCTGGGTTTAACCTCAATAATTAAATCTTATTAACTTAATCATATCCCTACTTAATAGGAATAATCATAACGTTGCAGCCGTCTTGGAATTCGAACCACTGACTCCCATTTTCTTTAAATTTTCACCACAACATCGTCTGATTTCTTCTTATTTCTTTAGGTCTTTTTCTCACTCTCTTTGCGAAAATCCTCTCTTCTTCAAATACTCGCCATTAATTGAATTAATTCCTAGACCCGTATTGACATCGACAAGTGCATACGCATTTCCAGAAAATGCGTTAGAAATCTTAAATGGTCCTTCCCATTTTGGTGACCACTTACCATACTCGACAACTTTTATCCATAGGCAAAATGACTTTCCACATTAAGTCATCTACTTTGAATGATTTAAACTTAACTCGATTATCGTAGAATTTTGCAATTCTTTCTTTCTGTCGAATCAAGTTTTCCAATGCAATCAACCTTTCATCACTTAATTCGTCCAATTCATCCGACATTGCATCCCAATATTGGTCGACAGGCAAGTCATCTTGTCTTTGAATACGAATTGATTGAAGATTGATTTCGACAAGCAATACAGGATCATGTCCATATACTAACCTGTATGGTGAGGTTCCTGTCGATTGTCTAGGTGAATTCCTATATGCCCACAGTATTTGGTCAATAGTGTTATGTCAGTACTTAGGTTGTCGACCCACATGCTTTTTAATAAGACCAATAATAATCTTATTTATAGCCTCAACTTGGCCATTAACTTGTGCATAGTACGGAGTAGATGTGAGCATCTTTATATACCTAGAGTTGGCATATTCTATGATTTTCTTTCCGGTAAAAACTGATCCTCGATCAGTTGTCAAGGTTTGCGGTATTCCAAACCGATAAACAATGCGACTTTCAATAAAATCAATCACATCTTGTTGGGTGACTGCTTTGAGGCAAACTGCTTCTACCCACTTGGTAAAATAATCAACCCCAACCAAAATGAATTGATGTCCTTTTGATGAAGACGGGTGTACTTGGCCAATTAAATCCAAAGCCCATCCTCTGAATGGCCATGGTTTGACTATATAATGTAACTCGCTGGCCGGAATATTCTGTATGTGGCCATGTTTCTGACATCGCTCACAAGACTTGGCAAACAAAATGCAGTCCCTAACCATAGTCTGCCAATAATACAAACTCCGTCGGAGCACCCATTTCATTTTCTCTCTTGCTTGGTGGGCCCCACATATGCCTTCATGGACCTCTGACAAAGCCAAATAAGCATCTTGCTCACTTAGGCCCTTATGTAGAGTTCTGTCGGCATACCTTCTATGTAATAGTCCACCCTGCATAGTATAATTCAATGCTTTATATTTTATCTTTCTATCTGCATTCTGACTTGGGTTTTCCAAATATTTAATTATTGGTAATCTCCAGTCATTAGATAGAGTTACATCATTGACCAAGACATCTCTTTCTTCCAGCGGATATAATAATTCTTTAATCTCCATTAACCCTGCCAAAGTCTTTTGAGATATCTTGTACCTTGAAGCTATTTGAGCTAACTCATTAGCCTCTTCATTTCGTTCTCTGGGGATATACTTGACAATTACGTCATCGAATTTTCTCATTAACTTGCTATGATACAATATTTTGTCAAATTATAACCGACACATTTGTATTCTTGAGTAAGCTGTTTAATAACCAACTGGGAATCCCCAAATATCTGCACATTTCGTGCCTTCATTTCCACTAGTATCTCTAATCCGACAATCAAAGCTTCATACTCAGCTTCATTGTTAAAACATGGATATTTAAGCTCAAACATGAACTTAATAGGAGTTCCTTGTGGAGTCATGATTAAGATTCCTACTCCACTACCTCCTTGATGCCTTGACCCATCAAAGTAAAGTTTCCAAGGTAAACTGACAAAGTTTATTTCCGGCACATCTAATCCTGGATGTTCCACCAAGAAGTCGGAATCTGCTCGACCTTTGACAACCGATACCGCACGTATTGTAAAGAATATTCCGACAAAGCAATAGTCCATTTACCAATATGCCCATTAAGGACTGGTTTTGACAACATATACTTTATTACATCAGTATTAGAAATTACTAATACATTACAAGGCATCATATAATATTTGAGTTTGGTACATGAAAAATACAATGCTAGACAAAATTTCTCTATAGCACTATATCTTTTCTCAGCATCATTGAGAACTCTGCTTAGATAATACACGGCCCTTTCGACATTGTCATAGTCATCCTGGGCCAAGAGACATCCTATAGTATCTTCAGATGCTAATATGTACAACTTCAACGGTCGACGAGGCATAGCAGGCATCATGATCGGCAGATTGACTAAGTATTGCTTGATATGGTCAAAAGCTTCTTGATGACAAGATTCCCACACAAAGCTCTGCTCCGCTTTTAACTTGACCAATGGTTCAAATACTTTTGGTCTTCTTGACAAATTCGATACAAACCTCCGCAGAAAGTTAACCTTTCCAAGGAAGGACTGTAATTCTTTCTTATTTGTTGGTGCTGCGGCTTCCATAACTGCTTTGGCTTTATTTTTGTCCACCTCGATTCCCTTCTTATGAACTAAAAAGCCCAAGAATTTGGCAGTCGACACTCCGAAGCTGTATTTTTTCGGGTTCAATTTGAGATTGTGTTTCCTCATTCTTTCAAACCCTTGCTTCAGGTGCTCTAAGTGATCATCTTTAGTTTTTGATTTGACAACCACATCATCAATATATACTTTTATAAATTTCCCAATCACATCATGGAAAATAGTATTCATTGCTCGTTGGTAGGTGGCTCCTGCATTCTTTAAATCGAAAGGCATGACAATCCATTCATATGTCCCAATTGCTCCCGGACACTTGAAGGCAGTCTTTGACACATCTTCTTCTGCTATAAAGATTTGATTATAACCTGCATGGCCATCCATACAACTTAAAATTTCATTTCCTGATGCTGAGTCGACAAGCATGTCGGCTATTGGCATCGGATATTCATCTTTAGGGGTAGCAGTATTTAGATTTCTAAAATCTATGCATACCCTCATTTTGCCATTCTTTTTAATAATTGGAACTACGTTAGAAAGCCAATCGACATACCTGGTTGTTCGAATGACCTTTGCTTTAAGCAGTCTCTCTACCTCTTTGATTTTATGCACCACCTCTGCGGCAAATCTTCTGCTCGCCTGTTTGACAGGTTTGCAATCCTCCCTGAGTGGTAACCAGTGTTCGACAAGATCCCTGCTTAAACCAGGCATTTCATTGTAGTCCCATGCGAGCAATCTTTATACTCTGCAATTAGTCTGACAAGTTTTTGTTTGTAATCCTCTGGCAGAAAAGCACTCACAAAGATAGGCCTTTTCTTTTCCTCCGTACCTAAGTTTATTTCTACCAGGGGATCTTCCACTTCCACACTTCAGCTCCCTTTTCAAAACCCAAAGGGACGTCGTCAATGATACAATCTGCTAACACACTTTCTAAAGTGTGTACTTCTTTGTCAGCCGAGGCCAACAATCTTTTAAGTTGTATTTCAAGGCTCATTGTCGGAACTTGACCGAGATTTGTCAGCCTCTTCCTTTATCTTGACACCAAATTGACTGAGAAGACTCGCTTCCAATGCATCCTTGTCAATGACCCCTTCGTTGGTAGTTATAGGTCTAACGTTTGGTGAATATACCTTGAAATCAATATGTAATTGCTGAGCATAACAAGCGTTGTTATCTGCTTCAACAATCTCCACCTGATCTTGTGCATTCCACAAGATTACTTTCTGATGCACTGTCGACGGAATTGCTCCTATAGCATGAATCCAATCCCTGCCAAGTAATAGGTTGTAGCTTGACTTGACTGGAATTATCACAAACAGTGTCATTCTTTCGACGGTGCCAACTTGCATATTCAACAAAATGATGCCATCTGACGGAGAAGTCATTGCCACTGAAATCAGTGACGACCATATCTGTTGGAATCAAATTCGACTGATCTTTCCCTAGCTTTTTAAACATTGGTCTTGGCATCAGATTCACAGCAGCTCCTCCATCAATTAAAACCTTATTGGTAGGTCTTCCATCTATATGGCCTTTACATGCAACGACCTTAAATGTTTCCTTTGCTCATCTGTAGGTTTCTCCAATTGGGCCACATTATCAAACACACTGACCAAGTTTTCTTGAACATACATCCAAAAATCACCTGGATCTCTATCATTGCTGACAACATCGTCAGAGAAATCAACTTCGAGATATCCCTCATATTCTGCTGGAATGAATGAAATCAATCCTATCTTCATTTTCGTCCCTGGTTTCAATATGACTTAATTCTCTGGATCCTTATCCAAGAATGCACCTCCAACCATTCTGCCATGATTTCTTTTTAAATCATTCTCATCATCCGATCTCGACCTATCCCGATGAAGTCGGGCTATTCCTGCACCGCAGTTATCCAGTGCCTTGATGATATCATCTAGGTCTTCATTCTGGCTATCCATGTCCATGTCTTTACTGATGTTTATTTCACCATTTGGATCATTCAGTGCTTCGATGACAGCATTGAAAGACAATTCTTCTTTGGTTAAATCGCACTCAGGCCTGAACGTTGCCAACTGTTGTTTTCCCATTCTCATTCGCGCCTCAAACTCTTTCTCGAGTCCTGCAACCCTTTCCATGTCGCATAACCCGACGGGCCATTTGCTCGTGGATCTTATTGGTGGTGATGCCTGCTCTAAAGCCTTCTTCTTCTCTATGAAAACCTGTGACATAGGCTTATTCTGCCTGGCTTGATTAATAGGCCCCATCGCATCAACTTCCATGGGATGGGTCACTATCATACTTTTCATTTTGGCATCTCTACTCTTGTCAGCTATGTTGTCAGCCACTGCTACCAGACAACCAGTATCCTGTGAAGGCATTTCCTTTATGGTGATACCCTCTTGCTTGGCAAGCTTCTTCTTTTGAGCCTGTCTGAGCCTCTGTAGCCTCCTCTTTTGACTCTTAGATATAGCGGCTGACTTGACGATCCTGACAAACTAGGTCCTGTCATATGAGTGTTTTGAGATAATTGCCCCCTTCGGTAATCCTCATTCCAGAAGGGTGGATTGTGATTATTGAACTTATTTTTTCTAACCCATTTCTGCTTTCGTAATTCGGGATAGCAGGTCATAGCGGAATTTCTTACCCATCGATCCACCGTTACATTGGACAGGGGTTTCCGGGTCCTAACAGAATTGAAACCTCTGCCGACAGACCTGTTACTCCCTACTGATTCTCTGACTGGCTCTTCAAGCCAACCTCCGGTGTTGTTTTGTCTAGGTCTTGTCTGATACGTATATTGCCGATGACCAACTGTCTGCCTGTTGACAACATGCGTATCACTTTTATGTACACTGTTAGACCCAGTATGGCTATTCGGGTGTGAAAACATGCCTTGACTATTACCCTCACGAGACTCAGTTCTGTCTTGAGGGTGATATGATGGCGTTTTCTGCCCCCTAGCCATCTTGGCAGCGGCATCGTCATAGAATTCTTCACATCTTGGGCATACTTTGGAGATACCGCCAGATTTCTTACGTGTCATGAAGTCGACAAGCAGTTCCCCTAGCTTTGGATAGATATCTAATGAATCTATCAGGTCCATCTGAATATTCTGCCCAGCTCTTATATTGACCATGCCTATTCCCATAGGGACTCGGCGGTCAGTTTTGTTAACTTCAGGACCGAATGGTTCTGTATCAATCTTCTGGTTTCTTGTCTGAAAACTTTAGTCTTCCTTCTGTCAAACCTTTCTGAATGATGTCCCTGAAATGCATACAGTCGTTAGTTACATGACCAAAAGTATTATGAAACTTACAATACTTCCGATCTTTTATTTCATGTGCTTTCAATAGCCTATGATTATCTGACAATTTTAACTGCTTATCTTTAAGCAATATGTCAAATATTTGACCGGCTTTGGTCACGTCAAATGTATACACTTTCTTATTGATGAAAAGAATCCTTTCTCTGGCCCTTGCAGGCCTCAAGGCTTGACATGTATAAGGGGCACCGGTTTTCAATTCAACATAGTCTACCTCATATTCATCATAATTATTGCCCTCTTCGTCAGAATCACTACATCCGACAAAATTAATCTTTTCTCTTTTGAGGAATTTCCTCTGCTTGAAAATCTTTTCGGCCTTCAGTTGTTCTATTTGTCGGACTTTGTCACCCAACTGGGCAAGATCAATTAGGTGGCGGTTGACCAATTTCTTCCTGGTATAATAATCTAATCCCCCGGCAGCAATCTTTGCTATTTCTGCCTCGGGGATAGGGGTGAAGCAATGGCTCCTCATTTGACGGAATCGAGCGAGGTAATCATCGACAGATTTGTTATTCGTTCTTTTAATACCGAATAAGTCTGTCAACCCAATTTTTAAATCACCCCTAAAGAATTGGTCATGAAAGCTCCTCTCTAATTGATTCCAGGAATGTATGGAATTAGGTCTCAAAGTTGAAAACCAAGAAAAAGCATTCTTAGTTAATGAACTAGGAAAGAACTTCATTTTTAGTCCCTCCTCTAAAGCCAAATCTCCTAATTCGATCGTATATTGAGCAATGTGCTCGACGGTTGATTCTCCACTTTCCCCCGAGAATTTTAACAATTTGGGTATTTTGTATCATCGAGGCATTTCTGCCTGTTGGACCCAGTCAGGAAATGCCGATGCAAAAAATGGCTGATTGGTATAACCTATGTTAAAACCTAACCTATTCAATGCTTGTTAGACAACTTGGTTAACATTCTAGTTCAGAACATTTTGAAGAAGCGCACCAAGAACACCCTAGTTTATGACAAAGTCTTCGTCTTCCTCTGGCTGTAGATTGTGTACATTTCCACGTCTCAAAGGGACTCGACGATGGGGCTGTGGCCGCTCGTCATCTTGTTTGTATCCATCAAGTTGGATAACTTGTGGTTGTTCAACTTGTGGTTGGTTATTCTGACCCTGGTTGACATTTCTATTGAGATTTCTATTCGCATTTTGGATATTGTCTGGGGCTAACACGCTCAAGGCTCTATTCAACCTACGTATCTCATTTGCCATTGTCATGCATGCATTATTTGTGTTTTCCATTAATGGCGTAATCACTGTACCCATTTACTGAGTAAATGTATTCACCATGTCAAAGTTACTAGAATCAATTTGTTGTCGAACATTGGCTAATGTAGCCTCTCACAGACCAACAATATTTTGCGGGGGTTGTATAAGTGGGGATACTCGTGACCTTACTACTGGATGCTCTTGTCCAATATGGGTCACTACCATTGACCCGGTTATCCCATTCGCTTGACTGGGGATTTACCCCCCAGTCGACGATCTTGCCTATCTAGATGTGTGGGCGGCCGTCGTCATTCTATTTGGATATGGTATATATGCAAATGGAGTATTTGGGTTAACAGTAGTCGAACCATAAGGCATTCCATACAAAAGTTGTGAGAGAGGTTGTGTAGTCCCTCTTGGGTTTGAATTCACAACACTCCGTGAAGATAATCCGGTAGTTGGTGGATTTATTTGTTGTAAAACTGGGGAAGTTGGTGACGGGAGTGTTCCTTGGCCAACTTCGTCAAATCTATTGACAACTTGAGTGTAGGAAACGCCTCTTCTCGCCACTAAACTATTAGTGCTATTATTTCCTGCATTAGTAGCATTAGCCATGGTTGTAGGAATATTACCAACTGGCGCAACAGTGGTTATAGGATTAGCATCCACCGTTGACACGGCGGCGTTAGTGCTGACTACACCTGCATTACTTGCACTACTCATATTCACAGAGTTTTGGGAATTAGATGACGTTTGAATCACTCTCCCACTCCGTAGACGCATACAATAAATTTTTATGTCAGAGTTCGTGACACTTTACGAGTTACTCTAAACTCGTCCCACTGGGCGTGCCAATTTGATAACGTGGTTTTTTGGTTCTTGACCAAAATTCCTTCGTGACAAATAATTGAAGATCAAACGAGTGTGAGACCTACGAGTTAAGCGGTAATCTCGTCAGAAATGTGCTATTTTTGAAAGCAATGTCTGCGAGTACAAATTTGGCAATTTTAGTCAAATTGGGAATTACTGGCAAAGACTTAGTGCTAAGACAAGTATATGAGTTTGAAAAATGGTGTGCAGATTATTGTCAATAAATGAAACTTGACAATGAAACTGCTTGTATTTTGAAAAGGCAAATTTGAAATTTAAAAGAAGAAAGTAGTCTCTACGTAGAAAATAATTTCCTGATTGAACTAAGTTTACAATGAAAAGAAACACAAGTTTTAAAAAGAAAGTTAAGCAAAATAGGATCTAAGTGATACAACTTACAAGAAGTAAATGAATTTAAAAGAAGAATATAAAAGAAATGTTGGAAATAAGTAAGAGTAAATGAAGAACTTGAATAAAAGAGATGGAAATGACATTGAATTTTGCCATAGTATTGAAATAAGAAGGATGGAATGAATACTTGAATGTAATCCGTCAATCTGTGGTGTGATCGAGATGTGTAGGATGTGTATCAAGTAACCGACCCTTATTACATTGTGATTGCTAGTATTTATAGGCAAATAAAATAACTACATAGAAATAACTCTCTATCTAAATGACTACCACATGTCTTTGACGGTTTTCTTAAGTCTTATACTTAAACTATTTTGTCAAGCAATCCTACTAACTGCTCAATGTCTTGAACCGCTCCGTATCGATTTGCTTATCTTCGACAGTTTGAACCGCTTGACAACTTGTATTGGTACCTTTTGTCGGATTGGAGATTTAACCAATTTCTTCACTTTTCTATTTCTGTTGACGATTATTCCTTCGACTAAGTCTTCTTTTATTATTTTGTTAGGAGTTTAATTGTCGAATCTTTTCCTCTGTCGAACTGTATTTTCTTGTCAAACCAAATATATTCAATACTTAGAAAATTTTGATTACCTCCTCAATCCCTTCATCATCGTATCAAGAAAACATCTGTCAGAAATCCAAAATTTCATCCTCAACAGTTTCACAACTGCCAATATTAGGCATCATGTGTGAATCAATAATAACAGCCACATGTGGAATTAGAACTGATTGTAAAACATTCTCGATAACCTGGTACGACTAGCATCTAGTAGTAGATGTCAGAGTATTGCATGAAACACCACGACCAGAAGAATCACCAACTGGACATCTGTGGCCTTCCTACCCTGACCATCCCCAAGACCATTGAAGATCGTCACTAGCACATCCACATGCACACAGAGCATGTCAGCCCGCTTTCTAGGTACAAAGGCCTTACTTACAATTTCCTTTGGATTACACCGATAACGATATGTGCGTTCATATTTATCCACCGGATAAACTTCGGGATTCCTTTGATGAAATCAATAGCCATTCTAGAGGCAAGAAAGTACCAACTCGTGAATCCTTGCACAAGATTTAGGATCCCTCATTGGTCTATCCATGTTTCAACGATTTAGTATATTATGAAGGTTGGTCATTCTCCCCAACTCATTATACCTCTTTAAGTCCATTCTCGAACGGGATTACTTGTCGAACAAGTAACCTTAAAATACTCTTTGTCATTTAGTATTATGAATGTAAGGATAAGTGAATCATCATTACTTTATGACTTATGGTCTTGCTCCACCACGAGTCATAATCATTAAGTCCTTGTTTCACTAAGCCATCCTTGATTTAGGTTTTTCATTTAACTTGAAATACTAGTCATGACGACTAAAACCCTTTTAATTCAAAATCAACATTCATTGGCTAAAACCAAACCATTTGAAAATAAATTCAAATAAGGATATACTAGTATAAAATTCCTCAAAATAGTTTCTCAATAACACTTGAAATCCACAAAAGGCGATTTTTATCCATTTTTACTGAATTTAGGACCTAAACCACGTGTTTCAAAAGCATGCCCTTTTTCTCGAATCTTTCACTCTCTTAAGTTCCAATACCCATGTTAAGACATGAAAATACTAATTTCAAACTTTACATTACACTTTGCTCAAAAACTCTATAACTCGACCAAATGTCGCTAAATTCGCAAATCGCGTAATTCCTTTTTCAACAGTTTTTAACTCAAATGTTGTAAAACTCATGTAGGGATTTAGGACACTTAGTTAAGTGGCAAAACAGTTTCTAACTGATAAGAAAAAAGATTTGTCGAATTACTTACTTTTAGTCCATTTTACACTTCCAAACTTTAGAAACTCGTTTTCTTAGACTTTTAAAACCACATTTTGCTTCTTTATGAACAATAATAAATTCAATGTCATTTTTGAACGACTTAGGCAACTCACAACAATTTTAAACACTGCAACACAAGTTTGGAAAATGACATTCTTTTTCTTGGTCTTTAAGACATCACTTGGATATTTTCAAATGTAGAGTAAAATCAAATACAATTCTCAAATCATTTATAAAGCTCTTAGCCAAAATCAATGTTTCAAAACGTAGTTAAAAACTTATTCTCTTTCCTCATGAATTTCAATATTCATTTTCTCACTTAAGGATGTTAATGTCGCTTAAGTTTCAAGGATTGGAGTTAAACTCCCATTTCCATTCACATTTGGCCAAAAGCCAATCACAACCAAAGTGAAGGTTACACTTCACCAAATAATCTCACAATTACACACACACATCAATATATCAAGTTATATGGAATAATCACAATAATCAAGTTATTTATAATTACCAAGTATTAAAATCCCCACTTTGATCCAATGATCAAAGTGATGGGTTTCAACATGTCATAAATCATCCAACCAATCAATCACACCAATAAACATAAATCAAACAACAATTAACCACTACAATCATGTCTTCATGAGGGACTAATTAAACAAAGTGGAAAATCCTTAATTTAGGATTTTCCGACAACCAGATAAATAAAGCCATCTTCACATCTACCAATATGGTGTAATGTGGTTTACTCTCCCCTTACCTCTTGTAGACAAGAGAAGATCATTTCGTTGGTGCTTCAACAATCAGCTTCCTTCTGAGCGAAGCAGCACAAAGCTAAACTCCAACTCGATGTTCCAATTTCCTCTAAACAGTTCTTGTCAACTCCCGAAACATGTGAAACCTGTTTCCCCAAGCAAACACAACCACTTTAACATCCTAGAAAGGGAGTCCAAGCATTTTACTCAATCAGACAATTCGGACAAAACACATAATCAATCACTCATAATCAAAACCATTAATTTAATTTGTCAATATACTTAATTTCACAAACAAGGACACTTTCTACAGAAATCAGATTTTGGGCAAAAATAGTGTTCGTCACCAATAATTGGGGAAAATGAGTTTTTATCATAAAATAACTAAATCAGTTTGGTAAACATAAATTAACATTCCTAATTGCAAAATAACATGGTTAATTTCACAATTACAAAACTAAATTCAAATAAAATCAAATTTTGAGCTTTAGGGTTCATAAATCAATTTGGGAAAACTCATTCTAACTAAAGAATGATAAAATTAACTTAGGAAATCACTCATTCACAATCCCAATTGTACTAAAATAGAGCTAATTTCACATTTGAGATTTAAAATCAAAACGTTAGGGTATGAGGAATTGGGGTATTTGAAACTGAAACAATTTGGGTGGATTTTCACTTACCCAACAAGGAAGAAGAAGAGGTGGTGGTTACTAGGAGGTCCGGCGCGGCGGCAGTGGCTGAGGACGGCGGCAGGAGGCGTCACCGCGGTGGTGACCGCGACCCAAACGCGAAACAAGACAGATCCGCACGTACAGGTGGCGAGACGAGGCGCACCGGCGACCGGACGACACACCCATGACGGAGACGCGCGGCTGGGCGGAGCAGAGGTCAGAACGCGCTAGGTTTCTTCCCTGGTCCAGGCGCGAGCGGCGGTCGGAGGTCCTCCCAAGGTGGCGGCGCGAAGTTGTGAGCTAAAGGGAGATAGGAGTTTGAAGCCATGGGAGAGAGAGAGTTGATGTGAGGACAGAAAGGAAGATGTGTCTGTAAAATGAAAGAAGAGGGAAAAAGAAAAAAAAGAAAAGGAAGAAAAAGGGGGTACCCCAATTCCTCCCCTTTCTCCCTACTTCCACTCGTCCACCATGCGAAAAGGTTGTTGCAGCACAGAGTCAACCATGAAGTATGGAGGATCTGCAACGGAGAAGAGGAGCTCGAGCTGTAGCAACTCTGCATCTTTATCAACTATTCCGAGGTGGAGAAAATGTGGTTGCAATGACCGAGCCTTACTTCTGATGTCTAGAAGTAAAAAAAAAAAAAAAATCCTGGATGAATGTTCTGGAGATGTCCGTATGGAAAGTGCTTGTTGAAATGTCTAGATGGGTTCTGGAATTTGTTGCTACGACCTGCAATTTTGTCATGTACAAACCTGAAATTTGTTGAAATGATGGGTTTGTTTCTCAGCATCAATACCATTTTCGAAGGAGTAACGACCACTTACGTCTCTTGCTGGATCTTTTTTAATTACATTTCCTCTCAAAAAATAATATATTACACAAATTTAACACAAACCAGATTTAAATATAAAATCCACCTCATTAAAAATTATATATGTGAAAGGGGCTTAAAGGTAATTTCACCCAGTCATGCTCATCACTTAACAAAATTAAGTTAACGACTGGACCAAAAACATAAACCAAATATTTTGTAGGGATTAAAAATGGTTAAAAAAATTTATAGGGACTAAAAACAAAAATCCATATATTTATAGGAACTAAAAACATATTTAACCTTTCAATTTTTATCATTGGATTAGTTGAAGTTTTCAATCTAATGTAGTTGATCTTGGTTTTAATGATAAGATGTCAAAGTATATTCTTTTATTAGTATGCTCGATCTATCAACTTGTTGGTATCACCCAGTACACAAGCTCCCCAAATTCCAAGCTTAGAAAAGCGGAGGAGTTTTTATCCTCAAGTGTTAGGCCAGAAAATGTGGAAATAGGAGGTGGGACAGAGACAATGGAAGTCTCAAAAGTCTGGAAAGGTTACAAGAGAACGAGATAGTGAGAGAGAGAGTAACAAAAAAAGAGGGGATGGAGAGTTAGCACTCGCATAAGTTAGGAGGCTATATATGATGGGTAGTAAGAGAACAAGGGAGTTAGTTATGCACTTTGGTAATTTATTTCGGCTTTTTAGTTGTAGAGAAGATCCTCTATGTATATGTTTCCCTTTATTAGTAAATAATACATCTAGTTTTCCTTCTTAATTCCTTTTTCTCTATCAAATTGGCCTGTCGGATCAAAATCATCGAGAAAAATTAAGGGAAGGACCAGCATGTTGCGAGGGGAGTTGATGCCACCAAAAATGACTGACAGGGTTAAGGTGATGGAGACTCAGGTCGCCAATCTTGTCACAGACGTTGGGGAGTTGCAAGCTCTATGATTGCGATTGTGGAAGTGTTAAATAGCATAGTGCCCTCTTGCGTGAAATAAGTCAAGGCATGGGCGGTGCAACGCGAATGGGTTTCGCCACGACTAACACAAGGTCCGAAGCGGAATCGAGTGTGGACGAATACCAATTGGCCATCAGGAAGATTGAGCTACCTTCCTTCGATGGCACAGACCCATCTGAGTGGATCACCAGGGCAGAGAAGTATTTTGAAATACAAAACACCAAGACGAAGCTCAAGGTTTAATTAGTGTTCGTAAGCTTGGAAGGAACCATTATCCCTTGGTTTTGATGCTTACGCAAACAAATCCCGGAGTTAACATAGGAAACCCATACGTCCAGAGAGGATAAAAACTACTATTGTCGGAAGGCAGAGAATCCGTTTAAGCAGCTTGCTACGATCAGACAAATGACATGGGTGGATGATTACGTCCAATGCTTCGAGGTGCTCATGTCACAGGTTTCGGAATTGCCCTAGGAGTAGTTACTGGGATATTTCCTGAACAGACTCAGCAAGGTGATACTGCGGAGGGTCCATATCCACGACCTACAAGACGTATCCAAGGCAATCAACTTAGCTAGGGACATCTAGGAGGAGATATATGATGACACGACATGAATTAGATATAAAAGCTGGAATCATAATTGTGGGGAACCTGCAAGGTCTCGGGTGTTTGACTTTGGTCGAGTGAGCCTATCCAATTAACGACCCATTACCATGGCCCGGTCCAACATAAAATGAGTTCCTTCAGTGAATCGAAGGGTAGACTCCGTCACTACCACAACCAATAGTAGTATCCACAATAGTAGGATCCCTGGCCAATGGAATCGAGGGTTGCGTCACCTACCAATGATGGGTTTTAGGAATCATTTTGTGGCTTTTGTAACATTGAAAGAATGATGTTTGATGAAAGTATCCTGTTTTTAACAACATGACTTTGGTAACACGAGCATCAAGGAAGCATCCAACAAAAGGATCTATTTGTTGATATTTTGTAACATCCAGTTTTGGATCTATTTGGTGACACGATATCAATTGTAGCTTTTAGGTAACATCTTTTGCTGATATCAACGTTTAAATTGGCCCTATCAACGTTTAGGGCCAGGTAAGAGACAAGCATAACCCGTCTCAATTCGTCCCATGCTCACCCCCTAAATTACTCGTGGTAAAGGAATACATTTACCTGCCCTAAAAGACAATCGAAATTATATTGACCTCCCCTACAAGGAAAATGAGTGTAACTCTTAAAACAAAAGGACGTCGAATATAATTAAACCAAATTGTAGTGAAGGACAGCTGGACAGGGTAATTTCCCGGTTCCATTTTTATTTCTAAAGTATAACCATTGTAGTTAAATCAGATTGGACCGACCGGTTCGACCGGGATCCGGGCATCCAGGCGGTTCGGTTAGCTCTTATACCCGGACTTGAGATAAACCGGGATTAGAACCGGTGAACCGGTTCAAAATAGGTAAAACCTGTCAAAACCGGTTGTTGTCCGGTCTGGACCGGTTCCGTTTTCTTGTTATGTTTTCGACACTGTGATGCTGCTTCAGTGCTTCTCCATGGCTGCTGTTCTGTGTTCGACACTGTGTTGCTACTTCATTGCTTCTCCATGGCTGCTGCTCACTTGAGAAGAGATGACACGAGCAAGAAGAGACGAGAGACGTTGAGAAGAGAAGAGATGAACCATATATTTTATCTTCATAAAATATGATGAAGAGGTGAAGTGGGGTGGGGTTGTTGTGCGGCAGCTGGTTGTATTGTAAAGTAGATGTAGGGTTTCTTTAATTGCTTCTTTTGTAGAAAAGAAATGGGCTTGGGTTGATAGACCCAACTTTTTTGTTTTTTATTTTTTTATAGTTGGATAAAAGAAAGATTAAAAGCATATAAATAAGCTTGGTCTTTTTTTTTGGTTGAAAATAAGCTTGGTTTGATAGAATCCTTGAAATTGATTTATTTTCTTAAACTTATAGGAGTATATATAAGGATTATTTTTATAAATTTACTAACATAAAATACAAAAAGTATTTTATAATATTAAAAAAAATATGAGAATTTAAAATTTATGTTAATATCATCTAATATATTATATTAAATTTAGAAATTAAATAATTTTTAATTATTATCGGTTCAACCACGATTCAACCACTGTTAGACCATTGAATCTTAAATTGGTGTCTTCACCGATTCAATGATCGGTCCGATTTTAAAAACTTGAGTATAACTGAATAAAAGGGTAACATGCTGCGAGTGTCATAACCACTACTTTCAAACAGCTGCTCATTGCATAGTTGAATACAAAGGAAACAAGAGCTATATATAATGGTTCTGAAACACTTTTATATGCAACAAAATTTTCGTTACATCTTTTACCTGTTTTTATGCATAGCATACACCATGTCACATAATGGCGCACGTATGTTAGCGAGCAAAATATATATCTACAATATTATAAGATTATAAGCTACCAACCACAACTCCTTTATGTGTTTATTTTCGCCAGAGGAGTTGCACTCAAGTTGACTCGTCATCTCTGGGGACAATGATATTGCCATCTGGTGCAGATGGTCTCCTGAAATTTGACCCTAGCTGAATTCCAACAGAAGCACCGTTATGAGAACTTCCTTGGCCAGGTTGGCTATCAGGTTTTAGTCCTTTCTTCTTCGCCTTTTGTGCCCAACCAATAAGGCGTGCTTGAACTTGCTCATCAAATATGGCCTTCTTAAAGTGAGTTCCCATCTACATTGCGTGAAAATGATGAATGTCAATGCAAAGAGGCTTTAAATTAACGTTCAAAATTTAGTCTGCATTTCAGTTTCAAAAGCAACTCAAACTCACCTGTGTAACGATTGCATATAGTGGTAGGGTGCTATAACTACATAGTACTTGAATAAATACCCTACAACACAAACAAACAGAAAGGGGTACGAGAAAGGAAGAATTGAAGAAACAATGAAATTTAGAATGCACAGAGAAAGAAGTCGCAGTATAAGGAAATTTAAGTGTTGTAGTTACCCAATGACGAGCCTCGGAACAATGTAGCCGACTTGTCCCATTATACAAGAGTCAAAGCCATACGTAACCTAAGATATACATACAGATTTTATATTGATTACATACTATAGAAAAGGCCCCCAACCCACACTATACTCCATAAAAATCAAAAGGAGAAGTTAAAAAAAGAAGCAGAAAGTTCAGCAAAGGATATCTAAATCGCGAAATTACACTGACATCCCCAAGGTTTGGTTTAACTATACCACATCTGTTAGTTTGTAAATTATATGCGAATTAAATAGGTAAATTGGTCCTATACGTTTTTTTTTTACCTTTTACAAATAAGGTTTTTTTTTTAAATTGGTCCTACACGTTACATTCTATTTGCACATTATTCATTTCCTTCAATTTTGACCTAACGCCGTCAAATCCCAAGCCACGTGTCAGACTAACATGATAGCCACGTCAGTTCAAAACTGACGGCATTAGCCACGTTGTAACATATAGAACCAATTTGAAAAAAAAAACCTTATAGGATCGATATGAAAAGTAAAAAAAACGTTTAGAATCGATTTATCTATTTTGCCTAAATTATACCAACCTCCCTCAAGGTTTATGTGATCGAAATTACACTACTAGTACTACCCTTTTGGGGTGATATTGAAATTGTACTGACCTCTATTAAAAGGGAAGTGAGTGTAACTTTTGAAATAAGAGATGTGTGGGTGTATTTAAGGTAAACCTCTAGAGAAATCAGTGAAATTTCTATTACCTAAATTCTGCTTGGAAAGAATATGCTTACCAATATCCAGAAAAAAAATGCTATCTCAAAAGCATTTTGGAAAAGGATAAAGTGAATCAAGAAGAGGACAATATGGGGACGTCGAAACCAGAAGTGATCATCCGATGGTTGTACAACTAATTCGCCTTCTATGGCTGCATGCTTTTCAGCTACTTCATGAGCTAATTGGGTTATTACATGCGCCAGCTTAGTGCCCACAGCAAGTAGAAGCTGAAGATTGGAAACCAGAAGCAGAAATTAACAAAGAGGAAGATACAAGGCATGAAACAAACTAGGAAAAAAATTCCCAACATATGGTCGGTTAAATACATTAATTATACATAGACTGTTGACAAAAAACCAAAATTGATGGAAAGGAAAGCAATAGTACAAATACACGACTCTTCTATAAGTAAGATATAATTGGAAAAAATAGAAAAAAGAAGAAATTTTACTAACTACTGAATGCAAGCATAAACTTCAATAAAGAAAATAAAAAATTGGCACAGTAACTTGTGTTGCTTACTATGGGGAAGTACCTATCCTTTTACCACCTCTAACAAAAGATTAGTTGAACTTGTTTCAATAAGTTACATCATTGACAGACTACGAAGCATAGACAAAAACACGGACATCAGACACTTAGACACCAACAATGTCCAAAAGCTAGAAGTGTCGGTGCTTCATAGTTGACAGATGATATGTCACGTTAGTGCAACTCTAATCGGAAATAGAAGGATGTCTTTGAGACCAATTTCCTACTAACCATTCAGCAGAACGGCACAACATCATGTTAACAGAATTGACAGTTTAGTTTTACATTTAAGTAGACTGTGTGTTTGGTTTCACGTTTGAAACCTATAGAATTGATTCTACCCCTTGTCAAAAGTGATTTTAGTAGAAATGAGGTATTTGGTTACTATCAGGTAAAATTGATTTTGTCTTCAGAAGCGATTTGACTAGAAGCTACAAAAAATAGCTTTTGCATTGGGTTGAGAAATTTACACTAAGTTTTACATCAAACTTGCTTTCAAAATAAAAACATCGAAATATAAATGACTTCACTTCAAACTCAATTCTAACCAAATAAATTTTACAAAATCAACTTCGTTCAAAATCACTTTTATCAAACGCTTATCCAAATACACACTAAGAAACATACATTTTGCAATGTTCAGCTTTTTCCCTATCCTTTGAGGAAAATTAAGACAGGAGACGTATCACTAGGCTGAGTAAAATAAATGAATAGACATGTAAATGTCCACATAAAAGAACCAACAAATTTATCGAGATACTTACAATGAAAGGAATGAAAGCAATCCAGAAATATGTATGCCAACCTGGAAGAGTAAAGCAAACATCTTAATTTTCTTGAGATTCAAATTAATGTACCCCGTGACAACTAGGAACCCCAAAACATGCAACTAGAACAATCACTCCTTATAGGCAAAAGCATGTAAATCATTATTGTTAATGATGCTCATGCTTCAAATTCATTGTTTACTCACAGAAAAAATCCTTTAACTCTTCTTTCCTTAATATACAAGAAAGTTTTATTTAAATTTACTTCAACAATAAAAGCACAAACAAATATCATTAGGAGATTGTGGCATTCATAAACAATGGTACATGGTACACTGTACACAATTACCAATACCATTGACCACTTTAGGTCAAAGAATGGCACGTAACTAGAAACACAAAACAGGTTGTAGGTGCCAACTGTTGGCGCAGCAGAGCAGAGAAGGACCAGCCATACCAGAGCCAATTAGATGATTACATAAAACAATGTGTACCCATGCATGATTCATCCATGTTGCCAAAAAAAGAAATCACTTATTGTTGAATATATATATGGGCTTCAATGTGATACAAGATAGAGACCAAAGAACAGGAAACCATGTAATTGTTTGCAATCAGTTTATCAACTCATCATAGTAGTATTAAATTCAAAAGAAATAATCTGTAAGAATGACCATATATTAAAAATAGAAAATATAGATAGCATGCAGCATAACAGTTGACTCATAGGGCATAAGTGTACGTCTTGTAGGCTTGTAGCATACTGCATACCATTGATATTAAGCAACAAGAAGATGACCACGAAGATCCAAAGATACCAACTGCAACCATGAAAATATGATCGTGACCACACAAAATGAATAACTTGCACAATAAACTGAGCAACGAGATCGTGTGTGATAAACATAAGAGCTTAAATACTTGTTACAAACAAAGTTATTCTGCAAAAGCACTTACCTTATACCAACGACTTTCTTGAAATCATCTTCAAGGGCACGAATCATGTACTTGTGAAAATTAAACTTTGGATTTCCCCTGCAGTGGGTCTACAACGGAGAGAAATAAAAAATATTAAGGTTCAAGCATAGAAGCTACTAGCTAATGGCAAGCTTGGAACTTATTTGACAGCATATATGGCACCCTCAAATCTTACCATAATGAAACCAACCCTTAATGTCACATAATCTAGTTTTGTCACAGATCCATAAAATTGCTTGAAAAAGGATTTCTGAAAAAAACATGAAAAAAGGAAGGAATTTAGCAATAATCTAATTTTGTCACAATAATGTAATAACAACATAGAAAAGGAACTTGGCAATAATTTCTACTAATATCTTGTTTGGTCTACACTGTAAAGTAAGGATCAATTAGTTTTTAATCCCTCAAGAAAATTGTAAATCAGTACATGAACTCGAATAAAGATCAGCATAGTGGTAATCAAACTTGGAAGGAAATAATAAATGTAAAAATGAGATCTAAAAGAAACCAATGTTTTACAAGACCATATCGGTTAGGCTGAAATATACATCAAGCTACACAACCATTTCCTCAAATCCAAGGTTCTATTGAAATCCAAGGTGCACATAAGTTCCGTTATAAGAGATGGGAAGAATAGATGTAAATGGTTTGTTTATAGACATGATTGATGATAGAGCATTATGGCGTCGTTTGATCAATGTAACCAACCCTATCTAGTGGAAAAAGGCTTGGTTGTTGTAGTTTTTGTTGTAAGGAATGGGAAGATATGGCTTGACATGAAGCAAGACTGAACAAAGACAATCGACAGGCATACCAAAGAAATGTAGCATCTATCTGGCTGCATTATATATAAATGGAAGGGTAACTTTAGTGTATCATCAAATGAACAGATTAAGTGCTCATAAAAAAAAATGAACAGATTAAGGGGGCTCTAGCATGACATGAGTATATCTTCTATTTTCTCAAAGTTTCGGACCATTAAATACTTATAAATAACCTACCAACCAACCCAGTAGAGTAGAATCTTTGCCAAAACCTGTAAAATGATCCTTGATAAAAGCATGCTGGTGAACATGAGTCACCATCGGTTCCAGAACTGCATAAACAAGTATGCATATAAAGAGTAGTGAGGACAGAAAAAAGAACTTAGACTGCTTTTCTGAAGTTAAATGAGCAATATAATTTGTGAAAATATTTTTAAAGCTTGAGTGATTCACAGATACAGAAAGATAGCCTATATAAAGTAGGAGCATGTTGATTTGAAAGGCATATCAAAGAGTCCACAAGTTAACAAAACAATTGAACATAAAGAGAATATACTGTAAGTCTATAACCAATCAAATTTGTTTACCTCGCTGTGTTTCATCGTTTTCTTTTGAAATGGAGTCTTCCCAGTGCTTCCACTGACGTATCTATATAACGACAGTTACTTATTAATAGAGAAGTCTTTTCAACAAATATAGTTTATAATAAAGGCATACTAAATACTCACTCTTAATCCTCCAAAAACAACAGTCAGAACACAAAAGGTCACATGGACTATAGCTAGAACAAATATAAAGATATGCAGGTGATGCAGTGCTTCGATGGATAATAGAGGTACCTTGTTCTGAAAAGAAAATAAAAATATAGCAAGATACTCAGTCATCTGGAAGAAACTAGAATATCAAAGGCATAACAGGGAAAATCATTAAATAAAATCTTTTCGAAATAACAATATGAATATGTTAGCGCTAGACAAAAAAGCCATAACATCATTATGTCCTGCACATCTGAAGCTTAATAATACAGGGTTAGAAAACATCCTCAAAAATACAGTTAAATGATCATTTATTAATTTGGCATGACCCTAATGAAATTATTTTAGCAGCTAAAGGCAATGTCTCAAATATGAATAAAATTAAAATTACAACCTTTGAAGCTACCTCAAATGGTCATAGGGTTCAGAAACATTGAAAGGTTCATAACTGTACACAAAAATTGCATAAAATCATGTATATATGTTGGCTGTTGTACCTATGGTCCTACATTTGATTCCTTTAAACCGTATCATCAATTAACTGTCAACCATCTTATGAGGTTCATAAACATGAAAGGAAGTAGTATACTCTTTCCATTTCCCTTTCCTTTTAATAGAATGTTTCTGTTTTTGTTGTTCAATAATTGCTATTTATTCTTTTATACATCCCCCTATTGTTTTGCTGAGAAATACTTAGTTATCCTTTATTTTATAACCCACACGTGCAGGCACAAAGGAAGCAACTTCCATTAAAACAACGATGCCATTTCACTGAGAAAAAAAAAAGACAGAAAAAGGAAATGACTTGTGAATTTATGCATACAAAATCCTTAATGGGAAATTAAAAATAAGCAACAGAAGAATACTTTTCACTCACTTTTCTATATTTCATTGTTATCAGCCCATACATCATTTTTCAATGGACCTTGAAGATATTGGTTACTGGAATATGTACGGAAGTAAAGGGGGAATACTTGGTGCTGATTAAAAGAAATGCTGGTTCCAGTGGAAGATTGATTGGTGATGAAAATGTTAAAAAATGTAACAGTAAAACTGCAAATCCGTCATGGGAGACTTGAAGGCAAACACATTATTCTTTGAGAAATTACATGCTCTTAAGGAAGCACAAATTTTAGCCAAATTAGTCTTTCTCAGTTGCAAATGTGTCCTCTGCCTAAGGACCAATATAATATGCACCTCCCCTCAGTAGTTTTCCATATAGAAATTACATTGATATACTTTTAACGTTAATGTTCTATTATATTTTGAACTTTATACTAATTTAAATGAACATTTTACTCAACAAACCCACATTGTGTCACTCCTAGCATACTGGCGTGCTACCATTGAAACAAATGAAAAAATTAGAAAAGAAATGTTTCATCTAAACTAAGACTCAATTAAGCAATGATATGAGTAAGGAAAATGAAAGATGAAATTACATAAACTTCCCGAGTTTTATACTATCATTACATTTACCTCCCTTGAACATGTAGTAATTGAAATCATACTACCTCCCCTAAGGAGAGGTGAGTGTAGCTTTTAAAACAAGAGGGCAGGCTTGTCCTTGGCCACAATTTGCTTCAAATGGATTACAAACCCTGCACTAAAAGCATAATCTTCCCTGACCATTATTTAAAAATCAACACTCAGTGTGTGTTTGGATGAGCGTTTCACAAACGTGATTTTGGATGGAATTGATTTTGTAGAATTGATTTCAATACAATTGAGTTTGAAGTAAAGTGATTTATGTTTGGATGTTTTTACTTTGAAAGCAAGTTTGATGTAAAACTTGGTATAATTTTTCAATCCAAAAGCGTAGTTTACCCAAGTCGCTTCGGTAGAATCAATTCTGGATGCAAAATTGCTTCCACAAACATGTTCCCAAACAGCTCTTTTTTTACAAGAATCACGTTTGACAGGTGCATAAGCACTTCTGGTGCCTCCAGAAGTGAAACCAAACACACACTCAATAGTTTATTTTTTATAAAAAACATATAAACTTGCTAGATTCCATTCCCTTGATTCTCTCTCTGGTCAATAGTTACAACATGCATTTCTATAATATTCCAAATCCTATAATGGTCATACCTTCCTTGAGCAGTATCCAGGTTTTGCCTCTGTTGCTGGTTGGTCCTCAGCAAAAAGGCGCCTAGCAGTGCCAGAAATAGCAGAGAAAGAAGTCTGAAAATGTGATGTGGGTGTTTTTGGTCCTTCGTTTTCTCTATCCTCGAGGCTACAAGGAAGCATGTGGAGAGTCAAACTCCGTGGAACACAGATTTTGGTTATCCCATTTTGTGACACCGTCAGAAGCAGAGAAATAAAACCCAACAGCATCAGCTCTGAAAAAACAAAAAAATTTAAAAAATAAAATAAACAAGTACCATTTTTACGAATTTTTTTTTTCCCTCATTAATTAACATAATGTCAAATGATACTAAAAAAAGAGAGGAGAAACTCGTATTTTATTCAATAATACTTAATATCTTATTATTTCAAAAGTTATTTAATTTCAACATCATCTTTGCAGGCATGATAACAACAAATATCTTAACAAAGATGGGTGTAAATTTTAAGTATCAAATATAATTAAATTCAAACCTTAAGTTAATGTTTTCTCCTAATAAATGAAGGCAAGGAGAGAGAAAATAGAAAGGACAGAAAAGAAAGAAAGGAGAGAAGTGAGAACCTTCTTTGATTTTCTGCAGAGCTTCATAAAGTGGCTTCTGATTCTTCTTCTTCAGAAACTTTCCACCGTAATGAAGTAAACGTTCGGCGGCCAAGGAAACGGCAACGATCACAGTGCAAACTACAGCAACTACCCATGTGGGAGTGAACTCCAAACTCGTCTCTTGTTCCTCCCCTCCACCACCCATTTTTGCTTCACCTCTCTCACTTCCCAAGTGATCAAGCGCTCTCTCTCTCTCCCCCCTCTATTTGCAGTGTTGTCTATCTTTCGGCATACCTACTGTTGTGTGATCAATGCATCCTGCGACTTACGCAATGTTCATCGTTGACATATATTACACTCTTTCACATTTTCATGCTAAGATTCAATTTAAACTTCTGTATTAAATGACGTTTTCAAACTTTGCCTACGCGTATATTATTTTTAAATAATAAAAACAAGTGTTTGGTCCATCCATCTTCATGAAAAGTTTTTTACATTAGAAAATGATATTTCTTATGATCGTGACGTAGAACTAGAAGGGCATATCAAACCATTGCAGCCCATTCAAATTGGCCATTATGGCACAATATATTTTAGAGTTAGGTTAGACGAGGTCAATTTAATCTTAGACTATTAATTTGTTAGTTCAGACCCACTCTTTATGGGGTAGAGGACAAATGGGCGGTTGGTTAATTAGTCCCGCTTTGTCTGTGTTTTCATGTAAAATTGTCAACTTATCCGAGTATGAACTCGGCCGAGATACGTATGGATTTTGAAAAGAATCAAGCGATTTGATATTAAGGGAAAATCCAACCCTTAACTAGGTCCCCAAAATACTAAAATAAGCTTAGAAGAAGGCAAAATAAGCAAAGTAAAAGCAATAAGTAAGCTGGGTAAAAACGCTGAGAAAATAAGCATAAAAAGCTTAAAAGTTGTATTGATGTGGTTGTGTGTCGTTACAAAGATGTACAATTGGTATTTTTAGGCAAAAACTAACCTATACGACAGCCATCCACGTTGACTGAGATTCCTATTCAAGTAACTACTCACGACTAACCTACCCATGATCTCCAACGGCTCTTCCCACAACGACCATCTTCAAAGCACTGTGTCCCTACTTTCTCAACACTTCCCTTGGCGTCCGTTGATGCTTTCTCCTCATGCTCAGGTTCTTCCATCGTGAGCTCCTAAAAGATTTTATCCATTATCCACGTTTTTAGGACCTCAAGGTATAGCTATCCACCTTATCATCCAAACTTTAGCTTGAATAATACAATCTATCAGAGCCCAATACTTGCTTTTAAGGTCCTGCCTAGTATCTTCATAGCCGATTCCTTACCGGTCCTACTCGGCTATATCTCCAAGCTAATTATGCCATTAGCCGTTTCTTCTGTTACTAGCTGAATTAATTTATTTTGGGGGATAACAATTGCCCCCTTACATCTTTCAACTGAGTGGAATGAAGCTGGAATGATGTAACAAGATTCCCCACTATTCTCGAGCTCCGTGTTTCAACTGTCCAACACTTAATCTGCCCAACCACTTCCTTAACGAATAAGAAGTTCGGCCAACTCCTAAGACTTACACCAACGGTTATTAAGCTAAAAAGATTGAATCTATCCGTTTTAATCTTTTTTCAAATTTCTATTTGTTTTACCCTTTTTCCTTTAAATTAGCCAAATTTCCTCCACTGCGGATTTCATCTTCAATCTTCGGCCCTTTTGCGATCAAAGTAAACCCACAGCTCATTAACCATGTCTTCCTCTTCTGATTCTCAAAACAAGATTTACTCTTACGGGGACTATCCTTTCTCACCTTCTTTTACTCCTCCAAGCACCACATCTTCTCCTCCAAATGTAGAACCAGACTCTTCATCCCCTTACTTAATTCTAACCATGCATTCCAACACCTTGAAACCTTGTTCCTTCGATACCTCCATAGGCAAGTATTTCCTGGAAGAACACCTATACCCATAAAATTTTGCACTTCCAATTACTTCCCCTAGGTTTTCAATTTCTCGTTGTCCTAAGGACATGCGAACTTAGCCTCACCCAAATACCCAATATCTGTCATGGCTCAATAGGGTTTCTGTTAGTTGGAGTGAACGCTGGAAGGAATGGGGCATCTATGACATGATTATGATGTCGCAACAAGACATCTCATACAACCCTGACCTTCCATTTAGCTTCTCGGGGTTCTGGTCTACCTCCATTAATGGCTTCATCCTTCCTTCTGGCGCAATGAGACCAACCCTACTTGATGTTACTGCCATCACTGGACTTCCCATCTCCAGGGAGGAAATTCCATCTCTTCATCACTTTGCATGTAACCCTCTGAATATTCAGTTCAACAAATTCACTGCACCTCACTCCAATTTCATCTCGGCTAACTCTAAGACAAAAGGTAATGTCTCTGAAGGATAACATAAAGCTTTTCTCCTCTTGTGGCTCTGTAAATTTTACCTTTGTACCAATTCGATAGTCGTGGTCATAGAGTACTCCTACTACATTTCCCTCGGCTCTTTGTTTCTCTCAGTTCTTTACAAAGGTCTCTCCACTTTTGTCACCAAACTTGAATTGGGTGAGAAACTCGAGAATATACCTGGTCCCCTTTGGTTCCTTCAGCTTTGGATCCCTCTTTACTTTCCTGAGTTCATTCCCCTTTCTCACAAACAACTTCCACTACCTTTGGCTGAGCATCCCATAGGAAAATTTCTCCAAGTCACCCCTATCTGTAAGCACCTAGCTTATAAGATCGTAAGTGAACTGTTTACCTTATCCACTCGTCATGCTAAGGAATTCTTCCCTCTAGCTGACAAACTTCACAACTTACTCTGGAGCCGAACGTATACAAAAGAGACAGAAGACACTCGACTGATAGCTGATATCATTTCCTGCTGGGGTAGTGCTTTGCTAGCCTGAGATTTAATGTGTGGGGTGAAACCAATTACTCGCTACAACAAGACCTCAGTTGAGTTTTACTATCCTAACATGTTTGCTTGGAAATTTGGGCTTGTCCAAAGCATTCCCCTAGCTTATTAATCTAAGGTAAATTCTTTTGCCCGTCCTACTCTTTCTGCCGATGATATTGAATCTCTGACTGCTGAGAATGTGGAAAAACTGAACCATTTCAAGTATTCCCCTTTTTCCTCGGCTGCCTGGAGAAACCTCTACTTTTATCAACTAGTGGCCTTCGATGGCAATCACTATTTTCCTTTCAGCTCGCTCTGTTTTGTGACTTGCCGGATTGTTGGGCACACGACTGGAATTGTTCCTCTAGCCGTTCAAATGCCAAGCAACTCAAGAAAGACACCCAAGGCGAAGGCTACAACATCAAGTAACTTCTTCTTCTTTCAAACATTCTGAATAATATTTTATATTTCTTGATTTTAACACATTTCAATTTCCAGGAACTTTTCATGAAGCTGCTATTGATGTCGAGAACCTCGAAAAGGTACCAGCTCAAAGTTCCGCAAGGCTCTTTCAGAAGATTACTCGGCAATCGGGCATCCGTATCAGAGAACCTTCTCTAGCTACCCAACAACCGTCGAAGAAAAAGAAGAAACTTATCAAGGTATATCTTTTATCATGTTTCTTTTCTTCTATTTTTCCTCATTTCGGCTAACTTGTAACATATCCTTTGCACCTTGCCGAAAAGTCACATGTTAGCACTTCCTCTGTTCTGGCTTCCCCAGCTGACTGGTCTACTGAAAATATTTCGGCCTAGGTTATTCCAGCTGGAAGACCCATTGAGAACCTTTCTACTCAAACCTCCCAGGCTGACAGATCTACTGAAAACTTGTTTGCCGAGGCTCCCTCACCAAGGACATCACCTATCAGGGAAGTTGATTTTCAGGTAATTTCCTAATACTGCTCACACATCTGAGTTTGTATTGTAATCCCTAAGGGTATTAACTAAGTTTTCTTTTCAGGAAACCGTTTTCCCTCCTACTCCTCCATCACAAGAGCCTGCTGCAGACACATCGGTCACAATTCCTCAATCCGAATCCATTCCAGATGATGTCCTTGCATCATATTTTTCATCACCAATCCCTCAAGTAGTCGTTGTGCTAGTTTCTTCTCCCATTGATCATCACATTAGCTTTGTTGAGGAGATTTTGAATCAAGACATTCCCATTGATTCCAAAATAATTTCTGATTTGCGCCTTTCTCTTCTCAAACTAGCCAGGTCCACCACAATCACTCCTTCCCAGCAGGCTGCTTTTAGCCAAATGGCTATCCAGAGCGCAAAGAAACTGATGAAAGAGATCTATCCAGATCTTCAAGGACAAAAGGTATAGTTTCAAATGGCTTTTAAAGAAGTGGAGGCTGAACGTTAGCAAGATTTGGCTGATTAAATCTGGATGACTAATCGACTGGTCGAATTAAAAATTGAATTGACTAAGATTCTACAAGAGATAGCTGAGATTGAGCCGAAGCTACACACTGTGACTAATTCAATAGTTAAATCTTTATTTATTTTTTCATAAATTTTTTATTTCACAATGATGATAAAAGAAAATAAATAAAATAAAGGTTTATTTGCACTTTTGGTCCTCCAACTATTACCCATGTGCGATTTTAGTCCATTTAGTTTTTTTCGAGCACATTTGGTCCTATTTTTCCAATGTTGCAAATTTGGTCCTTCCGTCTAATGTCCGTCAATTTTTTCAATGATTGACAGAGAGAAAGCACTACTCTAAGCACACCTCTTATTGAGCTTTTCCCTCTTATGTCTCTTCGTTTCAACATGATTCAATGTTTCATCTATGACATTTGTTGGCTTTGTCCCTCCTTTCCGGGACATTTTTTGTTCAACCACGAGGTCCTTTAACACAAGTTTAAGCAGAGGTTCTATGCGCTTAAACAAGTGATTCCTCTCTAATGATCATTGAAAATTTGACGGATATTGGACAGAAGGACTGAATTTTCATCATTGAAAATATAAGGGGACTAAATATGCTCCAAAAAAACCACATGGACCAAAATCACACATGACCAATAGATGGAAGACCAAACGTGCAATTAAGCTTAAAATAAATAATTTTAACAAAATAAACTCTATAGAAAGTGATTTACAATATCCATCAACAAATATATAACATCATTTTGTTTTTTATGCACCAACATTACAACAAAAACTCATCATAAATAGTTCACTTATTTAAATTTTTAGGTCTCTCTCTAATTTATTTGTCTATTTTTACTAAGTATTTTCTGAAGCGTGGGCTCTAGTGTCACTAATTCAACAAGTATAATTAACCAGCTTCTATTACCGTAACTCTCCATTTCATCCAAATAACTAACATGTCAATCTCTTATTTTTATCATTTTTATTTTACATTTTATACTATATAATTTTTGAAGCGGTGGACACCAGTATTGCCAATTCAGCAAGTATAATTAACCAGCTTCTATTCTCATAACTATCCATTTAACCAATTAGCTAACATGTCAAATTGTCAATCTCTCCTATTTTCATCGTTTTTATTTGACATTTTAAAATCATTTGGTTTCACTTTACATGTTCATGCTCGAAAAACCTTTCTTTACTCCATTCACTATTGTTCTCCATCGAACTCTTCCTCTTCTTCACGATGATCTTCCTTGTTTTTTACTGCTACTCCATAAGATACATTCTTCTCCCCTCTTTGTAAAATGCTTCCCTGGACAAAATCAAATCGTTCTCTTTCTCTCGATCCTATTGTTATTTTACTATCATTGTCTTTCTCTTTCTTCTATTTGCCTTATTTCGTCTCTATTTTGATCTCCTCTCTCACCCACTCAATTCTCATAGAAAATTGGAACTGAGATCCATTTGAGACAGTTACATGCATGAGGTTCGTTGTTTTATTCTCTCAATCAGAGACGGCAGATTCAATTCTTCTTTCCTTCTGTAGTAATTAGGAATTTATTCATTCCAACAACACAGATGTTGAGACTTTCTCTCCTCTTTCTCTTTCACTCTCTATCTATCTATGTGGGCATGTCCCTGGGTTGTGACTAGCATAAGTAATAAACATGTGTTTTGATGGAAGAAATATGATGCCTTTTTTTTGACTGAGACACCCCGGTCCCTTTACAGATAAACCAGATTAACTAACCTTAATCATAATATAAACGTGAAACATATATAACAGAAAAGAAAGATATATTAAAAACTTAATAGAAAAGAATATACAGACACCCTAAACTATAGCTCGTTTGCAAACAGCATCCTTAACTATTAACTCTTTCTAATTAATCCCTAAGCTCTATAAATTAATGAAATTGATCCTTCTGTTGACCTAATGTTAAATCATTAAGGATGATCTAATCTTAGCCCAGTTGATTAATCTTTTATTTTTTTTAAAAAAGTCATTTTTTATTTTTTTATTTTTAAAAAAAAAACCGGTGATGTCGACGTGGTGTTCTACTTATCGGAGCTGAGGCGTCGCGGCTTGGAGAGTTTAGGGTTTAGCGCCGTGCTGCTGTGGATTCAACCTGCCACCGTTTTTGACATCTACTATTATTACTTCCATGACTATGGAGACTACATCAGCAACAAAGCAAAGGACCTTACATGTTCAGGAATTACCAGGATTGCCATTTTTGCTCACAGCACTTGATCTTCCATCATTCTTTTTGCACTTCCTTAGTTCAAAGAGCAACTTCAATTGTCAATATCTAAGAACAAGTGGGATCGAGTGAATAAAAGAAGAAGAATAATAAATAGGAGGAGGGGGGATTGAAGTCACGAACCAGAGATTTTGTAGAAACTGGGAAGATGAGAAGAGTACAGTAAGCCAATGTAGAAAGAGGGCTCTTTTTCTGATTTTTTTTTAAAATTAAATTGAAAAAATAAATAAATTAATCAATAGTTGAGATTTATGAAAAATGCATGACTGAGATTAAATCACCATTAATAATTTAATAGAGAGTTAACAAAATGACCAATTTCACAAATTTATAGAGTTTAGGAATTAATTGAGAAGAATTAACAGTTAAGGGTGCTTTGCATATGAGCTATAGTTTAAGGTGTCTGTATGCTCTTTTCCCAAAACTTAAATATAAAAGACATAACATAAACAACACATGTCATATATATAAACATATGCACAATATCTGTCTAGGGTACCCTATCAGTAGGTTCCCATAAACAACAAACCGACATAAGAAACTGAAAACACATAGTCCCTCAAAAAGACGCACTGGCCATAGACACTAAACTCCACCAGTAGCACCCGCAACTCATCCTCCAGCATCTAGTTCTTAAGGAATTCCATTGAGCTCTTCAGTAGCCGGTTCCTCCATAGGGTCTTATCACGAAGATCACATCATAAAACATACATAGAACAATGTGGAGATAAGAAACTATACTATCATCATACACGGAAATAGAATATGTAGCATATATACAATAATATAACAAAAACATGCAGCACATATAACAAAAAAGATTAGATAGATAACGTGCTACACCAAAAAAGTCTTCACAGAGCCCAAAAGCTCTGACCCTTTAGTGATCTTTAAAAAAAAGGGAAGCAAACCCATCCCCATTTTTCTTCAAGTTCGTCATCGTGCTGAGAGCCTCCCTCCCCAACAAAGCGTCACCCTCTTGTTCTGGAACGGCCACGACCGTGCGTCGTCACCCGGATCTGAAGTGTCACTGCCTTGTTCTGGAGTGGCTAAAATCGTACACACCACCCTTTTTTTTAAGCATGTCATCGTGCCGTCCCTCCATCCCCATTAAAGAGCCGATCACCCTGTTCTGGAACTGCCACAGCCGCACACCACCGCCATGTTTTGGAACGGTCGTATCCCAACACCGCTATTCCCTCCCCAACAAAATATGACACCCGAGACCTCACCTCCCTGTATCGGGCCTCCATTGTCTAGTTCTGCAATGACCTCCACGTCCACGGCGACACTGGTTGAACCTGCAGAAGAGTCTTCAGGTGAAAGGGTCATACCTCGTGGTTCGGGTAGGGAAGCCCAAGACGGTGTTGGTTGGTGCGAAGGATATTGGGGCTGACAGTGTTTAGGCTCACAGGGAGGTTTCACACGATGAGGTGAAGGCGGAGGAGAGGATGAATGTGACACCCTTCTACCCCGCATATTATGAAGTATATAAAGATAGATAAAAATAAAATAAAAACATGCATTTACTGGATAAATTAAAACCTTTGTCCATGGGTAGAAAAGTCTCACATGAACGAATTCACAAAATGGGAAAATTTAAAACCAAGTTAAAACAACGATAAACATAAAACATAAACAACCCAACCCCGATGTCACAATTCAGAGCTTGTACAACCGTTCCAAAAAATATCCTCGGAATACAACTGAACAAAACTAACTAGACAAAAGGTAAAAGCCCTAACTATGAGTGGTGGCTCCTCGGAGTCACTCCTCTCCGGCCTGCTCCCCATCCTCTGCATAAAGCCAATCAGGCCAAACAAACAAAAAGAAAGAGGGGAGTAAGAATCAGGTAAACATATTCGGCAAGGAGATAGGAAGCAAGGTAAACAAACAAGCATAGCAACATATAGCATACATCAACATGTAAACATCATAACATAAGTCATCATCAGCATCGTCATAACAAGTATGCTAGGTAGTGCAATGCAACATTACTCCGCTACTCTAACAATGCATGTGGATCCAACTAACTCAAGATGAACGACTTCAGAGTTACATATAGTATTGGTCATAGAAGCACCAATACCGAAAGTTCACCAAACCTTGGGTGAACCCCATGGATAGCCAACGCATTAAACCGTGGATGCCTCATCACGGGAGGACCGCGGTCACCAAACCATCGGATGACCTACCGTGGATGGCCAGATCATCGTACTCTCGGGCGATCTCCCCTATGTCGAACCTCCCCCTCAACCAACAACTCCGATGCTTTATGCATGGCACAACAACAAACAACAACAACCACCTCCCTGCTCGGGCCAAACATCTCCCAAGACTTCAACATCAACATCAACGTGCTTGGGCCAATAAGCACCCAAGACTTAACATCGTCATGCTTGGGCCAATAAGCACCCAAGACTTAGCATCAACAACACCTCGACAAATAAGCATCGAGGCTAACAACGTGCGGTAACCCAACGGATACCGGCGTAATCATCTCATCATCTTTAATTATCTTCATTAATCTTTAGCCAGGTTATCTTATCCTTGTCATTGATTAATTATGTCAGCATCATCATTGAGGAAGATTGGGGGTTAGAAACCCCCTTTAAGTCCTTTAATATCAGTTTCTGTCCAGTGGGGTGAGCTCGGGAGTGCTTAACCACAGCATGGGCGTGCTGCCACTTAATTGGAGCACGGTCGTGCTTCCTCTTAGGTACGGCAGTGCTCAGCTGCACGGCCGTTCTCCTCTGCTGCATGACCGTGCTTAATGCGCGGCCATATTCCAGAATGCAAACTGGGAGCACGCGTTCAACACGACCGTGCTCAATGCACGACATTACTATTCTGGGCAGATTCAAACATAGTGTTCTTAACCAAATCTTAGGGGTACTAATCCATTAATCATCAAGTCAATTAACAAACTAATTATTCAATTAATATCTTATTATCAAACCTTTCATCATAGCAACAATCATCAGCTAACCAACATCATGTTAACAACAATGATTAACATATCATCATATTCATGAAACAACCATCAAGAACATAAACATATAATCCTGGCATTCAAAACAGTCAATATCATGTTATCACAACCAAATAAACAGTATATCAAACAAACAATCATATACAACAAACCGGGGTCATGGGAACCCCTTTCCCTTACACTACCCCTACCCCCTAATGAGTACACTACCCTTCTCCCCATACCTGGATTGAAGGTTCCCAAAGTTAGCTCCTGACAGGAAACCGGTTCTGTACCTTTGAGCGGCTCAATCCCAATCAAGCTTTGTTCGAACAAAAACACAAACAAAACATCCACCAAGTCAGTTTCCAATTCAAAACCAAGAAAAGGAAACCGCAAAGGGTAGGGACATTACCTCTAACACTGACACAGACCAACCAAGCTTCCCAAAAGGCCTCCAAAACTCCACCGTAGCAATGGATAAAGAGGAAATAGGGAAAAAGGCACAGGTAGCCGCAATATGGTGGCTGTTGCTACCAAAAATAAGGTTTCACGCAAACCCTCGATTTCTGTGTCAGCTTATAAAGGCTACACCTGAGCACGATCGTGCTCCTTACCAAGCACGGGCGTGCTGGAGGTGTGGTCCGTACATTGAGCACGTGCGTGCTCAACTTAAACTTGGCAACGCGCGCCTGACTTTAAGACCGGGCATGCTGGCTAATGAGCACGGGCGTTCTCATGTACCTGCCTATCCTCGACTCGAAGGGGTAACACCTCAAACGTCAAGTTCTCTTTCAACTGTATCGCATCGGGTACTATCACATGACTAGGGTCATGGATATACTTTCTGAGTTGAAACACATGGAAAACACTGTGAATATTGGACAAGAACGGTGGTAAGGCTATCTGGTAGGCGACTTCGCCGACTCTTTTAAGGATTTGGTAAGGACCCATGAACCTCAGAGTAAGTTTCTTCGCCTTTATCACTCTACCAACCCCATTCGTTGGAGTAACTCTTAAGAATACATTATCGCCTTCCTAGAATTCGAGCGCCTTCCTCCTCTTGTCATGGTAGCTCTTTTGCCTACTTTGTGCCACTTTCATCTTTTCCTGAACCATCCTGATCTTTTCTGTTGTTTCCTGGACTATCTCTGGCCCGAGCACCACGCTATCACTAGGTTCATTCCAACACAAGGGTGTCCTACATCTCCTCCCATAAAGAGCCTCATAAGGTGCCATCCCAATGCTGGAATGGAAGCTGTTATTGTAAGTGAACTCTATCAGGGGTAAAAACTTGTCCCAACTACCAGACTGCTCTAACACACAAGCCCTCAACAAGTCCTCTAAGGACTGGATGGTCCTCTCAGACTGCCCATCAATCTGTGGGTGGTAAGCTGAACTAAGCCTAAGCTTTGTACCTAAGGCATGCTGTAAACTCTCCCAGAACCTGGAGGTAAACCTCGGGTCTCTATCTGATACTATGCTAGACGGTACACTATGTAGCCTAACTATCTCCTTGATGTACAGCTTAGCCAACTTCTCTAAAGGATACTCCATGTTCATAGGGATGAAATGGGCAGACTTAGTCAATCTATCCACAACAACCCATATAGCCTCAAAACCAGCTGGAGTCCTAGGGAGTCCAGACACAAAATCGATGGAGATGCTATCCCATTTCCATTCTGGGATACTCAAAGGTTGCAACTTACCCGAAGCCTTTTGATGTTCAATCTTGGCCTTCTGACAAACTAGGCACGCATACGCAACTCAGTCACATCCTTTTTCATCCTAGGCCACCAAAACATGCACTTAAGGTCCTGATACATCTTGGTGGCACCTGGGTGCACACTCAACCCACTCCTATGTCCTTCCTCAAGGATCGGCTTCCTAAGCTCAGGAACATCCGGTATGCACACTCTGTCCTTAAACCTCAAGACACCATCATTACCATCCTTAAAACTTAGGTCTTTACCCTGAGCAAGCAACTGTCGTTGGTCTAAGAGAAACTTATCTAACTTCGGACCCTCTCTAATATGATCCATCAATCTGTTGGTAACCTTCAAAGTTCGAAGCCTAATACTCTTATGTTGGGAATTTGCGTATAAAACAAAATAACGCAGGGAAAAAAAAATCCCATCGAAGGATCCTTGCGAATGGTCATGATTCATGGTTAGAAGATTTACCTCTTGAAGCGATGACAATTGATTGAAATCGTCTATCACGAACACCGCAAGAGCGATGTCTCTAAGGTATCCATACTAGCAGATCCCGTGAACGTCCAACGTCACGAACACGAAGCGTCTCGCGCCTCAGCGGCTTGGCCGAGACCTGCTTGCTCCTTTGTCACTCTCTATGTGCGGCTAGGGTAAAAACCGTGTGGGCACAATAGCTTAAGTGGTCTACTTATAGTAGCACCTCCTTAAGTGAGTTAGTGAGCAGCGTTTGACCTAAGCCCCATGTACTATGCACTAGGCCCAATAGAAGAGTCCAACTCTCCTTTTAATGCTTCTTTTGATCTGCTCTTATGTGTGTCACCCTATAGGTTCCCAAAATGTTAGTAGTAATATTAAATCCCATTTAATATTACAAACAGTGAGCGGTATCTAGTAATATATCACTGCCACCTAAGTAGTGAGAAAGTCAGTGATTTGACGAAACCTTTTTGTGACAAATATTCATGTGCATTATTTATGGAGCTTCGAAATGCGCTTCTCATTTATATGACCTAAACGACAATGCCAAAGATAAGACGGGTTCAACTCATTTGGTTTGAACCTCTTAGTATTTATGTTATAGATGGGCATTTCAAGATCAAGGACATAAAGCCCATTACTCATGTGTGCACTAGCATAGAAAATATCATCCAAATAAATAGAACAACTTTTGTTCTTTATTAAAAAAGAAAAACCAATCTTGTCCAAACAAGAAACGGAAATGATATTCCTGCTAATTGCAGGCACAAAATAACAGTTCTCTAACTGAATAGTAAGCCCAGTGGGCAAAGTCAATACATAAGTCCCTACAGCTAAAGCAGCAACCTTTGCTCCATTTCGAACTCGTAGGTCGACTTCGCCCTTTGCCAATGGTCTACTCCTGTTTAGATCCTGCACATTTGTACAAATGTGAGAACCACATCCAGTATCTAATACCCATGATGCAGAAATAGATAAATTGACTTCTATAACAAACACACCTAAAGTGGAAGTATCATTTCCTTTCTTCTTCTTGATTTCTTCCAGGTATTTTGGGCAGTTCCTCTTCCAATGTCCGGTCCGACCACAATGGAATCAATTGCCTTCCTTAGCCACACCACCCACAGGCTTCAAGCCAGAAGCACTGGGCTTGATCTTGTTGATGGCCTTGCCCTTGCCCTTGCCCTTTTGTTTTTGCGTGGGCTTCTTGGGCTGCTTCTTGCTATTTCCAGCCTGGACCATCAAAATGGCCTTCCCCTTTCCTTTGTTAATATTTTGTTCAGCAGTTCTCAACATGCTCAACAATTCTGGCAAAGGTTTGTCAAGATCCTTCATATTATAGTTCATGACAAACTGACTATAGCTCTCAGGCAACGATTGCAGAACTAAGTCGGTGGCCAACTCTTGGCCTAAAGGAAATCCCGGTCTCTCGAGATTCTCAATGTACCCGATCATATGGAGTACATGAGGACTCACAGGGCTCCCTTCTTCCAGTTTACACTGGAAAAGGGCTCTGGAAACTTCGAACCGCTCATGCCTTGCTTGCTCTTGGTAGAGCATCTTGAGGTGCACGATCATATCGTACGCCTCCATGGTCTCATTTTGATTTTACAGCTCAGAGGTCATGGTAGCAAGCATAAGACAGCCGACGTCTAAGGCGTCATCCTGATGCTTCTTATAAGCATCCCTGTCAGCCCTAGGAGCACTTGAAGCCGGTGGCTCCACAGGAATAGGCTCCTCAAGAACATACAGCTTTTTCTCATGTTTGAGGACAATCCTCAAGTTTCGTGCCAGATCCGAGAAAATTTGTTCCGGATAGTTTGTCCTTCTCAAGGACGGATCGCAATGACAGGTTACTTGATGTGTTTGATGCCATGGTAATCTACAGAGATAAATATGCAAAATATAAGTATCATGCCATGAAGTTGTTTAATAAGGTCTTTAATTAAATACGTCTCCCACTATTTTACTCAAAACAATGACCCTCATCATTGATTCGGAAAATCCCGTTGGAAGATTTTCTAGTGGGCCAAGATCCATATTTCACCTAGCTTTAAGTCAACTTTGGCTGATCACTCAAAATTCGGTTATATAGGTAGGAATCACTTTCCGATTGCATCTCATGCAACTCTTGGACAGTTGGGTGAATAACTCTTATTCTAATCCATCACATGGACCAAAGCCCAACTTATAAGCCTCTAAGCCTTTCAATCCTATTGAAGTTGGATTAGGTAAGTCAGACCCAATGGATAGCAGTTGAACATTACATTTGTCCCATCGCGTCTTACTAGTATAGATAAAGGTACCCCGCTTTGGCGGACCCACACTTAATCGATCCTAGTCTTGACGAGTGCCATGCATTGGAAGGCCTTTAAATGTGACTTAATATTTCCTTTTGAGGGATTTGATTAAAATTTGATCTCATCATTTGTTAAACTCTTTAACTTACTATTTACATACACGCATCTCATACATATATTAGTTAAACCCCTTTTAACATACTATATACATATATGCATCTCATACATATATAAGGCAAATAAATGTGATATGGTTATGGCCCCTAACGCATTGATTCTCCCAAGCCAATGAGAGAATCTAAACTGAAACCTAGGAGCGTCCAGGCTTCTCCAAGCATGATCTCCCACAGGATAACGTCTTCTTGTCTCCATCATTACATTACATAAACAGAAACCTCATTTTACATATGAGGGGAGTGAGATGAGAAAAGAATATACATATGGAATATAAGAGAAAGGCACGACACGCAGGCCGTATTTCAAAATATAAACCAAAAGATTAAAGGACTAAGGCCATAACCATTCACCATACATTACCAAATAAATAATCAACCAATAATAATACACAATTATTATTATTATTATTATTATTATTATTATTTTTTTATTAATTAGAGATTTCAAAATCTGAATTTTGAAAACATAACATATATACAATAAATCACATTTATTGTAATTGATGTTACTATAAATCATATTTATTGTAATTGATGTTACTATAAATCACATTTATTGACATTTATTGTAATTGATGTTACTATAAATCACATTTATTGTAATTGATGTTACTATAAATCACATTTATTGTAATTGATGTTATTATTAAATGGTGACATAAAAGATTTCAAAAATTGAATTTCGAAATAACCCACTACGCAGAGGTAGCACGGGTTTCCCGCTTCCTTGGCGGCTAGGGCTTCAACCTCTCAACCCTAAAATCGCAAGGCCCACAAGAACATGAACTCTTCATGTCTGAAACCCCTTAACGCCGCCAACAGAGAACTGAAACCGATCATGTTTAACATCAACACTTGACGCCATCGCAGAACATAATAAGGATTCCAGAACCAATGTACATATCGCATATATACATAAACATGCTATAGACGCATATATCATATACATACGAAAATTACAGAAACAAGGTTTCGCAAAAACGGATGCAAACGATTTTCAGAAAACAATTTTCAGAAAAACGATTCACATTATAAACATGTTATCATACATAACAGGTAAACCACGTAACAGAATCATGGTTTCGCAAGCGGCTCTGATACCACTGTTGGGAATTTGCGTATAAAACAAAATAACGCAGCGGAAAAAAAATCCCATCGAAGGATCCTTGCGAATGGTCATGATTCATGGTTAGAAGATTTACCTCTTGAAGCGATGACAATTGATTGAAATCGTCTATCACGAACACCGCACGAGCGATGTCTCTAAGGTATCCACACGAGCAGATCCCGTGAACGTCCAACGTCACGAACACGAAGCGTCTCTGCCTCACAGTGCTAGCTTCGAAAACCGAGACCTGCTGCTCACTGTCACTCTCTATGTACGGCTAGGGTAAAAACCGTGTGGGCACAATAGCTTAAGTGGTCTACTTATAGTAGCACCTCCTTAAGTGAGTTAGTGAGCAGCGTTTGACCTAAGCCCCATGTACTATGCACTAGGCCCAATAGAAGAGTTCAACTCTCCTTTTAATGCTTCTTTTGATCTGCTCTTATGTGTGTGACCCTATAGGTTCCCAAAACGTTAGTAGTAATATTAAATCCCATTTAATATTACAAACAGTGAGCGGTATCTAGCAATACATCACTGCCACCTAAGTAGTGAGAAAGACAGTGATTTGACGAAACCTTTCCGTGACAAATATTCATGTGCATTATTATCCCTTTGTCCATATATCTATATTGAACACAAGACATAGAATGTGTCACCCTTGTATGGTTCAATATCATGTTCCCTGATACCCGAGTAGACTTAACAACAAATGAGGTCAATATCTCATATTGACTCATTTTAGCACGGCCATGCATTTTACAGTCTCACTCTATCAGGGGCCCCACAGATATTACTCCTGTTATGTAGGAGGGGCAAATTCCATCTAGGTCACTCACATCCCTCTGCATGGCTCGTGGTATGCCCAATGACCGTCTTTATAATCATCCTATTACAGATGACGTTTGACGATATTAAAGCACACGACTCCTCATGTAGGGATCGTAGCGATTTCAGGTCGAAGGATTGCATACACCATTGTCACTATGAGAACTACTTATGACACTCACATAACGCTCCATGTAGTGTTCTCATGGTGGGTCAATCCAGTACATCATTACTCTAATGTGTACCTATATGGCGACTCGATATCTCATATCCATGACCCGTGAGATATGGTCATCAGTCTGCACACATAATAGTCTCAATGTATTATTATTGTCCTTATTAATAAAATACTTGACTACGGATATTTAAGAATAGGATTTCATTGTTCAATAGTGTCTCACGATCAAGTCATGTACTTGATATTCTATTAAACTGAAATTTCTATTTTAAGGAATTTAGTATGTTTAAACAAGTAACACAATAAACTGGAATGCCTCATATTATATATATATATATATATATAATGGCAAGATACAAATGTAAGTCTAAGAAATACACTGTCCTCTAGGGCTTACACCAACAATCTCCCACTAGCACTAGAGCCAATCAGGTCTAATGCCCATCGATCTAGTGTGACCTTCGTGCTTCTGTTGAGCAAGAGGTTTCATAAGTGGGTCAGCAACGTTATCAAGTGTTGGTACTCTGCATATTTTCACATCTCCTCTATCGATAATCTCTCGAATGAGATGGAAGCACCTAAGTATATGTTTGGATCGCTGATGAGATCTAGGTTCCTTAGCTTGTGCAATGGCCCCATTATTATCACAATAGAGATCAATGGGGTCCACAATACTAGGAACTGTACCAAGCTCAGCAATGTACTTCCTGATCCAAACAGCCTCCTTTGATGCATTGGAGGCGGCAATATACTCAGCCTCTGTAGTAGAATCGGCGACTGTCTCTTGCTTTGAACTCTTCCAGCTCACCGCCCCGCCATTCAGGCAGAACACATAACCAGATTGTGATCTGGAATCATCCTTATCGGTTTGGAAGCTAGCATCGGTGTAACCTTTTATAGCAAGCTCTTCCTCGCCTCCATATACCAAGAACGAATCCTTAGTTCTTCTCAAGTACTTAAGGATGTTCTTGACGTGACTGATGACTTTCACCGGGATCGACCGGGTACACCTTTCGTTATGCTTAAAGCATACGATACATCTGGTCGAGTACATAACATGGCATACATGATATGCCGTGGTCTTCAGTCGGTTGGCCCGAGACTTCTGACTCTTGCTAGTGCTGGGAGGCTCTGCCGTGGCTCCCTCACACTCACGACTGATGTGACCCGACTTGCCACATCTGAAGTAAATCACAGTCGATTCCTTGCATTGAGAAGAATAGTTATTCGGTGTGCCGCACTTGCCACCCCTCATGGGTCTAGAGGCATTAGAGAACCCGCCTGATATGTGCCAAGGGGGGGCAAGTCAACTTGTCATCAAGAATGATATGAGCCCAATAAGGAGCATGGACCAAGGAGCACTAAAAGGACTTGGTGGGTCTAAGACAAGAGCAAGAGCCAAGAAAGCCCAAGAAGTTCTAAACCAAATAGTGTCAACCTTGATGGATAAACAAGCCCAAGTTCAAGTCTTGATGGAGTGGAGGACAAAATGGTTACTTATCTCATCCAACTTGAAGACCCATGATGGGCTTGGACGTCCACTTCCCATATTATCATTTTCTAGTTTATTTCTATTAAATAAAGTGCAATAAACTTGGGTTTTATGAAGAATTTCGAATTTGGGTGCATAGTGGGAGGAATCTTGTTGGTTTGCATACCAATAGTAACTCCTTTAAGTTTTTAGCCTTTTTTTTTTTATGTTTTGTTACTTATGTGGGAGTTACACTTTTAATTTGAGAAATAAGTGTGGCTGCTACATAATGATAGAGAGAGGGTAATAAGTCACTATTAAGTGGTTGAGTTATGTGTGAGTTTAGTAAGTCATGAATAGGCTAGTTATGTGGGGGTTATGGAATCATTGGGAAGACAAAGGGTGAAGCCAAATGTTGGCAGCCACACCCCTATATGTAACATGCCTAAAAACATGAATAAACAACTTGGATGTTGAATTTGGATTGAAATCCATTTTGTGAGACTTTGTTCTCCTAGGTTCTTGGTTGAACCAAACTATTGTTCTTATCAAGAATCCAAGATTCTTGTGGCGAACCTCACTTGGCTTATCAAAACTTACTCATCCATTTGTGTTAAAAATTATCTTCTTACTCATCCATTTTCTTTCTTTCTTCACTTTAATCTTGGTTACAAAGTGTTACACGAATTTGTGTTAAAAATTCAACCAAAAAGATCATCAAAGGCAGCCTCACCATTTGGTTGTCATCAAGTGGTATCAAAGCTTAGGCTTTGGTTGAATTTCTGAGTTTTGTTCTTCATCTTCTACCTATCTTATTTTCTTCTTTTAAACCAACAAACTATCAAAAAAAAAAAATTACACTTTGATTCTATTTGTGAAGGGAAAATTTCGTGGTTGTTGTTCTTGCTCAAAAATAAATAAATTTGCAAGTGTGATTCTCTTCTTCAAAGTTTGAAAAAAAAAATTGCACAAATTATAAGGAAAAAAAAAGTGTGCATGAAATCTTGGAAAAAAAAAGAGAAGAGAAGAGAAAAGTCTATTTGAGCAATTTGTGTTCTTGAAAAAAAAATATTTCCCTTCTTCCTTTGTTCTTATTTCCCATAGCTTTGCTTTTCTAGCCTTTCATTTTATTCTCCTGTTTTTTGATAAGTTTTGTGATTTTTGTTACTTGATTTTTGGATTTTTGTGTGGATTGTGTTTGACTCCTCTAAGGCCTAAAAGAGAACAATTGAGTAGAAAAAGGCAAGAGTGAAAATTACATCTTGTGTGGAAAAAGCCAATTGAGTGAAATACATTTGTGTGCACAAGTGAGGGAGTGTAGTGAGGAATTTTATAATTTCTTGTTATCTTTTGATATTGTGTGTTCAAGTGATGGCAGCCCATGAAGATAGTCCATCATTTTCTCCAAGGTCTTCAACTCTTTATGATAGAATGACTACTCAAATACAAAACCTTCAAAGGCAAATGGAGCAAATGAGTGCAAATTATGATAGACAACTTGCCATCCTTCAAAACCGAGAAGATAGAATTGAAAGGGTCAAGATCCAAGTTCCTACCTTTCATGGGAAGAATGATCCCGAAGTCTATTTGGAATGGGAGATGAAGATAGAGCAAGTGTTCAATTGCAATAATTACAATGAGAAAAAGAAAATGAAGTTAGCATCTCTTCAATTTAAGGACTATGCACTTGTTTGGTGGGATCAATTTCAAAAAGAGAGAGGACGATGTGGGGCGGAGCCTATTGAGACTTGGGTTGAGATGAGAAAAATAATGAGGAGAAGATATGCTCCAGACCATTGCCATAGAGTTCTTCACAACAAATTAACGAATGAGGGCAACATTTCAACCTCTAAGGAGGCCGTGGCAAGTGCTCATGGAAAGAAACCTATGGAAGTCTCTCCTAATTTGAGAGAAAATGAAAAAAAGAGTGAAAAAAAAATTGAAAAGAAGAGTGATGAAAATGTGAAAAAGAATCAAGAAAAAAAATGTGAAAAAAATGAGAGTATGGAAAAGAGTGAGAGAAAAGAAAAAGATGAGAGCAAAACAAAAAGTGAGGAGGAAAAAGTAAATGCATGTTTTGATGTTTTTCCTAACTCTTTGCCTACTTGTGTTGATTCTCTTTTGAAGGAAATCGAAGATGTTCCTCCAATGGAAGCTTGCAAGACAACCGATGTAATTGAAGAGCTCATCCAAAAGGAAGTACCCCATGGTTTGGAAACTTGCATGGATTCCAAAATGCTCAACCAATCACCCACTCTTGCTTTACCTTCTATTGAAATATATTTTGAACTTAAGTCTGAAGCACCCAATGTGATTGTGAGGAATACTTTAGATGGACCACCAATATCTAATTTTGGTGATGAAGATTGTTTCAATTCGAGGTCGAATTCACTCAAAGAAGGAGGGGATGATATGAGCCAAAGGGGGGCAAGTCAACTTGTCATCAAGAATGATATGAGCCCAATAAGGAGCATGGACCAAGGAGCACTAAAAGGACTTGGTGGGTCTAAGACAAGAGCAAGAGCCAAGAAAGCCCAAGAAGTTCTAAACCAAATAGTGTCAACCTTGATGGAAACAAGCCCAAGTTCAAGTCTTGATGGAGTGGAGGACAAAATGGTTACTTATCTCATCCAACTTGAAGACCCATGGTGGGCTTGGACGTCCACTTCCCATACTATCATTTTCTAGTTTATTTCTATTAAATAAAGTGCAATAAACTTGGGTTTTATGAAGAATTTCGAATTTGGGTGCATAGTGGGAGGAATCTTGTTGGTTTGCATACCAATAGTAACTCCTTTAAGTTTTTAGCCTTTTTTTTATGTTTTGTTACTTATGTGGGAGTTACACTTTTAATTTGAGAAATAAGTGTGACTACTACATAATGATAGAGAGAGGGTAATAAGTCACTATTAAGTGGTTGAGTTATGTGTGAGTTTAGTAAGTCATGAATAGGCTAGTTATGTGGGGGTTATGGAATCATTGGGAAGACAAAGGGTGAAGCCAAATGTTGGCAGCCACACCCCTATATGTAACATGCCTAAACAACTTGGATGTTAAATTTGGATTGAAATCCATTTTGTGAGACTTTGTTCTCCTAGGTTCTTGGTTGAACCAAACTATTGTTCTTATCAAGAATCCAAGATTCTTGTGGCGAACCTCACTTGGCTTATCAAAACTCTTGTTTTGTGGCGCCATCATCATCTTCTTACTCATCCATTTTCTTTCTTTCTTCACTTTAATCTTGGTTACAAAGTGTTACACGAATTTGTGTTAAAAATTCAACCAAAAAGATCATCAAAGGCAGCCTCACCATTTGGTTGTCATCACCGCCCCTAAACCTATCCTGCTGAAACTGTGGCTTCTTGCCACTCTGCTTGAAGTCCCTGCCGGTCGGAGCATAGCGTTGTTTACCTTTGTCTCTCTGATCAGTATTCTTGCCACCCTGACTATCCGATCCCCTGGAACTGGCAACTTTGAACTGGCTAGCATCCTCATAAATCCAGCACTTGTTGACCAGAACTGGGAAGACTCTGATCTCCAGGTAGCAGATCGCCTGCTTAATCTCGGGGTTAAGTCCAACCTTGAACTTAATGCACTTGGAACGCTCTTCCCCAATATGCTGGTATAGAGTGTAATACCTCGCCAGCTCCTCAAACTTGGCATCATAGTCACCAACTGACATAGATCCTTGCCTCAAGGCCAAGAACTCCATCTCTTTCTTGTCCTTGATGTCCACTGGAAAGTATTTTTCTAGAAACCTCTGCCTGAACTCAACCCATGTAACCGCTATGCCCTCAGCCTGCATCCGCTGCCTGCAGTTTTCCTACCAATGTTCAGCCTCCTCAGTCAACATGAAGGTAGCAAAGATGAGCTTCTGCTGATCGTTGCAGTCCATGGCTCGGAAGATCTTCTCAGTCTCCCTTAACCATAGCAAAGCTCCTTCCGGATCATAAGCTCCCTTGAACGACGGAGGGTTGTTCCTCTGAAACTTATCAAGGCCCTGAAACTCAACTCCCCCACCATTGTTGTTGGGGTTGTTAACCTGACCGATAGCATTGGCAAGCAGTGCCAATGCGTTCGCAATTGCTTGATCATTCCGTCCTCTACTTGTCATGAGTTCCTGTACATGTCCAAAACAACGCTTAATACAGAAACTTAAGAGGGTAAAAGCCATATGCAATCTAACTTAAAGCATCATTGTCTATAACGAGTATAGACAATCGAAACAAGAGCACACAACAGACTCACAATAGACTCATACCACAGCCTGATAGGACAGACTTGCTCTGATATCACTAAATGTGACACCCTTCTAACTCGCATATTATGAAGCATATAAAGATAGATATAAATAAAATAAAAACATGCATTTACAGGATAAATTAAAACCTTTGTCCATGGGTAGAAAAGTCTCACATGAATGAGTTCACAAAACGCGGAAAATATGAAACCAAGTTAAAACAACGATAAACATAAAACATACACAACCCATCCCCGATGTCACAATTCAGAGCTGGTATAACCGTTTCTAAAAATATCCTCGGAATACAACTGAACAAAACTAACTAGACAAAAGGTAAAAGCCCTAACTATGAGTGGTGGCTCCTCAGAGTCACTCCTCTTCGGGCTGCTCGTCATCCTCTGCATAAAGCCAATCAGGCCAAACAAACAAAAAGAAAGAGGGGAGTAAAAATCATGTAAACTTATTCGGCAAGGATATAGGAAGCAAGGTAAACAAATAAGCATAACAAGATATAGCATACATCAACGTGTAAACATCATAACATCAGTCATCATCAACATCGTCATAACAAGTATGCTATGCAGTGCAATGCAACATTACTCCGCTACTCCAACAATGCATGTGGATCCAATTAACTCAGGATGAACGACTTCGGAGTTACATATCCATATTGGCCATAGAAGCACCAACACCGGCAGTTCACTAAACCTCGGGTGAACCCCATGGGTAGCCAACATATCAAACTGTGGATGCCTCATCACGGGGGACCGCCTTCACCAAACCATCGGGTGACCTACCGTGGATGGCCAGATCACCGTACTCTTGAGAGATCTCCCCTATGTCGAACCTCCCCCTCAACCAACAACTCCAATGCTTTATGCATGGCATAATAACAAACAACAACAACCACCTCCTTGCTCGGGCCAAACAACTCCCAAGACTTCAACATCAACATCAACATGCTTGGTCAAATAAGTACCCAAGACTTAACACCGTCATGCTTGGGTCAATAAGCACCCAAGACTTAGCATTAACAACACCTCGACCAATAAGCATCGAGGCTAACAACGTGCGATAACCCAATGGATACCGGCTTAACCATCTCATCATCTTTAATTATCTTCATTAATCTTTAACCAAGTTATCTAATCCTTGTCATTGATTAATTATGTCAGCATCATCATGGGGGAAGATTGGGGTTAGAAACCCCCTTTAAGTGGAGCACGGTCATGCTTCCTCTTAGGTACGGCCATCTCCTCTGCTACACGGCCGTGCTTAATGCACGACCATTTTCTAAAATTCAAACTGGGAGCACAGGCGTGCTCCCTGTTCAGCACGGTCGTGCCCAATGTACGACAGTACTGTTCTGGGCAGATTCAAACACAGTGTTCTTAGCCAAATCTTAGAGTTTTTAATCCATTAATCATGAACTCAATTAACAACCTAATTATTCAATTAATATCTTATTATCAAACTGTTCATCATTGTAACAATCATCAGCCAACCAACATCATGTTAACAGCAATGATTAACATATCATCATATTCATGAAACAACCATCAAGAACATAAACATACAATCATGGCATTCAAGACAATCAGTATCATGTTATCGCAACCAAACAAACATTATATCAAACATACAATCATATACAACAAACCGGGGTCATGGGAACCTCTTTACCTTACACTACCTCCACTCCCAAATGAGTACATTACCCTTCTCCACATACCTGGATTGAAGGTTCCCAATGTTAGCTCCTGACAGCAAACCGGTTCCGTCCCTTTGAGAGGCTCAATCCCAATCAAGCCTTGTTCGAACAAAAACACAAACAAAACATCCACCAAGTCAGTTTTCAATTCAAAACCAAGAAAAGGAAACCAAAAAGGGAAGGGACATTACGTCTAACAATGACATAGACCAACCAAGCTTCATAAAAGGCCTACAAAACTCCACCGTAGCAAAGGATAAAGAGGAAATAGGGAACAAGGCACATGTAGCCGTAATATGGTGGCTGCTGCTACCAAAAATAGGGTTGCACGCAAACCCTCGATTTCTGTGTCAACTTATAAAGGCTACACCTGAGCACGGTCGTGCTCCTTACTAAGCACGGGCGTGCTGGAGATGCGGTGCGTACATTGAGCACGGGCGTGCTCAACTTAAACTTGACAACACGAGCCTGACTTTAAGCACGGACGTGCTGGCTAATGAGCACGGACGTGCTCATGTACCAGAAAGGGAATTTTTAGCCAAAAATCCCACTAAGCCCTTAGCCAACAACTAACTTAACAAAACAGCTTAAGAATAGCACTTAACGAAAAGCGGGGTGTTACAATGAAGGTAGCGATGGAGGAGGATGTACACAATTAAGCATGTGGAGGCGAAGTATCTTTGAGGAAGTACTCAGTACCATGTTGATGATTTGCCCTTCGAATGAGAGGATATGCTTTCAAATTATGGAGGGTTGAGAAATTGGAGGTAAGGAAGGGCATCGAGGCATTGGAAGTGCCGAATCTCACTTCATTGGGTGATTGGGTGTGCTACCAAAGCTTTTTGCCAATCTAAAGGCTATGATTTTATTCAATTTGACAATGAAGATTCTGCACAGAGGGGCTTCGAGAAAGGACAAAAGGGCACAACACCTCATGCCAATGAAAATCAGAAGGCCCAAGTCGCAGACTCCACTAAAAAATGGGCCCAGCACAATTCCTGATTGCAGAAAATATCTATAGGATGGTAAGTCTAAACTTTTTATGCTTTGGAGACTGAAATAACATTATAGCTCTTGCACATGATTTATCAAATATCATTCATCTAAGCCATAATTAATGTAACTACTTATATATTTCTCATCCTTAAGTCGGGTGAAGAGATAAGTGGGGAAGAGCATATTATCGACACTAACAAGAAGGCATACACAGTGAAGATCCCGACTCTTTTTAGCTCGGCTTCGAGCCTTGAGAATTATTTCACTCGGCTTCACGCATAGAGCATTTTTATTTATATCATCTTTGAGCCTTGAGCATTCTTTAGCTCGGCTTCGTGCCTTGAGCATTAGTTGCCCCGGCTACGCTTGAAAGCGCTATTTACCCGGCAACGCCTCTCTCTAGAAGACCTCGGCGATGGATATAAACGCCTCTCTCTTGAAGGCCTTGTGCTTTCTTTAGCTCGGCTTCATGCCTTGAGCATTATTTACCTTGGCTTCGCACCTTGAGCAATTTATTTTCCCGGCTAGCTCGGAGCCTCATTGCCCAGCTACACCCGAAGCCTCTTTGCCCGGCTACGCCTTGTGCCTCATTGCCTGGCTATGCCCGGAGCCTCATTGTCAAGCTACGCCCGAGAGCATATCTACTCGGCTACGCCTCTCTAGACAACTATAAACACGAGAAGGGGGTTGAATTGTGTTCATCGGACTTTTAGGGAAAGTTAAAAACTTTTTCGCAAACAGAAGCTAAGAGCAGACGAGTAATTAAAAGGCAATCAGACAAGTGACTTACCCGAAGGTTTTTCAACATAAAAACACATAGGCATGAAAGATAAAGACTTTGTTTAATATTCACACTTTTACCCCTTTAGTTAGTTAGCCGTTAAGATAAATAAATGAACTAAAGAGATTTGGGATACAGATAGGCACATATATTTTATCCTGGTTCACCCCTTAACAACTAGTGTTATATCCAGTCCTTGGCAGCACCAAGTTTTCTCCATTATAACTGATCAGGTTACAGACAAGTATTCTTTGCACACCCAGCCTTTTCAGGCTCCAAGACAAGTATTATTTGCACACCTAGCCTCTTTAGGCTCACTCAAGTTTGTTTGAAAGAAGAGTGTAATGAATACAAATTTCAAGTCTTTCACTAACACTCAGAGGAGTGAATTTAATGAGAAGGTTAGAAAGACTGCGTAATAACTTTAAATGATTGATGAATAAAGAATGAAGGAATGAAGAAATAAATGGGCAGAGTAATGACTCTTCGGATTAATGCTATGTTCTATATCTTCATGTTCAATGTGTTCTCTATTTATAGCCTTCAATCAATTTGAATCCGTTAGAGACATTCCTTCTGATTTTTGGCTTTAAGCCGAGCCCCACTATATGCAATAGAGTTTCTGGGCAGCCAATTAATGCATAGGAGTGTTGCTTGTACTCTATCAGAGATGGACAATGTTTTATGCTTTGTGCAACAGCCAAATCAAGTTCTTCAGGTTGCTTTTGTACTTCGCTGAGCATATTTCCCTTTTCGTGTAACTTTCAGATGTACTAGGGAATAAAGCATTTTGGTAGCACTCTTTTTCTGAGCTTTAGGGTTGCTTTGAGTGTTTGACCTTATGAAAATCTTGATCCTTGTGAGATAAACCTTCAACATCTTATGGCTGAGTTGACAACTCACAAAAGTCTTTCAGTCTTTGAGTGTTCTTCACTGAGAGACACCAGACGGGTGGGAGCTTCATTAGGCGAGTTGAGTCCTCTATGCATAAAGTCAACATTTCTACATAAGCCATCAGACGGTTGAAATATAAGGGTAGGCTTTACTCATCAGACGAGTGTTCTTCACTTTTGACCAAGAAAGTCTTAGGGCAAACGAGTGATTATAAATAATACATAAAACAATAATCTGCACACTAAGTAGACAGGTTAGTAACCAATATGTAGTTCAATTAAATCAATGACAAATGTTTAGTTTTCATCAAAACTTAGGGCACATGCACATCAGACATTTAGAGACCTAACAATCTCCCCCCTTTTGGGTATCATGGTAAACCACGAACCTCCCAACCAAAGACACCCACCAAACAATTTGAAGCATCAAGATGAAGTTCAATACCAACAAGAGCTTTTTTACACACATTACACTTTCCTATGTTCTGGTATGGATCCTTTTTAGGCTGGATTATAAAAAATACAAACAAACGTTCCTCAACATTAATGGTTGACCAAAACGTCTCAATTTGTATTTAATGGAGATCAACTCAATGCTAAAATTCAATGGGAATGTCTCTAACAAATTTATTTTGAATGAGGACTATAAATAGAAGACGTTGAAGACAACCTGAAGAGTAATGAAGCATTGAACAAACTCTAAACAAGCATTTACTCAAAGCACTTATTCTTTCATTCATCGTAATCATTTGTTCAATCAATTTGTAGGCCGATAAGTTAATGCGTGGTCTTTCAAATTCACATTTAATCCAATGTCTGAGTGTTTGGGAAAAATTTTCAAGTTGTTTTTATTGCACTTTTATTCATATTTTTCAGAGTGAGTCTTAATAGGTTAAGTGAGAAAAGAATACTTGTTAGTAACCCTGAAGAGGCTATATAGGTGTACAAAAACTACTTGTAAGGAGCTTGGAGACGTTAACTATTCAAATCAATAATAGTATGAATTTATAACTAAGACTGTTATAGTAAAAATATTGGTAAAGCCAAGTACTGGATGTAGCTCTAGTTGTTAAAGGGTAGACCGGGATAAACAAGTCGTGTGATCTTTTGATCCTTACTCTCTTTACTATTGTTTTGTTAATCTAACCTATTTTCTAACATAATAGGTTAAGTTACGCATATCAAACAATTTTGTCTTTAAATCTATTTATGTCTTTGCTTTTCAAAACCATCAAACGAGTTACTCATCTAATTATGCCTTTACACGTCTATCTTAAGCTCTTGTGCGATTTTTTTTATTAAGGTTTCAAATTTTGGTAAATACAATTCAACCCCCTTATCATGTTTACAATTGTCTATTTTTGTTGGTATCATATCTCAGCCTCTAGGTTGAGCACTTAACAAGTGTAGAGAAAAGATCTTGAAGAACAGACATGACTGGTGGAGCTAGAACAAGTGGAAGCCACTTATTGGTTTGTACACTAGTGCAATAAGTGCTTTTTACGTCAGTTAAAATTGATTTTTTACGTCAGAATACTGACTGACGTAAATACAGCTGACGTTAATAGTTAATATTTTAACATCAGTTGAGAACTGACGTTAAATATAACACTATTAACGTCAGTTCCTTAACAAAACCGACGTTAATTTTGTAAAAATTAACGTCGGTTTTTTAAACAACTGACGTTAAACTAAAACTATTAACGTCAGTTCTTTAATACAACGGACGTTGATTTTGTTAAAACTAACGTCAGTTGTTATAAAGAACTGACGTTAAAGGTTTAATTTTAACGTCAGTTGTAATAAACAACTGACGTTAATAGTGTACTGTATATTTTATAAAATACTATTAACGTCAGTTGTTTGATACAACTGACGTTAATAGGTTTTTTTTTAAATTCAGTTTTAAAATATCACTCCCCTCAGCTATCCCTGCATTCAGTCCCAGTAACACCGAAGATCACACACATTACAGACTTGCACAGGAACATTGAACAATGGGGGACTTAAAACCAAAACCCATGTATATATATAAATAAATTTTAGTTCCAATGTCTAAAAAACAAAACTATCTAAGGATATATATATACATGTTATTAATTAGTTTCTAAAGTCTAACAAAAAAACTATTTATCTAAGTAGTGCGGAGGTATGTTGTCAATTCCTTTTTCAGCCGCATACTTGAAGAAGAATTCAGTGAAGCGCATCCTCAAGTCTCTTAACTCATCTTCTTCAATAGGCGATTGGTCGATAAATGCCTAAACACGTTCAAATAATAACAATAACATCAATGCAAGTCATCTTCAAAACTATAATATATAATTTAACAAGTTGTTTAAATATTACCTTCTTCCATCCATCCGTAATAGATGCGGAGACTATGTTCAGCATATGAAGCATCACATAATAGCCGCACGACCAACTGTCAGTTTGAAATCGAGACTTCCGACAAAATTAATTTCAACGTCAGTTGAATATACACATAAATTAGTAATTATAATATTAATTATTTGATAAATAAACTACCAAACCTTGAGGATGTTCCATACTGGATTTGCTTTAGCCTTAGAAGTCTTACTTCTCCCGTTGGCGCAACTTATGCTACTCGCCTTCAGCGCGCTATCATAAACAAATAATCATGTCGATCAATTAACAAACTCATATATCATGTGTGTAATAAACTAAAAACAACTGATATTAAAACTTAAATTAAATTTAAGATTAGTTACTTACATATTTACAGCTTCCACCACCTTCGGTGGCGGATCATGGTGGAGAGAGCAGAAGAATATGACAAAGATGCCTAGACGGGTGAAGTACGAACAACGCGCCAATGGCGATCCATACAGTAGGGGAGCCAGATATAATTCTTTCGGATTGTCTCCCAACAAGTTCCCTAAGTATTTACTCAATCCATCGCCAAACAAAGAACTCGGGCGGAAGGATTGACGGATCTAAGAAACCGTAAACTGATGCAACGCCCTTATCAAGCTGAAGACGATGGAGATACCTAAGATATGAAAAGGTGTGGATGTTAATTACATAATATATATATTGAAATTAAAATAAATTATTAAATGGAAAAATACCAAAAATAAATAAGTTATAAAATCAAAATTAACTTACGTGCACCAGAGACTGATGACATTGCTGTTCATCCAGACGTTATTTCGCAGCGTTCAGAGATCGTCACCGATGAAGGAAAATATCCTCTGTTGATCTGGGCGTGCCACCCATCCATCGTGATCCAATGGACATTCAAAAATCTCAAATGCATAATCCTCACCAAGTGAGAACAAACGAGTGATAGGCGACAGCGACACCGACGTCGACTTGGCCTTCAGTTTAGGAAAAATAAAATATATAAGTTTTCGATAATTAAAAAAACACAAGTAATTATTTGACTAATTTGGACATTAATAATGAATAAATACCTTTGCTAACATTTCGAGCTCACGTCGTTTGGAGTCCAACTCAAGCTCACGCCTTTTCATTTCCAACTCATGCTCATGGCGCTGGACTTCCAACTCCCGCTCCCTAGCTGCCAACTCATCGTCCTCCACATGTGCCATACTAAAACTCTCTTTTGTGCTCACATGTGAAGCGTTGGCAAGCCCTGTGGTGTCCTGGGATGTACCGACGGAGGAAAGCTCTTTGGCAAGCGCCTGCTTGAATTATGGGTTGGCTATTAAGCCTTGCATCAGATGTGTTGTAATATCTGGGTTGGACATGAGGTGCTGAGTAATGTCAGCCAAAATTGATGCTTCATTGACCACCCGCTTTCGTGAAGCAGACTTGCCATAATATTGTTTGATGGTCACGTTCCCAGGAACACCGAGAACCCGACCAGGATGGTCTTTCTTGCCTAGAGCAGTCATCAAGACGCCTGCCGGTCCCGAAAGGGGACGAATGCGCCCGGGAGGATTTTGCTTTAAGATCCATCTACAATGAAAAAAATGAAAAAACGTGCAAGTGAAAAGTGTTGCAAATATCTATACAAATATCAATTGAAATCAAGTTAATTATTTACTTACAATCTTATCTGCCACTTCGCGAGTGGCATCAACTTTAAAAGATCCCGCCTTTGTCATGCGGCCGGCTAACCAGACATCCTCGCGGTCGATGTCCGACGGAGGACTTGATGGTGTGCCCTCAGGCACCTCTCCTCTTTCAATCCTAGCAGAGTGCTCTTCCCCGCTTCGCCCTCGCCTATCCGCCATCATCTCTTTGGATCCGAGTATGGTACCCACCCTGAGACATGGTGTGGCGGTGGACGTTCTTCGCCTGATTCTGCCGACCCTTATTTGCCTTAGCCTATTCAAACAAAAACACATAATTAAATACAGTTAAATGATCTATAATAAGCATACAAAATTAACTTAATCAACCAACCTGAAATTCTCCATCCTGTCGACTCCTGGCAAACATATCCCAAGTATCCTGATCAATCCATGGATAATCCGAGAACATTTTATCAAGCCGCTTCTTCCCAGATACATAGTACCTGGTAAGATCATGCTTGAACCCATTCCAACGCTTTGATGCCATTTTCATAAATTTATGACGATGATCCTCGTCATTTGGCACAGTCCAGGCTACCTACACATTAGATACATATATAACAACTGGATGGATTATAACTCGGATAATTATCTAATAATGTAAATCAAACGAATGTAAAGGTAAAATACCGTGATAGCCTCCCCAAATCGATCCTTAACGCTACGTGGAACGTCATTCCAGTGGTTGTAGTTGATGCTTACGTGCTGCTTCGCTTGTAGAAACACCCACTTATTAAATTCTTTAGCACGGGGTCCCTGGGCATTTAGATTAGAATCGAAGGACACCTCAAGCTTCTGTCCGCTCTGCCTGTCCTTCTCTAGTTTCTTCAACGAGGTGGCTCCTCTACCCCGTTTCCTATGAGCCTGTGATGTCTGTATGGACAAAAAAAAAATGATAAAATAGAGGGTTGTAACATTATAAACTTACATTAACAAGAAGGACTAAAGATAGTATATAACATGTAAACTTACACTAGAATCAGGCGTAGGCGTGATCGGGTCCTGCGAAACCCCCACAGTGTCCTCCCGTGCATGTGGGCTATCCGACTGATCCATATGTATGCCTGTGCAGAAACAATATATATGTATTAACATAGGTTATAACTCAAAATAAATACATAAGTATAAATAAAAATAACTAGATAGGTCCTGTAGATATACAAAACATCTATATATCCAATATAAGGACAATACGGGAGATTGAAAACTATAGTTTTTGAAGATTGCCAAGCACTGGTCACGGCCTGGCCGTGATGTCCATCACGGCCGTAACGTGCCAACTGAACCAGACCCTCATAGGCAGAACTGATCACGGCCTAGCCGTGATGAGCATCATGGCCGTGACAGATCAACCAGCAGAGCAACATGCACTCAAAACCAAAAATAGAGACATTCCAAACAACTCAAACTCACGGTTTAAAGTTACAACTACTGAGACTACAGTATCAACATACACTCAAAACCAAAAATAGAGACATTCCAAACAACTCAAACTCACAGTTTCAAGTTTCAACTACTGAGACTACAGTTTCAAACCAGCAGAGCAGCATGCATGCACTCAAAACCGTGAATAAAAAAATGTGCCCTAATTAAAGACTCACCAGAAATAGGCGCTCGCGTGGTGTTTGGGGTGTAGCTCGAGTGGTGGCCTAGGTTTGTTGTGGTTACTGAGAGCAGAGGGACAAGGAGAGTTAGTGCGCGGGAAGGCCAGGGGAAAGAGAGATGTCAAGTTATTGCAAAGAATGAGCGGGAAAGACAGAGTTAGGGGTTAAGAGTGTACCTCACAGTGGTAGCGAAGAAGCCCTCGCGGTGGTTGCGATGGAGATGAGCTCGCGATTAGGGCAGAGTGAGAGCGAGAGTGAGGGTTGAGCGTGATGAAAAGAGAAAAGACGTCTGAGAGAAGTGGAGAAGGCGCGGGGGGTAAACGTTATAATTAAAATAAAACAACATTTTACGTCGGTTTATGGTAAAACCTCGACGTTGAAGATCATATATTTAACGTCGGTTGTCTTAATAAACGGACGTTAAAAACTCTCACACTTATTACGCCGGTTGTTAGTAATAACCGACGTTAAAGGTCATATATTTAACGTAAGTTGTATTAAGAAACGGCGTTAAAAACACTCACAACTTCTTATGTCAGTTGTATTACACAACGGACGTTAAAGGTTTATTAGTTTCTGCAAAAACATTCATTCCCTTGACTACTGTGCTACTTACCCATTCACCTTTGTACCTAATCCTCTTAATGAGCATTAAGTTTATAGATAAGTTTTCAAGAAAATCAGAATAACTTAGTAACTTCATCCACTGCTCCTATAAATAGCTTCCTTCCATCCTTTTAATTAATTTTCTGCTTCACAATATGGCTTTGTCGTGGAGATTAACTTCATCACTCTTTCTTCCTATTCCTAGACTCAAAGGTCTTTGTCTTAATGGTCAAACAACTTCTGAGTTTGAGTTAATTACATTACATGGATATTAAGGTTGGGTGAATCACGTAATGTTATTCTCTCACTTTATTTCATCCCCGTCATCCCTTTCACTTTGCTTTGGAAGCAAGTGATTGTGGATTCAAGATGATGCATCAAGGAACTCCACTGAAGAAGAAAGATGCAAAGATCCATTTCACTTTGCTTTCGCTGCTAGTGACTGAGGATTTACTTTGCATCTTGGAATTCAAGTGAGGGAGGTGATGCATCCATTGGAGTTTCTGATGACAGGACTGAGAAGAAAATGATGTTGATGCAGAAACCTTTTTATATTTTAGGGCTATGTTGCAGAATTTTTTTATCTTTTAATCATGTAATTTTAACTTATGAATCGCTTCAATGTCATACGATTTGATTATACATATAACTTGTTTTATGTTAAGTGTTTATTTATTTTAATTTGCACAATAATTTGTTTACTAATTCAAGCTAATTAATAAAAATTAAAAATAAACTTGTATAAAAAAAAGGTTTAGAAATAAACTGCAGTACTATATGGAGTGATCTGCGTTAAGAGGGACAACAGGGACATGACAACCAATGAAATGAGTTTCATAATTATTTACGTCAGTTATTTATAGAACTGACGCAAATAGTTTACCCACCACCTCATTTTTAACGTCAACTTAATTGATGACTGCCAAGTTCCCGTATATTAATTACAATATTATTTCCAATATTCATTCTGCACGTTTATAATATATAGGATTATTTACGTCAGCTATTTATTTAATCAAGTAAAAATCAAACTTTTAACGCCGCTTTTATAAAAATCGACGTTAACAATTAATATTTTTTATTTGAAAAACACTTTTAACGTCAGTTTTTTTAAAAAAACTGACGTTAAAAGTGTATAGATATCTGCAAAAACATTCATTCCTTTGACTGTACTGTGCTACTTACCCATGCACCTTGTAACTCAATCCTCTTAATGAGCATTAAGTTTATAGGTAAGTTTTCAAGAAAATCAGAATAGCTTAGTAACTTCATCCCCTGCTCCTATAAATAGCTTCCTTCCATCCTTTTAATTTTTTGCTTCACAATATGGCTCTGCCGTGGAGATTAACTTCATCACTCTTTCTTCCTATTCCTAGACTCAAAGGTCTTTGTCTTAATGGTCAAACAACTTCTGAGTATGAGTAAATTACATTACATGGGTGATAAGTCTGAGTAAATTACATTATGTGAGTTGCTCACCTTATCACCTTCCGGAGAATCAGCTGCTGGAGGGCTAATCAGGTGCTCGGGGTTCACAGTTCCAAAACCTCAGCTTTGGCAGCAAGTGACCGTCTTGGAAGTCTCTGGAACCACTGCCTTTGCTTGAAACAGATCTAGTGCACCTGTTTTTGCCTCTCTCTTGAGCTCTCTCATGCCCCCCAGTTTTCTGAGGTCTTCGGAGTATAGTTTTCCCTTTGGCATATTTCATAAAACTCTCTGATGGGATGTAGCTTTAATGTTTAGGATTTTAAACCCTTTCAATGTAACATTTTATAGGATTTTAAACCCTTTCAATGTAACTTTTTATAGGATTTTAAACCCTTTCAATCTTCTCAGATCGATCAGACATTCAGAGATTCATGAATGAGATTCGGTTTGGGTTATTGATTCAACTTATAGTTTTCAAAACAAACACAAAACATCAAAGCAATTCATGTGAAACTGAAACTTTGAGGAAGGCAATGCGGAAGGGATCGTATACTAGATAAAAAAATTATTAAAATAACCTTTAACGCCTGTTGATGTAAGGACCGCGTTAATAGTGAAGTGACTTACTTTTAACGCCGGGTTCTTTATAGAACCGGCGTTAAAATATTCGATGTTAACGTCAGTTTTTTATTGAACTGACGTTAAAAGTGAGTCACTTCACTTTTAATGTCAGTCATTAAAACAACTGACGTTAAAATTGAATTAATGAACTCTGATATTTACAAAACTGCCACCGCCTCCTTTTTAACGTCTAGCTTTTGGTTAACTGACGTAAACCTTTACCGTCTAATGTATATTTTCCACTAGTGGTAGACACTGGAGCAACCGATCATGTGAGTCATAACTTAATTCAAATCCAAATATTAGGGAAAATCCAACACGTTCAGGTCAACTTGCCAAATGGCAGCCATGTTCTTATTGAAATAGCAGGAAATGTTGTTTTCTCTGATAAATTTTATCTTATTGATGTTCTATACATTCCAACCTTTGCATTCAATCTTATTTCTGTCTCACAGTTGTGTTCTTCTTTGAATGGCTCACTAATTTTCTCTATTTTTGATTGCAAAATTGAGGATGACCACCTCGAGGATGATTGGTGTAGTTGAAACCAGAGAAGGACTGTATTCAGCGTAACCTTCAAGTATGTTGTTCGTTGAACCGCATTCTATTAATGTTGCTGCCAATTCATAATGTGTGTGAAACAACATTACTTTTTATCCTTGTTTTGCATGCATTTTTAGTTCATTTAGGTATATTTGCTTGTTTCTTTACTTGTTTATCTCTTAGTTCATATAACCGTGGTGTCTTTTGGTTTATTGTGTAGGAATTGTTCTTATGAGGCTTGGAAAATGGTAGGAACTGTAACATCCTTGTTTACGCTAGATTAGATGTTTGTTAATTATGTTTTGATGTCTAAATGTGTGTTTAAGAATACGGGATCAATCGGCTTTGAATCGAGCGAATGTGTAAGAATCGGTCTTTCTGATCAAGGTAGCACGCTAGAGTGTGCAGAGACCCCATATCCTCGCGCGGGCACGCTGAAGAATGGATCTGGAGGATGTTCTAGCATGGAAGAGTCAACAGACATTGATTGGACGCGAGGAACACGTGTTAGACGTGTGTGTAGCGCGTGTGAAGGACTCCCAATGCTTAAGAATATACAAGGGCAATGCTCAACCGTTGGGGTGTTTTAACGTAGGGCTCTTTCCACGCTAAAGCGTTTCCATAAGAAAAAAGTATAAAAATGTTTTAAGAAGGTGACACTCATTTCACCTTCAAGATTGGAAAATAAACCTAGGGCACAGAGAAGAGAGGGCAGAGAGGTCGTGGGAGATTGGAGAGATTGGGGAAGAGGATCCGATTAGCGAAATTCGAAACCAATAACACTTGTGAACTCCTAGGAACGTTTGCTTCTCATCTATATCATTTTTTTTCTTTCTAGGGCTAATGTAAGCATATGCTTGTAAGCACATTGACAGGTCGATCATGTCGCTATTGAGGTTTATCTTTCGTTTTCCTTTCCGGTTATCGATTCATTTACATATTAGTGTTACCGAGGATGCCTTCTTTGTGTATCTGTGTCCAAGACAAATTCCGGAGGCCTGGAGGTGCTTGTTGGACGTGTGGCAGAACTGAGACAGTAACCGAGGTGTTCCGTTCATGAGCCCAGATATATTTTCACGTAACTCAGGTTGGAGAAAGAAGCATCCTATCATCGGAAATGGTGAAATAGTGTAATGTAATCGAGTAATCGACAATGCCAAAGTGATATTGGCGACTACCTCGCAGTACCAATAATGACTCGGGGATTGGAGGTTTATCGTCGTTAGGTTAATTTTACGTAAATCGAGGATTTTTTTACTGTTGAGATGCTTGTTGTGTGCTGGTTGATTTGATATGTTTAACATGCTTTATATGTGTTTTGTGATAGCATGTTATTTAATTATTATTTTAATATGTGTAACATGCTTGGTGGGCTCAACATGTTATATTTGTTATTTTATGATTAGTTGGCATCTAAGAAATGATCTATGATGGTTTGGAGATATGCATGTTAGGAAGAATGTAATATGAGATTTAGATGTGCCTAGCCTAATAAAATATAATTTTTATATGTGATGAGCCTATGTGGCACGAGACGAGGACTTACATGAGTTTCGCGGAAAAGGTTGAGGTACTAGGTTATGACCTGGTAAGAGTCAGTGAGACTCATACTAATATGCATGATGTTGTTCACAATCATGTGGGTGATACACACGATGTAAGAGTAATTTATAAAGATACCATATATTACATGATAGCTGATTCGTGTTGTTACAATAATACTCTTGTAGTCCCTGCTAGGGATGCTCTGAGTTTATTATATTATACAAATATGTGCCACTATTCCCTAACGGGAATTGGGGAATAGTGCCATTCCTAAGGGGAATGGGGAATGGGTATCCTAACGGGAATGAGGATGTGCATTGATGGTCGTGACTGCCATGAGGCATTGTATAGGGAGTGCCCGCTTGGACGACTAACTAACATTCCTAACGGGAATGGGGGATATGTGATAGGATTTGTAGGTGGCCACATTAGCATACAGGCATAGTTGCATGAGTGTTTATGGGTAGAGGATGATAAGTGATATTGATGATTATTGATATCTTTATGTGTTGTATGTCTTTGTACTGTTATTGTATTTTATGCTATGTACCCTTTCCATTGCTTGATTGTAGCATAGTTTCTTATCTCCCTATCCATTTTCTGTGTGTTTCGTTATCGGTTCGTGGAGCAGATCTATTAGCTCAGGATTCCCTACATTAACCACCCCTGGATGATGGGACCACCTCGGATCCTGGTTATGGGCATGTTTGAGCTAGAGTTCCATGATGATAAGGGATGGCAGATCGACCAAGCCGTTCTCCTTTCTATATACAATGGGCCGGTTAGTGTGTACATACGTTTTGGCGATTCCCTTACATCTACTTTCATGGGAGTGTTCGGAGGTGCTTGGACTAGTAGGAGTAGTACCACGTGGACGTGAGTTGTGTAGCTTGCAGTATCAGCGTAGATGGGTGATCTAACTGCACCACCTCAGAGACCACCAAGGAGGGTGTATAGACACAAGCTTGGAGAGAGTCGGGTTTTTCAAGGTATCCATACTAGTTTGGCATAGAGCCAGTGCGTCTAGTTGTACAGTGGTGTGCTGCGAGCTCTTTTTATGTATTCTGAGTGTGGGAGTACTATGTGGAGTGTGGAGAGGTGGTTGTTATCTTATGGTCCTTTTGATGTATTTTCCTTATGTCAGTTTATGTTAGGTTAGTATATGACAGGGCCCTACTAATATGGTAACTTAGATATGTTTTCATATACATATATACATACCTACATAGGTATGTATGTATGTATGTATGTATGTATGTATGTATGTATGTATGTATGTATGTATGTATGTATATATATATATATATATATATATATGATGTTTATCTTATATACGTTTTGTGTTTTAAGTTTTAATATCTTCATTTTTCTGTTATATGCGTTTAACATTAATATCGCGATTAAGACTTAGTTAATTAGGTTTTCTTTAATGGGACATCAGGTTGTCTCATTTGGTGGTATCAGAGTAGTTTGATTCTAATCGGACTGTGAGGTTAGGGTGTACTAGCTATTTTAGTTACATCCACCTCAGATATTGGCTATGATTAAAAGTTGGGTAGTGAGTCCAGACGCAATAGTTAACATTTGTATGACATATATTATTTAAATATTTAATTTATGTAATATTATATGTCATATAAATATGAGCTAATGATTTCTTCAATACAATCCTAGCTCGAGATAGAGGTAGAGGAGCATATGGGAGAGGTGGCGGCAGAGCCACAAATAGAGTTGTTGGGGACGGTAACGAAGAGTCATCGCATACTGGTGGTGGTGGAGAGTCATCAAAGACTCTCCAGGCCATAAGGAGTTGGCTACTGCAATGTTATGATAGACTCAGCAGAAATCAGGCTAAGTTAATTTTCAAACTATTTTCTTAGTTGAAAACTCTTTTTAGTTCTTTTAAAATCACTTGAGTCTTAGTGCTTAATTTTAGGAGAAATCTGACATCAATTATTCTTAATTCCAGCTATTACATATGGAGTTCCTAGTGTTTGTCTTCTTCATCATCAAAACATATTTTCAGTTGTTGTAGTTTTATTCCGAAAGTGTGATTTTATATCTTCACTAAGCAACTTTGATAGCATTAACTATGAAACTTAAGAAGGAAGGCCCTCGGCCTTGTAGTACGTAAAATTAAATGACTGACCAAAACTAAGTGGTCTTGTTGACCCAGAAACACACTCGCCTTCCTTGAAAAGGTGATATTGAAATTACAATATAAGACACCCTCTATCCCGCATGTATTTATAAAGCATAACATAGAAGAAATTGTTTAATTTTAAAAATAAGATAAGCACATGCATATTATTCATGATAATATAAACCAACGTAAAAGTTTTCACATGTAATAAAATAGTCTCAAACGCGGAAAAATTAAACAAGTTTAAAAAGAAAAACTTAACAGTAAAGCAAACCTATACAGAGCTGGTATAACCAATCTGAAGATTACAACGGAAAAGCAAAATAAAACTGAAAACAAATCCTAAACTAAGAGTAGCGGCTCCTCAGAGTCCCTCCTCAACTGGCTGCTCACCTCTGCATAAAAGATACATGCCAAACAAGAAATAGAATAACGAGGAGTAAGAACCATATATATAAACATACGGGCAATAGGATAGTTGGTAAGATGATCATACAACAAAACAAACATAGCATACATCATCATACCAAACACCACAAAGCATATCACATATATCAATTATATAATGTAATGTGACTCACTACTCCAAATGCATGTGGATCCATCTATTGCTCAACAAGCACTTTACTCTCGGATGCACCCCCGCGGGTGTACACAATTCCCTAACTCTAGGACAAATCACCACGGACGGCTAGATCATCTTACTCTCAAACGACCTCCCCAGTTATCATATCTCCCCTAAAAACTTCGTGCATGAATGCATGCATACAAACAAACAATCAACTCTTTGATCATCACCTCCATCAACACCATTTGTTAGGGTTTAACGTCTTGCCCAATCGGCACCAAGGTTTAACATCATCCTTAATATTTATTCATTAGTCTATAATTAACACTCTGGTCGACAAGCACCAGAGCTCAACACATTGACCGTCAAGCATCTAGGCCCCCTTTGGCAATAAGCACCAAGGTACAACTCATTTAACATTATGGCCAATAAACACCAGAGCTCAACACCATTACCAATAAGCATTAAGGCCCCATTGGCCAATAAGCACCAAGGTACAACATCAACGTCTTAACGTTTGTTATTTAATTTCTTCATTAAGTCTTCATAAGGTTGTAAAGCTTGCCTTTGTTTAGATTGGTGTCTTATTTTATCTTTGGGAACAATTGGGGTGAAACACCCCTATTCTGTCTTCAGCGTTCTGTTCCGAGTAGAGGAGCACAGTCGTGCTTCCCCTAGCACAGGCGTGCTGACTGTTGAGCATGACCGTGCTAGCTGGAGCATGGCTATGCTGTTTTTTGGCAGAATGGTTGAGAACCTTTGCTAGTCTTCGTAGGGCATTCAAAGATCAATCCTGTTGGTTTATACTAGCCATCAACATCAGTTTCATTACTCCTAATTAATCTCCATGTCTTGTACTTATTGGGGAATTAATCCTTTAATTCCAGCTTCAATATTAATGTCCCTAAAACGCTCAAGCATCAATCCTAGAGTCTTAGCTAATGCCTTTGAGCAATAATCTCACTTCTCTTTACTACGTTCGAGTCTTATGAACAATTGGGAAAACATCCATTAATTCTTAAACATCTTTATTAACGTCTTTTAATGTCTTATTAGCATTAATTCAACGATAAACACATCAACAACCAATCATAGCTCATGGTATAACAACATCATTATGAATACAACGAAACATGGTATGAATAACATCATCATCAAACTAAGCATGGCATCATCAAATACAATTCATATTTAGGCAAACCAATAACAATTAAGAATTTATCCTACATATAGCAAACAACACCAAATAGGCAAATAACATATGACAAGGTCATGGGTTAACCCTTCATCTTATGCTACCCCAAAGCTTACATGTTCATACTAGCCCTTCTCCCCATACCTGGTATGAAGATTCCCAACAACGACGACGCAAGCAAACTAAACGTGTTCCCTCGAGCGGCTCGACGAGTTTACCAAGCCTTGGTCAACACATAAGAACAACCGATTAATTTCAAATCCAAGGAAACAAGGAAAAGAGATTAAAAGAGGGATAAATCTTTACCTGTTAATGGAACTAACGCGTGACTTCTCTCCCAAACGGACTCAAGAACACTATGAATTTCAAAGGGTTCAAAAGAAGGGAAAGGGGAGAGGTTTGTCATACTAGGAATGCCCAAAGTGCCAATTTGAGGGTTAACACTCGCAACCCTCACTGACTCCTCTGTTTATATAACTTCAGACTCGAGCATGACTGTAGTTTCCACTAAGCACGGCCGTGCTCTTTAAGAACGAGTAGACTAAAAGAGCGTCATACGAGCATGTTTCCGGCACAATCGTTCTCCCTTTAAGTAGTGACGTGCTTGTGGATCCAGTAGCCACTGAACAACCATAACAAGCACGAGTCTGCTGATACATGAGCATGACCGTGCTAATGCATCAGAAAGGGATTTTCCACTTTAAAATCCCACTTAGCTCCTTTTAACATTTATTAGGTACATGCCTAGCAACTACCCATCATAGCAAACACATAAAGGCGTTTAAAGACTTATACGAAAAATGGGGTGTTAGACAAAACCTCCTGTAAAAGGGAGGTGAATGTAATTATTGAAACAAAATATATGTCGAAACTAATAAAGTTAAACCTCAGGGAAGGTCAATGTAATTTTTCCTTTTTTTTCTATCTCTTTTTTTTAGAAGCAAAAGGAAGGCATGCAAAAACATCACAATAGAGCTAAACATCCCAACTAGGTTGGCACCCCTAACTCCATCAATCATCTTTAGCACACCACAATTTTATTCCAAAAAATAGAAAAAATACAAAAAAAGGGGGGACTACACCAAAACCCATGGAAAAATAAAAATCAATCAAATCTAAAATTCGGAAGACTATACCTATTACGGTTAAAGTCTTCACTAATAAAACTAGGGACATAATCCCACCAAATAAAATGTAACACTGTAAAATTCATCCTTATATTTATATGTGTTAGATTTGGCATATATATGTTGTTATATGTTTGATACGTTTGATCTTTATGCAGTGTTGTCTAAGTTACACCAGTATTTTTGCTAGTGCAACCTTACACCTCTTTTATTGACCAATAGAAACATACCATTTTGACAGTTGTGCATACTCACTTTTTGGGTTGAATATTTGACTGGTCAATAAAGTGTTATATTCATAGTTAATGTAGTTGCACTTGAGTTCATTAATTTACTGTATTTACATGTATTTTGTATTTTGTCCTTTTGTAGTAAAAAATATTATTTTATCTTATCCATTTCTACCCTTTCACCATTGTCGTCCATAAGTCTTCCTTTTTTGTTATAGAGAAGTAAATGAAATTAAACAAACTCAACAACTCTACCTTTTCCAATTCTTATTATCCAAATTATCTACCTTGCCTCAAATCTCGTTAACCTTCAAAAAATTGGCAACTTTTGAATTCCAGAAAGTCTTATTGTCACATAATTAAATTTATTTACTAATTTATTAAAATAAAATAAAAAAATGTGTATCCGGTTGTTTATCTTTGAGAAAGATGGTTCTTCCTTCTCACCCCATATTCTTCATCTCTCTAGAATCTCCGAAACCTGTATTTGGGTATCACTTTTTTTTAATCATTTGACTTTCTCTCTTTTTATTTTGTTAAGAAAAGTGAACGGAATTGCAGTTTCGTCTCATCTTCGAAAATCTGAAGAAAAAAGCCACCATCTCTTCCCAACTTCACCTGCATCTATGTAGCAACCATGGTAGTAATAGATCCTCCTCTCAATCTCAACAATTCCCAAAACCTCACCTTCATCACCACCCCAAATCAAAAACCATAAGAAAAAATCCAAACACAATAAAAATAGATCAGATCCTTATTCCAAGCTCCTCTACTATGCTCCGCCATCGTCAGTCGCGTGTACCAGAAGCTCCAACGAACTCTGTCGCGTCCAGCCCCTACCTCCGTACAGAAGGTCCGCGTCGCCCCCAATAGCTCCTATGATTGATGTCGTCCGCCTCTGCCACGTTCGACCACCGCTCCTATACTAAAAGCATTTGCCTGGGTTGTTGGCGGGGGGCGGATGCAGTGACATGGCGGAGGAGTTTAACTTTGATTTTGGAGGACCTCGCGACAGTGAGGAGCACCAATGAGGAGTTGTCGTCTTCGTGCTCGTCATAGTGTGGAGCAAACCAGTTTCAGCTGGCGAAATGAGGAGCTCTAGCTCGGAGGGGATTTGGGGGCTAGGGATATGGGAGAATATATGAAGAACAATCTGATTTCAGGAAAGTGATAATATTTTTGTGATGTATAAGTGCACCTACGGTCATCAAATGAACAGATACATTAGTTTCAAACTTGCAAATACGAAAGTAAAATATCATTTGACCGGGATACAATTAAGAATTCAAATATAAGACATGTTGGCAAAATGGTTGGTTCAAATGAATTGTCAAAGTGGTGTAAGGTTGCACTAGCTTTTTTACTGGTGCACCATAGAAGGCACCCTTTATGCATATGTGTATGTTTGAGGTAGTTTACCCTTTGGGAGGGTCTTAATAGTGAATTCTGGTCTGTTGGGTTTTGTCCAGCGCAAGAAGTAGGTTCGCCCGACTCAAAGAGCAGAAAAATTCACGTTCTGAATTTATGCAGAATCGGCCCAAGTTTTCCGAGCCCGGCCAAATGATGCTGACGACATTACATTTTGGGGCTTCTGTTTCAGCCCAATTGCACCCTAATTCGTTTTAAACCTCTATATCACGCCCTAAACTCTAGTTTACACGACTCCAACACTTAGAAATTACCTCATTCTCTTTGAATTCCCAAAAAACTCTCTCTAGGGACCATTCTGTTCACCATTCTCCGCGGTTCTTCAACTGGGGAACACTACTTCGAACACGTGTTCATTGTGTTTGCTGTTTGGATCTCTAAACATCCCTTTTGTTAATATCCATTCTTCTTATTGAATTGGGGATTAATGGTTTCCTTTTTTAACGTTTTGAACAAGGCTTGGGGAACTCATCGAGCAGTTCGGGGGAGCCATGCATAAGATTCGCTCAAGCATAATCGTAGTTAAATATTTATACCAGGTAGGGGAGAAGGATTAGTATGACCATGTAGGATTTGGGGTAGCGTAAGATGAGGGTTAACCCAAGACCCTATTGAATGCTATGTGCCTTGTAATGTATGTTTGCTAATGTGATTGATAAAAACGTGATTAATTGTCACTGTTATATGAATGATTGATGATACTATGTTACAACATGATTGAATGTTATTTGTTAATGATGATGATGATGATATGCCATGGTTATGTGTATTGATGCTTTGATGCTATGAACTGTCGTTTTATCGTATGAAGTTGTTAATTAAAGATGCAGGTATGTTAGTAATAAAACAAGGATTAAGGATTAATTCCCATTGTTCGTAAGACATGAAGATTAGTAAAGAAGGGGAAGATAAATGTTCGATGGTATAGTTTAAAGATAATATGATTGATCTATGAGTGCTCTAGGGATTTTGACGGGGATTCTTTAAATTTTATGTCCAGACCATACGACCACGCTCTAGTAATCACTACCATGATCGAGGACAGCACTCCCGTGCTCAATGTCAGCACGCCATGCTAGCAGTTAGCATGACCGTGCTCCCTAGCCAGAATGTGATGTTAAGTGGAAATTGGGTGGCTTCACCGAGATTTTCCCCATGATGAAGCTAGACAATAATTAAAGTAAAAACAAGAAAGATGGTCCAATATTACCATAAACCTTAACAAAGATAATTAAACATAAAGATGGTAAAATGGTTGAGACGGTAACGGTAAGTTTCCTTACACTGGTAAACTTTGATGCTTATCCGTCAAAGTTGCCTTGATGCTTATTGGTGAAGGTGTTGTTGTTGATAAACCTTGTTGCTTATTGGCCAAGGTGTTGATGGTGTTAACTTTGATGCTTATTGGTCAAAGTGGAGGTGGTGGTTATTATCGTTTCTTGTTAATGTACATGCATTCATGCATCAGAGTTGTTAGTGGGGGAAGTTACGACATAGGGGAGTTCGTTCGAGAGTAAAGTGAACTGGCCGTCTGCGATGATTCATCTAGGTGGATCGTTCACATCCGTGGTGGTGCATCCTAGAGTATGGTGCATCGGCTATCCAAGGGGTTTACACATGGTTTGGTGGACTACCGGCACTGGTGCTTGTTGGCCAATGTGGATTTGTACCTCTAAAGTCATCTTCCTGAGATAGTTATGGATCCACATGCATAACAGAGTAGTGGAGTAACACTGCATCTCATAGCATAAGTTGTTTGATATGACATGATGTAATTAATTGATAAATGTTGTGTTTATGTAATATGTTATATCGATTTTGTATGATCATCTTGCTAACTATCTCTATGCCATTATGTTTATACAACGGTTTCTTACTCCCCATATTTTGTTGCTTATTTGCATGTACCTTGTTTTATGCAGAGAATGGTGAGCAGCTTGTTGAGAAGTAAGCCCGAGGAGCTCACTCACTAGTAGTTTAGGAATTTACCTTTACGTAGTTGTTTTTCCGATGTATTTACAGATTTGGTTACCAGCTCTGATATGTGACATCAGGGTTTTGGGGTTATGTTGATGTTTTATTTTTATGTAGATGTTATGTTTTTGTTCATTTGGTACTCTCTACCTTTGTTAATGTTTATTAATGATATATATATATATATATATATATATATATATATATATATATATATATATATATATGCGGCGTAGAGGGTGTCACATTTAGTGGTATCAGAGTTGGTCTGTCCTATAGGCCGGGGTATGTGTCTGTTGTGTTCTTTTGGTGTGCTCTTGCGTGGTTGTCTATGTTTAATGTAGAGGATAATATATGGTACTAAGTACCTATAGCTTTTCCTACTTAGTTCCCTGTATGAAGTTGTTTGCCTTGGACTATGCAAGAAGCCCGTGATTGCTTCTCATGTTTTTAAAGGTTATTCTGTTATCAAATAGGAACTTCATAGTTGATCTTGTGTGTTTATGTAACACCCTGTTTTTCTTAAATAAGCTTAATGCGTTTATATATGTTTGTATATGCTTGTTATGTTTTTTTTTGATGTCTAAGTTTATGTTTGAGGAAGTCTAGCTTTAGAAAGGTTCAATCCTTTTAGAGTCCTAGTAACCTGTTTCACCGTTTTGACAATATCTTGAGTTCTAGATGTCCGATTAAGGTGATCTTTTATGATTTTGAAAACTAAGAGAATTATCTACAAGTATTATGTTATGTTTTTTTGGCCAATTTGGTCGTAGAGTTGGTCTCGCAGTGCAATCTTTGAGCGCCTCGGGTTCAGGTCACAAAGTCTATAAATAGAACAGTTTCGTGAGGGTTCAAAGCCAAACCTTGTTTTGGCACTCTAGACAATCATAGTGCAACAGAAACCTCTTCCATTTCCCTTCCCTTGAACCCCTTGAAGTTCTTGGAGTTTGTGAGTCCGTTTGGGAGAGAAGTTATATGTGTTAGCATCGTTTAAGGCTTGAGAACCCGTCTAGCCGCTCGAGGGAATGACACCAGTTTCATTTCACTACTACAAAAAAGGGCTTTAGTAGCGCACTTTCAGTAGCGTTTTAATTTGAAACGCTATTTAAAATGAGGCGGAAGACTTTTAACAGCGTTTCCTTAAGAAAGCGCTATCTTATGATGCACCTAAGATAGCGCTTTTTTAAGGAAGCGCTATCTATTTCTGATGGGTAACAATAGATAGCGCTTTTTTAAGAAAACGCTACCTTAGGTAAAAGAATAGACGACGCTTCTTTCAAGGAGCGCTATCTATTCCTACTCCTAAGTATTAAGATCTTTCCCCTGGAACTAAACTGTTGGCTCTCAAATTTGTCTCGCTAGGTCTACCCTCCCATAGCTTCAAGGCACTGCGCGACTGTCTCCCTCCGATCCACCGCGCTTTCCACCGCGCCGCCGTTCTCCTTCAGTCTCGCCGGTCGCAGCATCATCTCCGAACGGTAAGCCTTCCTCTGTCTTCCCTCCTCAGTCTTTCACTCTTCCATTCACTCTCCACCGTCGACCTCAAGCACGTCGTTGCTACTTTCTAGCAGAGAGAAAAGGGAATCTTCCTTCACTCTCCCTGGAACCGGAAGAAGAAGAGTCAAACTAGAGAAAAGGGAATCTTCCTTCACTCTCCCAGAACCCTTGCTCCTCCGTCCCTGTCCTCTCGCTGCGCAGTCCCGTTTCTCCCTTCAGCCGCGACTAGTGACCATCACCTGCCGCCGCGCCTTGTCGGCATCTCACCGCCTTGCATTCACCCTCGCTGGAGCACCGCGCTTGGTCGGCATCGCACCGTGCTCACTCAAAGAACGTCAAGCCTTGATCTGGATCTCTGTACTCAGACTTCTTCTCCGGTCAACTCGCCGCCGCATGCCACCACACTTCACCCAGCCTTGTCCGCCCCTGTTCTGTATGAACATCATGACTATTTTGATGAAGTTAGTTATTTTGCTGCATTGCCCATAATCTGTTTGTCGAAAAACCTGAATGCTCATACATTTGGAATGTTGTCTTGTTTTCTAGGGAAGGGTTTAGCATTTTCTCCACTTCGTTTTTCTATTTCTATTTTTTTTTCTTGCTAAATTAGCAGATTGAGTCTCTCTTGTGTCAATTGTAAGTGGGCGCTCTTACTGTTACCAGATAGGCTACTGGCCATGAGAATTTCAGATTTGCACATTCAACCTCCCAAATTTGGTTTATTGCTTCATTCAGTTGTTCTTGGAATAACATCATTGCTCATGGAGAGGCTATGTAGGAAGCGGGGAGCTGTTTTTTTGTGGGGAATCGCAAATATCATAATGGCTGTTTGTTTTCTTGCAATACTTGTGGTAACCTATGTGGCAAATAACATTGGCTATGTGGGCAAAGATCTACCACCAGTTGGCATTGTGATAGCTGCATTGATAATCTTTACCATTCTTGGGTTTCCATTGGCAGTAAGTTACTCGAATCTACTACAAGAAGCACATTATTCTTTTCCTGTCAATATTGAAGGAAGCTTTTATGTCTCTTGTGTCCATTAAAACAAGGAGAATGCTAATGAGTGCCCTTAGGGCAATGTTTAAGGAACCAAGAAAGGAAATTTTGCATGGAAAAATGATGTAATTAATATATTGAAAAGTGTTATACTTAGTTTTCCTATACAAACTTTCCTTTTGTTGATTCCTTAAACAATGCCCTTAAGACACTCGTTAGCAAGACCCTTAAAACAAAAACCCAAATTGTGTTGTTCTTGGGTTCTTTTTGAAATCTTAGTGGCTCATAGATGTGAATTGTATTAATTGACTTGCTCCCCGGCTGCATAGTCTCCGTAGCTCAAACCGACCTATCTTGTATATCCATTTTGTTTTGGCACAATCCTTGTGGTACCTTTCAATTTGAGTAACATGATGTGTCGAAATGCAAATTTGGAAATGGTCCATAAATAATCGAGTGAGTTGAATTTATATATATATACTATTTGACTATTAAATTAATTTAATCGACTTTTCGAGATCTTCTATTGCAGATCACTTACAGTGTTCCATATGCCTTAATTTCCACGCATATTGAGTCGTTAGGACTTGACCAAGGTGGGCTCATATTCATGGCCTCCTTTATTCTTTCTTGGAGATGTGACTGCATAACTATTTATATGGATTGTTGGTACTTGCAGGGTTATCAATGGGGGTCCTAAATCTGGCAATAGTGATCCCACAGGTATTTCTTCTTCTGAATTCCTTTTATTTATAATTAAAGTTGAATTACCCATCTAGTGGGTAGCATAATCTTACTAGATGTTCATTTGAACTCAATCAACTTCTATAATTTAAACATGTTATCTTGAATTGAAAGTAATGAGTGTATTTTAGTTTTACTCACTGTTTTGCTTTTGGTGTGGGTTGAAAATTTAAATGTATTGCTTGCTCTTGAAAATTCCTCAGTCATTATCCTTTCTTATCTCAATGACACTGCTTGCTTCCCAGGAGAAAATGTACCAATGGATTCTTAGACAGCAAGAAGAAGGATCAAGGGTGACCACCAGTGATATACTTGCTCACTTGCAGGTTTTGTACTCTCTTTGTCTATTTTTCCTTTTATGGAACAGAACGGCTTTGCTTATGCTGTTTTAAAGTTTTTGATAGAATATGGTTGAGACATTGTGCATCATTACATTAACCACGAATATATTAAGCAATAGTTATAATAAGGCATGGTTAATTTTGTGATGCTTAATATGTGATAAATACCATGAATTTTGAAACTGACACGGTTTATTGCATATTAATGTCATGGCCATTGCTGTACAGTTTAATGAACAGCTGGATATTTACATCTCTTCCCAATCTTTGCATTTGTTTTCTTCACTTCCATTAATCAGATCTTAACCACTATATGTGCAGTCAGTTGGATTCACTGGTGCAGCTGGTTTCATCCTTGCTGTCCTATGGTTTATATCATTTGTCTTGGCACTTGCGATTCATCTATGCTGTGGATGGGGTATTAACATCAAGGATGAAGGATCAAACCATTCACAAAGAATATGTCTTGTGCTGCTTTTATTATTCACCTTTGCTGCAACGTAATTTCTCTGAACCTTTTTTAGTGTTCCTTTGTTAACTTCTTCATAGAATGCTCTATTTCCTCACATTCTCTCTTCCTTTGTTCTTTTATTCATAAACATATTAAGTTGGTTGTTTAATCATCCATTCTGTTTGGTTACTAAATATTCTTTGGTATTGTAAATTTGTAATTCTATATATTGTCTATCATATATATATATATATATATGTGTGTGTGTATTATTGACATATTATTGATACCTAGAGCTATCTGGTTTTGTTGCTTCTATTTATCCTGCTTTTGGGCTGAAAATTTCTAAGTTGAAAGCAATCCATAAAAAAATGCAGAATAAGAAAAACCAGAGTGTGTGCCTGTGTGTGTGTCTGGTATAGATAGAATGAGACTGGGATCAACAAAAAGGTGGTGTGATTACTATGAGAACCATTGTAATAGCACCGTTTCTGGATGAGAAGGCCTGACGAGAGACAGAGAGCTGTGATTTGAGGTGCTTATATGAGTTTGTTAATATTTTGAACACTTCCAAGTTGAAAGAGTAAGAGAGCGTTTGCAACAATTTGATGTGATAATTTTTTTTTTAAGGCTTGAGGTGTTAACGTTGTTGTTTGATCTCTAGGATGATCCTTGAAGATCTATTTTTTGAGTTAGCATAACCTTCAAATAAAATCAAGGGAATAAAAAATATGATACCTTTTTCAGAAGTGATGGCATCAGTTGGTGTAGCACCTACTTCGGGATTAACAAAGATGAATGCAGGTTCAGTTGGTGTTGAAAGGTTACGTAATTAGATGAATATGGCATGAAAATAAGGGATGAGAAGGTACAAAAATAATCCTTCAACTACATTTTTATATTAACCCGCCACTGCATTTTTTTTAAAAGAAGCACATGGTATAATATTGACTCTTTTAATGCATGTCAACACTTGGTGAATTAAATACAGGCTGGTTCGCATCATCCCTTTTTGTCTTTATTCCGGCTCTGGTAAGTTAGTGCTTTTCTTTTATTTAAATGAAGTATCAAATTTGACATTTTCATCCTATTGTATCCTCAAATCCTTTGTTTGGTACAGTGTATGTCCGTTGTGCCACTGGATATATTCAGATGGGTGATTGCAGGTGTGACAGGGTTCATGTCAGGAACATTTGTTGCACTTAACCTTTGGCCACATATCAAGTCAACAGGTGAAAGGTGGTTTTTGATTGTTGCTGGCATTTTTCTATTGCAACTGGCCCTTGCTGTTGTACTAAAGATCTACCTCTTCAGAGTGTTAGTTTAAGAGATATATAACAAAGAAATAGCTTTTTTGATTCTTAAGTTATACATATTTATTTATTTCTGTTCCTAGGTGGATTTGTGTAAGGACTCTGTAATGACAATGCTGGGCAATTTGGAGTGTAGCATTTTAGTTACAGTGATTCTTATATTGTTGGGTTATTATTGTATACGGGTTCGGGTACCCCTTGTACCCTTTAATCAATATACTTCTTGTACCCTTTAATCAATATACTTTTAGCTTATCGAAAAAAAATATTGTATTTAAGCTTTTGTATCTAAATGTATGGTTTGTTGAGTTTTGTTAAGTGCAATGGGATGGATAAACTGTTTAATGTCTTAGTTTTGCTGAGTGTATGTGAGAAATATAGAAAAACAATGTAAATAATTATAAAAAAAAAGAGGAATAGGTAGCGTTTTCTTGAAAAAACGTTGCCTAAAGTTAAAAATAGATAGCGCTTCCTTGAGAAAGCGCTGTCTATTGCAAACTTTAGACAGCGCTTCCTTGAGAAAGCGCTGTCTAAAGTATGTAATAGATTTCCTTATTATGAACATTAGACAGCGTTTTTTCAAGGAAGCGCTACCTATTCCTACTTTCAGTAGCGCTTTCTTGAAAAAACGCTGCCTAAAGTGACAAATAGATAGCGCTTCCTTGAGAAAGCGCTATCTATTGCAAACTTAGGACAGTGCTTCCTTAAGAAAGCGCTGTCTAAAGTATGTAATAGATTGTCTTATTACCAACTTTAGACAGCGCTTTCTCAAGGAAGCGCTACCTATTCCTACTTTCAGTAGCGCTTTTTTAAGCGCTATTGAATCTCTCCCACCTTCAGTAGCGGGTGAATAGATAGCGCTTTGAAGCGCTACTAAAGGCAAAAAAAAAGCGCTACTGAAGACCTTTTCTGTAGTAGTGTTTACACTTAGCTAAGGGGTTTGATCTTCATACCAGGTATGGGGAGAAGGAATAATATTGACATGCGGGCATTGAGGGTAGCGTAAGATGAAGGGTTAATTCATGACCCTGTCATATGATGTTTGTCTCTTTAATTAATAGATATATGTATAGTATGATTCTAATGTTAATGGCATGCTTTAATTGTTGTATTGTTGATGTTAATTATTGGTGATGTATGATTGCATGTTATTCCTATGCCCAATTGAGTATGATGTTTAATGATGTCTTGAATGATTATGGTGATGATGATGATGTTGTTTTGATGATGATGATGCTGTTATGATGATGATGATAATGTTGTGCTCTGAACGAGTGTTGATTGTTGAGACTGTTATGCCAACAATGATGTTAATATGGCTTATTAATGATGTTATGGCTTTAGAAGAGATATTAATAAAGATGAATGCATTTAAGGAATGTTTCCCAGTTTGTTCATAAGACATGAATATAGTATGAGAGGCAAGGTTATGTTGATAGGGCTTAGTTAAAGACCCTAGGATTGATTAGTGAGTGTTTTAGGGACGTTAGTAATGAAGCTGGAAATAAAAGACATGGCACAATTAAAGATAATGAATCTAATGATTGATGGTGTAGTTTAAACCAATATGTTTGCTCTTTGAATGTCCTAGGAAACTTAGTAAGGGTTGTTCAACCCTTCTGCCCTGAAATAGTATGGCCACGCTCCATTGAGCAAGGCCGTGCTCAATAGTCAGCACGACCGTGCTTCCATGTGAATAGCAGAACGCAGAACAGTAACAAGGGGTGTTTTTCCCCAAACACTTATAATAATGAAGAAGACACCAAACCAAGTAAAGACAAGTTAGATAACTTAAAGATAATAATGTACCTTGGTAGCTGAGTAGCCAAGGGGGACCTTGATGCTTAATGGTCATGGTGTTGAGCTCTGGTGCCTATGGGCCAGAGTGTTAATAACTAAAGTGAAAAGATGTTGTTCCCTTGGTAGCCGAGTGTCCAAGGAGGCCTCAACAGCCGAGTGGTGGAGGTGTTGAGCTCTGGTGCTTATTGGCCAGAGTGTTGTTGTTCTGTACCTTGGTAGCCGAGTGGCCAAGGGGGACTTTGATGCATAATGTCAAGGTGTTGTTAAAAGATATTGGACCTTGGTAGCCGAGTGGCCAAGGGAGCCTTGATGCTTAATTGTCAAGGTGTTGAGCTCTGGTGCTTTTTGGCCAGAGTGTAAGTGAAAACATTATGTGATAAAAGATTGAAGACTAAAGATGAAATATAACGTTGATGACGATGATGAACTTGCGTAACCGAGTGGCCCAAGCGGAGGTGGTGATTGTTGGTTGTGCACTGTGTTGCTCATTCATGCATTGGAGTAGTCGAGTAGTGTTACATCGCATAACATACCTTGTTTGGAATGATATATATATATATATATATATATATATATATATATATATATATATATATATATATATATATATATATAATATTGATGTGATGAGATGGTTAAGTTTGATATGATATGTTTTTATGATGGAACATCTTGCTAACTGCTTCCATGCCATTATGTTTTATACATGTTTCTTACTCACCGTCTTTTGTTGTTTGTTTGCATGTATCTTTTGGATATGTAGAGGACGGTGAGCAGATTGTTGAGGAGTGACTCTGAGGAGCGCTACTCGTAGTTTATTTTGTTTCAGTTTTAGTTTATTTATCAGAGTTGTTTTATTTGATTGGTTATACCAGCTCTGTAATGTGACATCGGGGTTGGGTTTCATTTATGTTTCAGTTATGTTATGTTTTCTTTTTATAAACATGTTTTGGTTTTTCCGCGATTGAAGTTATGTTGCAATGTGGCAGCCTCAAACCGATTTTTATTACTATGATATAATATGTATGTTTTCTCTTTCTTTTATTTTTTTTATCGCTCTTATGTGTTATGAATACATGCGGGGTAGAGGGTCTCGCATTTAGTGGTATCAAAGCAGGTCTGTCCTGTCAGGCCGTGGTATGAGTCTGTGATGAGCCTTCTGTGTGTTCTTGTTTGGATTATCTATATTTATTATAGATAATGATGCTTAGTAATAATAACCTTTAGTTCTTCCTGTAACACTCCCCTTGGACATTACCTCCTAATCACATGTAGAAATAAATTAAAAGGAAAGTTTACTAGTTGCTTTCAGAAAATCTTCTATTATTTTCATAAGTCTGAGAAAATGGGGGTAAAAATTTTTTCTTTTTCGTTTCTGCGGAGAATTTCCAAAAAGGAATAGTGCACACACCACAAACATAATATCATACCATGCCACACAAAATCTAGGTTTATTTACGAATCAAAACACTTCAACATATAAACTTTCATGAAATAACCTTTGGTACTATAATTGATAAATTGATTGCAAGGTTCTTCAAAAACACCTACAATAATTTTCTTAAAACACCCGTCCCAAAGGAAACATCGTAAGCTGGTCGTTCTAAAAGACAACTACTGGAAAGAACTCTGTAGCTCTCACCATAGAATTCTCACCAACCTCTTCAGGGATCGGGAGTACTATCCTTAAGTGAGGTTAGGAACTTCTCGACACCACTTGTCCTCGTGTAACAAAGCACCACAGCAAAGGGCCAGGAAAACCTAATATATTGTAAGGGTGAGATACCAATAGATGGATGAATTATGACGACTACATGCCCAAACACAAAACAACAGATACAGATAAATATACATATTCATCATATAAAATCTCACAAATAATCATATCAATCAACTATCGTCGTCGTTTTTGAAAACATAGCACTTCTATATTTCATCATTCTATCCTAGTCTCCGGAGACCCTAACACCATGCAGTTTTTGAAAAACATTGAGCTGATCAGGCTCATTTGCCACAAAGGCTCACCGTCTCGAATATCTTGTGCACCAAGATATCCGGAATAACACCGTCTCGAATACCTTATTCATGAAGATATTCGGAATAACATCGTCTAGAAACCTCGTTTACCAAGATATCCGGAATAATCGGCACGTCTGCCAAAAACTTGTCGAGTCTCAAGGCTCACGACCTCCCGTGAATTTTAAATGTCTTTAAGCTTTTATTATCAACACAAGAAATTAAAGTCCGAGTGTTCAGTCACACAACCCTAGACCCGTGCACTAGTCTAGAACTTTGTGGTAGTTGAAAAACAGTCTTTACCCTCTTTACCCCAATTTCCACGTTTCTCACAACATTTTCAGGACACACAGTCCACAACAACGCATCTAAGACACACAGTCCACAACAACGTTCATAGGACACACAGTCCAAGACAACATGTATAAGACACACAGTCCACAACAACATATATAGGACACACAGTCCACAACATCATATATAGGACACACCGCCCACAGCGTTGTGATACGGATCATGGATCCACGTGTTATAACTCTAGTATCCCGACGTCTCGGTTACTAGGTTCATTTTTCAATGTTAATTTTCGTTCAGTGAAAAACAAATACAAAAACCAAAATTTTTCATAACTTATCCAAGTTATCGGACATCTTCTTTTTGAATGAAAATCTTTTTAAATAAAAACTTTTCTTTTGAAATTCTTTTGTTTAAAAACTTAAGGTTTTGGAAAATCCATTTCTTTTTCCATAAAACCATTTTATTTTAAAATCTTCTTTTTCCTAAAACATTTGAAAATTTCCAATAAATTCCTTTCAGGTTCCAAACTAAACTTTTGTTTTCTTAAAAAAAATTCGAAGAAATTAATTTTCTTTTCTTTTTTTGTATATCACTTAATTTTTTTTCAATTGTATTTTCTTTATAAAAATTGTTTTTATTCTCTAAAATGTTCACCAAATAATTAAATTATTTAACTTCCCCTTTTTTTATCAAAACTTTGTTAAAAGAAATTCTTACTTGTTATTTTCTTTGTAAATATTTTCTTAAAGCTTTTATCCTTATTATTTGAGCTCTAACCAATGGTTAGACTTCCATGTAACAATCACAGCACATATACAACAACTTCCACATATATGAACAACATTCATATATTCATAAAGCATTAACTAAGCATAAGAGCATGTTTATCAATCAAATATACCATCAAAGCAACAAGATCTCCTAATTATTCTAAAATAGAAACAACAACAACAATCATTAAACAACATATAGTTATCATGTCAAGCAACAACTTAAGCCACCAATCAAAACAAAGCAAAACACACATAAAATCAATCACAACAACATGTAGTTGTCATAAAGAGCATCCCTCAGGCTTTCTCCCCTTACCTGATTGGATGGGAAGAAAAAGTCTTTGTTTTCGTGTTGCCCAAAGTGAACTTCCTCTGCTCACAGCATGCCGCAAGTCTAAAAATTAAGCGAAAGACTGAGATTAAAACAACAAGGTCGTCTTATCTTTCTAAGTATATGCTTTGGCCATGGCTGGAAAAATGATGCTAGAGATGTCTGATAAATTCTTGGAATACATTTTGTCCAAAACTTATATATATATATATATATATATATATATATATATATATACATAAACACACACACACACTTTAATCCCATATTTTATATCTTTATATTAATCACTGGTTTATAGTCCATTTCACGCCAAAAATCTTTACTTGATCATGTTAAAAGATATTATTTTCTAAATCATATTTTTCATTCAAAAATTAGGGTGGACTCTTTTATAAAACCATTTTCAGAACAACAGTGGGTTTAAATTGTGAATGATCATTCAAATGACCTTCAAAATCCTTGAAAATTTAACCGAAGGTACCCAACTCATATATAAACACGTTGCAGTTGGTCCCATGTCAAAATTCGAAGACATTAATTTGTTAAAAATCACGCACTGCCTCTGATTGTACATAATTTTTCAGAAATCAAAGTTCACCAACATATCATTTTATGGAATTGTTTCTCTTTATATACCCATGTAAAAATATCAAATCTTCAACCAAACTTTAGATATACTTTAGTACTAACCCAGAAAATTTTATTAAAGTTTTTAACTTTCAAAATCATATTTAAAATCATCATGAAATCAATTAGGTACATATTTTCGAAGACAGAATTTGGTTATACTTTGACAGGTGTTTTGACCCACTAAATATTATCCAACTACTTAGATATTATATATCAAACTAAAGCCACAGAAGTCTTATTTCTAAACATGTATTTAGTTTTCAGAAATACGTTTTGTATAAAAAGTTATGGGCTTACGAATAAATATATATCATGCTGCCAGATACACATTTTACCCATGTTTATCCATACCAAGTTATTATCTTCACTCTAGTATCATCCACAAGCCATAAAACCAACTTGAAAGGGACCTAGACCCTCAAAAACATACATGAAATCATACAATATAAGGAAAATCATAAAAATCATTCTATTCCTCTCATGCATGTAATTAAAATGATCATCAAAGTAACCATTTTTCTTTAAAAATTGAAACTAGGTCTCATCAACTCTCATGGCTTAGAGTTTCGGCCTGGGTGTTGTTGGGGAGTCCGGGGAGTACCCGGAGCAACAATGGGCTAAATGACCAGGACCACCAAGAGATCAGGACATCACATCTCCACCCAAAACCTTAAGGCATTGAGTATATGGGTCACCTCTCTTATATATCCTTCATTTAGCTCATTCCTAGCCAATGTGGGACTAACCACTCACACTTGAATTTCCAACAGGTGTGAAAATGGGAAATAAAACTCATTTTTGATTTTAATCCATGAACTTAGAAATACATGCATCAAGGATTTTGAGACATGCATGTGAAATTTTTTATGAAAAAATCATAATCTTTCATCTACTAGGGTTTCGACCACCCTAATATTGTGCCTTGGAAAATATTTTTGGTTACATGCAATTACATAAAGTCATAGTAGAGGAGAGTATGAGTCCATTAAAATTTGTTTCATGCTCAAAATATTTTTCTAAAGGTTTTTCTTGAAATTTTTAACTAAAGATCATAACCATGCTACTTGAATAAATGACATGCATGTTGAGAAAGAGTAAGAATTTGAGAAAATAAAGATTAGAGAGAAAGAGGTATACCCTTGGTGATGATGAGAAGTTGAAGATGATCAAGGTCTTGATCTCTTCAAGAGCATGATGATGAAGAATGAGTGAGTTTGTGAGTAGAGAAAAAAAAAAGGCAAGTGAGAGAGACTGGGTTTGAGAAAGGATAGGAAAAGTGAAGAATGGGATGGGGAGTGATTATTTATAGAGAGGGGGGAGTGGGGGGCGCTGCTGGAAGGAAGAAAAAGAGAGGGTCTTTTCATTTTTTTAAAAATAAAAATTGGTTATATATATAAAATAATGGTTACTTGTAACATTAAAAGAATTAATTATGTGTAAGGTCATGATGGTGCGAAATAAATGAAACACTATTCAAATCAAATCACTTCTCTTCAAATCTTCATTTAATATATTTGAAATTAATTTGTTTCGTTCTGGTTCCACTAATTTCCATTTGTAAAAACCGATCGTATTTTCATTTGTAAATTTTTCTACCTGAAAAATTTATATTGAAACATTTATAGAATAAAATTCCTAAAATCATGGAAACGGTTATAATTGAGTTAGGAAAAATTAAAATTTTATTTTACGAATAAAAATTCATTTTTCGGGTCAATAAAGTTTACTGATAGTGAAAACGCAAACCGTTTTCGTTTGAAATTTTAACCGGAATTTTTTTAGTAGCTTCCCTCTATAAAATAAATTATGAAAGTAATTTGGGTTTATTAAAATAATTTCTCAACTTAAAATTTAAATATACTAATCATGCACATACATACATAAGCATAGATTATAGAAAGACAGAAAAATCGGGGTGTTACATTACCACCCCACTAAAAAAAAAATTCGTCCCCGGAATTTCGTGACTCCGAACTAGACAGGATCTTGTATCTCAAGATCCTACATTGTATCTCCCACATTTAATTCTTCCTAAGGTGACAATCGTAACTTAATAACGAAGTTCACGCTTATCCTTCGTTCTACTTATCCTCGACATAAAATTTCTTATCCTCAACTCTTACACCCCCAGCCTTATGATTCATCTTAATCTCTCACACATAAAGATATAATTTAAAACATAATCCCCTCTTCCTTAATACTAATCCATTTGGAAAAATTTCCTTCCGACCTTCTTAACTATTACCATTAACACCAAGATTTAAACTAAGATTCCCACTTCTCTTATAGCATACATAATAGTTCCTATCCAAAATGATGTGTCATATTTTTTAGTCGCTTCATTCCTCTTATTTCTAAATCCAGAACATAATTCATCCCTATGTCGTTCTCCTTCATCCTCAAAATTTTCTACCATCAGATTATATCCACTATTCATGACTTTAAATCTTAGTTCCTCCCACAAGAAGGATGACCGCGCTGTCGCCACGCGCCAAAAAGAACGAGCGATTATTAAAATAACGTAGTGTAGAGCGACAACTCGGATATCGTCTCTCAAGGACTCTTTAGTGTTGTTATTATTAACAGAAAATCAAAAGTTAGTTTTGGGGGTTTTGGATTGAGATAAAATAAAGAAAACAAAACAATGAAAACAAAGCAGTTAAAGAGAATAGCAAATAAACTAAAGACGATTAACCTACTGTTCTTGGTTTCCCACTATCATTGGTTCAAATAAATCCAAGCCCTAAGCAGATTCTAATCCCCTCCCGGTTGTAGCAATAATTAACAACGCAATCACTACTACGGATGTATGTTCCTATTCCCGAAATAACAAACGGGGTTAAGCCCTCATGAACAAACGAACATGAATGAACACACGCGAAATAACAAACACGATTAAGTATAGAAACATAACATCACCGAAATGAATCAATACAACACTATACATTCCTGAAATAACAAACAGAAACATATAGCATTGCATTGAAAAGAGAATAGCAAACTAAACAGGAAATACAAAACCTCAAATGCAATAGAAACCAATCACAGTAGATTAATCTAGGAGACTAATTCTCCATTACAAAAGTAAAACACAAAAGAAAGAAATAAACTACTGAAAACTACTACTACGGGCTATCAAAGACTAGCCAAAACTGGCTAACTCTGACTTGCCCGCACTATGACTAACTCCTCTCTCAATATCTGAATGCTCCTTTTATTAACTTCAACCTCTGCCTCTTAGCTTTCCAAAGCCACTTAATTTGCTTAATTATGAATTAAGATGAGGGAGTTATGTCCACATTCAACTCATAGGGCAGCTGAAACGCCTCTGACTTCACATGGATTAAAGCCCTTCAAAACGGCTCTGTTTGGAATAATGGTCTTCATGAGAGTTAAAGCTCTTCGTTTGATCTTTCATTTGCCACCGGTTTCAGTTCCAACCGACATCTACAGCCCAAGTTATGGCCCAATCTTCATGACCAGTTCAGGTTCCAGTGACAGCAATTATGTTCTGACTTCAAGGCCCAATGTGACCCACTATACATCCAATTCAGCATCTGAGTTCTTCATGAAAGTTGTTGGGCTTCCTTTTAGCTTTCCTGTTCTGACTCCTGCGTTTCTGTTTTTATAAGAGGGCCGCGCGTCACGGCCGTGATGGCCTTTGCTTCAGGTGTACTTCCCTTCTTGCTCTTTTTATTAACCTGAAAATAAGAAAATAACATAAGTGTTTTATTTAACTCTAAATCAACTAAATTAACATAAAAACACTTTACAGACTCAAAATACTACTTAAGGACAATCAAGTCTAATTTGGGTGAAAAATGATATAATAAGCACAAAGCCATGGTCTTTATTAGTTATAAAACCAGTCAACCAGAGGCTCATCAAAATACCCCAAACTTAAACTTTGCTTGTCCCCAAGCAAACCAAAACTTAAACAAGACTCAGACTTGGCAACACATGGCAAGCTTAAGGACTCAATTAACTTTCGCACAAATTACAAGCAATTTATCAAAATATTTTTTTTTATTTTTTTTAATGTTCCCCCCTTCCAAACAAAGCAATCCCCACATTCATTCATTCTAAACAGTTGAGAATTTCATCATTCAAACAATTATTAATATAAGCAGGGGATCCAAGTTACACACAAGAGGGAGATCACCAAATTCAAACAACTGCCTTCCTCACAAGGGAAATTTGTGTTCACTCATCCGCTCAGTTTGTGTCAAGCTATCAGCATTTCACTCAGTTTCACTTTTAAGAGCACTTCCCATAAATTTGATTTTCATCTCAAAATGATTCCCACAAAAAACATGCATGCAACATCAAAAGGTCTTTTATGGGTTGTAATGGGGCCTGGCTAAGGGTAGGATATACAAGGGAGCTAGGCTGAAGACCCTAGGAACTAAGAGAGCATGAACATTATTTACACCTTGAAATTCCACTCAAGTTCCTTTTCTCATTTTCCTTTATGCCTTGGGTGGCTACAGCATTTTATTTTCTAATACTTTTTTTTTTTTGCATTTTTGCACTTTTATATTTTTTCTGTTTTTTCTTTTCTCTCTTTTTTTTTTCTCTTTTTTTTTTCATTCATCATTTTTTTTTCTTTTTTTTTCTCTCAATCCCGAACAACACATTACACCTTGCAGCCACCCCAAACTTTGGTTTCTTGCACCCATTCTAAGATTACATGCTCTCCTAATCCTAAGATCGGGTTAACATGGTTTTCCAGATTTTTGGGCTTATAACATTAGGTTATCAAGAATTAACAGGCTAATAGGCTCAATGGGGCTAACTAGGGAACATGCATTAGGAATTGGTTATTTTTAGGCTAAGTAGCTATTTACAAAGAAAATGCCTAGATCATCTGAAGCAAACACATAATCATGCTAACCATAAAGAGATTCAAACAAATTCAGGAAAGTGCAACTTAAAAATGATTTTCACACAATTTAAAACATGTTGGAGGCTCAAAACCTCACCTGGACATTCATGCAAATTATTTGAAAGAGATTCTATCCCTAGTGTGTGCTTCCTATCACCCCAAACTTATCATAAATCATGCCATCATAATAAAATCTCAAAGTTCAGTTTTCAATCATATGGGGATCATTTTTTTCAAAATTTTTTTCAAATCCTAGGGGGAAACAGTCAACAATATCATGCAATCCATCTACGCAAAAATTAATAAAATCCAATAAACTTGCCAATACCAGACTCACACAACTCCTGAGCTTCTCAAATTATTCAGGAGCTTTATTGAAAACAAAACAGCAATAAAGTAAAGCAAAAGAAAATTAAAAAGAATAAGGGTTAAGAAAACTCATTGGAGTGGTCCACCAGGATCCCATTGTCTGTAGCATAATGCCCAAGCGATGGACAAAGAGTGGGAGTTCATTCCATGCTTCCCTAACTCGCAGCCTTGATGTGGGGATGAGCACTTGACAATTATGATGACTTCGCCGAGTGCGGCGGACTTCTCACTCCCCTTCGGGTCACAGCTGACCTTTTTATCTACAAAGTCTCCCCAATAGAAGTGGGGCTCAACCTCTTGGACCGGCCATGGTGCAAAATCCAAGGGTTTAAACTGCATCACTGGTTCCTCGGGGGGAGGTGGCAAACAGTTAGGCAGGGTTCTTGGTCTTGCTTCAACTTCGCCTTTTCTTCATTTCTTTGCACGAACAAATTCATCACCTGCTATACATGCAGAAATTTCAGCACACACCACACAAAGGTTAGAGTTAGTAGAGTCAGTACATATATCACAATAAAATGAATCAGGAAAATTTACAATGTCTGGAAATTCAGCAATTAATTCATCCACCCCATTACTCTCAACACCTGCATCTAAGACCAAAGATTCTTCTTTATCCTCAAGCACGGTGGAGCAAATGTTCTCCTGATCCTCCTGATGCTCATTTCCTATATGAACATGGCCCTCAACCTCATCTGTCTCCTGTTCCATATGGATGCTTTGCTTAACATACCTTTCAAAATAACATTCTACACACAAAGCAGTGCCAGAACAATAACAATCATTAGGGGATTCAACACACAATTCATCATCAACAGAAATATTATGACAATCATCATCAGAAATATCTTCAAGAATAACTTGTGACTCTGTATGTTCTTCAAGGGGCTGTGGAGTTAGCTTTGCAGCCGAGTTGGTGACAACTTGATCAATTAGAGCGGACAATTTCTGAGATTCAGCTTGGCTCCTCTGGTATTCAGCCTCCATCCTCTGTTGATTTTCCTCTATCATCCGTTGATTTTGCTCGGCCATCCGTTGATTATTCTCAGCCATTTGTTTGAGCATTGAAGCAATCTCATCCAAGGTGCTCTGTGAAGGTTCGGAAGGTGCAGAGGTGGTCACTTGGCTAGGATAGTATCTAAACAGGAAGGCTTCCTTCAAATCAAACCAGCTTGAGATGGAATTCTCATCAAGACAATACAGCCAATCCCTTGCAGCGCCTTCAAGTGAGAACTGGAAAGCTTCCATCTTGATGTGTTCTTCTGTTATTCCTGCAGGTCTCAGCATTATAGAACAAGCAATCTGGAATTCCCTCAGATGCTCCTGCGGATTTTCACCTGCAAAACCACTAAACCTTGGCAACCAGTGTGATAAACCAAGAAAATCAGGAAAATATATGCATGGTGGTTGCTCATAGTAAGCATTAGGCATGTAATTTTGCATATAATTATCCATGGGGGGTGCTAAAATTCACAACCAGACAATGCAGACAAAACTAATTAGCAAAGATAAATTTTTTTTTTTTAAATTTTATTTTCTGCTAATAACAACAAACCAGAGTCCCCGGCAACGACGCCAATTTTTTACCGCGCTGTCGCCACGCGCCAAAAAGAACGAGCGATTATTAAAATAATGTAGTGTAGAGCGACAACTCGGATATCGTCTCTCAAGGACTCTTTAGTGTTGTTATTATTAACAGAAAATCAAAAGTTAGTTTTGGGGATTTTGGATTGAGATAAAATAAAGAAAACAAAACAATGAAAACAAAGCAGTTAAAGAGAATAGCAAATAAACTAAAGACGATTAACCTACTGTTCTTGGTTTCCCACTATCATTGGTTCAAATAAATCCAAGCCCTAAGCAGATTCTAATCCCCTCCCGGTTGTAGCAATAATTAACAACGCAATCACTACTACGGATGTATGTTCCTATTCCCGAAATAACAAACGGGGTTAAGCCCTCATGAACAAACGAACATGAATGAACACACGCGAAATAACAAACACGATTAAGTATAGAAACATAACATCACCGAAATGAATCAATACAACACTATACATTCCTGAAATAACAAACAGAAACATATAGCATTGCATTGAAAAGAGAATAGCAAACTAAACAGGAAATACAAAACCTCAAATGCAATAGAAACCAATCACAGTAGATTAATCTAGGAGACTAATTCTCCATTACAAAAGTAAAACACAAAAGAAAGAAATAAACTACTGAAAACTACTACTACGGGCTATCAAAGACTAGCCAAAACTGGCTAACTCTGACTTGCCCGCACTATGACTAACTCCTCTCTCAATATCTGAATGCTCCTTTTATTAACTTCAATCTCTGCCTCTTAGCTTTCCAAAGCCACTTAATTTGCTTAATTATGAATTAAGATGAGGGAGTTATGTCCACATTCAACTCATAGGGCAGCTGAAACGCCTCTGACTTCACATGGATTAAAGCCCTTCAAAACGGCTCTGTTTGGAATAATGGTCTTCATGAGAGTTAAAGCTCTTCGTTTGATCTTTCATTTGCCACCGGTTTCAGTTCCAACCGACATCTACAGCCCAAGTTATGGCCCAATCTTCATGACCAGTTCAGGTTCCAGTGACAGCAATTATGTTCTGACTTCAAGGCCCAATGTGACCCACTATACATCCAATTCAGCATCTGAGTTCTTCATGAAAGTTGTTGGGCTTCCTTTTAGCTTTCCTGTTCTGACTCCTGCGTTTCTGTTTTTATAAGAGGGCCGCGCGTCACGGCCGTGATGGCCTTTGCTTCAGGTGTACTTCCCTTCTTGCTCTTTTTATTAACCTGAAAATAAGAAAATAACATAAGTGTTTTATTTAACTCTAAATCAACTAAATTAACATAAAAACACTTTACAGACTCAAAATACTACTTAAGGACAATCAAGTCTAATTTGGGTGAAAAATGATATAATAAGCACAAAGCCATGGTCTTTATTAGTTATAAAACCAGTCAACCAGAGGCTCATCAAAGGACAAAATCAAAACTTAGTCACTTCTATTCTCAATTACCAGTCCATTTGAAAAACTTCCTTCCACACATCTAACTCCCATAGTCATTGTCAAAATAACACTGTCATTACCCCAACATACATCAACTTACTACTCAAAGTATACATAGCTCTTATGAACCTAATTTACTTTTCCAGATTCTATCAAAATCACATACCTCAAGTCTTTTATCAAAACATCATAATACTTCATGTTGGAAATTCAAGTGTGAGTGGTTTGTCCCACATTGGCTAGGAATGAGCTAAATGAATGATATATAAGAGAGGTGACCCATATACTCAATGCCTTAAGGTTTTGGGTGGAGATGTGGTGTCTTGATTTCTTGGTGGTCTGATGAGTGTGATTTCACCTCATCTTTGTCCATCATTTTGCATGCATTTTCATGTAGTTTAGGCATATTTTTATTAGATTTTAGGTTAATTTTCCTTTGGAACGGGTAAGGCGGTTTTCATGGTGTTGTTTTGCAGATATCAAGTGTAAAATGCTCAAGATCAACCATGATGAAGTTTGGATGAAGATAGAGCTTTAAAAGTGCAGAAAATGAGCCAAACAGAGCCTATCACGGCCTAGCCGTGATACCCATCACGGCCATGATCGAGCAAAACTGAAAAAGAAGAAAGGCTGAAGTCGAGTGCATCACGGCCTGGCCGTGATAGCCATCACGGCCGTGACCCAAAACCACCACAAGTCAGAGCACATCATGGCCCAGCCGTGAAATTCATCCGGGCCATGAAAGGAAGGCTCGCGTCGCGAGCAACATTTCGCGTCGCGAGAAGACTGGATTTTGCAGAACTGCCAGAAACAGAGACCGTCACGGCCAGGCCGTGATAGCCATCACGGCCGTGACGCGTATTACTTGGCTCAGAAGTGACAGAATTGGATCTAATTTGAGTTGGATTAGGACTCTAACTGCCCAATTCTATAAATAAGGGACCAGGCAGAGGCAGAAAACATGAGACCTTTGGGGCTACTACTCTAGGCATAGATTTAGGATCTCTTTCTTCTTCTCCTCCTTCTCTTAGTTATTTTCATGTTATTTGTAATCATGCCTGTTATCTCCATGGCAAGGCGTGAGTAGTAGTTTAGTTTCTAGGGATTGGGGCTCTGCCCGAGTTTTGTAAATGTTGTTGATTTGATGTAAAATCGTTGTTGATTTCATTATTGTTTTAGATCTGATTTCTAGTGTGTTAATCACTCATAAATTTCGGCAACCGCTTATTTGCGTGACGTAGATGTTCTAAGGAGGAACCTAGCGGTGAACTTAGGATTTCTAGGGTGTTTCACTCGTAAAATTCGGCGGCCACTGGTTTGTGAGATGTGGATGATCCAAGGAGGAACCTAGCGGTGAACTTAGGTTATTTGCATGACTGAGACATTCTAAGGAGGAACCTAGCGGTGAACTTAGGTGTCGGACCTATAGAAGTTAGACTTGGGACTGAAATCACGAGAGTTAGAAGCCGTCCCTCGAGGAGCAACGAGTTGTCACGGAACGCAAAGGGTCCAATCTGGGATCGACTACCACGAGAGTAGGGGTCGGGTCAATTGGGCACGGCTTTTGTAACCCGAGAGGGAGCTTAAGCTATCAGAGGATAAACTCGCCTTCAAGGCAATTTCGGTAATCAACAAAGGTAAATCAGATTAGCAACATAAACAGCCTCAAAGGTAACCCAAATCCCTAGGAATCCGTTTAGATCAAAACCCCAAAAACATTTGTTTTCTGTTTTAATTGTTCTCTGCTCATCTATCTCTTAATTTCAAATTCAAAAACCCTTTTCACTCAAAACATAAAAATCCTTTTTAAAAAAACTGTCCAGATCTAATCGATTCGAAAACCGATTGCGATTCGAGAACACAGTCTCTGTGGGTTCGATATCTTTTATTACTTGACGGCAGTCCGGTACACTTGCCGGAATCGCACGCGCGCGCCACAGCGCACATCATGGTCCTGGTTATTTAGCCCATTGTTGCTCCCGGGTGCTCCCCGGACTCCCCAACAAGTGGTATCAGAGCCATGGTTTGGCCTGATGGGGGAGCGGGAGTGGATCCAGGTGTAATGGATCATTGTATCAAAAGTCTTCCTGACCGTGATGGAGTCAGGCGGCGTGTCCCGTTGGTTGGTAACGGCGGTGCAAGTATAGTGAAGTGGGAGACTCACACTTGAGGGGGAGATTATTGGAAATTCAAGTGTGAGTGGTTAGTCCCACATTGGCTAGGAATGAGCTAAATGAAGGATATATAAGAGAGGTGACCCATATACTCAATGTCTTAAGGTTTTGGGTGGAGATGTGGCCTCCTGGTCATTAGCCCATTGTTGCTCCCAGATGCTCCCCGGACTCCCCAACAAGTGGTATCAGAGCCATGGTTTGTCCCGATGGGGGAGCGGTAGTGGATCTAGGTGTATTGGATCCTTGTATCGAAATTCTTCCTAACCACGGTGGAGTCAGGCGGCGTGTCCCGTTGGTTGGTAACGGCGGTGCAAGTATAGTGATGTGGGAGACTCACACTTGAGGGGGAGATTGTTGGAAATTCAAGTATGAGTGGTTAGTCCCACATTGGCTAGGAATGAGCTAAATGAAGGATATATAAGAGAGGTGACACATATACTCAATGCCTCAAGGTTTTGGGTGGAGATGTGGTGTCTTGATCTCTTGGTGGTCCTGGTCATTAACCCATTGTTGCTCCCGGTGCTCCCCGGACTCCCCAACACTTCCTAAGATAAACTGAAATTAAAAAGGATCCTCGTTGGGTATGATTTTCTAATTCATCAACTTTGAACTCCTTCAGAAACTTAGTTTCTTTTGAATATATCCTACTACTCCAAACTGTATCATAATCATACATTTCAATCTTAAAGAGCACGATTGCAATCCTTTATGCTACTATATCAAAAACGGAATCACCTCATTTTGAATCATCTAAAACCATAAATCTTGAACTTCTCCATCAACTTAATTTTCTCAAAAACTCCTCTTTACTCCTCCAAACTTATAAAAATCAATGTTAACCTTGGATATTGATCATTACCCTCGATTCCTGTAATAGTATTCTATTTCGATCAATTATCTGATTCATAAAAATTTCCTCACTTAATGTCATTGATCTTAAGGATTCACATCTTACTAGCCACACCTATACCTCAACAAATCTTTCATCATTTCTTGTCCATCCAGCTAAAGAGATGATCGTAGTCAAACACTACCCTTACTCCCAAACCAACTTCCTAAAGATCATATTATTTCTATCACTCGTCCACTCGAATCGAGGGTGATTCGTTGAAATCAATCTCAACTTATTTCTCAACACTTGGAAAGGATTTTAACTTACAACATTGGTAAACTTCGGGTCTTCATTTGAAACAAAATTTTGAGAAATTCCATGGAGTCTGGCCAGTCCTCTGATACCCACGCCGGTTAGTTTGTCCACTGCATAGTGGATGTTGACAGGTAAGAAGGATGTCAACTTCGTCAGCCTGTCCATGATCACTCGAAACAAGATGAACCTTTAGCGGTCTTTCGGTAAACTCATAACGAAATCCATCACAACATTAACTTCTTGACAAGGAATGTTTCAAGCATCAAGTTAGCTCTCTTTCACTGTACTCGACTAATTATGGCATCCCGATATAAATCAGATACCCGTACTCATGACTCATGAGATAGGTTACATGTTAAAGACATTTGGAAGGATACGTAGGGTAAAGTTGATCTAGGATGACAAATCCTTTTGAACTATAATAAGGCATGGTCTTAGAGATTACAGAAAGAAATTTTCAAGAAAAATAAGTTTCTTGATTATCACTTTCTCAAAAGCTTAAAGAAGAATTTCATCAATTCGAAAGATACAAGAACATTCCGTATGGAAAAGATCCTTCAATTAGGTTCGTGGAAGTAAAAATGCATGGCCAACACACATTTACAAACATGAATCTAATAAAGTTGCTCCTTCCATTAAAATTTCCTTGGATAGTTTTAACTCTAAGAGTATTCAATGTATTACAAGACCTTCGTCAAAGGATAATTTCAAAGGGAATTAGTCTGACAAAATACGACTGAGTCACATTTACCAAAAGTAAAAGTGACTAGCATGACCTTCATCAAGAAGCTTTTGTTATTAAGAAATTATTTGGGTTATAACTCAATAAATATTTATAACCAATTTAAGAGTCTTGATAGATTTCAAATCAAACTCCAAAAAGTTTTGTTTGACACACGCAAACTTGATTCACTATGATTGTTTAATACAACCATAAGGACTCGAAGAACAAATGTTAACCGACACCTTCATAAAGAATCAAAAAGTATAGTGAATAGTCTTCTTAAACATGAGACACTCATTCTAAAAGTGAAGATTCAGATTGGCTAGACTCGACTTCGTACAAACATGAAGGTCTTTCTAAACACGCTTAATCCGGTTTGTTGCCGCCTTCCGCATTCTTCCCTGAACTGCGTATGATAACCGATGACTTAGCCCATCTCTCAGTTATGTGAAAAGTTGGTCTTTCCTCGTAAGATGAGTCAACGGCTTCAAAATCTTAGACAGTTTCCCGATGAGACTTTGAAAATAAACCGTTAGCCTAACAACTACAGGTTTTAGTCACTGTTTGTGGTCACTTTCACAAAAGTGATGCTTCCTCCTTTGGACATCACTGGTACTCCCCACAAGATACACTTGATTCCCAAACTGTTCTGATATCAATCTCCCTTTTAAGTCAAGTCATCTAACTCGACTAAATCTGGAGGCGATATCCTACACGAAGCGATGGAAATCCGATTGAATCTAGGAATTAGATCAATTGAATACTCAATATCCTTTGCAAGGACAAACCTGGAACATTCTCAGGGAATACTTCCGGAAAATCTTCCACGTCGGGTACTTTATTCAAATGTCTGATACCATCCAGGAAGGATAGATGAACATGTCAGCATGAATCAACATACCATTTACTAATCATGAGTTCTCATAAGGTCTCTACCAAAACAGAACCCATCAAAACACACTTACTGGTGCGTCAACACACGTTGTTTCAGCAAGGAAACAATTAAAACAATAACCAAATAGAGATCACACAACGAAAACATAACAGACCTATTTCCCAAGTCCCGAAAGACTAGACCAGCTCTGATACCACCAATGTAACACCCCATTGGGCATTACCTCCTAATAACATGTAGAAATAAATTAAAAGGAAAATTTACTAGTAGCTTTCGGAAAAACTTCTATTATTTTCAATAGGCCGAGAATAAGGGGGTACAAATTTTTTCTTTTAAATTTATGCGGAGTATTTCCAAAAAGGAATAGTAAGCACAACACAAACATAATATCATACCATGCCACACAAAAGCTGGGTTTATTTATGAATCAAAACACTTCAACATATAAGCTTTCATGAAATAACCTTTCGTACTGTTATTGATAAATTTATTACAAGGTTCTTCAAAACCACCTACAATAATTTTCTTAAAATACTTGTCCCAAAGGAAACATCCTAAGATGGTTGTTCTAAAAGACAACTACTGGAAAGAACTCTGTAGTTCTCACCATAGAATTCTCACCAACCTCTTCAGGGATCGGGAGTACCATCCTTAAGTGAGGTTAGGAACTTCTTGACACCACTTGTCCTCGTGTAACAAAGCACCACAGCAAAGGGCCAGGAAAACCTGATATATTGTAAGGGTGAGATACCGATATATGGATGAATTATGATGACTACATGCCCAAACACAAAACAACGGATACAGATAAATATACATATTCATCATATAAAATCTCACAAATAATCAAATCAATCAACTATCTTTGTCGTTTTTGAAAACATGGCACTTCTATATTTCATCATTCTATCCTAGTCTCCCGAGAACCCATCACCATGCAGTTTTTTGAAAAACAGTGAGCTGATTAGGCTCATTTGCCACAAAGGCACACCGTCTCGAATATCTCATGCACCAAGATATCAGGAATAAAACCGTCTGGAATACCTCGTTTACCAAGGTATCTGGAATAATCGGAACGTCTGCCAAAATCCAACAATACATGTAAAACCTTTTATTTTCGCAGCTTTTCTTTGTGCTTCATTCTTTCCTTGTCGAGGCTCAAGGCTCACGACCTCCCGTGAATTTTAAATGTCTTAAAGCTTTTATTATCAACACCGAACATTAAAGGCCAAGTGTTCAATCACACAAACCTAGACCCATGCACTAGTCGAGAACTTTGTGGAAGTAGAGAAACAGTCTTTACCCTTTTTACTCCAATTTCCACGTTTATCACAACGTTTTCAGGACACATTCCACAACAACGCATCTAGGACACACAGTCCACAAGAACGTTCATTGGACACACAGGTCAAGACAAAATGTATAGGACAAACAGTCCACAACAGCATATATAGGACACACAGTCCACATCATTGTGATACGGATCATGGATCCACGTGTTATAACTCTAGTATCCCGACGTCTCGGTTACTAGGTTCATTTTTCAATGTTAATTTTCGTTCAGTGAAAAACAAATACAAAAACCAAAATTTTTCATAACTTATCCAAGTTATCGGACATCTTCTTTTTGAATGAAAATCTTTTTAAATAAAAACTTTTCTTTTGAAATTCTTTTGTTTAAAAACTTAAGGTTTTGGAAAATCCATTTCTATTTCCATATAACCATTTTATTTTAAAATCTTCTTTTTCCTAAAACATTTGAAAATTTCCAATAAATTCCATCCAGGTTCCAAACTAAACTTTTGTTTTCTTCAAAAATTTTCGAAGAAATTAATTTTCTTTTTTTTGTGTGTATAAAATCACTTAATTTTTTTTCAATTGTATTTTCTTTATAAAAATTGTTTTTATTCTCTAAAATGTTCACCAAATCATTAAAATTATTTAACTTCCCCCTTTTTATTATCAAAACTTTGTTAAAAGAAATTCTTACTTGTTATTTTCTTTGTAATTATTTTCTTAAAGCTTTTATCCTTATTATTTGAGCTCTAACCAATGTTTTGGCTTCCATGTAACAATCACAGCTCATATACAACAACTTCAACATATATGAACAACATTCATATATTCATAAAACATTAACTAAGCATAAGAGCATGTTTATCAGTCAAATATACCATCAAAGCAACATGATCTCCTGATTATTCTAAAATAGCCACAATAACAACAATCATCAAACAACATATAGTTATCATGTCAAGTAACAACTTAAGCCACCAATCAAAACAAAGCAAAACACACATAAAATCAATCACAACAACATGTAGTTGTCATAAAGAGCATCCCTCAAGCTTTCTCCCCTTACCTGATTCGACGGGAAGAAAAAGTCTTTGTTTTCGTGTTGCCCAAAGCAAACTTCCTCTGCTCACAGCATGCCGTAAGTCTAAAAATTAAGCGAACGACTTAGATTAAAACAAAAAGGTCGTCTTATCTTTCTAAGTATATGCTTTGGCCATGGCTGGAAAAATAATGCTAGAGATGTATGATAAATTCTTGGATTACATTTTGTTCAAGACTTACTTTTATATATATATATACACACACACACACACACACTTTAATCCCATATTTTATATCTTTATATTAATCACTATTTTATAGTCAATTTCATGCCAAAAATCTTTACTTGATCATGCTAAAAGATATTATTTTCAAAATCATATTTTTCATTCAAAAATTAGGGTGAACTCTTTTATAAAACCATTTTCAGAACATAAGTGGGTTTAAATTGTGAATGATCATTCAAATGACCTTAAAAATCCTTGGAAATTTAATTGAAGGTACCCAACTCATATATAAACAAGTTACAGTTGGTCCCATGTCAAAATTCTAAGGAATTAATTTGTTAAAAATCACGCACTACCACTGATTGTACAGGATTTTCCAGAAATCCAAGTTCACCAACTTGTCACTTTATGGAATTGTTTCTCTTTATATACCCATGTAAAAATATCAAATCTTCAACCAAACTTTATATATACTTCAGTACTAACCCAGAGAATTTTATAAAAGTTTTTAACTTTCAAAATCATATTTAAAACCATCATGAAATCAATTAGGTGCATATTTTCGTAGACAGAATTTGGTTCTACTTTGACAGGGGTTTTGACCCACTAAATCTTATCCAAATTCTTATATATTAGTTATCAAATTAAAGCCCCAGAAGTCTTATTTCCAAATCTCTATATTTTTTTCAGAAATTAACTTTTTATAAAAAGTTATGGGCTTACGAATAAGTACATATCATGCTGTCAGACACACATTTTACCCATGTTTATACATACCAAGTTATTATCTTCACTCTAGTATCATCCACAAGCCATAAAACCAACATACAAGGGTCCTAGACCCTCAAAAACATACATTCAATCATAAAATATAAGGAAAATCATAAAATCATTCTATTCCTCTCATGCATGTAATTAAAATGATCATCAAAGTAACCATTTTTCTTTAAAAATTGAAACTAGGTCTCATCAACTCTCATGGCTTAGAGTTTCGGCCATGGGTGTGGAAATGGGAAAGAAAACTCATTTTTGATTTTAATCCATGAACTTAGAAATACATGCATCAAGGATTTTGAGACATGCATGTGAAATTTTTTATGAAAAAATCATAATCTTTCCTCTACTAGGGTTTCGACCACCCTAATATTGTGCCTTGGAAAATATTTTTGGTTACATGCAATTACATAAAGTCATAGTAGAGGAAAGTATGAGTCCATTAAAATTGGTTTCATGCTCAAAATATTTTTCTAAAGGTTTTTCTTGAAATTTTTAACTAAAGATCATAACCATGCTACTTGAATAAATGACATGCATGTTGAGAAAGAGTAAGAATTTGAGAAATAAAGATTAGAGAGAAAGAGGTATACCCCTGGCGATTATGAGAAGTTGAAATGATCAAGGTCTTGATCTCTTCAAGAGCATGATGATGAAGAATGAGTGAGTTTGTGAGTAGAGAAAAAAAAAGGCAAGTGTGAGTGACTGGGTTTGAGAAAGGATAGGAAAAGTGTAGAATGGGATGGGGAGTGATTATTTATAGAGAGGGGGGAGTGGGGGCGCTGCTGGAAGGAAGAAAAAGAGAGGGTCTTTCCATTTTTTTTTTAAAATAAAAATTGGTTTTATATATAAAATAACGGTTTACTTGTAACATTAAAAGAATTAATTATGTGTAAGGTTATGATGGTGTGAAATAAATGAAAATACTATTCAAATCAAATCAAGTCTCTTCAAATCTGTATTTAATATATTTTAAATTAATTTGTTTCGTTTGGTTCCATTAATTTCCCGACTGTGAAAACCGATCGTATTTTCTTTTGTAAATTTTTCTACTTGAAAAATTTATATTGAAACATTTATAGAAGAAAATTTCTAAAATCATGGAAACAGTTATAATTGAGTTAGGAAAAATTAAATTTTTATTTTACGAATCGAAATTAATTTTTCGGGTCAGTAAAGTCTTGCTGACAGTGAAAACGCAAACCTTTTTCGTTTGAAATTTCAACCGGAATTTTAAATAGTAGCTTCCCACTATAAAATAAATTATGAAAGTAATTTAGGTTTATTAAAATAACTTCCATCAACTTAAAATTTAAATATACTAATCATGCACATACATACATAAGCATAGATTATAGAAAGACAGAAAAATCGGGGTCTTACACATCTTGCTTGGTTCCCCGAGTCCAAGGACTTGACCCAAGGTACGTGCCTAATTTGTGAAAGCATTACCAATTAAGGTGATAGAAATTTCGAGGACAAAATTTTTATAAGGAGGTGGAATTGTAACACCCCATTTTTCGTAAATAAGTTTAATGCATTTATATGTGTTATATGTAATTTGTATATGCTTGTTATGTTTGTTTTTGATGTTTACGTTTATGTTAATTTAAGGAAGTTTAGCTTTAGAAAGGTTCAATCTTTTTAGAGTCCTAGTAACCTGGTTCGCCGTTTTGGCCATATCTTGAGTTCTAGATGTTCGATTAAGATGATCTTTGATGCGTTGGAAAGCTAAGAGAATTATATACAAGTCTTATTTTATATATTTTGGCCAGTTAGTTCTTTTAGTTGGTCTCTTAGTGCAATCTTTGAGTGCCCCATGCTCAGGTCATAGAGTCTATAAATTGAACAGTTCCGTGAGGGTTGTGAGCCAAACCTTGTTTTGTCACTCTGGGAAATCCTAGTGCGACAGAAACCTTTTCCCTTTCCATTCCATTGAACCCCTTGAATTGTTTGGAGTTTGTGAGTCCGTTTGGGAGAGAAGTTACACATGTCAGCATTGTTTAAGACTTGAGGAACCCATCTAGCTGCTCGAGGGAACGACACCAGTTTCATTTACACTTAGCTAAGGGGTTTGATCTCATACCATTTATGGGGAGAAGGAATAGTATTGACATGTAGGCATTGGGGGTAGCGAGATGAAAGGTTAACCTATGACCCTATCATATGTTGTTTGTCTATTTGATGTTAATTGATATATGTATAGTATGATTCTAATGTTAATGGCATACTTTAATTGTTGTACTGTTGATGTTAATTATTGGTGATGTATGATAGCATGTTATTGGTATGCCCAATTGAGTATGATGTTTAATGATGTCTTGAATGATTATGGTGATGATGACGATGTTGTTTTGATGACGATGATGATGTTATGATGATGATGATAATGTTGTGCTCTGAATGAGTGTTGATTGTTGAGGCTGTTATGCCAACAATGACGTTAATAAGACTCTAACCAATTAATAGGGCTTATTAATGATGCTAAGACCTTAGAAGAGATGTTAATAAATATGAATGCATTTAAGGGATGTTAACCTTGGGATTGATTAGTGAGTGTTTTAGGGACGTTAGTAATGAAGCTGGAAGTAAAAGACATGGCCACAATTAAAGATAATGAAACTGATGATTGATGGTGTAGTTTAAACCAATAGGTTTGCTCTTTGAATTTCCTAGGAAACTTAGTAAGGGTTGTTCAACCCTTCTGCCCAGAAACAGTACGGCCACTCTCCATTGAGAATGGCCGTGCTCAACAGTAAGCACGACCGTGCTTAAGTTAACAATCAGCATGCCCGTGCTAGGGGAAGCACGGTCGTGCTTCCCTGTGTAGAGAAGAATGCAGAACAGTAACAAGGGGTGGTTTACCCCCAAATGCTTATAATAATGAAGAAGACACCAAACCAAGTAAAGACAAGTTAGATAACTTAAAGATAATAATGTACCTTGGTAGCCGAGTGGTCAAGGGGACCTTGATGCTTAATGGTCAAGGTGTTGAGCTTTGGTGCCTATGGGCCAGAGTGTTAATAAATAAAGTGAAAAGAAGATGTTGTTCTGTACCTTGGTAGCCGAGTGGCCAAGGGGGCCTCGATAGACGAGTGGTCGAGGTGTTGAGCTATGGTGCTTATTGGCCAAAGTGTTGCCGTTATAAACCTTGGTAGTCGATTGGCCAATGGAGCCTTGATGCTTAATGGTCAAGGTGTTGAGCTCTGATGCTTTTTGGCCAGAGTTTATCTGAAAAGATTATGTGACAAAAGACTAAAGACAAAAGATGAAAGATAATGTTGATAATGATGATGAACTTGGGTAGCCAAGTGGCCTAAGCGGAGGTGGTGAAATTTGGTTGTGCGCTGTGTTGCTCATTCATGCATTGGAGCGTTGCATCATATAACATACCTTGTTTGGAATATATATATATATATATATATATATATATATATATATATATATATATATATATATAGGAGTAGTGGAGAAGCGTTGCATCATATAACATACCTTGTTTGGAATATATATATATATATATATATATATATATATATATATATATATATATATATATATATATGAAATTGATGTGATGAGATGGTTATGTTTGATATGCTATGTTTTTATGATGCATGTTCATCTTGCTAACTGCTTCCATGCCATTAAGTTGAGCAAGGCCATGCTCAAGAAGGAGCACGCCCGTGCTCAGGTCTGTGCCTTTAAATACAGAATAGTAACCGAGGGTTTTAGCCATAAACTCTATTTTGGCAACAACCACCACCCTAGTGCGGCTACCAACCTTTTCTTCCCTATTTTCTCTAAACCCATTACGTTGTTGGAGCTTTAGAGACTGTTGGGAGCTTCCATTTTTGTTGTGCCAATCCGTGTAGGTAACGTTTCCTCCCTCTATTGGTTTCCTTTTCTATTATTTAGATTTGGAAACTAATTGGTTAATGTTCTTGTTTGACCAAGGCTTGGAAGCAGACTGAGCCGCTTAAGGGAACGTGACCGGTTTGTCGTTTGGAGTGTTGTTGAGGAATCTTCATCCCAGGTATGGGGAGAAGGATAGTGTAATCATTAGGCAAGGGGGTAGCGTAAGATGAGGGGTTCCCATAGCCCCGTTATATGTTGTTGTTAATTGTTATTAATGTCATGTTATGTTTGATTATGAATATGCCTAAACTGTTGTTGATGCCATGATCTGCCTGGTTGTATGAGTTAATTGTCATAAGTGTTAGTTGGTTAATGGTATGCCTATTGTCTATAATTGCTATGTTGTATGCCAATAATGCATAACTGGTTGAAGCTGTATATGATATGAATCTGACTGTTATGTTGTTATATTTCTGTTGGCTGAATGTTGATTGACCGAGTGTTGATGTTGAACATCTTAATAAGACCCTAACTGGCTAATTTAGGACTCTTAATTAATGTAATGGTTAAGGGATTAATTCCCCAATGCTTCATAAGACATGAACTGTTAGTGAGAGGCGAGGTTTGATGCCAATTGGATTAGTCCAAGGACCCTAGGATCTGATTTGAGAGTGTTAGGGAGTTTTGGCTCCAAGGACACAAGTTGAATCTGCCCAGAACCTGGTCCAAGAGCATGGTTGTGCTGAATAGGGAGCACGCCCGTGCTCCCAGTTAAATTCTAGAAAATGGCTGCACATTGAGCATGGTCATGCAGGACAGTGAGCACGATCGTGCTCCACTTAAGTGGCAGCCCGACCGTGCTAGGGTGAGCATGCCGGTGCTCCCCTTACTGGTTAGAACGTGAATTAAAGGTTTTAAAGGGGTGTTTCACCCTAGATGTCCCCAATAATGTAATAAGATACCGATCGAATAATGAAGATCTAGATAACTTAATTAAAGAATAATTAAAGTTGAATAAGAAGGTTGAGTTGGTGAACTTGGGCTACCGCACGTTGATACGCTTTGGTGCTTTTTGGCCAAAGTGGCCTCGATGCTTTTTAGTCGAGGTGTTGATGAGTTGAACCTTGGTACTTGGTCAAGGGGGCCTTGACCCCATGGTTGTTGACGTTGATGATGGTGATAAGCCTTGGGTGCTTATTGGCCCAAGCAAAGGAGGTGGTTGCCTTGTCTGTTGTTGTGCTCATTGAGACACCCAGTTGTGCCCCGGTGTTTTATTAGATTAATTACCTTCCATTTTCCATTCTTAATCGCGCGCTTATCGTGAAAATACGTAAAAATTAAAACTTATTTAAATATCATATAACTTCTGCAAATTTAAAAACATAACAACTTTAACATATATAAATACACACCTAATTGTTCATTATAATACCAAAACATTGTTGAGGGTATCCTCTCAGTAGGATCCCTCACAAGCATAAACTTAATAACATACATACTTACGGAAATATAAAATACTCCTTAGACACACTGGTCATAATGTCTATACTCTAATTGCCATGGATCACAGCTCGACCTCCAGCGTCTGGTTCGTAAGGAGTTCTATCCAACTCCTCAGCAATCTCCGTTTCATATAGAGTTTCGTCCAGCTCCTCAGCAACATAACCCTCCATCGAGTCTTCTAACGTAAACCAAAGTAACCCACAAAAATACAGAAACATAGAGGATAAGAAGCAGTTATATCATCAAAAAGCGGAAAAGAGTCATAGTACATTATACAGTAATTGTCACAGACAATCAATACACCTAACTAACAAATCAGCCTCAAATTAATATATCATCATCTACCCTCAACCTAATGCTACTCAAGGACACCATAGCTTCACACCTATTTCCTAAGGTAGAAGTGGTCTAGCGAGAACTCTTGGTTTTACGTGTATTATATTACCAATACACAGAAGTGTTTTACGTGTATTATATTACCAATACACGGTGTATTATATTACCAATGCATAGAAGTCATCGTGGTATTATATTACCAATTGATGAGCCTCTGTTTGACTGGTTTTATAACTAGTAAAGACCTTGGCTTTGTGCTAATTTTATATCATTTTCACCCAAATTAGACTTGATTGTCCTTGAGTAAGATTTTGAGTCTGTAAAGTGTTTTTATGTTAATTTAGTTGATTTAGAGTTAAATAAAGTACTTATGTTATTTTCTGCTTTTTAGGTTAATAAAATAAAATAAAATAAATCTGAGCCATTCGCCCCCTGAAAGCTATACTCGCCACGCGACCCAAGCCGACTCCTTCCAAGAAAATGCAAGGTCTCTGGTTCGCCCCGCGAAGAAGAGCTCGCCTCGCGAGTCACCCAAGCCTGGAAGTCAGAGACGATCACGGCTTGCCCGTGTGAAAGGTCACGGGCGTTGCAGTTTGGGAATTTGAAGAGATTCGCCCCGCGAATATATGCTCGCCTCGCGAGAAGATGAAAGGTTGCAGATTGTTCGTAATATTCGCCTCGCGAGCAGTGCTTCGCCTCGCGAGGACGTGGATTCCAGGAGTTGTATAAAAGCCTGTTTAGGCAGAACTTAAGAGTCATAGTTAGTCATAGTGTGGAAGTCAGAGTTAGCCAGTTTTGGCTAGTCTTTGATAGTCAGTAGTAGTAGTTTATTTTCCTTCCTTTTCTTTTATGTTTATTTCTGTAATGGAGAATTAGTCTCCTAGATTAATCTACTGGGATTGGTTTCCATTTACATTTGAGGTTCTTGTATTCCTGTTTTGTATGCTTTTCTCTTTTCAATGCAATGCTATATGTTTATGTTTGTTATTTCAGGAATGTATAGTGTTGTATTGATTCATTTCGGTGATGCCATGTTCTTATACTTAATCGTGTTTGTTATTTCGCGTGTGTTCATTCATGTTCGTTTGTTCATGAGGGCTTAACCCCGTTTGTTATTTCGGGAATAGGAACATGCATCCGTAGTAGTGATTGCGTTGTTAATTATTGCTACAACCGGGAGGGGATTAGAATCCGCTTAGGGCTTGGATTTATTTGAACCAATGATAGTGGGAAACCAAGAACAGTAGGTTAATCGTTCTTTAGTTTATTTGATAATTACTTTTTATTGCATTGTTTTCTTTTCTGTTTTCTTTATTTAGTTTTCAATCTCAAAACCCCCCAAATCTAACTTTTGATTTTCTGTTAATAATAACAACAACTAAAGAGTCCTTGAGAGACGATACTCGAGTTGTCGCTCTATACTGCATTATTTTAATAATCGCTCGTTCTTTTTGGCGCGTGGCGACAGCGCGATCAAAAATTGGCGCCGTTGCCGGGGACTCTTGTTTGTTGTTATTAGCAGAAAATATTTATAAAAAAAAATAAATAAAAAAAATTTGCTAATTAGTTTTGTCTGCATTGTCTAGTTGTGAATTTTTCCCCATGGATAATTATATGCGAAATTATGTGCCTAATGTTTATTATGAGCAACCATGCATGTATTATCCTAATTTTAGTGAGCCACCACCATACTATCCTAGCCAAGTGACCACCTCTGCACCTTCCGAACCTTCACAGAGCACCTTGGATGAGATTGCTTCAATGCTACAACAAATGGAAGAGAACAATCAACGGATGGCACAACAAAATCTTGAATTTCAACGGATGATGGAGGCAAGTAATCTTGAATTTCAGAGGGGAGAAGCTGAATCTCAGAAGTTGGCCATGCAAATTGATCAAGTTATCGCCAACTCGGCTGCAATGCTAACTCCACAGCCCATTGAAGAACCTACAGAGGCACAAGTTATTCTTGAAAATATTTCTGATGATAATTCTGATAATATTTCTGTTGATGATGAATTGTGTGTTGAATCCCCTGATTCTAATGATTGTTATTGTGATGGCAGTGTTGCTTTGTGTATATTCTGTTATGCAGCTTTATACTGTTCAGGAAACATAGAGAAGGAGGATCAGGAGGATCAGGAGGACATCCGCTCCACCGTTCCCGAGGATGATGAAAAACCTGTGGAAGTAGATGATTCAATAAAATCAGATGAATGTGTTGAGAGTAATGGGGTGGATGCACTGTGTGAAGAATTCCCAGACATTCTAAATTTTTTTGATTCATTTTCTTGTAATATATGTACTAACTCTAACCTTTGTGTGGTGTGTGCTGAAATCTCTGCATGTATAGCAGGTGATAACTTTGTTAGTGCAGTGGATGAAGACCTTGCAGAAGTTGCAGCGCACCTAAGCACCGGTAACCCCAGCTAATCTGTTTGCCACCTCCCCTGTGGGAACCAAAAGCTTTGGATTTTGCACCCTTGGATTTTGCACCATGGCCAGTCCAAGAGGTTGAGCCCCACTTCTATTGGGAGGATTTTGTTGAGAAAACGGTCATCTGTGACCCGCGAGGAAGTGAGAAGTCCGCCGCACTCGGCGAGGTCGTCATAATTGTCAAGCACCCACTTCCAAATCAAGGCTGCAAGTCATGGAAGCATGGAATGAGCTTCCGCCCTTTGGCCACCACGTGGGCCTTATGCTACAAGCAGTGGGATCCTGGTGGAACCGCCCTTCAATGAGTTTTCTTAACCCTTTCTCCTTTTTAATATTATTTTCCTTGCTTTATTTCTGTTTTGTTTTGAATAAAGCTCCTGAATAATTTGAGAAGCTCAGGAGTTGTGTTGAGTCTTGGTTATGGCAAGTTTATTGGATTTTATTAATTTTTGCATAGATTGATTGCATGATATTGTTGACTGTTTTCCCCCTAGGATTTGAGAAAAATTTTTGAAAAATGATCCCCATATGATTGAAACTGAACTTTGAGATTTTATTATGATGGCATGATTTATGATAAGTTTGGGGTGATAGGAAGCACACACTAGGGATAGAATCTCGTTCAAATAATTTGCAAAAAAAAAAAGTCCAGGTGAGGTTTTGAGCCTCCAACATGTTTTAAACTGTGTGAAATCATTTTTGAGTTGCACTTTCCCGAATTTGATTGAATCTCTTTTTGGTTTGCATGATTATATGTGTGTAGCAAATGATTTAGGCATTTTCTTTGTAAATATCTACTTGGCCTAAAATAACCACCCTTAATGCATGTTCCTTAGTTAGCCCCATTGAGCCTATTAGCCTGTTAATTCTTGATAACCTAATGTTATAAGCCCAAAAATCTGGAAAACCATGTTAACCCGATCTTAGGATTAGGAGAGCATGGAATCTTAGAATGGGTGCAAGAAACCAAAGTTTGGGGTGGCTGAAAGGTGTAATGTGTTGTTCGGGATTGAGAGAAAAAAAAAAAGAAAAAAAAATGATGAATGAAAAAAAAAAAGAGAAAAAAAAAGAGAAAAGAAAAAAAACAGAAAAAAAATATATAAAAGTGCAAAAATGCAAAAAAAAAAAAAGTATTAGAAAATAAAAAGGCTGTAGTCACCCAGGGCATAAAGAAAAAATGAGAAAAGGAACTTGAGTTAAATTCAAAGTGTAAATAATGTTCATGCTCTCTTAGTTCCTAGGGTCTTCAGCCTAGTACCTTTGTATATCCTACCCTTAGCCATGCCCCATTACAACCCATAAAAGACCTTTTGATGTTGCTTGCATGTTTTCTGTGGGAACCATTAGGAGATGAAAATCAAATTTATGGGAAGTGCTTCTGAAAAGTGAAATTGAGTGAATTGTTGATAACCTGACAAAAACTGAGCGATTGAGTGAACACAAATTTCCCTTGTGAGGAAGGCAGTTGTTTGGATTTGGTGATCTCCCTTTTGTGTGTAACTTAGATCCCCTGCTTAGATTAATGATTGTTTGAATGATGAAATTCTCAATTGTTTAGAATAAATGAATGTGGGGATTGATTTGTTTGAAAGGGGGAAACATTGAAAGAAAAATTCTTTTGCAAAATTGCTTGAAATCTGTGGAAAGTTGATTGAATCTTTTGAGCTTGCCAGGTCTTTAGTTCTTTTTAAGTTTTTGAGTTTTAGTTTGCTTGGGGACAAGCAAAGTTTAAGTTTGGGGTATTTTGATGAGCCTCTGTTTGACTGGTTTTATAACTAGTAAAGACCTTGGCTTTGTGCTAATTTTATATCATTTTCACCCAAATTAGACTTGATTGTCCTTGAGTAAGATTTTGAGTCTGTAAAGTGTTTTTATGTTAATTTAGTTGATTTAGAGTTAAATAAAGTACTTATGTTATTTTCTGTTTTTCAGGTTAATAAAATAAAATAAAATAAATCTGGAGCCATTCGCCCCGCGAAAGCTATACTCGCCACGCGACCCCGAAGCTGACTGTTCCAAGAAAATGCAAGGTCTCTGGTTCGCCCCGCGAAGAAGAGCTCACCTCGCGAGTCACCCAAGCCTGGAAGTCAGAGACGATCACGGCTTGCCCGTGTGAAAGGTCACGGGTGTTACAGTTTGGGAATTTGAAGAGATTCGCCCCGCGAATATATGCTCGCCTCGCGAGAAGATGAAAGGTTGCAGATTGTTCGTAATATTCGCCTCGCGAGCAGTGCTTCGCCTCGCGAGGACGTGGATTCCAGGAGTTGTATAAAAGCCTGTTTAGGCAGAACTTAAGAGTCATAGTTAGTCATAGTGTGGAAGTCAGAGTTAGCCAGTTTTGGCTAGTCTTTGATAGTCAGTAGTAGTTTATTTTCCTTCCTTTTCTTTTATGTTTATTTCTGTAAGGGAGAATTAGTCTCCTAGATTAATCTACTGGGATTGGTTTCCATTTACATTTGAGGTTCTTGTATTCCTGTTTTGTATGCTTTTCTCTTTTCAATGCAATGCTATATGTTTCTGTTTGTTATTTCAGGAATGTATAGTGTTGTATTGATTCATTTCGGTGATGCCATGTTCTTATACTTAATCGCGTTTGTTATTTCGCGTGTGTTCATTCATGTTCGTTTGTTCATGAGGGCTTAACCCCGTTTGTTATTTCGGGAATAGGAACATGCATCCGTAGTAGTGATTGCGTTGTTAATTGTTGCTACAACCGGGAGGGGATTAGAATCCGCTTAGGGCTTGGATTTATTTGAACCAATGATAGTGGGAAACCAAGAACAGTAGGTTAATCGTTCTTTAGTTTATTTGATAATTACTTTTTATTGCATTGTTTTTCTTTTCTGTTTTCTTTATTTAGTTTTCAATCTCAAAACCCCCCAAAAACTAACTTTTGATTTTCTGTTAATAATAACAACAACTAAAGAGTCCTTGAGAGACGATACTCGAGTTGTCGCTCTATACTGCATTATTTTAATAATCGCTCGTTCTTTTTGGCGCGTGGCGATAGCGCGATCACCAATACACTTTTGTCCTTGTGTATTATATTACCAATACACGGTTTTGGACAACAGCACCTATAGTTGAATCTCACCAACCCGTTTTAACAACATCCTAGTGCCTTAACCTTTCATTAGAACTTGACACATATTCTATGACATAACACCTCTTTAACATACATCATCTAGGTTAGGCACTTCTAAATCATCATTATCCTCACACCGAAAACAATCGTCTCTTTGACAACATATATATCTTTGCTTAAAATCCAATAAGCATAATAATGAAAACCATCCAGATCATGCATAACACAATATCAATAAAAAATCCCAATATCACCAACATAGCACAAAATCAATTCAATAAAGGTAATAAATCAAATCAACCATCAACAATATAAAATCAACCTAATGTCGATAAACCTACGATCCCCGAATCACCATTGGTTTTTCAGAAAAGGTTTCCAATGTGATTTTGGTCTTGTCGATTACTCGACTACCAAAGAGGGTTTAGATCGCCCTACACAATTATTATATAATCTACTACTTATCCATTCCGACAATAGGTTGGTTCTTTCCCCACCCTCGGGTTATCACCGACCTCCCGAACTCGAAGCTCCTCGTTGTCACACCACAAAGTACTAACTCCACCTTCAACCAATCAACATAATAACCAATAAATCAAACAAACCCATCTATGTTTTCTTTAGGCTAGGTTTGGCATTTTAATTCAAATTAGAGTTAGGATTCTTTTCTCAACATAAGCATTTAGATACTTATCACTTAGGTTCTAGCTAACTTAGATAAATTGATATAACTTGAAAATATGGAATAAAAATCATCCAACCACTTCGGGTAGGTTTCGGCCTTGTATTACAAAATAGGCTAGAAATCTTTTAACTTTCCAATCTCTTAGACTTAGCATCCAAATGTATTAAGGAGCTTAAGTCCATGATCATATTGGAAAATGAAAACAAAACATCCTAGGTTCACAACCATCATAGGTTCCGCCATCATAGGATAAATAGGCTAGAAATCTTTAAACTTTCCAATCTCTTAGACTTAGCATCCAAATGTATTAAGGGCTCAAGTCCATGATCATATTGTAAAATGAAAAGAAAACATCCTAGGTCCACAACCATCATAGGTTTGGCCATCATAGGATAAATAGGCTAGAAATCTTTAAACTTTCCAATCTCTTAGACTTAGCATCCAAATGTATTAAGTAGCTCAAGTCCATGATCATATTGGAAAATGAAAACAAAACATCCTTGGTCCACAACCTACTAAGTTCAGCCATCATAGGATGAATAGGTTAGAGATGTTTGTTTGATACAAGCTCTTATAATATGAAAGTAGTGATTAATAGAAGTCCGTAGAAATTGGTTTCAACTCAAACAGAGTTTTCTACCATTTTCTAGAGATCTTAGAAGTTAAAAGAGCTTTAAGAACATTTTAAGAAGACATAAAGTAAACTCATGAAATAAGTGTAAAACTTGAAATAGAAGAGTATGAGAGGGTTACCCTTGAAACTAGAAAGAAAAAGTATGAAGAGAAAATGAAATGGGTATTTATAGAGGGAGAGGCGAGTGGGACGTCCAAGAGGAGAGAGGGAAGAGCTTGGAGAGCAAGTTTGGTCTTATGCCTTGTTTGGTTGAAGAGGAAGGAGAAAAATAGGGTTTTAGAATATAATATGTTATAATTCAAAAAGTGTCATCATGACCACTTTTTAGGATGTGACTTAGGACATCCCCCTAGTAAGTCACCTCACTCTCACATGTCACCTCATCACTTTTGTGCTCCCTACTCTGCTCCATTGCGTATCCGGTTCAAGTTTCCGATCGTATTTCACCCGGAATAACTATTATATTTTATTTCCGAACTCAAATTTTCTAAAATTTCCAATATCATACAAAACATCACAAAAGCACTAACCGTTTTGTTCACGGTTAAAAATTAGGTTTTCTGCTCAGTAAACTTGTACCGGCAGTGAAAACGCAGACCGGCTTTCATCTGAATTTTCAACCGAAAATTTTACCGTAACCCTCTACCATAAAGTAGACTATGAATACGATTTTATTTTAATCAAAAACACTTTCTAACTCTCAAATTAAAATATAATGAATTATATTTTAACCGGTTGAACAACATAATTAAAACCGGGCTGTTACATTATTACCCCTCTTAAAAGAAAATTCCGTCCTCGGAATTTACGTACCTTAGAAAAGATGTGGATATTGTTGTTGCATATACTCTTCGCGTTCCCAAGTAGCATCTCCAGTAGTTTCATCCCATACGAACTTAACCAAAGGAATTTGTCTATCGCGAAGCTCCTTAATTCGTCTATCTGCTATCCTTACAGGTAAAGCCTCATGCTCTAGATTCTCTTGCAGTTGTATAGACTCAATGACATGTGAAGGATTAGGATAATACTTTCTCAACTGAGAAACATGAAAGATATCATGAAGGTTGGAAAGATTGGGCGGTAAGGTAATTTGGTATGCTACTGGACCAATTCGTCGAAGAATCTGAAAAGGTCCAATGAATCGAGGAGTAAGTTTTCTGGATTTGATAGCTCTGCCAATTCCATTTTTCTGATTAACTCTCAAAAACACGTGATCACCTTCCTGGATTTCTAATGGTCTCCTCATCTTGTCACTGTAGCTCCTTTGCCTATCCCCGTGCTTCCTTCATCTTTTCCCCGTATCTTCCCGACTTGCTCCGTAGTTTGTTACACCACATCTGGACCAAAAACTTGGTTCTCACCGGGTCTCATACCAACATAGCAGGGGTCCTACACTTTCTGCCATACAAAGCCTCATATGGTGCCATTCCGATACTACTATGGAAACTATTGTTATAAGTAAATTCAATCAATGGTAAGAACTTATCCCAACTGCCAGTGTGCTCCAACACACAAGCTCTCAATAGATCCTCCAATGATTGAATTGTCCTTTCTGACTGTCCATCAGTTTGGGGATGATAAGAAGAACTCATCCTCAACTTTGTTCCCAAGGCATTTTGTAATTGTCTACAAAATCTAGATGTGAATCTAGGATCTCAGTCTGAGACAATGCTTGATGGCACACCATGCAATCTAACAATTTCTTTGATGTAAATCTGAGTCAACCTTTCCAAATTATAACTTTCACCAATAGATAAGAAGTGAGCACACTTCATCAACCTATCAATGATAACCCAAATCGCATCATGCTTCTTAGGAGTTCGTGGTAATCCGATCACAAAATCCATAGCTATACTATCCCATTTCCATTCTGGGATATCTAAATATTGTAGTAATCCTGCTGGCTTCTGATGTTCAATATTAGCTTTCTGACACACCAGACAAGATAAAACATACTCCACTACTTCTTTCTACATCCTTGTCCACCAAAACATTTTCTTCAAATCCTGATACATTTTTGTGGATCCAGGATGGAAACTCAACTTACTCTTATGTGCCTCCTCTAAAATCAGCTTCCTGAGTTCTGCATCCTCTGGCACACATATTCTATCTCTAAACCTTAACACACCATCTGTTCCTCTATTAAACTCAGAAATTTTACCTTCATCGATTCCACTACTGACTTCCTGGAGGTATAGACCCTGAACTTGTTTATCTTTAAGATATTTCATAAAATCACTAATAATAGTGATCATACTTAAGAAAATCTTATTCTCAACCAATTCCATTCCTAAGTTCAAATCCCTGAACTGTTCAAGCAATTCTAACTCCTTAACCGTCATCGCAGACACGTGCAAGGATTTCCTGCTTAAAGCATCTGCTACCACATTTGCCTTCCCTGGATGGTACAATAATTCAAAATCATAATCTTTGATAAAATCCGTCCACCTTCGCTGCCTTATATTCAATTCTTTTTGATCGAATAGATGCTTTAGGCTCTTGTGGTCACTGAAGACATTAAACTTTGCTCCATACAAAAAGTGTTGCCATATCTTTAATGCGAACACTATTGCTGCTAACTCCAAATCATGAGTCGGATAATTTCTCTCTTGAATTATCAACTCTCGGGAAGCATAAGCCACAACTCTTTCTTCTTGCATCAGGACACAACCTAAACCTTGGTATGGCGCATCACAGTATATGTCAAATTGTCCTAGCGGGTCTGGTAAGATCAACACGAGTGATGTAGTTAACCTGTCCTTCAGCTTTTGAAAACTTTGTTCACACTTGTCCGTCCATACAAAAGCGGTATTTTTCCTCATTAACTACGTCATAGGCAACGTAATCTTCGAGAATCCCTCTATGAACCTCCAATAATATCCAGCTAGTCCTAGGAAACTCCGTACTTCACTTACTGACTTAGGCCGTTCCCACTTAAGAACTACCTCAACCTTAGCTGGATCTACGGCTATTCCTTCTTTATTAATCACATGACCTAGGAATTGTACTTCCTCCAGCCAAAACTCACACTTGGAAGGTTTTGCATAAAGCTGCCTATCCTTCAAAACTCGCAACACCAATCTCAAATGTTCCTCACGATCTTCCCGCGTACGAGAATAGATAATAATATCGTCGATGAACACAACAACAAACTTATCGAGGAACGGTCTAAAAATTATGTTCATATAATCCATGAACACAGCTGGCGCATTAGTTACACCGAAAGGCATAACTAAATACTCATAGTTTCCGTACCTCATCCTAAAAGCCGTCTTGGGTATATCTTCCTTTCTTACTCTGATCTGATGGTACCCAGATCTTAAATCAATCTTAGAGAACACTCCTGCTCCTTTCAACTGATCCATCAAATCATCTATCCAAGGCAACGGATACTTATTCTTAATCGCCACCTTATTCAACTGCTTGTAATCCGTGCACAACCTCGTACTTCCATCCTTCTTCTTAACAAATAACACTGGTGCTCCCCACGGTGAAACACTCGGTCTGATAAACTCTTTTCCTAACATGTCATCCAATTGTTCCTTCAACTCTGACAACTCAACTGGTAACATTCGATAAGGTGCTATAGATATAGGCCATGTCCCTGGTACGAGATCTATAGTGAATTCCACTTCTCTTTATGGTGGCAAACCTGGAACGTCTGAAGGGAAAACTTCAAGAAACTCTCTCACAATAGGCATAGAATCTATGCAGGGAGTCTCATTAGCCTCCACTGCGAAAAGCATCATAAACTGTTGAGAGTTGTCACTCCTCGTAGAAACTCCTTCATCGGCAGATGCTACACTAAAAGGTTCAATAAATGATAAAGTCTTGCTAGAACAATCTAGCACTACATGGTTAGCCGAAGCCAATGCATGCCAAGAATAACATCTATCTGTTGGATAGGCAAACGGATAAGATCTACAAAAAATGTCTTATTGTCAACAACGATAGGACACTTTAAACAAATAGACATAGTAGTCAAAGGATTACTGGTTGGAGTAAACACTATGAGGGTATAAGGTAATTTGGAAACAGTTAAGTTCAAATGATCCACACACTCATGCGAAATAAAAGAAGGTGTAACACCTGAGTCAAACAACACATACGAGAGTCTACCACCTAACAAACACATACCTTGTATAAGATCATCGATTGAGAGGATTCAGCTCCCCTCACGGTAACACTCTTCTCAGTGACTTGAGGTCCGACCACTTGTGGTCCCCGCTGACTCCTCTTCCAGCCTCCACCTCTATTGTCTCCGGTTCCTCTTCCGACACTGCTTGGCGGTTGCATAACCCTTTATCTCGCAATCTCGTGTCATATAACCTGGTTTCCCACGCTTGAAACAGCTAGGCCTATTTGTACAGTCTCTAGCATAATGCAATCCTCCACATCTAAGCAAACTAAGCTCGGTTGCTTTGACCCGTTCTAGCCACTCGGTGTTGGTGCCTGAGTTTGCCCTGGTCGAGCATATGGTCTATGTCTCCACTGAGAACCACTTCCTCCACGCCTCTGGAAACTTGATCGGTTAGGACCTCCACTCCTCAGTTGTTTCAGTTCATTGTCCATCCCTAGGTCTATACTTTCAATGGCACTGCATCTCTCGACTAGTTCTGGGAAATACTGTATGTCCAGAGACACTACAGCCCTCTGCAGCTCATCTGAGTCCTTCCTCAAATCTTCTACATTGCCAGCCCTCACTTGGAAACCTCTGATAGAATTCCGAAAACTTGATCAAAGCCTCAAAACATGATGCATACTCACCAACAGACATGTTGCCTTGTTTAAGGTTTGTGAATTCCTTTTCCTTCTCGCGTCAGTGAATAACATCCAGTTAATGTTCCTATCCTCAGCTTCCAACAGTATTTTCTTTCCCTTCCACCATAATTCTGCTCCTTCGGTTAACATGAAGGCAGCATAGGTCACTTTCTTCTCCTCGCTGCAGCGCATAGTAGCAAATATCTTTTGGATCTCTTGTATCCCCCATTCAGCCTTCTCTGGGTCATACTCTCCTCGAAATTGAGGTGGTTTTCCGTTCATAAAATTAGTCAATCTGACATCTTCAGCTGCTACCGCCCTTCTCGGATTTTTAATTTCTAGTCGTTTCTTTGTTCATTTGCAAAGATCTCAAGATTCTCTGGGTTTGCAATAGCATAGCAAAGAACTGGGGTTTCCATTTTACTTGGAGTCGAAGATGATCCTCCTCCATTCTCAGTATTGTCGGCATTACCATTGACAGCTCCAATAATCCTTTCTGGAGTTCCATCACCACTGTTAGTTGGACGTCCTCTTCCGCGAGCCATGATTCTATTAAAAGAAATCACCTGCTCTCATTAGTATGACATATAATACTACATAGACAAGTATATAAATACCATATGCCAAACTAATATTAACCTCCCACATCAGATTCGGACACACTACCCAACTTCTAAGCATAGTCAAAACTGATGTGGATTCAACTAGACACGGCCAAGAATAACATCCTAAACCTCGCAGCCTTTGATTCCGATCGGACATAACCCACAGCTATTTTAAAACCAAGCTACTCGATACCAAAATGAGACACCTGCTTTGCCCTGTTTTATTAGATTAATTAACTTCCATTATCAATTCTTAATCACGCTCTTATCGTGAAAATACATAAATATTAAAACTTATTTAATTATCATATAACTTCTGCAAATTTAAAAACACAACAACTTTAACATATATAATTACACACCTAATTGTTCATTACAATACCAAAACACGTTGAGGGTATCCTCTCGATGGGATCCCTCACAGGCATCAACTTAATAATGTACATACTTAGCGGAAATATAAAATACTCCTTAGACACACTGGCCATAATGTTAACACTCTAATCGCCATGGATCACACTCTACCTCCAAATGTCCGGTTCGTAAGGAGTTCCATCCAACTCTCAACAATCTCCGTTTCATACAAAGTTCCGTCCAGCTCTTCACAACATAACCCTCCATCGGGTCTTCTAACGTAAACCAAAGTAACCCACAAAAATACAGAAACATAGGGGGATAAGAAGGAGTTCTATCATAAAAAGCGGAAAAGAGTCATAGTACATTATACGGTAAGTGTCACGGACAATCAATACACCTAACTAACAAATCATCCTCAAATTAATATATCATCCTCTACCCTCAACCTCATGTTACTCAAGGACACCATAGCTGCACACCTATTTCCTAAGGTTGAAGTGGTCTGCTGAGAACTCTTGGTTTTACGTGTATTATATTACCAATACACATAGTGTTTACGTGTATTATTTTACCAATACAGAAGTGTTTTACGTGTATTATATTACTAATACATGGTGTATTATATTACCAATACAAGGAAGTCTTCGTTATTATATTACCAATACATTTTTGTCTTTGTGTATTATATTACCAATACACGGTTTTGGACAACAACACCTATCGTTGAATCTCACCAACCGTTTTAACAACATTCTAGTGCCTTAACCTTCCATTAGAACTTGACACATATTTTATACCACAACATCGCTTTAACATACACCATCTAGGTTAGGCACTTCTAAATCATCATTATCCTCACACCCAAAACAATCATCTCTTAGACAACATATATATCTTTGCTCAAAATCCAATAAGCATAATAATGCAAACCTGGCAGATCATGCATAACACAATATCAATCAAAAAATTCTCAATATCACCAACATAGCACAAGATCAATTCAATAAAGGTGATAAAATCAAATCAACCATCAACAATATAAAATCAACCTAATTTCGATAAACCTACAATCCCCGAATCACCATTGGTTGTTGGGAAAAGGTTTCCAATGTGATTTTGGCCTTGTCGACATCACTACTAGTAGGGTTTAGGTCGCCCTACACAATTATTATATAATCTACTATTTATCCATTCCAACGATAGGTTGGTTCTTTCCGCCACCTGGTTATCACCGAACTCCCGAACTCGAGTTCCTCGTTGTCACACCACAAAGTACTAACTCCACATTCAACCAATCAACATAATGACAAATAAATCAAACAAACTCATCTATGTTCTCTTTAGGCTAGGTTTGGCAATTTAATTCAAATTAGAGTTAGGATTATTTTGTCTACATAAGCCTTTGGATACTTATCACTTAGGTTCTAGGTAACTTAGATAAATTTTATAACTTGAAAATATGGAATAAAATCATCCAACCACTTAGGTAGGTTTCGCATTGTATTACAAAATATGCTATAAATCTTTAAACTTTCCAATCTCTTAGACTTAGCATCCAAATGTATTAAGGAGATCAAGTCCATGATCATATTGGAAAATGAAAAACAAAACATCCTAGGTTCACAACAACCATAGGTTCGACCATCAAAGGATAAATAGGCTAGAAATATTTAAACTTTCCAATCTCTTAGACTTAGCATCCAAATGTATTAAGGAGCTCAAGTCCATGATCGTATTGGAAAAATGAAAACAAAACATCCTAGGTCCACAACCATCATAGGTTCGACCATCATAGGATAAACAGGGTAGAAATCTTTAAACTTTCCAATCTCTTAGACTTACCATCCAAATGTATTAAAGAGCTCAAGTCCATAATCATATTGGAAAATGAAAACAAAACATCCTAGGTTCACAACCATCATAGGTTCAACCATCATAGGATAAATAGGCTAAAATCTTTAAAACTTTCCTCAATCTCTTAGACCTAGCATCCAAATGTATTAAGGAGCTCAAGTCCATGATCATATTGGAAAATGAAAACAAACATCCTAGGTCCACAACCATCATAGGTTTGGCCATCATAGGACACATAGGCTAGAAATCTTTAAACTTTCCAATCTCTTAGACTTAGCATCCAAATGTATTAAGCAGCTCATGTCCATGATCATATTGGAAAATGAAAACAAAACATCCTAGGTCCACTACCTACTATGTTCGACCATCATAGGATGAATAGGTTACGGATGTTTTTTTTTATACAAGCTCTTAGAATATGAAAGCAGAGATTAATAGAACTCCATAGAAATTGGTTTCAACTCAAACAGAGTTTTCTACCATTTTCTAGAGATTTTGGGGGTTAAAAAGAGCTTTAAGAACATTTTAAGAAGACATAAAGTAAACTCATAAAATAAGTGTATAACTTGAAATAGAAGAGTAGAGATGGTTACCCTTGAAACTAGAAAGAAAAAATATGAAGAACTTGAAGCTTGAAACTAAGTAAAAATGGAAACTTAAGTGTTAGAAACTAAAAATGAAAGCGAAGAAGCAGGAAAGTTATGAAGAGAAAATGAAATGGGTATTTATAGAGGAGGGGGGGAGTGGGACGTCCAAGAGGTGAGAAAGGACAAATAGGTTTTTAGAATATAATGTTATAATTCAAAAGTGTCATCATGACCACTTTTTAGGATGTGACTCAGGTCACCCCCTAGTAAATCTCCTCACTCTCACATGTCACCTCATCATTTGTGCTCCCTACTCTCCTCCGTTCGTAGGTTCAAGTTTCCAATGGTATTTCACCCGGAATAACTATAATTTTATTTCGAACTCAAATTTTCAAAAATTTCCAATATCATAAAACATCACAAAAAACACTAACCGTTTTGTTCCGGTTCAAAGTTAGGTTTTCTACTCGCAAACTCGACAAAGCCCGGAAAACGACGTGCTTTCACCAATTTTCAATCGAAAATTTTACCCATAACCCTCTACCATAAAGTAGACTATGAATATGATTTTATTTTAATAAAAAACATTAACTCTCAAATTAAAATCTAATTAATTATATCTTATCCCAGTTCTAACAACATAATTAAAACCATGTTTGTTTCATTCAAATTAATATGTTGAAGTTGTTGAGTGGGGAGGAGTTCAACATGGGGAGGTGGTCACTCGAATGACGATCTGTTTAAGTCTCGATGGTTCACCAAGGTTTGGTGTTACGCCTTCGTAGCATTAGTAACCCAGGGTTCATTTTCTATAAAACCTTTAAAACATTTAATTAAATAACGAGTTATAAAATTTTTCACAATCAAATTAAAAATCGAAAGCATATCGTATATTCAAAATAATTAAATAAAGTAATAGTGCTAAATAAACCATTATATCCAAATAAAATAAAGCCTCATAAATATTAATTAATAAAAAACTACATAACTCTTTTACAATTATTTTTGCTTCAAAACATGAAGTCTAATAAACCAAAAGAAAATAAATAAAAGAATCTAGAACTAATAACTTTAAGACTTTTTCAAGTCGTTGCCCTATCTATGTCATCATCGCATAAACTCAAAGACCAACACCATTAATGAGATTTAATTACCCCATTTTATTGCCGAGAGAATTTAATAAAACCTGCTTTCGAATGTAAAATGTCTGAAAATGTAGCCTGAGAAGCGGTGTTAGCATTGAAAACCGGTGTGGGAGGAGAAGGAGAACTTCTCGAGGGGTTAAGTTTGCATAGGACATGTTTGGTTGGAAAGATGAGTGGATAATGGGTTTTTAGATTAAAATATTATTAATTTTCAAAACATCATGATTATTTTGCTCTTGGATGGTGACATATGACTTAGTCCATCAAGTCACTTCAACTCCATCAAGTCATTTCCCAAATAACTCACTCTCCATTCTATTTACCGTTTCAAGCAGATTACTACTCGATTTACCAGTTTCTCCGGATCGGAATTTTCATAAAGATTTCGCTTGGGATAAAATATTATATTTTATTTCCAAAGTAAATTTTCAAAATAACTAGAGTCTTGGAACCACGAGGAAAAATTATTACCTGCCTCGTCACGGGTCAAAAGTTGGTTTTACGCTCGATGAAACTTTACTGTTAGTGAAAATGCGTGGCCGCGGATTCGTCGACAGGTACAACTTAAAATTTCCATCGTATCCTTCTACCATAAGATAGGATTGTGATTAAGATTTTGTTTTAGTTTAGGCTATTTTATAAATCTCAAATTAAAAAAAATCATATTTTCTAGCGATTAACAACGATGATGGTCATGGACCTAGGATGTTTGTTTTCATTTTCCAATATGATCATGGACTTGAGCTCCTTAATACATTTGGATGCTAGTTCTAAGAGATTGGAAATAAAGATTTCAGCCTATTTATCCTATGATGGTTTAAACCTATGATGGTCAGAACCTAGGATGTTTTGTTTTCATTTTCCAATATGATCATGGACTT